>OY776120.1:26402881-27010786 GCA_963675135.1 Galeopsis tetrahit | reverse complement strand
GAGAGATACATTACTGTTAGGGGAGGTGGATTAAAAATAATGATGTATTTATCCAACCATTTCATCATCAATCACTCCACTTGCAAAACAATGCCATATCCTTCTCTTGTGTAATTAGTATCAACACTTGCTCATCGTCCAACATTTGTTTTATTATTAGCAAAGTCTCATATATTAGGGACATAATTTGTGCACTCACCACCCTCAATTGAAATTAGTGTTATGTTTAATTTACTTGCAATTGTTTTATATAAATTAATATTGTTCAGGTATATTAGGTTTATACGTTTAAGTTAAAACTAGTGTTACGTTTCAATCAAAGTTGATGACGTTCTACCCTTGTGTTAAGTTGTACGGTGTAATTGGTGCACAAGTGAAAGACTCCTGTGTTTTTTTATATGTATATTTCCATGCTATTAATATATTTATTTATTTTTATTTTTCCGATTTTTCTGTAGCGTAGGCCACCACCACTCGATAAGCGTCTGAGTTTCTGCCAATGATAATAGAGAAAAAAAGATTAGGGGGTGCTTGGTTGTGAGTTTTTCAGTCGGGATTGAAAATGGCAATATATGATAATTATGGAGGTTAATGAGAACAAATAATAATCGGTAATCATTACTCCATTTGATTAATGATCTCTCATTCTATGATCGTTTTCTTCAATCATTCCTCTATTTCATAATGAACAACCATTGTATGATTTTTTTTTTTAATATAAATTAGAGCACAATACTGATAATATGACCACTATAAAGATAACTCATCGTCCATGTCCATCGTATCCGGGGCATAGAGGATGTAAAATGAGAATATTATTTGTCGTGGAAAATACCATGTATACATATGTGTAATATAGAGGGAAAAAATAATTTGAAAACAAACGCCATCTCATCTTAAGCTTGTTATTTAGTTTTGGGGGAATTGTTCATAAGGACATTTCACCTATAGAAACTACAAATAGAAACCAACAATTTAAAAGTTAAAAAGAAGGACAAATTAGAGGATAGATGTACAAAACTACCCTCTTTATTACTTAATTAACGAAATTATATTTTAATTAATTAGTCAAAGATTAATAAAATTAACTATGTACACGGAATCGTTGTGTTAATTAGTTTCTTTCCAAATTTGAAAATTTAATGAAAATTAGAGATAAGATATTAGAAAATTTTATTTGAATATGAAAGATTTTTATTTATTTTTAAAATATATTAATAAATTTCAATTATTTATTTTAAATTATAACAATTGATTATGTGGATATTGCGGTAATTGATTTTTTTTCAAATTTGAAAAATTAATGAAAATTAGAGACAATATATTAAAAAAAATTATTTGAAGGTGAAAGATTTATATTTATTTTTAAAATATATTAATAAATTTCAATTATTTATTTTAAATTATATTAATTGATTATGTATTAATAAATTTCTATATGCAGATTTGAAAATATATATGCAAATATATGTTGCACATAACTTATATATGCAGATTTGAAAATATATATATGCAAATATATTAATAAATTTCTATATGCAGATTTAAAAATATATGTGTAAATATATGTTTAAGATTTATATTTATTTTTAAAATATATTAATAAATTTCTATATGCAGATTTGAAAATATATATATGCAAATATATGTTGCATATAACTTAAAATAATTGATAATATTCAATCTGTAATAAAATGTTCTAAAATGTTAATTTTATTTTAAAAAATTAATATAGAATATATAATTCGATAATTTAATATCATTAGTGATAGAGATGATTCTTTGGGTTTTATATATTTAACAATATATGTCATCTATATAAAATATGTAAAATATATAAACATATATGTAAAAAACGGTGCATATGATCAATAACATATGCAAATATTTTTTTGTAGATGTCTTCATACAAATAATAATATGTAAAAAAATGTTGCATATTCTCGATGACATATGCAAAAATATGGTGCATATAATTTAATAAAACGATTTATAAATTCAAAAAATTTACTAATCTCCCAACTCAATTCCCAAAATCACTAAATCAAATTAGCTGCATATGGATTTTTTTTTTTACATATTCTCTGTGACATATGCAAAAATATATCACAAGTTTGCATGGAGTTGAACTTCACGTCTTTGATTGCTAGATAAATCTCAGTGAACGAATGAAAAAATATGTATAATTATTTAGTAGCTTAAATTTCAACTTCAATTTAACTATCACTCTTTACGTTTTAGATTTTATCTACTATGTACCTTGCACAAGAGTATCTGATCTAAAAATATCTATCAAAGAACAAAAATATGCAAAGTTTCAGATACACAATTTTTGAGTACTCAGTATCTAGCTCATACAATTGCCTCCACCATTATTCTTGTGCAAGAAACAAGTCCCCTCACTGCAACAACAATTAAATGAAAATATTAAACTCAATAGATGTTATATTGTGTTAATGTCACACAAAAATATAAGCTGCAAGCAACTGAATCTGTCATTAGTATATTGAAATTTCACTGCTTATTTGGCCCTTAGGGACTTCCAACACTGAATCTGTCATTAGAATATGTTAAACACAGATGTTTCACTACTTATTTGGCCCACTAGACTAATTGTATTTCTTCAAGTCCACAGAAATCCAATTAGGCTTAGAATTCATAAGAAAATTACTATTTCAATTAAACACAGATATTTCTTAACCCAACCAACAAAACATATTTATTGAATTCCAAAATCAAATGGCAGTGGACGAAATTAGTTTTAAAAAGAGAGAATTGAATAAAGATACGACTTCAGAATGAGGAACAAACCCAAAACGCGGCCATAGGGGGAGGGTTGCAGTGATATAAATCTCAAAGCAAATTTTTCTAATTTCCTACAACAATTTAAATTGCAGATTGTTAATGAGAACAATGAGACAAAATTTGAGAATCTACAATCTAATAAAAAAAATCCACCATATAAATTCTGCAGAAAATTACAAGATGTTGCTCCATTCTTAGTTTTAATGGATTATATTGAGAAAATCTTCAAACCTAACATCTGGAAGAAATCTATCCACCTCCACCCTAGATCAAAATAATTAATTTACCTTCACAACCTGCAATAGCAACAAAACGGCAGAAGCAAGAAAAGAAAGCAAAACAAAAAAATTCTTACCTTCTTACCTGCTGCAACAATGGAAGACGGCACAATTGCAGGACGACTTCTTCAGGCGAGCAGGATCGGCGCCGAACACAAAGGGGGTGGCGCGACGTGGCGGCGCTGCAATAGTCTGCAAGCGGCGACGACAGTGGCTGCACGCGGAGGATCTTCGACAGCGGGGAACGACGCCTGCTCTACTACATGGCACGGAGGACGCGGCTGGGCTCGGGAGAATGGCGGCCGATCTGGTGGCGCTCAGCGGCGGACGACGCTAAAAGTTGCACAGGGACGGAATTTGCAGCAATTGAGACAGAGGTATCGAGCCGATCGCGGAGGCAGGTTGGGCAGATACCGTCGTTGCGGCGCCGCTGCCACGGTGGGGAGGGGAAGAGTTGTTGTCGTTGCGGCGCCGCTGCTGCAGTGGGGAGGGGAAGAGTTGTTGCGCTTATTAGATAATAGATTTAGGGTTTTAATTAATTATCATCTAATGCGTGAAAAATGGTATTTCAATTTCAAATTTAATTATATTAATGGATTAATATTGTTTTATAAGATCAAGGGGCATAATTGGGTATTAACAAGTTAATTTGACCTTAATTGTATTGTTTTAGTTTGTTTCCTTTATTTGAATATTGTTCTATTGGATTGTCCTTCCTAGTGATTAAACTCTTTAGTTTTTGCACGGTGTAGTTGAGGTAGAGAAAGGTAGGAAGAAGAAAAGGGAGAGAGAGAGAGGTACAAAAGAGAAAATGTGAAGAAAAGTAAGAAAGAAAAAAGGCTGAGAGAGAGTGAATTTTGTCAATTAAAAAAATGAGAAGCTCATGGTCGGACGTTCAAAATAAGTAAGTGAGAAGCTTATGACAGGATAAATGGAGTATCTTTTAGTATATATACGAAGTATCACGTTACGTTTTTTAAAAAAAAAAATTGATTTTATTAGTTATTCTTCTTAAAATCACTAAATCGTAATATTCCGAATACTAAAACGTATTATCGAGTTCACTGTAAAACTAGTGTAAACCATGCTAGCTAATAGAAATTTTTGTCAAAGAAGAGACACAGAGAGAGAGTTGCATATGGTGTTGATAAACATTGCTAGGTGTGTGTGATGGTCATTCCTACCGAACTTTTTCTGTTGGAAGCGAAGTTTGCACTTACGAACACCCACAAAATCTGATTTTGTCATCTTTTCGCTAAATTTTAGTACAAAAACAGGCAGCTAGTTAAAAAAAACAAAGAGGGATGGATTAGTAGAGCTTAACGAAGTTTGTAGGTGGCATAAAGAACTCAGGTTTCAAACCCCCAACATTAAAATCAACCTCTTCAATTTTCCACGTTTCTTGTAGCTCCCTTTTGTGGTTTGCAGATTCCTCTCCGTATCTAAACACGGTGAAAATCGTCTTCCCACCATGTGCAATGTTCACACCATCGACGTACTTATAGTCGTTGATTACGGACTCAGTGCTTGTTTCCCAGAAGACGTCCCCATCTTCCTTGCACGTCTTGACTGAGAGCAGCCTCGAATCCTCCAGCTTCACCAGGAGTCCCGATCTCTGGCTGAAGTATCCCCATACGGTGTGGTGAATGATTTCATATTTAGGCCCGCCTTGTGCCTCAAGGGTCGCTTGGCTCGCGTCCAGCTTCAGTATGAAACAATCCTCGTCGTCTATTATCTTCTCCCCGATGCAAACTGCATCTGCGAATAGCTCCGTTGTCGCTCTTGGATCCAGCCCCTGCTCATGCATCATCATCAAATATAATTCTAATTCTAATTTATTGTACAGCTGGTTTGCAACCATCACCATATAACAAGTATTGTAATACTGATAGACTAACACGTTTTAATGAAACAACTGATACTATTTAAAAATAGGCACGTTACCTGTAGGAGTCGACGCAAAGGCCTGGGAGGGCCCTTGGAGATAGGCCTCTGTTGATTGGAAGATTGCCTCCAAGAAATGTTGCCATTGCAACCGGAGATGACTTTGGAGCCGTTGATAAGGAGCTCGAGGCACCACTGATCGGGATTCTTCTGCCAGAGAACGAACCCCCCCGCCTCCTCGTTTAAGCTCTTGGACTTAACGTTTTCATCACCCTGATGAAACTCGGAGGCACTTATCTTTACTTGTCCTATTACACACATGCTGTGCACAGCGTTCAGAGCTGGCAGCCCCCCTGTCGCTGCTATATATTGTTGTACGATGTATTTTGCTGTTGATGCTTCCTACATTCCAAACTATTTTAAGTTGTGTTTACAAACAAGATTGCAACCATGGAATCAATTTTTTTTTAAAGTTGATTCTACCAACTTTAAATAGTAGTGTGAGTGTGAAAAAGTAAATCGACTTACTATAGAAGAATTTTTAGCGGGACGCTTATTGACAGGGCGATCGGGGAGAAGCTGGAGATGAAAAGGTAAAAGAGGCGATCCGACGATGGAGAGAAGAAAACTCATTTCGTTGTATTTACTTGCCACGATCGGAGACGACCATTTATCCATGGGCTGAGCCTTCATCCACGTGGCCATATTCTGCCACCGCACCGCTGCGTTGTTTCCCAACCCGGCGAACATCTCCTCCGGAATCGGCACGTCCAGCACCGTCTCCAGGGAATCTTCCCGCTCGAAATTCGGGCATAGTTTTCGCATTACAATTTTATGTTTTGGCTTTTGGGCAGCCATTTTTTCGGCTTGTGAATCACTCTTTTTTTATGATTATGATGATGTTACGATTTCTCAACACAATATGAAAAGGAATTAATGAAGATGTAGCTCAAGGATGCATTCATTCATTCGGTTATAATTAATTAAATATGAAGTGAGTAAGGGCTGGGCGTTGTCGTAGGAGTAGTGCACAACTAATTGTTCAACACAACTTAATCTTGTCCCTCTTTTCCTGCATTTTAGGCCAAGTGTCCCAGTTAGTTTCCTAACACATTTTTAAGATTTATGTTGTTAATTAAATTTTTCTCTATGATTTTGAAATAAATACTAATGCATTTTTTTTTTTTGGGTGTTTCAATTTATGTTAGTAAAACTATCAATGTAGAGCCTAAAAGAATTTTTCTATCGAATTAAGGTTTGAAAGATAGAAAACTATCACTCTAGCTCTTGAAAGACGGACACTATATATCAATTTAAGATTCACACACTTTAAAGTCATGTTTCACATAGTATAATTAGTAGTTTATCCAACAATATTTTTATAAATCATAATTGTAAAACAATGAATGATACGTTAAAGGAAAAAAATAAAATACTAATGTAAAATAATATACTTAATGTATATACTTAAACAAGGATATAAATTATAAAATGTCTAATATGATCTTAATATTTATGAGTTCTAAGTTGATAGTTTTCAATCTTGATAGGAAAAAACTTTTATACCTTAATCGATAGTTTTACTACGGTATATATAGACTTAAAATTTAGGAATGTATAAGCTCCCTATGGTTCAAAATTTATAAGGTGTAAATAATTTTTAAAGGGGCCAGTCCACACCGCAGATGGACGATGAGACTGTAGTTGGTTTTTGAACCAAATACCAAGATTATTGTTTTAGATTCGTTTGAATTTTATCAACATCTTCTTATACATGAATTGAAATATTAGCGTAAGAAGAAAAGTAAAACAAATGAATTGATGTAGAATTACCTAACCCACTATGTGGGTGTTTTCAAACACTATAAGGTGCTTAAAAGCACTTTTTTTTTTTAAATAGAATCACTTTTGGAGTGTTTTCAAACACAACCAAGTGATTAAGTTAATTTATTAAAAGTGATTTTGATGAAGCACCCCTCCACGTACACACTTCTAATAGCTTCTATGTGTTTCTCATCATTACAATAATCAATTTTACCCTCACAATTTAAATAATATTTCATCTTTACACATTATCTATCCAAATGTAATAATGGTGTTTTTTTTGTAAATTTATAAAAAAAGTGATTTGTTTTGTAAATACTACAACATATACACAATTGATTTAAAGTGCTTAATTTTAAAACACTATCAACTTTTAATTTTAATCACTTTGAATCAATCAATATAATTTACAAACACAGAATTTAATTTTTGGTTTGGTGTTTCATACTTGTCATGTACGTAGTATATTAATTGTTAAATTGGAACAGATCATAAAATATATGAGAGTTTTCTTGTGTAATCGAAAATCAGAATCGACCATTGTAATTAACCCTAACAATTATAGGAAAAGAAATTCACTCGCTCCTTCAAATATCTCTACAGATTTTTATCGAGGTATATTGATTAATCGATAGCAAACAATATCATTTATATATGAGTGGTTTTTTACGGATTGAAAGATGATCAAAGATATTCTTGATGAACTCTTGAAATTAGAGTTTATTCTTGGTGAAGAACTTTGAAGAAAGCTTGAGAGAGAAGCTAAGATTTGAGTTGTGTATTTTAGGAAATGAATTCGGTTGTCTTTATTAAGCCTTCAAGTCTTTATTAAGCCTTCAATGGACTTATATATTAGGTTACAATTTGCATGCCTTAATTAATTGCTGGGAGCTCAACATTAATACACCTATTAATGCGAATATACTTGCTATTTAATGTAAATACAACTACTATTAGTGTGATCATTTCACGCATTTAATACATCTACTTTGCATTAAATGTCTCTGCAATCAACCATTTTAAGTCACATCCGTTGTCATACTCGATGCCGATCATACCACTTGCACCGCCTTTGATTTGTCAATGCTCGGATGATAATTTCCATAGTTGTTTGGTCGCTGTTGCTATAATCTGGGCTTGTGGCGAGCATCTGCACTTTGGATCTTCCCATATAACCACCTTCTTCATGTCTTTAAGATATCTTCTTTGCTAATGTCGTTGCTCATCATTGTTCATCGTGCCGATCATCTTTACTTGTGATCCTACATGTATCATTTTGTCACCATCTCCAACTACTCTTGTTCGTCGAACATGATGACTCTTGCTCGCTGACACGTGGATATGTTTGACCTATTGACCATTTAATGTGGACTTCCCTTGCTCGCTTTTTATTGGTTGCTCGCCCTCAATCTGTTGGCTGACTAGACTTGATGACTTTGACTATTTTTAGTTGAACTGTTGACTGGTCAATAAAATAAAGATTGACTTGTTGACTGAATATTAGACATATAACATCTAGAAATTAATATAATTTATAAATTTCATGATATCCTCTTATTTATTACATCGGAAAACACTAATGTCAAAATAAACAAGTTATATATAATTTTATCCACTCCTATAAAAAGAAAAAGTCTACTACGGAGTATAATTTATTCATTTGTAGTTCTTCACATATACTATATCTTATTCATGGCAACAACCATGCATGCACTTGAACTTCCCTAGCTAGCTTTTAACATCATCGGCTTTGCTGAAAACTTGTTCCATCTCCTCCAAGCTCCGCCCTTTCGTCTCCGGCAAACAAAAATAAACGAAAACCCACGCCACCACCGCCACACTCGCATATAGATAAAAGGCACCTCCGATAGTTATCGCGGACGACAAGGACAAAAACGTCATCGAAACAGTGGCGTTCATCAGCCTGTTGACCGCCACACTAAGGCTAGCCCCCGCCGCCCTGAGCCTCGTCGGAAAAATCTCCGAACTGTACACCCAACACACCGGGCACAACCCCATGTTAAAGAACATAAGAAACGCATACACAAACACCAAGCTCATTACCAGGGCCCACACCACCCCTTTCTCCACCACCGTCAGGCACGTGCCCAGCCCCGCCAGCGCCGCCGCCATGCCTGCGATGCTTACCAGAAGCAGCTTTCTCCGACCAACTTTGTCCATTATGAAAGTCGATATTGTTATGAAGGTCAGTTTGGTTACCCCGACTCCGACGGTGGCGAGGAGCAGCTTCCGCCGTGAGGTGACGCCGGCCTTTTTGAATATGCGGGGCCCGTAGAGAATAACCGCTTCGGTTCCGGTGGCGTGTTCGAAGAAATGAATCCCGACTCCGGCGATCAACATCCGGCGAACGGCTGGCGTTGGCCGGAGTAGCAACTCTTTCCACACTGATGAGGAGGAGGAGGATTTTTGGTCGACCTGAGCTGCCGTTTTGATGTCCTCCAATCGTCGATCAGCTTCTTCAGCGTTGTTAGAGACTTTATACAGAACTTCCCTAGCGACATCGACTTTTCCCTGCGCTCAATATTATGAGACGTTAATTATTTTTTGACGCAATCACGTCTTAATGAACCGTGAAACACAAAGTGTAGCAATATTTAAACGAACATAAGTGATTTAATACCGACTATGATCACGGACGAATTTAGGGGATTTTATATTATACTTCCTCTGTTTTTTAATAAGTGTCCGTTAGACTTTTTCACTAATTATAAAATGGGTAGGGCTGCTGTGTACTCAAGTACACGGTGTACTTGAGTCCAGCTATATAGGAAATATATATTATATATATGATAAATAATAAAATATTTAACAAAACTCATTGTAGTCTAATGGTTGTTCTAGGATTTCCTTAACAACCTGTCCCAGGTTCGATTCCCCCTTCTAGCAAATAATTTTGTTATTTTTATACATTAAAAGTACAATTAATAAATAATAAAATTTGTAAAATTAATAATAATTTTTTTAAAAAAATTAGCAACAGGTTTTTTATACATTATAAAAAAAGTGCAAGTACTAGTAATATCATTAATTGCACTTACTAATAATATAATTAATAGTAATAAGAGTGCAAGTAAAAAAATAATAAAACCTGTAAAATTAATAATAATTTTTTTTAAAAAAATTAGCACCAGTTTTTCTAGATTATGAAAGTGCAAGTACAAATAAACAAAAGGTGTATCATTAGCATACACTTTTCAGTATCATACACTTTTCAATTATAATATCATACACTTTTCAATTATAATACCATACACTTTTCATTAATATATAACTTACACTTTTCATTAATAGAACATACACTTTTTAGTTATAATAACATACACTTTTCATTAATAGATCATACACTTTGTAGTTATAATAACATACAATTTTCATTAAATAAACACACTTTTCATTAATAGATCATACAATTATAATATCATACACTTTTCAATTATAATACCATACACTTTTCATTAATATACAACTTACACTTTTCATTAATAGAACATACACTTTTTAGTTATAATAACATACATTTTTCATTAATAGATCATACACTTTGCAGTTATAATAACATACAATTTTCATTAAATAAACACACTTTTCATTAATAGATCATACACTTTATAGTTATAATAACATACACTTTTCATTAATATATAACTTACATTTTTCATTTATAATATCATACACTTTTCAGTTATAATAACATACACTTTTCATTAAAAACAATGTTGCACTTTTCAATATAGTAACATACACTTTTCATTAAAAAAACAAAGATACACTTTTTAGTCATAATAACATACACTTTTTCAAAAAAAAAAATCGAAAAAAAAAATTTCGAAAAGAAAAATCGAAAAAAAAATCAAAAAAAAAATTTAAAAAAAAAAGTCAAAGTTTGACCGTTGACCGGTCAACGGTGGTCAACGGTCAACATTTGACTAGTAAAAGTCTACTCAAGTACATGGTGTACTTGAGTACATACAAGACTTTGGCTTATAAAATAAGTGTCATTCTTGGTTTTTTTCTTTCATTTTGACTATATTACCCTTATTCATTTACCATATATATATTGTTCATAAATAAATTTCATAAATATTGCTTATACCAAAATTAATTTGGTTTATGAATATTAGCTATTTTATCAAACAAAATTTCTAGATCAAAATTAGTTATAATTAATGAAGGGTAATATAGATCATAGTTTATAATCTTAATTTGTTGAAAAAAAAAAGCTAAAATGACACTTATTAAAAAAAGAAAAATGGAGGGAGTATATATTTTTATACTTTTTAATGAAATTCTGAATCCAGCTTAGCTATGATGTAAGACCAAAATAAAATAGCTAAAAGGCTGATGTATAAGTATGGGTGAAGATTCTCGAGTTTCATATATATAAACTCGATCATTGGGAAGTGAGGAAATTGTAAAGAAAAAAAGCAAATTTCTATTTTGATTAGAAAAGGACAATAGAATGTGTTAAAACACCAAACTGAAATTTGGTGTGGACGTCACGTGGGATTATTGTTAATGATTTTTTTTTTTATTGAGCTTGAATAATTAAGAAAACTAAAAAAAAAAAAGATTTGAAAACCTGTAAATTAATCTTTCATTAAATTATTCAATTGAGTCTATATATATAGATCGGGGCATACCTGCATGACTAGCCACCGTGGAGACTCCGGCATCTTGAGTATTCCGACGGCCAAGAAAAGAGAAGGAATTGCCGCAATTCCGAGCATGATTCTCCACCCAAGTTTCAAGCTCAATCTGGCAAACACGTTGTTGGAAATATAGCCCAGCAGTATTCCCACGCTGATGCCGATTTCCGGCAAAGACGACATGAGGCCACGGGTGTTGGTGGAGGAGATTTCGGCGGCGTATACCGGAGCTATCATGAGAGCGAAGCCGACCCCGACGCCTGCAGTGCACCTCCCGGCTATAAGGATAGCGTAGTTAGGAGAGTATCCCATGAGAATGGAACCGAGCATGAAGATAACGGAGGCCGCCATGATGGTGTATCGTCTTCCGATGTAATCCGAGGTTTTTCCGGCGCACAGAGACCCTATTAGGGCGCACAGGTTTAGGATTCCGGCCAACACTTCTACTTTCCCTTCCTTGATTTTGAATTCTTCTTTTATGAATATCATGGCTCCACTCATCACCCCAGTATCTGCACAAGTATATATACTTAATTACATTATATTGAGATTAGAGAGGTCAGTTTTATTATGAATTTGGATTCAGTGCAGTACAACATCATCATGTGCAATGGAACCACACGGTTTTATTATGAATTTGGATCCAACGTAGTACAACACGACGCCAGTTGTACAATTAAAAAATAAAATAAAAGATAACCTTGCCATTCTATTGAACGTACATGATGATGTTGTACTGTATCGAATCCAAATTCACAAACACCGTGTAGTGGAGGGGGGAGAGAGAGAAAAGTGTTACCATAGCCGAATATGATAGATATCATAGAAGCCATAACGGCACAAGCAAAGGCATATTTGTTAACCTTTCTCTGCTGCCTATCATCACCACGAATTGCATCTACCTCCATCTTCTCCAACTAAACACTTAATTTGCAATCTACACAATATAAGGAAGATTATTAAATCAAGCCTCTATTTAAGGCCTCAAATTCCCGACCCAATTTTGTTTCTTGAAATGTTTTTTCCCTCGTCAATTTATGGCCTAATTAACATGTTACAACACAAAAATATATTAATTGAAGAAAAATGCTCTAAAGTAGCCAACTTATTATAATGTTGACGTGTCATCAGAATTCTCTTTAAGAAAATCGAAAAAATAAATTCGTGACTTTTTGGTTATTTGAATTTTGATCACAATGTTTTAATTTTTGTCCATATCATGCAATGATACATCAGCCGCATATTTTCCGAAAATAGTCTTACCTATCATCGAATTACAAAATTAATTAAATGGCATCAATTTAATTATTTGCAATGATTCTTTTAATTAATTAGTATTACTTTCAAGTCGTCACACAATTGTCAAAAGGTAACACTAGCTTGAAAGCACTCGTCCTATCCTACTATACACGATTTGGTGAATGTGGAAAAAAAAAAAAAGTAGATATAATAATAAAAAAAAAAAAGTGAAATCTCGGTATCCGATTCAAGGGCGCGCCGACTAATTTCGAGGGACCAATCTCACCGTTCACTTACAAAAGTTCTGTTTAAAGTCAGAGTTTTGCGCTCGATATGTTTAATGAAGGTGAGACGACTATTAGCCGTGAAACATACAACGTATGGATACTGGCAAATTAATTAAATGATCACACACATGATGCAAACGTGTAAATGATGTGGAAATTAATTGTAAATAATCGATCACACGTGTGCACGATCACCTACAGGGAGTGAAAGAGCAAACAAAATTGGATTAGGACACCCAACCTTATCCATATATATATATATATATATATCTTTTTTAAAACTCTTAATTTATGTAATTTTGATTTTTTTATTAATATTTTTTTCTTTCCTATTTTTTCTCTCTCTTTCTTATCCATTCTCTCTCCTCTTAATTTTTTCATCAGTTTAAATTTCCTAAATAATTAAAATTAAAATTTTATTTATAATATTAATTTTCATTTTTAAAACCATTCTTTCTCCTCTTAACTTCTTCATAGTTTAAATTTTCTAAATAATTATAATTATAATTTTATCTATAATATTAATTTTTATTTTTAAAATTATTTTTTAATTTTTATTTTTATCATTCTTTCATTTTTTTCTACTGCATAATAATTTTTTTAAGCGGGGTTGCACTAGTATATATATATTTTGCAACACTGAGTATATATCGATCGATACGAGCAAGGAATTAAGAGATGGTGCAAGTAATTAATCTTGAGACTGCCACATCAGATCAGTCGGGCACAAGAGGTGCATGCTGCCCGGAAGTTTAATTAATTGGCAAAAAAATGATAATTAAAGCATGCGACTTAATTGCAATATATTCTAAAGATTTAGGTTAAATTGCAATTCCCTGCAATTAACCCAATTAATTATCTCTATTAGTCAGTATATTTTAGAGTTAATTTGGTAGTTATAGTTACAACTACTTTCTCAACTCCTTGTAATCTCTCTCTATATACTTATCAATATACATCTCAACTCTCACTTTTGAAAGTCCTTCTATTCTACATGGTATCAGCCTAACAATCTGGGTCATCTTCTCTCCATCTCCTTGCTTTTGTACTTCTATCTCCGATGGCAGGTCCCTAGTTGAGTTAATAATATTGAGTAAGCTAGGAAAATATCTAGAGGAGGAGAGTGAATAATATTGAGTTAATAACTCCTTCTTCACAGACGGGATGTTTCCATCACGATTGAGCTTCAATTTCTTTCCACAGAAGGTACTTAAATACCTTAATTCTTGTCCAGCAGCATATTGTTCGACATTAATCGAACCCGAGGGTAAGCTTAATGTTTCGAACAACACTTCTCGAGTGATTTCTACCCTACTTCCACCAACATAGGCTTCAACTGAGTCTTCTAGGCGAGTGGCAGTGGCGAAGAACTCCAACACTTCTTCCTCAAAGACGACCTCAGGAACAGCTTCCAAATAAGGTTTCAGGCCGCATCTCAAACACTTGAGGAGAATCTCCTTGTTGTCTTCTGAGTGCCTCCCTTTGAAGAACACTGAACTCTCCACATGCACCTTCCCTTCAGTAACATACTTGCCTAAATCGAACCTAGCTTGCATGTTAGTTTGAGCATCATACATAGAAACAATCGACATTGTTATAGTAGAGTAATCAAATAACGAGAGTAAATTCAAGAGGATTTGATTGCAAGAAATTAGGAAAGATAGTGAATTGTGAGGAGTGATTATCGGAAAAAATCAGTTTTGATGCTAAACCGTTTTTGAATCAACGATCAAGATTGATTTGAGCAATCCAACGGAATTAAAACTCTTGGTATTCAGTTGCTTAATCGAGACGATTATGTGTATTGGCTTCCAAAACTTTGAAATCCGTCTCTGCTATTGGTTAGATGAGAAGCATGTACTCATCTGACTTATTCAAGCAGTATTTAGGCGGGAACTGGGTGCATACACCTCATTAAAATGGAGTGTATATATCCAGTTTTAGGGTTTCCAAAATTTCCGCAATTACACTAATACCCTTAATTCGCAATTGAACACTTAGTGAATTTAGTTCACGAGAGAGCTTATCTGGTCTGTTCGAGTCTATTTAGAACAGACTAGTAGGCTTCAGCTGCACTAGACAAGTTCCCCCTTCGACTGTGCTTTGTCTGTCTGAACGTCGAACACCAACATGTACCTGTTTCATCTTATGCGGCGATTTAGAGTAGATACAAGTAGTAGAGTAGAATAAATAAATTGAATATCAATCATTTACAGAACTTCAAGGTTTCGACCAAGATGACAATCAACAAACTTAAGAGTCAACATAAGGATTTTTAAGAAATCATAGATTCCCCCTTAAATGTGTATTCCCTTAGTATTACCCTCAACTTTACTAGCTTCCTCATCGGGTTGTTTGGTCATCTTGTCTGACCTTGTATACCTGACTTGTTGACGAGTAGACGAGTGCTCTGTTTCTGCAGTAACTTGTTTGATTCTTCTAACTTCTTTATGATGTACCTGTCTTGTTAGTACATAGCTATATACTAGTAGGGTCTAGATCAATTAGTCCTAGACTAATGCATAATTCTCTAAAGCGAGCTTCAGCCAATGGTTTTGTAAAGATGTCAGCTCTTTGAATATCAGTGTGAATCTTTTCCATGCGAATATCTTTCTTTTCAACATGATCACGTATGAAATGATGTCTCACATCAACATGCTTACAACGTGTGTGCAATACAAGATTTTGTGTAATAACAATATCACTGTTACTGTCACAAAATATAGGAACATTTGATTCACAGATATTATAATCTCTAAGTTGTTGAATGAGCCAAAGTAGTTGACTACAACAGCTACCAGCAGCCATGTACTCGGCTTCAGTAGTAGAGGTAGCCACACTAGTCTGCTTTTTCGAAAACCATGAAATGAGTTTTGTGCCTAGAAATTGACAAGAACCAGAAGTGGATTTCCTATCTATTCTACAGCCACCAAAATCAGAATCAGAGTAGCCACTTAGGGATAAATCATCATTCGAAGGATACCATATACCACGATTGATGGTTCCTTTCAAATATTTCAGTATCCGTTTAGTGGTTTCCATATGACTCTCTTTTGGATTAGCTTGAAATCGAGCACATACGCCAACAGAAAATGCAATATCAGGTCTACTAGCAGTTAAGTACAGCAATGAACCAATTAGACCACGATAATATGATTGGTCAGCACACTTACCGTTCTCGTCTGGATCCATCCAGTAGGTGGGTAGCATTGGTACTCCAGAAGATTTGCAAGTTTTAATACCATACTTGTTTAGTAGATTTCTAGTATACTTGGCTTGATTTATGAAAATCCCATCGGGAGTTTGTTTTACTTGAAGTCCAAGAAAATAAGCCATTTCTCCCATCATTGACATTTCAAACTTACTTTGCATGAGTGTTGAAAAACTTTCACTCAGCTTTTTGTTGGGTGAACCGAAAATGATATCATCCACGTAAATTTGAACAAGTAGGATATCCTTACCTTCTTGTCTTCTGAACAAGGTTCTATCGATCTTGCCCTTGGTAAAACCATTTTCTAATAGAAATAGAGAAAGAGTATCGTACCATGCTCTTGGAGCTTGTTTCAGTCCGTATAAGGCTTTCTTCAACTTGTACACTTGGTTGTCTTTCACCTCGAAACCTGGAGGTTGTTCAACATACACTTCTTCCGCAAGAATACCGTTAAGAAATGCACTTTTAACATCCATTTGATATACAGTAAACTTCATATAGGCAGCATATGCAAGAAACAATCGAATGGCTTCTAGTCTAGCAACAGGTGCATAAGTTTCATCGTAATCTATGCCTTCAGCTTGAGAATAGCCTTGAGCTACAAGTCTAGCCTTATTTCTAACGACTACATCATTCTCACATCTTTCTTATTTTTGAAAATCCATCGTGTGCCAACTACATTATGGTGTTTTGGCCTATCGATAAGTTCCCAGACGTCATTTCGAACAAACTGGTTCAACTCCTCTTGCATAGCGATTATCCAATGCCTCATTAATGGTCTTAGGCTCGATAGATGAGAGGAAACAACACCAGCAAAACATAGATGGACTCAGCTGTTCTTGCGACTCAAAGAGTTGTCGCCTAATCTTTACACCAATAGTAGGGTCACCAATGATATTTTCAGTATCATGAGCAGATTTCCATTTTTTCTAGTCTTAACATGTGTACTATCGTCATCTAGATCAGCTACAACATCATGCATTTCAACATCATTTGTATCAGCAGATTTAATAGGAGTAGACGAGTCAACTAGAGCAGGCATGTCAACTGGTCTAGTGGACTTACCTTGAGCACTTACCTTCTCCTTATCATCTGATTCGAGGGCTTTCAAGAATGGGTTGTAGGCTTGAACAGATTCATACACATCTGATTCTTTATCAGTTTGGATCGATAGATCGGTTACTTTCTTACTGATCTGGTCGGTAGACGAGTCCTGTCTAGATTCATCGAAAACAACATGTGGTGTTTCTTCCACACATAGAGTCAAGTAGTTGAATACTCTAAATGCTTTGCTAGTCGAGGAGTATCCTAAGAATATCCCCTCGTCTGCTTTAGCATCGAACGCATTCAACTTACTTTTCCCATTGTTATGGATGAAACACTTACAGCCAAATATATGGAAATATGAAATTCTGGGTTTTCGACCTTTCCATACCTCGTAGGGTGTCTTACCTAGTGCTTTATTGATAGCACTTCTATTATGGGAGTGGCATGCATTATTGATCGCCTCTGCCCAAAACTTTTGAGGAGTATTATACTCAGTCAGCATGGTTCGACAGGCCTCCTTGAGAGTTCTATTCCGTCTCTCTGCTACACCGTTTTGTTGAGGTGTCCTTGCTGCACTAGTAAGGTGCTGGATACCACGTTTAGAACAAAAATCTTTGATATAGCAATTGATGAACTCAATACCCTTATCACTACGGATCTTGACAATGGACTGGTTCTTCTCAACTTGTATCCTCTTCAACAGATCAGGTAGGAGTGTTTGTGTATCACTCTTCTTGTGTAAGAAGACTACCCAAGTGAACTTAGAATAGTCGTCTACTACAACAATTGTGTACCTTCTACCGTTCAAAGTTGGAGGAGTAATTGGACCATGAAGATCCATATGTAGTAGTTCTAGGACTCTACTTGTTGAGAGAGTTGGAATGGATTTAAAGGAACATTTTACATGTTTACCTTTCTGACAAACATCGCATACATGTGACTTGTAATAGATTTCGTTGGGTATACCTTCAACAAGGTAGTCTCTTGCAATCTTATTAATCACCTTAAAGTTCATATGAGAAAGGCGTCTATGCCAAAACCAACTGATCTCTTTAGGATTTTTGCTAAGAAGGCAAGTATCCCGCAGACAGCTATTCCAATTCACAATATACACGCTGCCTTGTCTTATGCCGACGAGCAGTACAGTATGAGTCCTCTTGTCTATGATCTCGCACTTTCGGCTTTTGAACTGCACTTTGTAACCTCGATCACAAAATTGTGAAACAGATAATAGATTATATTTCAAACCTTCTACGTAGGATACGTCTTGTATCTCTACATCTCCATTTCTGATGTAGCCAAAGCCTTTTGTAATGGCCATAGAGCTATCACCGAATATAACCCCGGGTCCTTCCTGCTCGCAATAGCTTGATAGAAGAGCCTTAGTACCAATCATGTGGTGCGAACAACCACTGTCTATGTACCAAGTTTCTCCTACTGAGCCACCCTTCTTATACAAGTCGAGTCGACCCTGCAATGATGATATTTAATAACTTAGGTACCCTCCTTGTCTATTGGGGTCCTGGGGGGTTAGTAGAGTTCAGAGGAATCCAAATGTACATAGGAGTTTTGAATAAGTTGGACCTCTTAAGCTTTCTACCATGCTTGTTACAGAATAAGACCATGTTGTCCTTATCTGGCCTATCATCAGACCTTGGGTCTACTCGTCTGAGGTAGCCTTTTGACTTAACCTCTACATGAGTAGGCATGGGCCTTTGATAGTCAGAATAGGGCTTGTATGCATTGGGGCCATACGGTTTATAGACATGTTTAAGTCTTTCCTCTCCTTGGATATCGTATGATACAGACAGAGGATATAAGATAGGTTGAGTACGATATTTGGGAGCAACATTCCTAGGTCTAGTCGAGTAGAGCTGAGACTGCCTTATGAAAGGAGGTCTAGGCTCTTTCCAACTAGTTTGTACTTGTCTAGAACTCATCTCCTCATGATACCAATCCTCGTATCTGACCTGGTTTGGTCGTCCACGACTAGTGGTCCTTTTTCGATTTGTTCTAAACGGAACAGGTCTGTTGTTAACATTCTTTTTACCACCTTTGGTAATCAGAGTGTTAATTCTAGTCTGCTTGTGTACAATACCTTCGGATGTCGTTCTAATATCGTATTCCATTGGTCTTTTGCCTTTATCGTGTGTCAAAGAACTTGAACCAACATCAGTAGAGTTCTTAATGACTTGAGTAGGCGAGTCAGGTGTGTATGCACCCAACCCTGTCTTGTCATCTGGAGCCCTATACCTATCTGACAATTTTTGATTAATCACTGATGATTTAACCAAGTCAGTAAGTTTAAGGTCTAGATTTACGACCTCAGTCTCTAAGAACTTATTGCGTTCCTCAAGCTTTTTGCACTTGTTCTTTAAAACATTGAATTCATTTGTCTCAGTGGCATGTGTCTTGAGTTGGTCTCGATATAACTTGTCTGTCAACGCACACTTGTCTTTGAGTTGTCTCAACTCTTCTGTCAAACGTTCGTTTAGGACTGTTATATTAGGATCTACTTTAGACTGTGCTTCCTTAAGATCAATGGTTTCTTGTTTTAAAATGATGTTCTCGTCGCCAACTTCAATGAATGCCTTGTTAGCAAGTAGGAGGTCTTCTTCAGTCACACCAGTAGAGTGATGAAGACTAATCCCTACTCCACTATCGGCAGTATCACTTTCATCAGAATCCGATTCATCACATGATTGAAAAGAAGTTGCAGATGATACCTCTTGTTCCATTTTCGCCATACAGCATAGGCTATCATCCACTATGAAAGCTTCTACTTCATCACAATCAGAAGGGTAGCAAGATGAAGACGAAGATAACTCGTCTGAATCCGTTTCAGAGTCATCATTAGCCATCATTGCCTTCTTACCCCTGTTGTATCTTCGTTCACGCCTTGCTTTACGTTCCTTTCGATCATTAGTACTCAGGTCCGGACATTCGTAAATGTAATGACCTGATTTCTCACAATTATAGCAGAGTAGATCGTTAGTAGACTTTTTCTCAGGAGAATCATCCCTTCTCTTATCTCGTCTATCAGAACGTCTTATCTTCCTATCTTCAGAGTTCCTATCTTGCTTGTTTCCTTTCGAGACCTCAGCTCTCCTTTCGGATGAGTTTTGATCTCGTCTGGTCTTTGATGAGTCCTTGTTACTAGAACTTCTAAAGTCTTTGTAAAATTTCTTATATCTACCATATCGTTTGTTCAGCTTGTCGAACTTTCTAACCATAACGTTCATATGATCTTTCAGAATGAGATCAGACTTATCTAACTCGTCCTTGATACTAGCAGACTTAGTCTTAGACTTAGGCCTTTCTACTCTAGAGCTCTTATACGAAGTAGACTTAAAAGCAACATTTTTTGACACAGCATTCTCTCTATCACTACTGGCTATAGGATCATACTCATCTAGATCGAACTCATGCGCCTTAAGAGTTTGGAACATTGTTTCAGCAGACCATTCATCAATGTCCTGAGTGTTCTTGATGATCATCTTGACCATCTTCCATCTAGCATCAAGACTCTTAAGAATTCTCAAGTTAATTTCACGATTGGTATATGTTTTTCCTAGTACTTCCAAATCATTCATAACACGTGTGAAACGAGTATCTAACTGGTCAATATTTTCACCAGCCTTCATCTTAAATGATTCGAACCTCTGAACATCAGTGGACAACTTGCTTTCCTTGATCAGGGTGGTCCCTTCACAAATCACGGCAAGTCGATCCCACATTTCTTTGGTAGTCTTACATTTTAATACTTTTCCCAGATACTCGTTGGGAAGGGTATGTAAAATATAATTATTTGCTAAACTGTCCAGATTGTTCTGTCTCATTTCTTCCGAAGTAAATTCTGACCTTGGTTTTGGGACGAGTACGCCAACATCTTTTGTTGTGTCCAAGGAAGCAGTGTTTGGAATCATAGTCACAACTGGTCCTTCTTTTACGACAGACACCATCACATCATGAGTTGAGCTGAAAATGGCTTCCATCCCGAGTTTCCAGTAATCATAGTCCTGAAAGAGAACTTGGGTAGTTTGTTAGCACTTATTTCCATAGCCATGATTATCAAGAAAATTGATATCAAGAAATAGCAAGAAAGTCAAAGATACAAAGATTTCAAGAACAGTGATACTAACAAGTACGATCAAGAACCAAGACTTCCCTCAAAGTCTTTAGGGTAATCAAGAAACAGCAGTCTAATGAACTACTGCTCTGATACCACTTTGTTGGTCCTGAAAGGAGTATATAACAAGTGTATGGGGGGGGGGGATACACTTGTATGCAAATTCTTTTCAAACTAGATCAAACCAGAGATCAGCAAGGTTGTCTTGGACAACTCTACTGAAGAAGATTAACTCTTTAAAGATAATTAAACTACTAAGTACTATTGAGTACTTAGTTGAATAACTATCTAATGGAGTTATATGTGCGGAATAGTGGTTGGCCCTTTAAGTTTAGACTCCTTTAGTTTCTGAAATTACTTAGTCAAATCAATGCAATCCAGTTTAGTTTCAGGGAACTTGTCCAATACAGTTTTTGCACAGTCTTTGAATATGTATCTTTTGAAAGATCAGTTTTGTGTGCAGTGTTGAATGAGTGTAAGTACTTGTAAAGCAAATCAACACAGGAGGTTATAGTGGTTCAGAGACTCAAGCTCCTACATCCACTTTCCCTGATTTAACAGGATAATTCCTTCACTCTTGGAATTAACTTGTTTTATAGTGCCAATGTGCACTTGATCAAGAACACCACTCCTTGGTGAATTGATCCCTAGGATGTCTAGAGTCCTAGTACCCTCTTCTCAACTCAAAACTGAACTGTTCTTCTCTCAACAGTCAGCTCCTACCACTTCTACTACTACAACCTTCTCACTTTCTCACTTGAAAGGGATAAGGGTTGAAGTAAGGTTCCAACTAATGAGATATCCTTTACAATGAAGGTCAGTGTATAAGGATAGGATATCTCTCTAAGCTTTGTATGGATATACAATGATGTACAGCTTAGAAGAAGTGTTTGAAGACTAAGATAGTCTCTTTGAAGGCTTTGAAAGCACTTTGACTTGTAGGATAGTTTGATATTCTTGTCAAGGTTGAGGTCAGTTGGATGCTTTCAAATGGTCTTCACACTTCTGTATTTATAGACAAATTTGAGGATTTGCCCGTTGGAGAGGCAGCCCCAAATTGCTATAAATGTCTTCCTTGAGTTCTTCAATCTGGAAGACAGATTCTTGATAGTGACATGTCCTTATTTGGGTAATAAACGGCTGTTAAGACTTTGTCTTCATTCTGCAGCACTTTTCCCAATGTTTGACTTCTTGTTAAGACTTGGACATGGCTTCTGAAGATTGATCCAATGATAGGACAACATTCCTTATCAAATGGACAACTCTGCTTATCACTATCAGCAGACTTTGCTTATCAACATAGTTGGCTTGTTCTTCTTCAGATGACTTGGCTCTTTCCCTTTGCTTCACTTGGAATTGATCTCAGCAAGATACAATGAAGTCTTTTAGGGTGTAGTTGTCACCTTTTCTTCAGCATAGTTGACCTTCAAGCATTAGAGCATTTGTTCTGGTTCAATTTTGCTGAGACAACTCTTCTGGGACAACTCTCCTGATCGGCATACTTGGCCTTTGAGCTTTAGAACCTTTGTTCTTGCACATAGTTAACCTCTATGGACAACCCTTCCGATCAGTGTATTTGAGTAAGCTTGTATTTTTTAGCTTTACAACATTGTTCTTGCATAGAGACAACTTCTCTGGACAACTCTCCTGATCAAGGTATTTGGTTTTCAATAGAGTATGCTTGGCCTTAGTGTTTGTTCTAGAATTTGAGCCTTGAGGGGACTTGATCTTGATCATCTTCAAAGCATAGGTTCCCCCTCACAATGTGCATCTAATCATCTAAGAGCTGCCTAACATATCAGCTTCTCATCTAGCCTTATGCTATGTATTCTAACATACTTAGAACACAATCATCTTGACTTAGGCATGTCTCAGGGGGTTTTGGTATTTAATCAAAACATATGTCATTTTATTCTCAACAATATGTCATTTTATTTCGAACAATTTCCCCCCTTTTGATGATGCCAAAACCTATACATTTTATGCAAAAGTGACTTGACTACACCTATTACATTTATCTTCAGAAGACATGACTGAGGTCAATTTCCCTGAAAGAAAATGTGTTAGTGTACTCACCATTCATGTTGCAAATAGGTTTCAAGAATAGGCATAGAGAGATTTTGTTTTTCTGATTCAAAATATGTTCAACTATCATTCAAGTGAAAAACATTACAGCATGTTGATAGTTTGAATAAAAACATATCAGAGCATGAGAGATATTACAAATAGGCACACATCTTACTACAAAAGTATGATATACACTTAAAACATTTATTATTCAGGCATTAGAGCACATCATATCAGCAACTTGAGTATCTTCAGAATAGTTGACCAAAACACAAATTAGTAACCAACTTAAGTATTCATCCATTTTAGCATATAAAAGTCAGGAAGACTTAGCCATTTCAAAGATCATCTTCTTTAGGTGGCACCATCCCATATTGTGCCCACACTCTCTTCTTGAGTTCCATGGCTTCCTGGTTGGTTCCTTTGGGTCCAAGGGTCATCTTGTTCAGCTTAAGAATCTCAGTGAACTCCCTCAGGATCCTTGCTTGGTCAATCCATCCATCAAGCTTTGGAGGCATGTAGATGATAGGCTTGGGAGCATTGAGTTCAATTCTTGCAATATCAGCAGCTGCAAGCAATTGTTGATATAACTCTCTGTAGTATTCTATCATGAACTCAGCAAAGGAAGAGTTGACATCTCCTCCATTCCATCTGTCAATGACATAATAGTCATAGACAAACTCCCTTTTAGCCTCTTCCCATGTATCATTCAGCTGAATTGGCACCCATTTATCCAGATGTGGATATTTGGTGTCCATTGGGACTAGAAGATGAGGCTTCATCTTGATGTAAGTTGCTCTCCTCCTTCTTGGTTTCTGGAAGTTAGCTCTTCTCTTGTCTCTTGCTCTGTTGGCCTCTTCCATCAAATCCATTTTCTCTTGGGCCCTCATCATGGCCAGTTTCTGTTGTGTTTCAGGGTCTTTGCCATACCCTTCATGAAACAACTTTGATGGATCATTGAGTACCACAATCTTTGTCTTCTTTGGTCCAGGTCCAAAGCCTTCTTCATATAGTGCTTCTACATCTTCAGTGACTTTGGTACCTTCAGCAATTTTGACCATTTCAGAAGACTTGTCTTTTTCAGCAGTTTTGGGCTCTTCAGCAGCTTTGGCCTTCTTTGATGTAGGTTCATCATCATCAATTCTGAATTCAGGTGGAAGATCAAGGCTGTTAGGAAATTCAGTAAATGTCTCAGCTTGTCTTTTCTTTCCTTTTTCCCTCTTGATCTTTCCTCTAGTTTGGACACCTTCAGCATCTTTGTCCAAACCAGACACTTCACCACCTGGTCTCTGCTGTAACCTCATTCTTTCCTCTTGAGCTGAGGCCATTGAATTCTTCAAGGTAAGTGCTAGTTGCTCTTCTTCATCCAATTCTTCTAAATTCAGCACTGCTGGCTCTTTTCCTTTTCCTTCAGCAGCTTTGTCTTTTCCTTTGACTGGACTTCCAATCACCAAGTGTTAGTCCTTGGTGGAGTATAACACAAGTGTATGGGGGGGGGGGGAATGCACTTGTGTATGCAAATTCTTTTCTTTTTGACAAACTGGTCTTATCAGGCAAGTTGTCTCACAACTAGCCTGAGTGAGAAGTTTGATAGATACCTGTCCTACTGATTACTATTGAGTGATCAGTTGGCTAAATATCTAAAAGAGTTGCTAAGTGCGGAATGTGGTTGGCCTTTGACTCAAAGAGATACTCCAATTTAATTTCTGAAAAAATACAGTTATCAGGGACTTTGTCCAAAACAGTTTTTCTTAACTTACTGAATTTTGCTCTTTAAAATATGTTGGAATGTAAGTAAATAAAGAGTGCAGTAAGTAAATGGCACACAAGTTTATAGTGGTTCAGAGACTCAAGCTCCTACATCCACTTTCCCTGATTGAACAGGATAATTCCTTCACAATGGAATTAGCTTGTTTTATAGTGCCAAGGTGCACTGATCAACAACACTCTCTTAGTGTTTTGATCCCTAGGATAACTTGAGTCCTAGTGCTCAATCTCTCTGAGTTAAGGCTGTGTTTCACAATAACAATCCTTAACTCCTCACTTCTACAACAAACTCTTTCTTCACTAAAAGAGATAGGGTTTGAGGTTTGGTTCCAACTAATAGAGATATCCTTTACAATAAGAAAATGTAAAGGCTTAGGATATCTCAATGCTAAGCTTTGGATATTCTACAAAGATTGGCTTAGTTTGATGAAGTGATTCAGGAAACTTGGGATTCTAGAGAACAACTTGGTTTCCTTTGAAAGCTTGATGATAGTTTGATAGCTTGTAGTTGGATTATTGAATCCCTTGATCACTTCTGTATTTATAGGCAAATTTGAGCAGTTAACCGTTGGAGGGATAACAATTCAAACTTGTCTATTTGCAGTACCATTGAAACGGCTATGAGCCTTGGCATTCTTTTATCCACTGTGTAAAAGACCTCTTCAATGGTTGCTTGAATGAATGTGTTGACTTTAGAAAAATGCGGCTGAGATGACTTGTGTCAGATTCCAAATATGCACATTTCCCAAGGTTGATTTGTGGCAGAAGCTACACTCAACCAACGGTCAGATGGGACAAGCTCCCTGAACATTCCTGCTGCAATTTAGAATGTTCCAACATTCATTCAATGCTTCACTCTTTAATGCTCTAAGTCTTTAATGCTTGGTTCAGGCATGATTGGCAATAAATGCTTCATTGAATGTGTCTTCTGTGGGTTTTGACATTTAATGCTCTTGATCATTGGTACTTCAACTGTCTTGATCATTTGCATTTATGAGCATTGCTTTACTGCTCTTGATCTCTTCAGCTAAGTTGTCCACTTGGTCAGCCTGTCTTGAAAGTTAAGCAACTTTGGCCTATAGACTTATCAAGCTGCCTAACATTCCAGCTTTGGACAACTATCCTGAACACTAAAATCTCACAACATTCCTGAGACTTTTCACTTAAGCAATCTACATACTCAAGTGTACTGAGACAACTTGCCTGAACTAGATTTGAGCTTATCTCAACTAATCTGAACATCATCAATCAGGGGTTTTGGTATCTAGATCAAAATCATTTTATTCCCAACAATTTCCCCCTTTTTGATGATGCCAAAACCTATTAAAAAGGGAACTTGACTTATACTATACTTTACCTTCAGGGAGAGTGAACTGGTCAACTTGCCTGAAAGAAACTGTTAGCACAATAAATCAAGTATATATGTAATGTCAGGTTAGTTGAGATAATGAGTTGTTATCTCTTGATAGAAAATCAGTGGTCCTTTTATATATCATTGAGCATTACAGATCAGAAAATCAAAGGACAACAAGACTGATACAAAGAAACTAGAATAACAACATCATAAGTAATCATAAAAACCAGATAGGGAAGAAGTGAACTTATCCATCAGAGAGTTCCATCATCTTGAGGAGCAATGCCATACTGAGCCCATACTCTTTTCTTCAGTTCCCAGATCTCTTTGTTGGTTCCTTTAGGGCCAGGCTTCAACTTCTCCATCCTCATGATGTTGATGAATTCTTCCAGTATCTTTCCCTCATCAATTAAGTTCCCATTGAACTTAGGAGGCATGTACAGAATAGGACCAGGGGCCTTGAATTCAACTCTGGCCATCTCAGCTGCTGCAAACAGCTTTTGGTAGAGGTCCCTATAGTTCTCAAACATAAACTGTACAAAGACTTCATCTACACTCTCTTCAAGCCACTTTCCAATGACATAAAAGTCATATACAAAACTTCTCTTGGCCTCCTCCCATGCATCATTCAGTGGGATCGGAACCCACTTATCATGGTGAGGGTACTGAGTGTCCCATCTTTGCAGCATTTGTGGTTTGAGCTTTCTGTAAGAAGCACTCCTTCTTGGAGCTTTGAAGTTTGCCCTCCTTCCATCTCTTGCCTTGTTGGCCTCAACCAACTGATCCATTCTCTCTTTAGCTCTTAGAAGAGCTAGCTTCTCCTGTGTCTCTGGATCCTTTCCAAATCCTTCTTCAAACAGCTTAGAAGGATCATCAGCAAGCTTGGGCACAACAACTTCAGGCTCTCTGTCTTGTTCAACTTCTTCAACTTCTTCTTCTTCAATGGCAGGCAGCTTGGCTGCTTTCTTCATCCTCTTGGATTTCCTCACTGGAGTTGATTTTTCAGACTGAAATTCTGATGGCAAAGTCAGGCTGGTTGGGAATTCATTGAAGGCTTGCAATTCCTTCCTTTTCCTTTCAGATGACCTTGTCACCTTCCCCCTTACTTCAGCAACCTTCTCTTTGGGTTCAAGTCCTGCTGACTCACCACCAGGCCTTTGTTGCTTCCTTGCCTGACTCTCCATTGCAGACATCATGGACTCTTTAACACCAATTTGAATCTGCTCTTCCTCAGTCAAGTTCTCAATGTTCATTGGGCCTTTTCCTTTCCCAATGTCTTCCACTGCCTCCTCCTCAACATCAGGGACCTTCTCCTTTCCTTTGGATTCACCAATAACCAAGGTTCCCTTTGCCCTAGCTCTCTCTCTTTCCCCCTTTTTGGCATTATCAAAACACCGGGGCTTCAAGTCACTTATAGTGACAGAGAGATGTGAGTGAGCATGAGTGAGGGACTTCAACTCCTGCAGTAGGTAAACATTCTCATCATGAATGTTTTGCATTTTGTCATCTGCCATGCTCAAGAATGTGTGAACAGGTTTCATCTTTTGAGCAACAATGGCATCTAAAGTGGCTTTCAGTGATTGATCAAGTTTGGCCTGAAGTTGATCAGTGAGGTTGGCCACAACTTGATTAGACACTTTGGCCATAAGTTCAACAGAGAACTTCTCTGCAGCCTCTTTCACCATTGCAGCTTTCAATTCTTCAGCCTTCTTTCTCTGTGTAGCAGTTCTTTGCCTTAATGCATCTTTGATTGTCCTTCTCAAGGCTCCCACATTATGCTTGTACAAATCTTTAAGGCCCTTCTGCTCTTTCTGCACAGATTTTGTGAATTTTACCATCTCTTCCTTTGCCTTTGTTACCTCTGTTGAAACTGTTTGCAGTCCAGTTTCAACACCACAGATCCTTGCATCCAGTGTAGGTAGGATTACCTCCTCTGAGCCAGTTAGCCTCATTTCCACAAAGGCTAGAGTCTTTCCTTGGTCATCTAGGGTGTCTACTGTTGCAGCATGAGCTTTCTCAACTTCCCTGACCAAAGAATCCAACTTCTCTGACTGTTGCTCAATGGATGTTGCAGTTTTTGATGCAATTTGCAAGCTAGCCTCAGTTGCATTTGCTTGCTCAAAGTAGATTTTATTCAAGGTGGACACATTTGCTGAGACTGCTTCAAGGTCTATGTCAGCATCAACTGGAATTTCTGTAAGAGAGGCATCTGCAAAAATTTGCTCAATGGTGACAACTACTGAATCTGCAAAACTAAGAGTGTTAGTAAAAACTCCCTCAACACCCTCATTCTTTTTATCTCCCAATAGGCCTGATTCATCAGCACCTATACTCTCATTTTCAACTTCTTTCTTTTCTTCATTTTCAATAGATAAGCTCACATTCACTGGAGAATCAGGCCTCCTTTCACCAAGGGATTCATCAAGTTCAGATTTGACTTGAAGAATAACCTGACTCTCATATTGGGCTGCACCCAATATTTCTACTTCATCTCCCTCTATAATTGGTGCACTCAGGGAACCAGTAATCATACACTCATCCTCATCTCCTCCCTCTGATTTTTCATCACTATGTGCCTTTTCAACTCCTTCTTTTCCTAAACCTGACACCTCCATATCCTCAACAGGATCCACAGAGGGCAGTTGTTGGGAGATCACAGTGCTTGGGCATCCCAAGGCCACTGAGTCATCCTGAATGACTAAAGGCTGGTCAATGTCCAACTGTCCTGACATTGATGAGGCTTTAGCCAAACTAGCTTTTCCCATGGAAGTCTCAACATTGTCAAGCTGTGCCTCAGGTTCAGGAGAACCATCCTTGGCCAATGCATCTTGGACTGAGTCACCATCTTTGGTCAACTCCTCTGAATGATCAGAGTCCTTAACAGAAGGATAGGTCAAGTAATGTACCTGAGCAGAATTGAGGCCAGGAGGATTGGGATTGGTGTTGTCATCATCATCATCATTGTCATCATTAGATGGACTATCAGGGTGCCTGAGTCCCTGTGCAATTCTTTCTCTCTCAGCAAGCACCTTCTCATGAACAATGGTGCAGAACAAGGCCTCAGTGGTCAACACACTGGATTTCTTCACATTTGCAAAGTTCAAGAGCCTGTTCTCTTCAACCTGCCACCAGCTTGCTCCTTTATCCTGAATAGCCTGAGCTATTTCCACCATAGTTCTATCCTTGATCTCAACAAGAGCTCTGAGATCATAGAACTGTTGTTGCAGCCTAGGATAATCCTTCAGTCCTGGATATAACTCATCCACATTGGCTTTGGCAATCTGCCTCAGCATCCCCTCATAGGTGTACTCTTCACCACTTTCATCTTCAGAAGAGTTGGCTTGGGATTCAGGAGGGTTGGGTTCAGAAGGGTTGGGTTCAGAAGGATTGGGTTCAGAAGAGCTTAAAACAAGTTGGGATTCAGGTGCTTTTGAGAGCAATGTTCCTGAAGAGGTAATTGGAATGGCTGGAATGGGTGGGAGAGTAAGTTGATCACCTTCTTGAAGAGCAGTGTCAAGAAGTTTGGTATAAGACAACAGTCTGGGATCAAGGGGGGAGAATGGCCTATCTTCAATGTCAGCTAAATCAGCTAACACATCAATTCCTGTTCTATCAGGAGCACCTTCAGGAGAGTAAACTTTCGTTGCAATAATTGGGGCATCTTCAGGAGTCTTGCACTCCTCTTCTTCATGCCTTGATGGAGATATTCTTTGAGATTGAATATCAGGAGAGTTGGCTTCAGGGCTGTTGGGCTTTGATTTGACTTGGAGTTAGACCTACTTGCTTGTCTAATCTCCTTGAAAAATTCCTTCTTTTTCTTCTCCTCTTCCATCAACTTCTGCTTCTCAGAAGTTTTGATGATTCTTCTTCTTCTTTCTGACCTTGTTGGCTTATCAAGGTCCCTAAACTCTGTTACAGACTCTGGTTGCAAGGGGACAACCTCTCTGACTTCTTCACTTTCTTTAGGAGGATTGACTCCTTCTTCAGCAACCTTTTCAATCTCTTCAGAAGTGGCTCCTCCACTTCTTGACTGGCTTTCTGGGGGAGATTCACTCAGAATCTTCTTCATCTTCTTCATCTTTGGCTGAGCTTTTGGTGGTTGAGCTTTTCTCTTTCTTGGAGAAGTTCTGGTTGTGGGAACAACAGCACCTGCTTTCTTGGAAGCTGCATTCTGCTTCCTCTTTTCTGTCTTAGAAGACAGCTTCCTAAACATCACCTTTTGAGCTGGGAAAGGCTTTGGCTTGGCTTGGAGGTGGGTATAATGTGCAAATCTTTCTAAGAGCAGGCTAGCTCTTGTGCAGAACTAAAGTCTTCCATCAACCACCACCTTGTGGTGTTTTACCTCCTTAAACTTGAACTTCTCATTCATCATCTTGTCCAAGATAAAGCTTTTCCAGTCAAACTTGACTCTTTTCTCAGCAGAGTCAATTACAGCAGCCATAACTCTCAATTTAGGCATACTTATTTGTTCAACACTCCCAGAGTGGCTTAACAAACTTTTCACCACATAATCAAACAAGTGCCTAAACACTGGCTTTAGAGTATTCTTGTTCTGAGCACTTACTAGCTTTTTGGGTTCTATCATCCATGGAAAGTAGAACTCCTGATCTTCCCCTTCCTTGTAGATTTCAGGATTCTGGCCCTCTGATGGTAGCCCAAAGCTAGCATCTAAATCCTCTGTAGTGAAGATGATGGTATGTTGACTTTCTTCTTCTTCATCTTCCTCAGCATATGTGAGCTTAGTGCACACATCTCCCTTCTTGCCCTTCCATCTGAGATGGGCAAAGAATTCAGCCATGAAGGAGTTCAGGCAGGAATCTGGCTTGGTGCCTAAGAACTTTTCTAGCCCAGCCTCCCTTAGCCAATGGAGGACTTGATGGACTTCAGTGTCTGGGCTATCAAAGGCAACTAGCTTTTCAAACCAAAGTGAGTTTGGATTGCTGAGATAGGAGAAATCAATGTCCAAGGATGGATCATTGAAGTCTACAAGTTCTTCTCTCTTGATTTTGGGAGCCATGGATAATTTTGAGAGATAGAATGGTTTTGGAGAAAAGTTGCAGGTTGAGAGGTTTTGAAAATCTTAAGAGTTTGGAAATGTGAGTGCGTGAGGAAGAAAGTAAAAAATCGAGGAGTTTATATATGAATGGGATTTATTAACCGTTGGTTAATAGAATATAACAGTGGGTAATTTTGAAGAACAATTGGATATAGTGGGGTAGTGGGCTTTCAGCGGTTTGATGGAGTTTTAATGCAAATCAATGGCCTTGATGATGGCTCGAGAATTCATGAAATCTTAATTAAGATTTTTGCATTTAATGCTGATTTGCCATTTTGGGGGCAAAGATCTTCATAGTACACGCCATCCTAAAATGGCCTACTCTTAGACCAAGAAACCTTTTAAATGTCTAATCAATGCTAAATATAGCAATAATTATCCAATTAATTCGGACAAACATCCTGAGATGTGTTTTGACTTCTCTCTTGGTCAACCTGTCTGACTAACATGCCTGAGTGGGTCCCAATGATGCTGACTGGGTCCCATTTAGACAAAGCTCCTGACCAACATTGCTGAACATCATAAGGACAACTTTGCTGAGTTTCCCTGTTTGGCAGATTGCTTCAGTGAGGTTGGTCAACTTTGCTGAAGTTCAATTTAATGAACTTCCCCCTTCTTATGAGCTTCCTTCCTTTATTCCTCCATCTTCACTGGATCAAGTAAGCCCAATTCAGCTGAAAGTTCCAAGAACCTTGCTTCAGCCAATGGTTTAGTCAAGATATCAGCTTTTTGCTTATCAGTGTGGATCTTGACAAACTTGATATCTTTCTTTTCCACATGATCCCTTATGAAGTGATGCTTTATATCCACATGTTTGCATCTGGTGTGGAGCACTGGATTCTGTGAGATAGCAATTGCACTATTGTTGTCACAGAATATTGGCACTTCATTTGAGATTACTTTGTAATCTCTCAATTGTTGCCTGAGCCAAAGTATTTGAGCACAACAACTTCCAGCTGCTACATACTCTGCTTCAGTTGTTGAAGTTGCAACTGTATTTTGTTTCTTGGAGAACCATGAGATAAGCTTGCTGCCCAAGAATTGACAAGTTCCAGAGGTGGATTTTCTGTCAATTCTACATCCTCCATAGTCTACATCTGAATATCCAGTGAGCTCAATGTTGTCATCAGCTGGATACCATAATCCAAGATTCTCAGATCCCTTGAGATATCTTAGGATTCTCTTGGCAGCATCAAGATGGCTCTTCTTTGGATTAGCTTGAAATCTTGCACATACTCCTACTGCAAATGTAATATCAGGCCTGCTTGCAGTGAGATATAGCAAGGATCCTATGATTCCTCTGTAGTTAGTGGAGTTTGTTGATTCTCCACTTTCATCAGGGTCCATTTTCCAGTTAGTATTCATAGGAATTCTGATTGGCTTGCTTGTAGCACATCCAAATTTCTTGATTATGTCCCTTTTATACTTGGCCTGATTGATGAAAATTCATTTCTTAGACTGTGTGACTTGGAGTCCAAAGAAGAAATTCATCAATCCCATCATGGACATCTCAAATTTGCTTTGCATGAGTTTGGAGAACTTCTCACACAACTTCTCATTTGGAGATCCAAATATAATGTCATCCACATAGATTTGGACTAACAAAATATTATCTCCTTCACAGATTCTGAACAAAGTTCTGTCAACAATGCCTTTGACAAAACCATGATCTAGAAGGAACTGTGATAAGGTGTCATACCAAGCTCTTGGAGCTTGCTTTAAGCCATAGAGGGCTTTCTTCAATCTGTACACCTTGTCTCATTCTTCAAATCCTGGGGGCTGTTCAACATATACTTCTTCTTTGAGCACCCCATTGAGAAATGCACTCTTCACATCCATTTGATACACCTTGAATCTCATGTGAGCTGCATATGCTAAGAAGAGTCTGATTGCCTCAAGTCTGGCCACTGGAGCAAAAGTCTCATCATAATCTATCCCTTCAGATTGACAATATCCTTTGGCCACCAGTCTTGCTTTGTTTCTCACAATGATGTCATTTTCATTTTTCTTATTCTTGAACACCCATTTAGTTCCAATGACATCTTGATGAGTTGGCCTGTCTACCAGCTCCCATACTTCATTTCTGGTAAACTGGTTCAGCTCTTCTTGCATGGCTATGATCCAGTTGGTGTCTTGTAGTGCTTCCTCAATGTCTTTTGGTTCCTGTTCTGAAAGAAAACAACAAAATAGTGCACTTTCTCCATGAAATCTTCTAGTTTTGATCCCTTCACTTGGATTTCCAAGTATCAGGCTAGTTGGATGGTCATGCAACCAAGTCCTTCTAGGCCTGATCCCTTCAGGAGGATTGTCCTCATCTGAAGTTGGATCACTAGATTCATTAAATTCAGGAAAGTTAATTGAAGGATCAAGTTCAGGATCATATTCAGGGGTATTGTCCTCATTGTCAGATAAGTTGACATTTTCATTGGTTCCCCCTTGAATATTGGATCCCTTAACTACCTCAGCATTGCCTGCTTCTTCATTGGTAGTTGTTACCTGGTTTTGAACTGGGATGGGGTCAGTCAGTTCAATTTCTCCTTCAGGTTGGTTGTCTTCTGGTTGATTGCCATTAGGTAGGTTGTCCAGTTTTTGATTTTCATGAAGTTTAGGCTGGGCAACATCTACAAACACTGTTTCCTTGTTTTGAAGCCTTAATCTGGTTGTTCTTTGTGTTATCTCATCAATATTCAGGTTTCTATCCCTGAACTCATTAACAGATTCATCAAACACAACATGAGGTGTTTCTTCCACAATAAGGGTTTTGCAATTGTAAACTCTGTAAGCCTTGCTGATTAGTGAATATCCAACAAATATTCCTTCATCAGCTTTGCTGTCAAAAGCTTTCAATTGTTCTTTCCCATTATTATGAATGAAACACTTACAACCAAATATATGGAAATAAGCAACAGTGGGCAATCTACCTTTCCATATTTGATATGGGGTTTTACCTTGTCCTTTGGTGATTAAGGACCTGTTTTGAGTGTGACATGCAGTGCTAATAGCTTCAGCCCAGAACCTTTTAGGCAATTTAGATTCAGCAATCAATGTTCTTGCTGCCTCTTTCAAGGTTCTGTTCCTTCTTTCAGCAACCCCATTTTGTTGAGGTGTTCTTGCTGCTGAAGTTTCATGAGTGATGCCATTCTTGCTGCAGTACTCATTGATGTATGAGTTTATGAATTCTGTGCCTTTGTCAGATCTGATCTTGACAATACTTAGGCCCTTTTCATTGCTCAATCTCATCATCAATTCAGGTAGCTTGACTTGGGTCTCCTTTTTGTTTAACAAGAATACTACCCAAGTGTACCTGGAAAAATCATCAACAACAACTAATGCATATTTTCTTCCATTTAAACTTACTGGGATAATTGGACCAAATAAATCCATATGCAGTAGTTGAAGAACTCTCTCAGTTGAGATGACAGGTTTTCCTTTGAATGAAGCTTTGATCTGCTTTCCTTCCTGACATGGCTGGCATATGTGTTCTTTGGTGAACACCTGATTAGGCAGTCCTTTGACTAGAGAGTTTCTTGCAATCTTGTTGATGGTTTTGAAATTCAGATGATTCAATCTCTTGTGCCAGAGCCAGCTTTGCTCATTTGTGCTTTTGGCAACAAGACAAACTGCTTCAGGGGTTTTGCTTCAATCTGCAAAATAAACATTTCCCTTTCTCACCCCTGTTAGTAGCACCTGTTGTGTTGAATTATTTTTTATAATACATTCATTTGGTGCAAATTCAACACTATATCCTTTATCACAAATTTGACTTATAGACAACAAGTTGTATTTTAGGCCTAGGACATATGAGACATCAGTAATTTTGACACTACCAATGTTTAATGTACCATAGCCTCTTGTGATTCCTTGAGAGCTGTCTCCAAAGGTTACTGAAGGACCATCCTTTTCTATAAATTCTGAGAGAAGCTCTTTGTTCCCAGTCATGTGTCTTGAACATCCACTGTCCAAGTACCATGCTGTTTTCTTGTTGATGCTTCTCTTCTTCTTGTGGTCCTTACAGCCCTGCAAAGTCAAAATTTAGGTACCCTTTGAGTGTTGGGTCCTAGAGGGTTAGCTGTACCTTTTGGAACCCAAATCTGCCTGATTACTCTGATTGACTCAAAGTGACTGACTTGGTTTCCATTTACATCTACATACACAGTTTGACCCTTAAATGCCTTGGGTGCCTTCTGTGTATAAGTGTTGGTCTTGTAAGGTTTAGGAGAGTTGGTGAATTTCCTTAGGACATTTCTCCTGAAGTTACTAGACTTAGGTGCAGCTTGGAAAGACCTTTGTGGATAGGAGTTTGGATGGCCTTTTCCTCTTGGCATATGAGGTTTAGGCTTCCTAAAGGTTTTATACCTGTCAGAAGGGTTGGGCCTCAATCCATTCAGTTGAGGTTGCCTCATTTGAGTTGGCCTTTTCTGAACAGATTTTGGACAACTCTTCTGATGAGAATTCAGATAGGTTGACCTTCCATTGGTTCTACCTTTCTGAACCTCATTTCTCCTGTAAGCAATGCCTTTAACCTTTTCCTTAGGTATGGGTTTAGGGACATTGTTCACTTGAGTTGGTATAAAAATTCCTTTACCCTTATCCTTGATCAGTGGTTGATTTACTTCCAGTTCATTTTGTTGTGCCACTGATCTTACAAAAGTCATCTTAGAATTGCTTGAGGAGGCAATACTAAGACCAGGTGAGGGTTCAAATGGATTATAACCTAATCCACCCTTTTGAGCAAATGGTCTTTGAAACCCTTGAATTTCCTCTATTGCCTTAGCAGATTTGTTCAAGGCAGACATTTTCATTTTTAAGCTCCCCTCACTTAATTTTAGAGTATCAAATTCACTTGAGAGATTGTCAAATTTAGCTTAAAGAGTTCTAAAGTCAAAATCCTTTTTCTTTAGAATCAGACTTTGTTCATCAATCAACTTTTGTTGTTCAGAGACTTTGAGAGACATTTCTCCATGTTCTCTCACAATCTGCTGATACAACTCAGATGATTTAATGTCAACCTCAGATTCAGGAAGATTGGACATTTTAATTTTAGACCTCAACTGTTCATTTTCTCTTAGTGCCATATTGCATACTTCTTGCATTCTGGTGAAATCTTCTAGCAACTTTTCAAAGTCAAGGTGGATTTCACTAGATTCATGTGTGTTAATTGAAAGATTGGAAGATGAACATACCTCTTCATTTTCAAATTCCATTTGGCAGTCATCATCACTGTCACTGTTGGAGAACAGTCCATCATCAGAGGAGTAGACACTCTCTTCACTTGCTGATTCTCCAGCTACCATGGCCTTCCTGTTGTTCATCCTCCTGTCTCTTTTGTTTTGCCTTTCTTTTCTTTCTTTGGCACTTAGGTCAGGACAATCATACTGAAAGTGACCCTTTTTCTGGCAGTTGTAACACACATCTTCATCATCATTTTTCTTGCTTGAGGACTCCTTCCTCCTTGATGATGATGTTTCACCTTTGTTGTATTTCTTTTTATCAGCATATCTGTCTTCTTTCTTCTCATCAGAGACTTTGTCCTCTGATTTGTTATCAGGAGAGCTGAATCTCCTTCTGGTTCGGTTGTCTTGGTAGAACTTCTTGTATTTACCAAATCTGGAGTTGAGCTTCTCAAATCTCCTTGCCATGAGTGCTATCTCCTCCTTCATTTCTGATTTTGAAACAGATTGAGAGGATCTTTGAGTATTTTTCTTCTCTGTTTCAGTGGCTTTGAAAGCAACACCTTTGCTTGTGGAAGATGGCTCATCATGCACCTTCTTTCTGTTGAGATCAAACTCATATGCTTTGAGTTCAGAGAATACTTGCTGCATTGGCATGTTGTCAAGATTGCTGGTATTTTGCATCATGACAGAATATATGTCCCACTTTGATGTGAGACTTCTCAGAATCTTCAAAGCAACTTCTCTTTTGGCATAGAACTTGCCCAAAGAATTCATCTCATTCATGATGTCAGTGAATCTGCCATCAAGATGATCAATAGTTTCATTTGGCTCCATAGTGAATTGTTCATACTTTTGGATAGCCACTTGTAGCTTGTTTTCCTTTATCTTTTGGGTACCTTCACACATAAGTGCTAGGGTATCCCAGATCTCCTTTGCTGTGGTGCAGTGATACACTCTTCCCATCACTGCATCTGGAATTGTCTGGTACAAGGTGTTCATGGCAATGTAGTTCAGATTGTGCCTTTTTCTCTCTTCTGCTGTCAGCTCATCCTCATCTTTTGGCAACAGCTCCCTTGGGTCTGCTTTTTGAGCATCAGTGGCCTTGGGATTGAGCTTGGTTAAGGTGAATGGTCCTCTGGTGATGACTTTGAGCATTTCATCATGCTGGCAAGCAAGATGTGCTCTCATCCTGATCTTCCAGAAATCATAATTCTCAATTGAGAACATTGGCAATTTGTGATGAGAAATATGATTGACTTGGTTTGGACCCATGTTGTTGATGGTGTTGATAGCATCTCCTGGAACTGCATTGTTAGCCATTTTTGAACAAATAGACAAAGAAAAATACAAGTAGACTTTTCAGAAATTTGGATCAGTTCAGTGACCACAGAAGTAATGTGATTTTTTGAAGAACAGTTGGCTCTTCAGAGACAGTGGTCTTTGAACCCCTGCTCTGATACCACTTGTTGGTCCTTGGTGGAGTATAACACAAGTGTATGGGGGGGGGGGGGGAATGCACTTGTGTATGCAAATTCTTTTCTTTTTGACAAACTGGTCTTATCAGGCAAGTTGTCTCACAACTAGCCTGAATGAGAACTTTGATAGATACCTGTCCTACTGATTACTATTGAGTGATCAGTTGGCTAAATATCTAAAAGAGTTGCTAAGTGCGGAATGTGGTTGGCCTTTGACTCAAAGAGATACTCCAATTTAATTTCTGAAAAAATACAGTTATCAGGGACTTTGTCCAAAACAGTTTTTCTTAACTTACTGAATTTTGCTCTTTAAAATATGTTGGAATGTAAGTAAATAAAGAGTGCAGTAAGTAAATGGCACACAAGTTTATAGTGGTTCAGAGACTCAAGCTCCTACATCCACTTTCCCTGATTGAACAGGATAATTCCTTCACAATGGAATTAGCTTGTTTTATAGTGCCAAGGTGCACTGATCAACAACACTCTCTTAGTGTTTTGATCCCTAGGATAACTTGAGTCCTAGTGCTCAATCTCTCTGAGTTAAGGCTGTGTTTCACAATAACAATCGTTAACTCCTCACTTCTACAACAAACTCTTTCTTCACTAAAAGAGATAGGGTTTGAGGTTTGGTTCCAACTAATAGAGATATCCTTTACAATAAGAACAGTGTAAAGGCTTAGGATATCTCAATGCTAAGCTTTGGATATTCTACAAAGATTGGCTTAGTTTGATGAAGTGATTTAGGAAACTTGGGATTCTAGAGAACAGCTTGGTTTCCTTTGAAAGCTTGATGATAGTTTGATAGCTTGTAGTTGGATTATTGAATCCCTTGATCACTTCTGTATTTATAGGCAAATTTGAGCAGCTAACCGTTGGAGGGATAGCAATTCAAACTTGTCTATTTGCAGTACCATTGAAACAGCTATGAGCCTTGGCATTCTTTTATCCACTGTGTAAAAGACCTCTTCAATGGTTGCTTGAATGAATGTGTTGACTTCAGAAAAATGCGGTTGAGATGACTTGTGTCAGATTCCAAATATGCACATTTCCCAAGGTTGATTTGTGGCAGAAGCTACACTCAACCAACGGTCAGATGGGACAAGCTCCCTGAACATTCCTGCTGCAATTTAGAATGTTCCAACATTCATTCAATGCTTCACTCTTTAATGCTCTAAGTCTTTAATGCTTGGTTCAGGCATGATTGGCAATAAATGCTTCATTGAATGTGTCTTCTGTGGGTTTTGACATTTAATGCTCTTGATCATTTGTACTTCAACTGTCTTGATCATTTGCATTTATGAGCATTGCTTTACTGCTCTTGATCTCTTCAGCTAAGTTGTCCACTTGGCCAGTCTGTCTTGAAAGTTCAGCAACTTTGGCCTATAGACTTATCAAGCTGCCTAACATTCCAGCTTTGGACAACTATCCTGAACACTAAAATCTCACAACATTCCTGAGACTTTTCACTTAAGCAATCTACATACTCAAGTGTACTGAGACAACTTGCCTGGACTAGACTTGAGCTTATCTCAACTAATCTGAACATCATCAATCAGGGGTTTTGGTATCTAGATCAAAATCATTTTATTCCCAACACCAAGGCACCTTTTGCTCTAGCTCTTTCCCTTTCCCCCTTTTTGGCAGCATCAAAGCACTGGGGTTTTAGCTCACTCATTGTTGTGGCCATTAGGGATTGGGCCTGGTTTAGAGACTTCATTTCCTCCAACAGATATACATTTTCATCATGTATATTTTGCATCCTATCACTGCTCAAGCTAAGGAAAGCTAGAACAGGCTTCATCTTTTGTTGGACAACCTCCTCCAAGGTTGCTTTCAGGGATGCATCAAGTTGGGCTTTAAGGAGCTCAGTGAGGTTGGCCACTGCACTTTCAGCAATGTTGGCCATCACCTCTTGGGAAAAAATTTCAGAGGCTGCTTTCATCATAGCCAGTCTTTGTTCGTCAGCTCGTTTCTTTTGTAATGCTGTCTTCTTTCCAAGAGCTTGCTTGACATTCAATCTGAGAGCTTTGACATTTGCATTATGATTGTCTCTTAACAACTTTTGTTCCTTCTTGACCTCTTCTGAGATGGATTCCATGGTGGATTTGGCTTTTTGCACCTCAGTGGAAATGGTTTGGAGACCAGATTCCACACCACTAATCCTTGCTTCCAATGTGGGTAGCACCACATCCTCAGATCCAGTTAATCTCATCTCCACAGATGCTAGAGTTCTGCCTTGCTCATCCAGTGCTTCTGAAGTTTCAGCATGAGCAGATTGGACTTGATGAGCCAAGGAGTCCAATTTCTCTGATTGCATTCCAAGTAAGGCTTGTGCTGAGCCTGTATCTACTTGGATATGAGCATCTGTCAAGAACTCATCTGCAAAGATTTGGTCAAGAGAAATACCTGCAATGTTATACAAATAAACACTCATCTCCCTCAATTTCTTTTGTATAAGACTCTGATACATCAACAGCCTTCTTCTCATTTTCAACTCTTTCTTTTCTCCCTTCATTTAAAATGTTCTCACCCAAGGAATCAGGCCTCCTTTCATCAAGGGATTCTTGAAGTTCAGATTTGACTTCAAGAATAACCTGTCCTTCCTCACTTATTCCACCCTCATATGGTGGTACACTAACAATCTTAGTGATTACTACCTCTCTTTCATCCATAACTCCCTCTGATTTTTTGATTCTATTTTCCTTTTCAACCCCTTCTCCTAAACCTGCAACATCTTCACCTTCAACAAGGTTCAAAGATGGCAGTTGTGAGGAGATCACAGTGCTTATTTCAGCAGCCACTGAGTCATCCTGAATGATTAAGGGCTGATCAGTGTCCAACTCTTCTGACACTGAATAGGCCTTAATCAAACCAGCCTCTAGCATAGGAACCTCAACATCTTTAGGCTGTGCCTTGGGTTCAGAAGAACCTTCATTGGCAGATGTGTCTTTGGTTGTGTTACCACCCTTGGTCAACACCTCTGATGATACAGAGCCTTTCCTATGATAGGTCTAGGAGGGTTTGAAAGTCTGTCTACTACAGAAGACTTGGGTTGAGAGGGTTGGGGTTTGAAGGGTTTGAGGGATCATCAGGGGAATCATCATCATCTGAGCTGCTATCATGATGTTTGATGCCCTTAGCGTTTCTCTCTTTCTCCTTAATGATTTTATCATCTACCAACTTTGCAAAAACTTCCTCATCAGTGAGGAATCTTGTCTTCAGCATACCAGCAAAGTGTAGCAGTCTACTCTCCTCCACTTGCCACCAATTAGCACCCTTATCTTGGATGACTTGAGAGATCTCCATCAATGTTTTGTCCTTGACATTACTAGCATTCTCAAGTCATGGAACATTTTCTGAATTCTGGGAAATTCAGCAAGCTGTGGGTATAAGCTGTCCACAGTGGCTTTGGCTCCACCTCTGAGCATACTTTCATAAGTATACTCCTCCTCATTCTCACTAGATGGAGAACTTTGGGCTATAGGGGAGTTAACTGTGGTTTCCTTAATTGCAGCTTCAGGCAAGTTCAGTTCAGGAGGGTTGGCTTCAGAAGGATTAGGCTCAAATGAAGGTACTACAGTTGCTTTAGAGAGCAATGGATCTGAAGGGGCTTTGCTCAGGGGAGTTGGCTCATTGAGTGCATGTTCTAAAAGTTTGGAGTAATTTAGCATGGATGAATCAAGGGGAGATAGAAGCCTTGTCTCATCTACTGCTAAGTCTGCTAGCACATCAATGCCACTTCTCTGCACACTTCCTTCTGGAGAGTATCTCTTAGTGAGATCTACAGGGGTGATGGGTTGGTTGGGAGGGGTAACATGGGTTTCAGGGGAGTTGGGCTCAGGATTTTGAATTTCAGGGATGATGGCCTCTATTGGTTGATCTTCAGGGACCTTGGATTCTGGAGTTCCAGAACCAGATGAGTTGGTCCTTGACTTGGATTTGGTCCTGCTTTCAGCTCTGCTCTCTCTTAGAGCCAATTGAAGAGACCTTTCTTCCTGCAGCTCCAACACTTTATCAGTAGGCTTGGCCCTTCTCTTGCTGGCCCTACTGCTCCCACTGCCTTCACCATCCTTCTCAGGGACAACTTCCCTGATCCTCTTATCTCCTCTAGACTTTTGTCTAGTCTCATTGTACTTCAACCTCAACTCTTCTGAGTGGTCAGAAGGCACACTTACTCCCTCTTCTACCACTTCATCAACTTCAGCTGAGGCTCCTGAGGCTTCTCTTGAAGATATTTGAGACATTTTCCTTGTTTTGACAGCCCTGGCCTTAGTTCTTTTCTTCATCTTAGGCTTCTCTTCAACTTTTTCTTCAGCAGGTTTGGCCATTTGCATCCTCCTTTGCTCAGTTTTCTTGCTGAGCTTCCTAAACAGAGTCTTTTGGGCTGGGAGGGGCTTTGCAAAGGTTTGCATCTGAGAATAATGAGAGAACCTTTCTATCAACAAGCTTACCCTGGTGCAATACTTGAGTCTCCCTTCTAGCACAACCTTGTTGTGAGCTCTCACTTTAAATTTGGTCTTTTCCTTCATCATCTCAGTCATGATGAAGGTCCTCCAATCAAATTTGATGCCCTTGTCACTAGCATCAATAACAGCAGCCATAATTCTGATTCTTGGATGGCTGACTTGTTCCAAACTTCCAGTGTTGCTCATAAGACTCTTAGTGATTACCTCAAATAGATTGAGAAATTTTGGCTTGAGAGTCTTCTTGTTTTGTGTGGAGGAGATGGGGCCTGGAACCAAGAGCCATTCTTGTGCTATCTCATCTTCATGATCAGCACCATACAATTCAGGATTCCTTCCCTCAGAAGGCAATCCAAAGGCTCCTTCAAGATCTTCTGAAGAGAATTTCACTCTATGAAATCTCTCTTCCTCCTCTCCCTCAGCTACATAAGAGAGCCTTGTAGAAATTTCACCATCTTCAGGCTTACCTCTCCACTTGAGAAAGGCAAAGAACTCAGCCATGTAGCTTTCCAAGCAGGAGCTTGGTCTTTCCTCCATAAACTTCTGCAATCCAGCTCTTCTCAACCATCTCAGGGTTGGTGTAATTTCAGGATCTTCACTTTCAAAGGATACTATTGGCTCAAAGTGAAGACTGTTTTTGTTGCTTAAGTATCCAAAATCAAGGTCTAGAGCCTTGTTGGAGAAATCAATGATCATCTCTGGTCTAACTTTGGGAGCCATTGAAGGTTCACAGAAGGAAATTTTGACAGAGATTGAGAGAGTTTGAAGAAAATTTGAACTAGGGTTTCGAATACTTGGGGAAGAGGTGTTTGTGGGGATCTTAAGACTTGTGAATATTCTAAAACGAATGTTTGTCAATGAGTTGGTGAAGTCTTGATGCAATTCAAAGGTGAACAAAAGTGGAAATCAAAATGGACGGCTAGGATTGTCTTCAGGGGAGTTGTCCAATTTTGATCCAATGGTCAAAAACCAATGTAACAGTGAAAAACTGTTTTGTTCAAAACGTGGGTGAAGTTTTAATGTTTGTTTAAGGCTGGGGGATTTTCGAGATAGATCATGTCCCAAAACGTTTAATGCAAACAAGAGTTAAATCTTGGCATTTAATGCATGGAAAGTGACCTTTTGGGTGGGAGACAAATTAAATCCCAGAAAGGTGAAAACTGTATTTTCAATGGGACAGATTTCGAAATAGACAATGATCACCCAAAATAGGTGCTTATCAGACCAAGATTTGGTTTGATAGCTAGGACAACTTATCTGACCCCACTAGAACAAGTGTCCTGAAAAGATGTGGACAACTGTCCTGAAATCCAATGGACAAGTGTCCTAAATCATTTAGGTCATCTTTCTGAGTTTCAGCAGATTTGACCAATTTTGCTGAAGTTTGAAATTTGTTCCCCCTAAATGAATGAACTCCTTTGGACTCAATTATCCAATTTCCCTGGATCAAGTAGACCCAACTCTGCTGATAATTCCAGAAATCTTGCTTCTGCAAGTGGCTTTGTCAATATATCAGGTTTTTGAGGATCTGTGTGGATCTTTACCAACTTGATATCCTTCTTCTCCACATGGTCTCTAATGAAGTGATGCTTGATGTCCACATGTTTGCATCTTGTGTGCAATACAGGATTTTGTGATATTGCAATTGCACTGTTGTTATCACGGAATATTGACACTTCAGTAGAGTTGACTTTGTAGTCTCTGAGTTGTTGTCTCAACCAAAGAATTTGAGCACAACAACTTCCAGTAGCAACATATTCAGCTTCAGTGGTGGATGTGGCCACTGTGTTTTGCTTCTTGGAAAACCAAGATATGAGTTTGTTGCCTAAGAATTGACAAGTTCCTGAAGTGGATTTTCTGTCAATTCTACATCCTCCATAGTCAGCATATGAGTAGCCAGTTAACTCAATATTGTCATCAGCAGGGTACCAAAGGCCTAGATTTTCAGTGCCTTTGAGATACCTCAAGATCCTCTTTGCAGCCTCAAGGTGGCTTTTCTTAGGATTTGCTTGAAACCTTGCACAAACACCTACTGCAAAGGTGATGTCAGGTCTACTGGCAGTGAGATAGAGGAGTGAACCAATTATTCCTCTATACTCAGTGGAGTTGGTTGGAACACCACTCTCATCAGGATCCATCTTCCAATTTGTGTTCATTGGGATCCTTACTGGCTTGCTTGATGTACACCCAAACTTCTTGATCATTTCTCTGGTGTACTTGGCTTGGTTGATGAAGATACCTTCTTTTGATTGCTTGACTTGTAGACCCAAAAAGAAGTTCATCAACCCCATCATGGACATCTCAAACTTGCTTTGCATGAGCTTGGAGAACTTTTCACATAGCTTCTCATTAGGGGATCCAAAAATTATGTCATCTACATAAATTTGGACAAGCAAGATGTCCTCTCCTTCAGAGATTCTGAAGAGAGTTCTGTCCACAGTTCCCTTGGTGAATCCATGATCCAACAGGAATTATGACAGTGTGTCATACCAAGCCCTAGGGGCTTGCTTGAGTCCATATAGAGCCTTCTTTAGTCTGTATACTTGGTTTCCAACCTCAAAACCTGGTGGTTGCTCCACATAGACTTCTTCTTTCAAGACTCCATTCAGAAAGGCACTCTTGACATCCATTTGGTACACTTTGAACCTCTTGTGGGCTGCATAGGCTAGGAAGAGCCTTATTGCTTCTAGCCTTGCCACAGGTGCAAAGGTCTCATCATAGTCAATGCCTTCATGCTGGCAATAACCTTTTGCCACTAGTGTTGCTTTGTTTCTGACAATCACATCATTCTCATTCTTTTTGTTCTTGAACACCCACTTGGTTCCAATAACATCTTGATGTGAAGGTCTATCCACCAGCTCCCATACTTCATTTCTGGTGAATTGATTCAATTCTTCCTGCATGGCTGTGATCCAATTGGCATCTTGAAGTGATTCTTCAATATCACTTGGTTCTTGTTCTGACAAGAAACAACAGAAAAGAGCACTTTCACCATGAAATCTTCTTGTTTTGACTCCAATACTTGGGTCACCAAGTATTAGATCAGTAGGATGGTCAGACAACCAAGTCCTTCTTTTTCTGATCTCTTCAGTAGAGTTGTCCTCTACTGAAGTTGAGTCATTTTGATCATAAAATTCAGGATAATTGAGTGCAGGATCTAATTCAGGATCATAATCAGGGGTGTTGTCCTCAATGTCAAGGACATTGGCATTTTCAACATTTTGAGTTCCCCCTTGATTATTTGACCCATTAACTACCTCAGTAGGAACTTCTTCTTCATTGGTAGTTGTTACCTAGATGTGAACTGGGATTGGCTCATTCAATTCACCATTTCCATCCGTGGGGTTTGTCTCAGGAAGGTTGCCTTCAGGATTGTTGTCCAGTGTGAGTTTTTCAGGTAGGTTGGCTTGGACAACATCTATGAATTCAGTGTCTTTGTCTTTTAGACTCAGTCTGGTTATCCTCTGTGTGATTTCTTCAGGTTCCAAGTTTTCATTCCTGGACTCATGAATAGATTCATCAAACACAACATGAGGTGTTTCTTCCACAATAAGGGTTTTCTTGTTGTAGACTCTGAAAGCTCTACTGACTTGAGAATATCCAAGGAATACTCCCTCATCAGCTTTGCTGTCAAAGGCTTTCAACTGTTATTTCCCATTATTGTATATGAAACACTTACAACCAAAAATGTGAAAGTATGAAACTTTAGGCATTCTTCCTTTCCAGAGTTCATAAGGGGTTTTGCCTTGCCCCTTAGTGATCAAGCATCTATTTTGAGTATGGCATGCAGTGTTTATAGCTTCAGCCCAAAACCTCTTGGGTAAATTTGAATCAGCAATTAAGGTTCTAGCAGCTTCTTTTAGGGTTCTATTCCTTCTTTCTGCAACTCCATTTTGCTGAGGAGTTCTAGCTGCTGAGGTTTCATGAGCTATTCCATTAGATGTGCAATACTCATTGATGTATGAATTTATAAACTCAGTGCCTTTATCAGATCTTATCTTGATAATGCTAAGGCTTTTCTCATTTGACAGTCTCTTAAGAAGTTCAGGTAGTTTGACTTGTGTTTCCTTCTTATTAAGGAGAAATACTACCCATGTGAACCTAGAGAAGTCATCTACTACAACTAATGTGTATTTTCTACCATTTATGCTTGAAGGGGTGATTGGTCCAAAAAGATCCATATGTAGAAGTTCAAGTACCCTTTCAGTAGAAATGACTGGTTTACCTTTAAATGAGGCTTTAATCTGTTTTCCTTCTTGACATGGCTTACACACATGTTCTTTTATGAAAACCTCATTAGGCAGTCCTTTAACTAATGCATTTCTAGCAAGTTTGTTCGTTGATTTGAAGTTCAGGTGGTTTAGCCTCTTGTGCCATAACCAACTTTGTTCACTAGTGCTTTTAGCAATGAAACATGCAGCATCAGTAGACTTGTCCCAGTCTGCAAAATACACATTTCCTTTCCTAGTTCCAGTCAATAGAATTTGTTGAGCTTTATCTTTAATTAAGCATTTTCCACTTGAGAACTCAACATTGAAATTTTTATCACAGAATTGACTGATACTTAGGAGATTATATTTGAGACCAGCTACATAAGATACATTGGTTACTTTGATGTTACGAATCATCAAAGTACCATAACCTTTAGTTGTTGCTTGTGAGCTGTCTCCAAAAGTGACATTTGGGCCTTCTTTTTCAATAAAATCAGTGAGGAGTTCCTTGTTTCCAGTCATCTGCCTTGAGCATCCACTGTCAAGGTACCATGCTGTATTTTTGCTCATACTCCTCTTCTTGTGGCCCATTGGTACCTGCAATTAGATAGGTTTAGGTACCCTTTGAGTTTTGGGTCCTGAGAGGTTAGCTGTACCTTTAGGAACCCAAACTTGCCTAATCACCCTGATTGATTCAAGGTGGCTAAGTTGTTTTCCTTGTGCATCAACATACACTGTCTTTCCCTTAAATGCCTTGGGGAAAGTGTTGGTCCTGAAAGGAGTAGATAACAAGTGTATGGGGGGGGGGGGAATACACTTGTATGCAAATTCTTTTCAACTAGATCAAGCCAGAACTCAGCAAGGTTGTCTTGGACAACTCTGCTGAAGATGATTAACTCTTCTAAGATAATCAATCCACTAAGTACTATTGAGTACTTAGTTGAATAACTATCTAGGGGAGTTATATGTGCGGAATAGTGGTTGGCCCTTTAAGTTTAGACTCCTTTAATTTCTGAAATCACTTAGTCAATGTAAAACAGTCCAGTTAAGCTTCAGGGAAGTTGTCCAAAACAGTTTTGCACGGTCTTTGAATGTGTATCTTTGAAAGATCAGTTTTGTGTGCAGTGTTGAGTGAATGTAAGTACTTGTAAGGTAAATCAACACAAGAGTTTATAGTGGTTCAGAGACTCAAGCTCCTACATCCACTTTCCCTGATTTAACAGGATAATTCCTTCACTCTTGGAATTAACTTGTTTTATAGTGCCAAGGTGCACTTGATCAAGAACACCACTCCTTGGTGAATTGATCCCTAGGATGTCTAGAGTCCTAGTACCCTCTTCTCAACTCAGAACTAAACTGTTCTTCTCTCAACAGTCAGTTCCTACCACTTCTACTACTACAACCTTCTCACTTTCACTCTTGAAAGGTGTAAGGGTTGAAGTAAGGTTCCAACTAATGAGATATCCTTTACAATGAAGACCAGTGTATAAGGATAGGATATCTCTCTAAGCTTGTGTAAGGATATACAATTGAGTTCAGCTTAGATGAAGTGTTTGAAGACTAAGATAGTCTTTGAAAGCTTTGAAAGCACTCTAGCTTGTAAGAACTTTGAGCTTAGTTGGATTGTGTTGAGGTGCTGGTTGAGGTGCTTTCAAATGGTCTTCACACTTCTGTATTTATAGACAAAATGGAGGATTTGCCCGTTGGAGAGGCAGCCCCAAATTGCTATAAATGTCTTCCTTGAGTTCTTCAAACTGGAAGACAGATTCTTGATAGTGACATGTCCTCATTTGGGTAATAAACGGCTGTAACAGTTTTGTCTTCATTCTGCAGCACTTTTCCCAATGTTTGACTTCTTGTTAGGACTTGGACATGGCTTCTGAAGGTTGATCCAATGATAGGACAACATTCCTTATCATCTGGACAACTCTCCTTATCACTATCAGCAGTTTTGCTTTTCAGCATGGTTGGCTTGCTCTTCTTCAGATGACTTGGCTCTTTCCCTTTATTCCTCTTGTGTATGGTCTTAGCTCATTCCTTTGAGGACCTTTAGGGACTGGTTGTCTCAATCTCTTCAGCATAGTTGATCTTAGGCTTTCAGAGCACTTGATCTTGGTCAAATTAGCTGAGACAACTCCTCTGGACAACTCTCCTGATCAGCATGATTGGTCTTTTTGCATCAGAGCACTTTATACTTTAGAGTTGGCTTATCTGGACAACTCTCCTGACCAAAACCTTTGAGTAGTCTTGTCCTTTTGAGCTAGGTAGGTTTGTTCTTGCATATGGCTAGCTTCTTTGGACAACTCTCCTGATCAGAGCTTTAAGAATATTTTCTCTGGACAACTCTCCTGATAAGAGCATCTTAGATTTCATAGAGTGTCCTTACTCTTTGTTCCAGAATTTGAGCCTTGGGGAGACTTGATCTTGATCATCTTCAAAGCATAGGTTCCCCCTCAAATTGTGCATCTAATTGTCTAAGAGCTGCCTAACATTTCAGCTTCTCATCTAGCCTATAATCTATATATTCTAACATTCTTAGAACATATTTTCATTGACTTAGGCATGTCTCAGGGGGGTTTTTGGTATTCAATCAAAACATAGCTCATTTTATTCCCAACAGAAAGTATGTGTGAATGTGTTAACTCTGTAAGTGTCAGGGGAGTTGTCAATTCTCCTGAACTTATGAGTTCTTTGTGCAGCTTGATGAAATCTTTGAGGAAAGGCATTTTTATGACCATTACCCTTTGGCATGAGGGGTTTTGGTTGTCTCATTTTATTCTGCCTTTGAGGATAGTTGTCCTTAGGTCTATTCAGCTGAGGCTTTCTCAGTAGAGTTGGCCTAGGCTGATTATACCTTGGATAACTCCTCTGAACATTGTTCAGGAGAGTTGCCCTTCCATTGGGTCTACTCTTCTGAGCAACATTCCTCTTGTGATCAGGAGCTTTGGCCATTTCCTTAGGTTTTGGCCTAGTCTCCTGAGGCACTTGAGTAGGTAATTCATCCATTTTGCCCTTTCCTTTGTTCAGTGGCTGAATTATTTCATTTTCATCTTGTTGTGCCACTGATTTAACAAAGATTTTCTTAGTGTTACTTGTAGATGCAACACTAAGACAAGGTGAAGATTCAAATGGATCAAAACCTAATCCACTTCTTTGAGCCATAGGTCTTTGATAACTCTGAATTTCCTCTATTGCTCTAGAGGATTTGTTCAAAGCAGACATCTTTAATTTCAGGCTCTCTTCACTCGTTTTAAGAATATCATATTCATGTGAGAGATTCTCAAATTTGGCATTCAAAATTTTTAGTTCAAAATCTTTTCTCTTCTAAGAGAGTAGTTGATCATCTATCTCCTTTTGTTGGTCAACTATCCTGAGATTTGCTTCCTTAAGCTCTCTCAAGACTTGTTGATACAACTCAGTAGATTTGACATCAACAGCTACCTCAGAGTTTTTGGCAAGTTCAATAGCCAATATTTCATTTTCTCTCACACAATTATCATGAAATTCTTGTAATCTAGTGAAATCTTCCATCAACTTCCCAAAGGAAAGTTTCAAGTTGACTTCACTAGTGTTCTGTGATAATAATGATGGTGAGCTAGAAGTGGAGGATACCTCATCATCCTCAATAGCCATGTTGCACACATCATCATCATCATCACTGTTTGAGAACAGTCCATCAGAAGAGTTGAAGCTTTCAGCACTATCAGATTCTTCACCAGCCATCATGGCTTTTCTATTGGTGAATTTTCTGTCTCTTTTAGCTTGCCTCTCTCTTCTTTCTTTAGAGCTCAATTCAGGGCAGTCATACTGGAAGTGCCCTTTCTTCTTGCAATTGTAGCATAGGTCTTCATCATCATCCTTCTTGGATTCATCTCTTCCTTTTGATGATGAAGGGTCAGCTCTACTGGACCTTCTCCTATCAGAGTACTTGTCCTCTGATCTTTTCTCTTCAGGCTTTTTGTCCTTGGCCTGATCTTCAGGGGAGTTGTACCTCCTCCTAAATTTGTTGTCTTGGTAGAATTTCTTGTATCTACCAAACCTTGTGTTGAGCTTGTTAAACCTTCTAGCCATCAAGGCTAGTTCCTCCTTCATTTCAGTCTTTGAGACTGACTTTGATGATCTGAGAGTGGGTTGCATTTCAGGTTCAGCAACTTTGGCTTTGAATGCCACTGAAGGTTCCTCAATAGGTTTTCTTCTATTGAGGTCAAACTCATAGGCTTTGAGTTCTGAGAAGATTTGTTGCATGGGCATGGAGGAGAGATCCTTGGTATTCTGCATCATCACAGCATAGACATCCCACTTTTGAGTGAGACTTCTCAAGATCTTCAATCCAACTTCTCTCCTGGAGTACACCTTGCCCAATGAGTTGATGTCATTCATCACATCAGTGAATCTACCACCAAATTTGTCAATGGACTCATTAGACTCCATTGAGAATTGTTCAAATTTCTGCACAGCAACTTGGAGCTTGTTCTCCTTGATCTTTTCTGTACCCTCACACATTTCAGCAAGAGTATCCCAAATTTCTTTGGCTGTGGTGCAGTGGTAGACTCTACCCATGACTGCATCTGGAATTGTTTGGTAGAGGGTGTTCATGGCAAGATAATTCAGATTATCTTTCCTCTTTTCATCAGCAGTGAAGTCATCCTCATCTTTGGGAATCAGTTCCCTTACATCTGCTCTTTGCTCATCTGTCACCCTGGGGTTAGTTTGAGTAAACACAAAAGGTCCTCTTGTGATTACTCTTAACATGTCAGTGTGAAGAGATGCAAGATGAGCCCTCATTCTAATTTTCCAGAAATCATAATTGTCTATAGAAAACATGGGCAGTTTATGATGTGAAATGTGGTTGACAGGATTTGTGGCCATGTTGTCCAATCCTTGAACAGCAGGTGCAGGGACAACATTGTTGTTGGCCATATCTCAAGAAGGCAGTTAGTCAACAGGTAATAGATTTCAGATAGAGATCAGTTCAGTGACCACACAAATATGTGAATTTTTGAAGATCAAGATGGATTTTCAGAAGCAGTGGTCTTTGAACCCCTGCTCTGATACCACTTGTTGGTCCTGAAAGGAGTATATAACAAGTGTATGGGGGGGATACACTTGTATGCAAATTCTTTTCAAACTAGATCAAACCAGAGATCAGCAAGGTTGTCTTGGACAACTCTGCTGAAGAAGATTAACTTTTTAAAGATAATTAAACTACTAAGTACTATTGAGTACTTAGTTGAATAACTATCTAATGGAGTTATATGTGCGGAATAGTGGTTGGCCCTTTAAGTTTAGACTCCTTTAGTTTCTGAAATTACTTAGTCAAATTAATGCAATCCAGTTTAGTTTCAGGGAACTTGTCCAATACAGTTTTTGCACAGTCTTTGAATATGTATCTTTTGAAAGATCAGTTTTGTGTGCAGTGTTGAATGAGTGTAAGTACTTGTAAAGCAAATCAACACAGGAGGTTATAGTGGTTCAGAGACTCAAGCTCCTACATCCACTTTCCCTGATTTAACAGGATAATTCCTTCACTCTTGGAATTAACTTGTTTTATAGTGCCAAGGTGCACTTGATCAAGAACACCACTCCTTGGTGAATTGATCCCTAGGATGTCTAGAGTCCTAGTACCCTCTTCTCAACTCAGAACTGAACTGTTCTTCTCTCAACAGTCAGCTCCTACCACTTCTACTACTACAACCTTCTCACTTTCTCACTTGAAAGGGATAAGGGTTGAAGTAAGGTTCCAACTAATGAGATATCCTTTACAATGAAGGTCAGTGTATAAGGATAGGATATCTCTCTAAGCTTTGTATGGATATACAATGATGTACAGCTTAGAAGAAGTGTTTGAAGACTAAGATAGTCTCTTTGAAGGCTTTGAAAGCACTTTGACTTGTAGGATAGTTTGATATTCTTGTCAAGGTTGAGGTCAGTTGGATGCTTTCAAATGGTCTTCACACTTCTGTATTTATAGACAAATTTGAGGATTTTCCCGTTGGAGAGGCAGCCCCAAATTGCTATAAATGTCTTCCTTGAGTTCTTCAATCTGGAAGACAGATTCTTGATAGTGACATGTCCTTATTTGGGTAATAAACGGTTGTTAAGACTTTATCTTCATTCTGCAACACTTTTCCCAATGTTTGACTTCTTGTTAAGACTTGGACATGGCTTCTGAAGATTGATCCAATGATAGGACAACATTCCTTATCAAATGGACAACTCTGCTTATCACTATCAGCAGACTTTGCTTATTAGCATAGTTGGCTTGCTCTTCTTCAGATGACTTGGCTCTTTCCCTTTGCTTCACTTGGAATTGATCTCAGCAAGATACAATGAAGTCTTTTAGGGTGTAGTTGTCACCTTTTCTTCAGCATAGTTGACCTTCAAGCATTAGAGCATTTGTTCTGGTTCAATTTTGCTGAGACAACTCTTCTGGGACAACTCTCCTGATCGGCATACTTGGCCTTTGAGCTTTAGAACCTTTGTTCTTGCACATAGTTAACCTCTATGGACAACCCTCCTGATCAGTGTATTTGAGTAAGCTTGTCTTTTTGAGCTTTACAACCTTGTTCTTGCATAGAGACAACTTCTCTGGACAACTCTCCTGATCAAGGTATTTGGTTTTCAATAGAGTATGCTTGGCCTTAGTGTTTGTTCCAGAATTTGAGCCTTGAGGGGACTTGATCTTGATCATCTTCAAAGCATAGGTTCCCCCTCACAATGTGCATCTAATCATCTAAGAGCTGCCTAACATATCAGCTTCTCATCTAGCCTTATGCTATGTATTCTAACATACTTAGTACACAATCATCTTGACTTAGGCATGTCTCAGGGGGTTTTGGTATTTAATCAAAACATATGTCATTTTATTCTCAACAATATGTCATTTTATTCCCAACACACTTGTAGATCCCTAGTTAAGTTAATAATATTGAGTAAGCTAGAAAAATGTCTAGAGGGGGGGTGAATAGACTTTTTAAAATCTTTCAGTATATTAGAATGCACAATGCGGAATTATCAGATTAACAATGAGCCCAACAAATTTATACTCAACTAATTTCGAATATGAACTTCTGTTATGAACACTAGTCTTGTCTATTCTGTATGCAGATTAATCACTTAAACAATTAATCAAGTAAACACAAATATAACAGAAAAGTAAACAACACACAAGGATTTATAGTGGTTCGACAACTTGTCTACATCCACTCTCACAACTCCAGTTGCGAAATTCTTATTAACCGATCTTGTGGCTTAGAGTCCCAAGAAATACGACTTTGATCTTATCGATAACACTTCCAAGTGTTTCTTCAATCTAACTAGCTATTTTACAAGTAACTAGCAACTTGAACAAACAAACAATAAACGAAAACTTCTCTTAGTTCAGTAGTAGCCTTCTTGAATTTGACTTTGTCTCTTGGCTTCAACTTTCTGAACTTTAACTCTGCGAGTTTCTTTGCTTCGAATATCTTCAGTAATCTCTTAGTAAATTTCAGCGTTTCAGTAGTCTTGAATCGTAGAATGCCTTGAAGTATTTATAGACTTCTAAATATCAAGAACAGTTTGTTATCCAACTAACTTTCTTGATAACTTCCTTCTAACTGCTTCTTCTTATCCATCCACGCGTTTCTTTAGTAAAATTAGTTATTCCATAACTAACTCTTCAATATATATCCTTCATTCGCGTTTCTGACTTAACAAATTTCCTTCTTTATGCGCACTTGTCTAGTCTTCCATACTTAGACAAATTCATCAGTCTTCTTCTTACTTGTTTTGTCTTGCGCGAGTCTTCTAATCTTCAGTAGACTTCTGTAGTAGACTTCGATAATGAACTAATCTATACTAGTCCTACCATCTAATCCGAGCAAAACTATTACATTACTTTAAGCTTTATAATTCAGCTTAGTCAACTTAAATCTATACAACAATATACAAAACATACGAGCTTCTATACAATGATTAAATGCTCATTATAAAACCTATACAAACATTACATAGTACTTATAAAATGTACTTGTCTTTTCTCTTACACTTAAACTTTCTTTTAAACTTTGTACTCTACTGATCTTCACAAGACGACTTCCATAACTACATCAGTCCATACTTAGAAATATTCAAGTATACTTTTGGCTTATCAAAACCACTTATCTTTTCATCAATTATGACTTTATATTAGGATTCATATCCCAACAGCAGACCCTCCGGCGCCCACCACTACATCCGTGTTTGATGCCACTCACACACTCCATGTTATGACACATCTAGTTACTATCAAGTTAAAACCCACAAATTATCCAATGTGGTATCGCCAAGTCTCTCCTCTTCTTGTTACCCAAAAGTTTTAGCCCTATGTTGATGGCTCATCGCCGGCTCCTCCTTCCACCGTAACTACCAACGGCGTCTCCTCCCACAAATCCACTCTATACGACTTGGTTCTCTCGTGATCAAACGGTGAGTGTTTTCTTGACTTCTACACTCACTGAAGAGGCCATGACAGTCACCGTTAGTTGCACGTCCTCTCTAGACATTTGGAAGGCCCTCGCCGAGGCGTTCAATCAGCCCTCTAAGGCTCGGGAACTTCGGTTGAAAGATGAGTTACAACTCATCAAGAAAGGATCAAGATCGGTTTCGGAGTATGGGGCCGCCTTCAAGAACCTTTGCGACCAACTCTCCTCCATGGATTGCACAATTGACAACACCGATAAATCGCATTGGTTTTTTCGCGGCTTAGGTCCCGAATTCCATGGTTTCTCCACCTCTCAAATCAACATTTCTCCTCTACCTACGTTCTCATATCTCCTCGCTAAGGCGGAATCTCATGATCTGTTCACTAGATCTCTTAAAAATCCTTCCTCCTCGTCCCAAAATCCGGCCTTCCTTGCTCGCTCCTCGAACACGTTTGTTTTGGGTCATCCTCCTCATGTTTGCCAGCAGTTTGGTCGTGGCCATCCTTTCTCTCGAGGTCGTAGCTCTTCTGGCCGAGGTCGCGGCCGTGGTCGGTTTTCACCTCACTGTCAAATCTGGTCGTCAGGCGAACACTGCTGATTCTCTCACTCGCCATGTTAATCTCTCCGACTGGTACATTGACACTGGGGCCTCCTCGCACATGGTCTCTTCCTCTGCGTCCCTTGATACCTCCTTGCCATATACTGGGTCGGACATAGTTGTCGTGGCAAATGGTAACATCCTTCCTATTACACATACTGGTACTCGTTTTCACAATTCACACTTTTTCCTTTCTGATGTTCTGATCGTCCCTTCCATTACTAAAAATACCCTATCTGTTAGCAAATTAACGAATGATTTTCCTATTCGTTTCATCTTTTCTAATGATTCTTTTAAAATTCAGAATCGGAATACAGGTGTACTTCTAGCTCGGGGCATACTTGATCGAGACTTATATGTTTTGGACAATTGTTATTCTGTTTTTACTTCAACTTTACGTGCTCGCACTTCTCTTGGCTCTTATGAATTGTGGCATAATCGTCTAGAACATGTAAATTTTGACATTGTGAATATGCTTAAGAATAATGGTCATCTTTCCGTTACTTCTTTACTTCCTCGCCCAACTGTATGCTCGCCATGTCAAAAAGCTAAGAGTACTCGGCTCCCTTTTGTCATTAATAAAAAACGTGCCTCACATGTTCTTGACCTTATTCATTGTGATCTATGGGGTCCTTTTCCAATCAAATAATCTGATGGGTTTTCTTATTATGTTGTTTTTATAGATGATCATTCTCGCTTTACCTGGTTTTACCCTCTTCGCCAAAAGTATGACTTCTTCTCCATTTTTGTCATTTTAAAAAACATGGTTGAAAACCAACTTACTTGCAAAATTAAACATTTTCAATCGGATGGTGGTACTGAATTCACTAACCACAAACTTTGTGATATGTTCCACTCCTCGGGTATTATTCACACCATGTCTTGTCCATATACTCCGGCTCAAAATGACTGAGCAGAACGCAAACACAGGCACATAACTGAAATGGGGCTCACTCTTCTCTTTCATTCCTCTGTCCCAACAAAATTTTGGGTTGAGGCCTTTTGCACAGCTGTATATATCATAAATAGACTTCCCACCTCCATCTTGGAAAACAAGACTCCTTATGACATTCTTTTCTCTACTTCTCCCTCTTATGAAAATTTTCATGTTTTTGGCTGTTGTGTGTACCCATGCCTTCGAAACTACGCCTCTAACAAATTTGTTCCTCGTAGTCTCCCTTGTGTTTTTCTTGGTTACAGCTTGCGCCATAAAGGTTTTTGTTGTTTTGAACCTTGCTCGCAATGCTTGTACATCTCGCGCCATACTCGCTTTGATGAGTCTCTCTTTCCCTTTGCTAGTGACCATCCTTGCTCGGATTTGTCCTGCCTTGATATATCTGTTTTTGACAGTTCGCCATCTGAACCTCCTTCTATCCTTCTGCCTGGTCGCCAGGATGATTCCTCTAAGCCCCTATGCTCGTTATGTCTCCAACCTGACATTACTCCTCCGGCTCATTTGCCTCCTGCTCCTCCTAATTCCCTACCTCCTATTGCTCGCCCCACAGTTCGTCCTCCTCCACCTCGCCCTATGCGAGATCCTCCTCCTCGCCCTATGCGAGATCCTCCTCATTTTTCTCCTTCTCGCATTTGGCCCGCTGCCACCCCTACCCATGCCATGCAAACTCGGTCTCAAGATGGAATCTTCAAAGTCAAACACCCTCCTGATGCTTCTCTTGTCACTACCACGTCTTTTCTTGCTGCCATTCACTCAAATCCGGAGCCCAAAGGTTTCTCCTCGGCAGCCAAATCCCCTCACTGGCTCGCCACAATAGACGATGAACTCAAAGCCTTGCACAAAAATAAAACATGGGACTTGGTTCCTCCTCCTCTATATGCGAACATCGTAGGCTCCAAGTGGGTTTACAGAACAAAATTTCTTGCTGACGGATCCATTGATCGTCACAAAGCCCGTTTGGTCGCCCAAGGTTTTACTTAAATTCCTGGTTTTGACTACGATCACACATTCAGTCAAGTCATCAAATCTGCCACTGTTCGGGTCATCCTTTCTCTTGTAGTCATGAACCACTGGCCGCTCCACCAACTGGACGGCAATAATGCATTTCTTCATGGGGTTCTTCAAAATCCCATCTACATGCGCCAACCTCCTATCTTTGTTGATCCTCTTCACCCCAATTATGTATGCAAACTCAATAAATCCTTTTATGGCCTAAAACAAGCTCCCCGCGCCTGGTTTCAACGATTTTGTGATTTCCTCCTCGCCCTAGGCTTCACATAGAGTAAATCTGACACCTCGCTCTTCTTCTACACGTCAGATCATATTACTCTTTTTTCTTCTCGTCTATGTTGATGACATTATAATCACTAAAAATGATCAAACATTCATTACTCGTCTTACTTCCAAGATCAATAAGAAGTTTTCCATCAAGGACCTTAGTCGTCTTACATACTTCCTCGGTCTTGAAGTCTCTTACAATGATCGTGGCCTCTTTCTCGGCCAATCCAACTACGCCACTGACATCCTTACTCGAGCAAGTATGCTCGACTCAAAGCAAGTTGCAACTCCTCTTTCCTCTACTAATCTTCTTCGTTTAGACGATACTTCATTTTCCGGTGCAACTCTCTTTCGATCTCTTGTTGGGGCACTTTAGTATCTCACCATCACTCGCCCTGATCTTGCATTTGCGGTCAACACAATAAGTCAATTCCAAACAAACCCTACTGTCGAGCATTTTCAAGCCGTCAAACGCATTCTCCGATATGTAAAAGGTACTTCTTATCTTGGCCTTACTTTCTCTCCTGGGCCCTCAAAACTGCTCGCCTACTCGGATGCCGACTAGGCTCAATGCCTTGACACCCGCCATCCCACATTTGGCTATGCCATATTCCTCGGTCCCAATCTTATTTCATGGGCATCTAAGAAACAGCCTACAATTTCTCGGTCAAGTTGTGAGTCAGAATATCGTGCCATGGCGACAACTTCTTCAGAAATAGTCTGGCTATGCTCACTATTAAGGGAACTAAACAAACTTCTAGCCACACCTCCGACTCTTCTTTATGATAACAAGAGTGTTATCTTTCTCTCTCAAAACCATGTCTCCCATAAACGAGCCAAACACATTGACATTGATTATCATTTTATTCGCGAACTTGTCATGTCTGGTCGCCTAATCACTCAATTTGTACCATCCCAGTTCCAGCTCGCAGACATCTTTACAAAAGGGCTTGCTCGCCCATTGTTTGAGTTTTTTCGACACAAGCTCACAGTCACTTCGCTCCCGCTTCGCTTGAGGGGGAATATTAGTTAGTATATTTTAGAGTTAGTTTGGTAGTTACACACATTAGTAGTTACAACTACTTTCTCAACTCCTTGTAATCTCTCTATATATACTTATCAATATACATCTCAACTCTCACTTTTGAGAGTCCTTCTATTCTACAATCTCCATGCATGCTAGTACCACAATGGCTACAATTATGCATGGTATATTTTTATTAATTAACTTAAAAATTAAAATTTCATATAAAACAATTAAGTCTTGAAAGTTAATTAGGTATTTAATTGAGTTGATTCTATATATCTTATATATTACAGCATCAGCCACACATTGTAACAACAGTTGACCAATATAAGAGAGAACACAAAATAGTAATAAGAATATCATGGATCCTCCAAAACTGGAAACAAGAAAAAAAAATTGGGTTGAAGATGAGATGAGTTGTTACATTTGAACTTCTTGAATTAAGTAAACAAGAGTTGAACGAAATTAAGAGATCGAATTAAGGGAATTTGTAATACGCCTATTTATAATTATATATATATATATATATATTCTAGTTTAGTAGTATGTTTTAGTACGTACTCCCTCTGTCTCGTGATAATTTGCACGGTTTGATCGACATAATTTTTTTAAAAATAGATTAATTAGTGGTTGGTGATATAAGGTAAATGAGGAGTATTTTAGGTTATTTAAAATTAATTTTCTACTATGATTCATTTTCATAATTTAGATTAAATTGATGTTTGTAAGCCCACTTCTTTTATTATAAGCCCAAATATATGGTGAATTTGAATTTGCTTCTCTTATACACCCAAATGTGATATACATTAAACCCAAAATCAACGACCCATTTAATTTGATTTTCTTAGCACACTTGCTAGCCCAAATACATGAGCCCAAATCAACGGCCCAATTAATTTGTATGGTGACTGATTCACGCATTATACAACTATAATCAATGGCCAAGAGGATGTAGGAAAATCCATGAGAAGTTGGAAAGGGCCCTATAAAATATATTCCCCACACATCAAAGAGCTCCACTTTAATCACATTCTTTAAAGGCATCTCATGCCTTTTTGAAATGTTTCCCATCCTTTGGCACTTGTCACATTTCTTCACATAAACTTCACAATCTCTAAAGATGGATGGCCAATAGAAACCACTTTGAAGAACTTTGTGGGTCGTTCGGTTTTCTCCAAATTGCCCTCCATAAGGGGATGAATGGCACTCATCAATCACTTTCTCCCACTCATCTTCCGATAGGCATCTCCTCATGATCATATCCGAACACCATCTAAATAAGAATGGGTCCTCCCATACATAGAACTTTGCATCATGATAGAAAATTTCTTCTTTTGATGGAATGAGAGATTTGGTGGATGTGTTCTGGTGGCTATGTAATTCACAAAGTCGACGAACCATGGGCATGCTTCCTTGATGGCATGGATTTGCTCATCGGGAGACCACTCCTTGATAGGGACTTGAACATCCTTTTCTTCCACATTCTCAAGTCTTGAGAGATGGTCCGCTACCACATTCTCACACCCTTTTCAATCTTGAATCTCCACATCAAATTCTTGTAAAAGAAACACCCATCGTATCAACCTCAGTTTAGCCTCCTTCTTCTTAATCAAATACTGAGAGCCGTGTGATCCGTGTAAACAATGGTCTTAGCTCCCACTAAATATGCTCTAAACTTATCAAAGCTATAAACCACGGCTAGCATCTCCTTCTCCGTTGTTGTATAATTCCTTTGAGTCGTGTTCAATGTCTTTCTTGCATAGTATATCACACGAAAGAGCTTGTCTCTCTTTTGACCTAAAGCTACCCCAACGACATAGTTACTAGCATCACACATGACCTAAAATGGTTGACTCCAATCGGGTGTCACCAACACGGGAGCCTTGATCATGGCGTCCTTCAATATCTCAAATGACTTCACACAATCTTAATTGAAAATGAAAGTGGCACCTTTCTCCAACAATGAACACATGGGCTTGGCTATTTTTGAAAGATCCTTGATAAATCTCCTATAAAATTCGGCTTGCCTAAGAAAACTTCTCACCTCCTTCTCATTGGTGGGTGGAGGTAACTTCTCAATTGCCACAATCTTTGCTCTATCCACTTTAAGTCCCTTAGCCGAAACCTTGTGCCCAAGAACAATTCCTTCCTTCACCATGAAATGGCACTTCTCCCAATTGAACACCAAGTTAGTATTTATACATCTTTACAAAACACAAGAGAGGTTACATAGAAAACTATCAAAAGAATAAACGAATACGGAAAAGTCATCCATAAACACCTCCATTATATTTTCAATCATGCCATGAAATATAACCATCTTACATCTTTGAAAGGTGGCGGGGGCATTGCACAATCCAAATGGCATTAAACTAAAAGTGAAAGTACCATAAGGGCAAGTGAAAGTTGTTTTCTCTTGGTCTTTAGGATCAATCAAAATTTGATTATATCCGGAATAACTATCAAGAAAACAATAATACTCATATCCCGCCATCCTATCAAGTATTTGATCAATAAAAGGGAAAGGGAAGTTATCTTTTCTAGTGGCATTATTAAACATACGATAATCTATGTACACTGTCCACCCCACAATGGTCCTAGTAGCAAGTATCTCTAAAGCCTCGGTGGTTACAATAGTCATGCCCCCTTTCTTAGGTACCACTTGTGTTGGACTTACCCACTCACTATCACTAATGGGAAAAATTATGTTATTATCTAACCACTTCAACACTTCTTTTCTAACTACCTCTTGCATGATTGAGTTCAATCTTCTTTGACCTTGGGCTCTAGGCTTAATGGACTCATCTAGCCTAATTTTATGCATGCAAATATGAGATGGAATGCCCTTCAAATCCGAAATATCCCAACTAATAGACGACTTATAAGTTCTAAGCACCCTAAGAAATTTTTCCAATTCAATATCATTCAAATGCGAAGAAACTATAACCGGAAAGAGGCCACCTTGCTCAAGAAATGCATATTTCAAGTGATCCGGAAGTGGTTTCAAATCTAGTTTCTTCCCCTTTTATTGTGCTTTCGGTTCTTCATGAGCTCCATCCTTTGATGCTTCCAACGAGAAACATGAGGGCCAAATGTCAAGATTTTTGTTAGGAAATCCTTGACACCCTTCAACAAAAACCCTCCAAACTAGGCTTCTCGTCGTATCTCCATGAATTTCTCCTCACTTTTGGTTGGAAGCTCATGTGACACATCAAGGAGCAAATATAGTCAAACAAATCCACATCATTAAGCTCATCAAAATTAAAATCAAAAGGAACAAGAGAGGGTGAAGTGATGGAATTTCTTATGCAAAAATCAAGTGGATCTTTCGAGTTGCTTCTTTCCATATGCACATCCACACAAGCTTGAACACTATTGATCATGTTGCATTCAAAGCTCTCATCCTCATCATCCCGAAATTTGATAGCCTTGTAAATGTTGAACAAGACTTTCTCGTTGTTGACTTGAAGCTCTAACTCTCCTTTCCTCACATCAATAATAGGCCCTCCGGTTGCCAAAAATGGTCTCCCTAAGATCAACGGGATGTACTTGTCCTTAGGGCTGGCAAATCGTGCTATCGTGTCGGGTTTCGTGTCGACACGATAGTAACACGACACCATAAGGCCAAACACGAACACGACACCATAAGGATATGTGTCGACACGACACGAACACAATAATTTTCGTGTCGACGCGATAACAACACGATAATTTTCGTGTCGATATGACACGACACGATAACAACACGCAACACGATAACGACACGATAAGAAAATAAATAAATTTAAAACTGCATTTAAATATATAAAAAATTAATATATTTATATAAATATAAAAAAATATTGTGTTATTATCGGATACGTGTCATATCGTGTCATGTCGTATCAGGTAAATAACAGGTTATCGGGTTGTTAACAGGTTAATGGGTTACATGTTAATTTTATCGTTTTTAACGGGTTGCACGAACCCGACACGAACACGACACGACACGAAATTTTTGTGTTGTTATCGGGTCGACCTGATAACGATACGAACCCGTTAAGGCCAAACACTAACCCGCAATTTTCATGTCGGATTCGTGTCGTGCTGTCGTGTCATGTCGAAAATTGCCACCCCTACTTGTCCTCCTCCATATCTAAAACCACGAAGTCCACCGGAAAGATAAACTTCTCAACTTTGACTAGTACATCCTCTACTATACCCAAGGGGTACGTCATAGACCGATCCGCCAATTGGAGGCTCATTGTAGTTGGTGTTAGCTCTCCCAAACCAAGGGTCTTGAAGATGGATAAAGGCATGAGGTTTGTGCTAGCTCCCAAATCACACAAGGCCCTAAACGTTCCTCAATTTCCAATGATGCATGGTAATGTGAACGATCCGGGGTCCCTAAGCTTTAGAGGTAGCTTAGCTTGAATTATGGAGCTACATTCTTCGGTTAAGTGCACCGTCTCATACTCTACAATTTTCCTTTTGTTTGACATTATTTCTTTCAAGAACTTGGAGTAATGGGGCATTTGTTCAAGAGCTTCGGCGAAGGGAATATTGATGTGTATCTTCTTGAACATCTCCACGAACTTGGCGAACTTGTTGTCCAAGGCCTTCTTCTTCAACCTTTGAGGATATGGAAGAGGCACTACATTCTTGCCTTTGTCTTGTGGAGGTAGAATTTCTTCACTATTTTTATCCCCTTCTTTCTCTTCTTCCCCTCTTGCCTCTTTTTCTTCCCTCACTTGCTCTTCTTGCTTTTCTTTCTCTTGGCCATCTTGGGCCCTTCGTAACTTGTCTCACTCCTTAAATTTATAGCCTTGCATTGCTCCTTGGGGTTGAGCTCCGTGTTAGAGGGGAATTGCCCCGGAGTGTGTTGACTTCCAACGATATTGGCAAGTTGGCCCACTTGATTTTCAATGGCTTTCACATTGTTTGCCACGTTCTTTATCATTTCTCTTTGTTCATTGAGTCTTTGCCAAATCTTTGCCATGTAGTTCTTGGTTTCCCCCATGAATGACCCAAACATATCCTCTAAAGATGGCTTTGATGAGGGTTCAACGATCATACCGTCTCTCATGTTGAAATTTGGTGGTGATTGAATGGCATTCCTTGGGTTGGCATAAGAAAAGTTCTCATGATGCCTCAAACCGAAGTGATATTGGTTCTGATTAGGAAGATTCTCACGATTTTACCTTTCGCTCCAACCTCTCTCTCTAAAATTCCGGTCCCTTTGGTTGTTCATATAGTGGGCTTCTTCGTATTGATCATCACTTGGCCCCACTATTGATTTGGCCGTCATTAGAGAAGTCAACTTATCCACTTTGTTGGATAAATTGGCAAAATATTCCGATTCTTGAGTTGGGGCTACCCTTCGGTTTTGCCTTCGTTTGGATGGCCATTGATTTTCATTTTTAGCCATCTCCTCCAAAAGAACATAACCTTCCTCCGTAGTCTTCCCCAATAAAGATCCCCCTCCCGCTGAAGCATCCACCATTCCTCTTGTTCGGTGGTCCATTCCATTGTAGAAGTGGCATATGAGTTGGTCTCGGGAGAAACAATGTTGTGGGCAACTTCTAATCAAATCTTCGAATCGCTCCCATGCTTCGGCTAGAGACTCATCATCATCTTGTCGAAATGAAGATATTTCCCCTCGAATTTGGATGGTCTTGCTTAGAGGGAAATACTTCATCAAGAATGCATCAACAAGGTCATTCCAATTCTCAATGTTTCTTAGATCAAGGGATAGGTACCATTGTTTAGCTCGGTCTAGGAGGGAGAATGGGAATAGTTACAACCAGATATAATCTTGGGGAACTCGATTGATCTTAACCATCCCACTTATCTCGAGGAATTGAGATAAGTGGAAGTTAGGATATTCCTTGGAAAGTCCACCAAATTGGTTGTTTTGGACCATGACTATCAATACCGGCTTGAGCTCGAAATTGTGAGCGTCCACGGATTCTCGACCCGCTCCTTCATGCGGCATCAGAATTGGACGGAAATGGTCTCTCAACACTCTTTGTTGACCGTTCTCCTCATTACTAAGTGGCCTTTCGTCTCCTCCCACATTAACATTTTCTCCAACCCTCCGGTGAAGGTTGTCTCTCACGGCTCTTTGTGGTCGGTTTCCTCCGTTCCCATTCGCCTCTACTATCCCTCCAACATCCACATGATTCCCTATATCCTCTTTGAATCCTTCTACAAACATATTTTACCTTCTATTCATTTCTTCTAACTCTCTTCTTCTTCTCTCGGCGTTTCGTCTTCGACAAATGGCTTCAATCTCCGGATTAAGACGTAACAAATCTTGTCGGTTCCTCCTAGCGCGTGTGATCATAAACCATGTTTAGGCAAAATTTTAAAAGAGGGTGAGAATCACAAGTAAGATAGAAATAACAAACACAAATATTTTTTTGGGATTTTTGAGAATAAAGAAAGCAAATAAAGTGTCTAGACTAAAACTTGTCTCAACCTACACTCTAGAACTACCAAACCTCCCCGGTATGGGCGCCATAAACTTGATTCACGTATTATACAACTTTAAAATACACGACCGCAAGTGTACGGTGTATATTGTAGGGAAGTAAGTACGAGGTCGATCGCACATGGAGGTGTAGTGTAAAAGTGTATTTTGTCGATTAAGTTCTAAATAGACGGTGATCGATAAGTTTGAATGGTGTAATTACCCCTAATATTGCCTATAAAATGTCACGAATAAACAATAAAAAGTAATAAAGAGAATCGATCAAGTATGCTAATGCAATTCACAAAAACGAAGAAAATACGAGTGAAACTCAAATAAGAGAGAATAGGTTCTAAGTCACATGCAATACTAATGAATCCATCTATTATTAACAATCTACTTAAGTGGTTTTGTGCTTTTCCTATAAGATTGATCACTAAATAGTGAGTTAAAAGTCTTTTCAATCCAAATAACTCAAGAGAAACATAACAGAACTTAATATCTATACATAAATTGCATCACATAATCCAATTAAGCTCCTAAGATCATCACACACCTTCCTAATCATTAATCATCTCTCGATTTCACAATAGATTAGGTCAAATATTTGCAATCAATCAATCAAAAGAGTTTTCAATCCAATTCCAATTAATCAAGATCAACACATCAATATTGTACACTAATGACATCTTTTGCAATTAAACCCAAATATTCAAATAGAATTAAGCCACACAAACACCAATTAAGCAAAATACTAATTCATAAACTTCATCAAAAATATTTACAAGGCCCTAGAACCAAAAGTGTTCTAGCCAACAATCAACATGCTCTAATTAACACAAACTAATGAGAAAAGTAAATAAAAAGTGAGAGAATGAGAAAGCTTAGTCTAATGGATGATGGGTAATGAAATTTCAAAGCTATTGATGGCCTCCTTGCTTGATTTGGTGAAGAATTGAACAAATTGTTGATGATTACCTCCAAATGTGTGTTTATGTGTGAAAGAGTTCTTAAGGAAGGGGGTAATGTGTTTAAATTTCAAGAAGAGGGGTATTTATAGTGTTGGGCTGGGCTTCGACCGCCAAACCGGGCGAGTGATGCCGCCTGGCCGGGCCATATGTTCGTAAATGGCTGAATTGTGGCACTTGACCGCAAGGTCGGGCCATAACTTCATAAATGGCTGAATTGTGGCACTTGACCGCCCTCCCGGCCGGGCGAGTGATGCCGCTCGGCCGGGACATAACTTCGTAAAAGGCATAAATGCTTGGCTCGGCCACCCGGTCGGGCAAATGGTGCCGCCCAGCCGGGCTAAACTCTTTGACTTGGCCTTCCGTTCTCCAACTTCGTCCCTTCGTATCTCGAGCTTCCGGCCTCCGATCGACTCAATTCTTTTAACTATTCCACTCCATTTTTCGAGCCGGATCCAATGGTGCACTCCTCTATTTGGTCCAGTGAATTGTGGTAGGTGTTTTTCTCTAAAAATCCTTCGCTTTTCCTACAAAATCGACAAAACACTACCTTTCTCTTATTTCGACCAAAAAAATCATAATAAACCCATAAATCAATGAAATCACACTAGAAATGAGCTCATATGCATAAAAAACGTGTAAATTCTACCCGAATCAATGACTTTCTACTTGCTAATTTTTTTAGACACGTGTTTTTTTTTTAAAAAAAAGTCATATTTTATTTATAAAGTAGATATATATATGGGGTAACGAGTAAACGGCCATATTGTACTGATAATTCATTAACTTTCTTAATAAAGTAGAAAATATACTTAAAAAATAACTAATTAAATAGAATGAGCATATTCTTTGTGATACAAAAATAGAACCGAACACACTTTTGATGGACGACTCCAAACAAAGGACGGTACATCCACAACAAGTCTATGAAAACTCGATTATGAAGTGTTTGACTTCATTAAACATGGAAATGTACCCTGAAATATTATGTAATTGTTGGTCCTGGAAGGAGTAGATAACAAGTGTATGGGGTGGGGGGAATACACTTGTATGCAAATCTTTTCAAAATCTAAGCAATACAGTCTTTCAGCAAGGTTGTCCTGGACAACTCTTCTGATATGTATAACTTTAAGAAGATAATCAAACCACTAAGTACTGTGGAGTACTTAGTTGAATAACTATCTAATTAAGTTATAAGTGCGGAATTATGGTTGGCCCTTATGTTTAAACTCCTTTTAATTCTGAAATCTTGTCTTAACACTTAATCTGCCTTTTCAGGGAACTTGTCCCAAAGCAGTTTTGCACAACTTGAATGTATATCTTTTGAAGATTAGTTTGTGTGCAGTGTATGAATATGTTTGAATGATATAACTTGTAAGTAAACAACACAAGAGTTTATAGTGGTTCAGAGACACAAGCTCCTACATCCACTTTCCCTGATTTAACAGGATAATTCCTTCACTCTTGGAATTAACTTTTTTTATAGTGCCAATGTGCACTTGATCAACCACACCACTCCTTGGTGCCTTGATCCCTAGAAATTCAGAGTCCTAGTACTCTCTTCTCAACTCAGAACTAAACTGTTCTTCTCTCAACAGTTAGTTCCTTACACTTCTTCTACAACAATCCTCTAATCTTACCTTGAAAGGTTTAAGGGTTGATGTTGGTTCCAACTAGGTTGAGATATCCTTTACAATTGAGCATTGTGTATAGGATATGATATCTCTCTAAGCTTTGTTTGATGTACAATGAAGTTCAGCTTAGATGAAGTGTTTGGAAACTAAGTATGTTCTTAGAAAGCTTGAAGGCTTATGAGCTTGTAGTTTCCTTTGAATTGCAGGATAGTTGGATTGTAGTTGGATGCCTTCAAATGGTTTCCACACTTCTGTATTTATAGAACAATTTGAGGTTATGTCCGTTGGAGAGACAGCCTCAAAATGTCTATTTAAGTCTTCCTTAAACTTTGCAACTGGAAGACAGATTCTTGAAAGTGACATATCCTTAATTTGGGAAGTAAAGGGATGTAAGCTCTCTGTCTTGACTTTGATGCACTATTCCCAATGTCTGACTTGAAGATTCACTTGATCAAACATGGACATCACTTCTGATCATTGGTCCTATGATAAGGACAACATTCCTTATCATCTGGACAAGTCTGCTTATTAGTTTCAGCAAACATGACTTATCAGTAGTGTTGGCATAGCTCTTTCAGATGACTTGGCTCTTCAACTTCACTAATCATCACTTGATGGTTCTTGGGCTCTTATGCTTCCATATCAGTGGTTTTGACCCCATCAGCACAGTTGGCCTTTGCCTTAGAATGTTTCAGGTTCAAGTGTGCTTGGTCAATTCTGCTGGACATCTCCTCTGAACTTGACATACTACTGATAGTAGACTTGATCTACTTGATGTGTTCTTCACATTTGATCATCAGGGAGGTTGTCCATCTACTGAGCTGACTTGATCAGCACAGTTGGCCATTGAGCACTTTTCAGCAGTCTTGGGATCAATTTGATTATGAGCCTTGAGGGGACTTGATTCTTGTATTCTTTTAAGCATGTGTTCCCCCTCAACTTGTGCATCTAAGTAAACTAAGAGCTGCCTAACATACCAGCTTCTCAACTAGCCTGATCTACATATCCCAACATTCCTGAAACATGTTCATATCAATTGACTTATCTATTTGGCATGTCTTAAGGGGTTTTGGTATCTTAATCAAAATTCTCATTTTATTCCCAACAGTAATGAATCAGGAAGCAGCAGCAATGATCCATCGTGTCTTATGATGAAGAATGAAAATAATTGTAACATAATTGAGTAGAAAAAATCCCGAAAATGTTGTAAGAAATTAAAATGGGGATTTCCCGCCCCCTATGAGTTCTATGAATGGTGTTATAATGGAAGCTCGTCGTGAAGGTGATCAAATAGTCATCAATTATTGCGATGACGACAGTTATTTTTAATCCGAACGTGAAAACGGGATGTTGAGGCTGTTTATGTTCACCAAAAAGAAGATTGATGAAAAAGTTGAAGAATATGGAGAAAAACTTGGGTGTAATAAAGTTAGGGAGTTCCATGAATGCAGTAAGAGAATACCAAGTGTGACGTGGTTAAAAAGAAATCTAAGAGTAAAATTAAAAACACTTGAAATATATAAGTATAAATTGTGTACATATGGATCGTGCATGAAACATGCATTTACATATCATGCATAAAATTTGCACGAAATGTGCACAAAATTTACACGAAATGTGTACGAAATTTGCACGAAATGTGCATGTACGGATCGTGCACGAATTGTGCACGTACAAAAACATACTAAACTAGAATATATATATATATAAATAAATAGGCGTATTAGAATATATATATATATATATATATATATATATATAACAACTAAGTGTGTAACAAGCAGTGTCCCAACCTAAAACCCTAGCTTATCTATTTATATGTAAGCTTGCATATTAACCTTTTGTATGAAAAAAAGAGAATCATCACATTTGTACTATTGTGTTAATGGAGTTGACTTTGCATGTGAATGATAAAAATAGTCGGTGGTATGTGGGCAAACCAGCAACCAAGTAATGGAAAGTGATGCCCAACCCGAAACTCCGTTATAGAACTATTGTAGTTGCGCTTGTCGTCTCCACATCAAAGCCATTGTCCAATTATCCGAGATGAAAATCAATGAGTACGTAATTCTATCGTTTGTTATTTTTTTCCTGATAATTTGGCGTCACTTTTGATAAGTGTATCTTATCACTTCAAATTATTAATTAAGAAATTGTGATAGTATTAATTAATTATTGCAAATTAAGTATTTCAATACTATACGTACGCAATTTGGGATTTAGTAATAAATATCAAATTAATTTTATTACATATATATATATATATGCACTTAAGGATACACACTTATTTTGTTATTTTTTACGTTAAATGTTTGTTATTTTTAATCCATTGATTGATATATTAGTGTTTTGTTTTATATATATATATAGTCAACTAAAGATGGATTTTGCATGTGAAATATTTGACTCAAAATCTTGGGATTGGAGAAGAGCACAAAGTACATATGTCGACTACGATAAGTCCATCAATGTTAATCAACCCGCTGTCACCGTAGGTGGATTTGTGTATTTGATTTGGAGCACATATTTAAATAACGTATTGACATTCGATGTAACTCAACAACGCTTTAATAAATTCTCCTTACCACAAACTCATGTCGATGCCCAAAAGAAGACTCTCGTAGAGTATCAAGGTGGGCTCGGATTAAGTTGCCCGATGCCAGATGGAAACGTACAAGTATGGCGTCTAACCAATTTCAAAGATAATTATGAGTGGAAGATGAAGATGAATGTGAATATTAGAGTTGTTGAGAAGGCTTTCCCTTATCCAAAACTTGTTGGTTTCTGCGATAGTTATACTTCGTTTATGGTGGCATATAACGAAGCTATATTTTTCAACATAAAAAATGGATGCTTCACTAGTAAGGAGATAGGTTTTGAGTTGAGGCATGCACCCCAATTTTTTCAATTTTGTTCTAATGCAAAACATGTTAATCTTAGATATGTTGAGTAAATCAAATGGTGAATGCTTAAAGCACATGTTGTTGACAATGTTGGGATTATGAATTGTTAATGTTGTTGTAGAATGGTGTTTCTATTTTAATATCCACAAGAAATAAATATGGATGTTTGTATTTCTAATATCCTTGAGGAGTTGAAATTTTGATAGTTTGAAGTTTGTCCTTATAAAATTGAGGCAGAATGCATTTCTTTGACACACATGAGTAGTATTTTAATGAGCCAATCCTAACTTCTCAATTAATAGATATAGATCAGATGATATTGGAAAACAAACTAATAATGTAATAGGGGTAAAATCTTGTTCACACTTTGACAAAAAGTATGGTGATATTACAAAGGATTGTTTGTTGGAATGATGAACCTTAATGTTTTGATAGGGATTTGTAAGGTGGTGCAGGATCTGGAGAAGAAACAGTTGAAAAATCTTGATATTAGTAACATTAATTTCGTGCAAATTTTGTGCACATTTCATGCAGTTTTCGTGCAGATTTCGTGCACATTAATTTCGTGCCAGTACACATGTATAAAACTATTACAATTATGCATGATATATTCATATTAATTAACTTAACAATTAAAATTCCATACAAAACAATTAAAATAAGTCCTTGCTAAGGTATTTATTAATTTAGTTGGTATTATTTAGCAAAATAATTACTTGTAACTAAGTTACATTTTTATTTTATGTGACGTGATATAATTATTTGGTTAATGCATATATGCATATATATATATATACTCTAATTGTTGCATGTTTGACTTATCATATTTAATGCTCATTACCAAAATAATAAAAATAGAAGAAAATTAAATGAGTGGAAGAAATGCTCATTTACATTTACCAAAATGCATATATGGTGATATATTCCATATGTATTAAAGCATATATGCATCACAGCATCAACAATTTACCTTAATTCTAATTGGGCAACAAAATATACGAGCTAGAATAAACAAATTAAAGTACATAATTAGTAATAAGAATTTGATGGGCGAAAAAGCTAGCCTCTTCCTAAACTGAAAACTAGAAAAAAAGGGTATTTGACCCTATATAATTCTTGAATTAATTAATTAGCAAACAGGATATTAAGGCTCCATTTGGATTGAGGGATTTGATCTATGAATTTCAATTTACCATCCAAATTCATTCCACTTGTTTGGATTAAAAAAGTAAATGAATGGATTTCAAATACTTAACATCTTTTTTTAGTTAAAATTGAAAGGATTTAAAATCCTCACTAAAACCATGTCATTTGAAATTCATCTATTTTTAAATCCTTTCATTTTAAATACCTCCTCAAATCAAATCCCTCCATCCAAACAAAACCTAAGAGAATTCTAATAAGCATATTTATTTATATAGGTATTAATCTAGTTTATGTTTTAGTACTCCCTCCGTCCCGGGATGTACTTGCACGGTTTGACCGACACAATAAAAAAAAAAGGATTTAGTGACAAGTTTAGAAATAAAATGATGTTAATTGGGAGGCTAGGGTATTAATTTTGTGGGAATATATATTTTCATATTAAGAGTGCAAGTAATCTTGAGACGTCTCAATAAAGAAAGTGTGCAAATAATCACGTACGGGAAACAGACGTGTACGCCTACAATGCGCACAAACATCATGAGGTGGAGATTTTAAATGGTGATATGTCACTTTATCATTCATTCACTCTTACATTACTACACAAACGGTATTTATAAGATGAGTGTGCACATGGTTTCTATATATAAACATGCACAGACTCACCAAACTAGTCGTCCTTGATACGTAATTGACTTCTTGACAATAAGGAAAGTTGTAAGGGGATCAAGTTTTTGAATAATATAAAAAAAAAGCATATTTTTTTTTTGAATTGCAATTATGGTATTCTTATTGAATCAACGTATTTGAATTATTGTCACTTTTTCGGGTATTTTTAGAATCAGCGAATTAGTGTGTTCTTCGTATCTTAATCTTCTATACGCTTCCACGACATTTTTTATTTTGGTTATTAACAACATTCAATAAAATTGACCTATCATTCCCTTTAAAATAAAAAATAAATTAAAAAATGTTTGACATATGGTATATATATATATATATATATATATATATATATATATAATAATAAAGCATTAATTAAGATAATTATTTCTTAAATTCACATTCAAAGTCAACTCCATTAACACAATAGCTACAAATGTTATGATTCTCTTTCTTTTCATACAAAAGGTTAATATGCAAGCTTATATATAAATAGATAAGCTAGGGTTCTAGGTTGGGACACTACTTGTCACACACTTAGTTGTTTATATAATATATATTCTAATACGCCTATTTATTTATATATATTCTAGATTAGTATGTTTTTGTACGTGCAAATTTCGTGCACGATCCGTACATGCACATTTTGTGCACATTAATTTCGTACTAGTACACATGTATAAAACTATTACAATTATGCATGATATATTCATATTAATTAACTTTAACATGTATAAAACTATTACAATTACACCTTAATATTCCTATCGCAATATTGAAATTAATTTATGATATATTTGTAATATTTTCATGCTTGCATATGTGTACCTATGTATACACATTACAGGTAAAATGGATTAATTAGAAACACAAGTTCTCGTGTTCAACAAGCACATCAGGAACCAAAATGGCCTTTATCCAATAAATTATTAAAGCTTTGTTCACATGTCATTCGGTATTTTCAACTTCCCCTGTCCAATCGTCAATCGAATAAAACTACTCCCGCCACTTAAAAAATTACCCATTTTGTCAGTTGAATATTCCACCAAAAGTTACTAATTTTTTTTTTCGGCAAAACCTACATCTCTCTATACATTTTCTTTTTCTTTTCTCTTTACTGCTCCTCCTCTCTCTACATTTTTCTTTTTCCTATCTCTCTCTACATCAACAATCAATTTTACACATATAATATTATATTCATTAATCAATGTGCAAAAAAATAAATTGAGAACTTTTGAAGGGTATGTCACTAAGAAAATAAGAAAGAAGAAACATTTCAAATCCTACAACCTTAAAAAGCGGTCTACACTTTTAATCAAAGGTGTTGGACTACTCAGTGTAAGGGTGAGTTGGGGGTGGATGTTGCGGCCATCTCCTTAAGAAAGGCAACCACATCATCAGACGAGTTAAGTAAATATCGAGCATTCGTACATGTATGGCCAACAACACAAGAAAAGTAGTTATCTTTTTTCAGATCAAGCGCATTATTCCAACTACTTTCCCTGCTCCTGCTGCTGCTGCCCCGGCCACATGTTGATTTATTATGAGTGCTCTTTCCTTGGTATTTGGAATGCTTATTAAGTGCATCCGATGATTTTGTTCTTATCACACCCATTGCATGAGGGGTTCAAAAAATGTGTCATCCTGAACCAGAATCAATACAAACTGCAATGAGGAAACAAAGAATCCAAGGAAAGTAATGTCAACAGATGAGTTAGATATCCAGAGATATTGTAGCATGTCTCTAACTCCATTATTTATTTTGGTGATTTACAACATTCAATGAAATTGACCTATCATTCCCTTTAAAATAAAAAATAAATTAAAAAATGTTGGACATATGGTATATATATAATAAAGCATTAATCAAGATAATTATTTCTTAAATTTACATGCAAAGTCAACTCCATTAACACAATAACTACAAATGTGATGATTCTCTTTCTTTTCATACAAAAGGTTAATATGCAAGCTTACATATAAATAGATAAGCTAGGGTTTTAGGTTGGGACACTGGTTGTCACACACTTAGTTGTTATATATATATATATATATATATATATATTGTACGTGCAAATTTTATGCATGATATGTATATGCATGTTTCATGCACGATCCATATGTACACAATTTATACTTATATACTTTAAGTGTTTTTTTACACTTAGGTTTCTTAAGAATTAGTTTGGATAGTGGATAGTTTAATTTGTGGGAAGTTTATGAGAATGCCACACACGCGTAAAACACTTTTTACTTCTTAAAAAAATAAAAACACACACAAACACACACTATCTCTCTCTCCATGCATCTGCTCAATGGCCTCCTCATTAGTTACACAATTCCACCATGCATCCAAATGACTTCATGAGCATTGTTTTCATCTTTAATTTTTTTGTAGATATATGCTTCCCTTCTTAATTTTAATTCTTTGAATTACTTTAATTAATTATCTCTTTTTCTAGCTACTTCAAAATGATTGAATTTGTTATTATTGATATTTTATTCCTTGTTTATCATCTTTGAAAAAGTGTGTTTGTTTGTCCGTTTCCATCTCTAAATGTGGTTCCTTTGATCAAAAGGGCATAGTGGTGCGTGAAAACTATGGAAGATATAGTAAATTGTCCAAAAGGCTCTTTAGTGGAAAGAACAAGCCAAAGAATTGCCCTAGATGCAATTCCACCAACATAAAAAAAAAGTCTCCTTGGAATTGGCTATGTATCAGTGGAATCTCATCATCCATACATAATGAATTGGTGTAGTATATTCATATCATAGTATATGAACAGTAAGAAATAACATTCTTATTGAGACTAGAACTCAAAGGGAAGAAATTTGATTTATGGATGGAATCAAACATGCAGTATTTACAGACAAAAGTATTCGGTTATTGGGGAAAAATCAATATACTTCTAATGTCGAATCAGGATCAACTAGGACATAACTAAAGCATTTGGTCGAAGTCTTCTTTGGTGTCAGTGTAATAGCTATAAATAGTCATCGACTTCCAGGAAAGGGTATAAGAATGAGACCCATTATGGGACATACAATGCATTGGAGGACTTTTATTATTACATAGTGTAATGTGTCTCCTAAAATATTCATTTCGTGCACGATCCGTACATGCACATTTCGTGCACATTTCGTGCAAATTTTATACATGATATGTATATGCATGTTTCATGCACAATCCATATGTACACAATTTATACTTATATATTTTAAGTATTTTTTTACTCTTAGGTTTCTTTTTAACCACGACACACTTGGTATTCTCTTGATGCATTCATGAAACTCCCTAACTTTCTTACACCCAAGTTTTTCTACATATTCTTCAACCTTTTCATCAATCTTCTTTTTCGTGAACATAAACAACCTCAACCTCTCATTTTCACGTTTATATTTAAAATAACTCCCGTCATTGCGAAAAATCCGAAAGTTTAATTAATTTGCAAAAAATATCAAAGCATGTGATTTAATTGCAATATATTCTAAAAGTTTAGATTAAATTTCAACTCCGTGCAATTAACCCAATTAATTATTTTCTATGCATGCTAGTACCACAATGGTTACAATATATTATGCATGGTATATTTTTATTAATTAACTTAAAAATAAAATTTCATATAAAACAATTAAGTCCTGAAAGCTAATTAGGTATTTAATTTAGTTGACTCTATATATCTTATGTAACAACAGTTGACCAATATAAGAGAGAAAACAAAATAGTAATAAAAAAAAAAGTGGGTTAAAGATGAGATGAGTTGTTCCATTTGACCTTCTTAAATTAAGTAAACAAGAGTTGAAAGATATTAAGAGATCGAATTAAGGGAATTTGTAATCCGCCTATTTATAATTATATATATATATATATATATATTCTAGTTTAGTAGTATTGTTTTAGTACGTACTCCCTCCGTCTCGGGATAGCTTGCATGATTTGATTGACACAATTTTTTTGAAAAATAAATTAATGAGTGGTTAGTGATATAAGGTAAATGAGTAGTATTTTAAGTTATTTAGATTTAATTTTCTACTATGACTCATTTTCGTAATTTTCATATGCAAAATTTGTCATTTTTCTAATATGCCTCTAGTTCTCAATCTTCAATTTATATTTTTCTGTAAAATATTGAAGTAGTCAAATTCTGACGATGCTTTAAGTTCAACAGTTCCTATATCAAAAAAATTAATGGAGCGATTTCAATACCCTAACATTAAGAAGAGTGACTCTGCCATCGAGAATCAGACATTATAAAACTATTTCATCAAAAGTATTAATTTCATCGAACTGACCGAGCCTTCACCCGAAAAAGTATTTGATCCTAAAATTAAATAGTATCAATAAATAAATTTCTGATTCAAAAATAATATTAGTATCACTAAATGAGTAGATGCTATAAATTTAATAGTATTAAAAAATATTTTTTTGATACCAAAGATGAAGGTAGCATTATAAGATTTTTAGTTGATAGTAAAGGGTAAAATTTAGTATCAGAAAATGCAATGGATACCAATTTTCTGATACTAAAAATCTCTTTTTATGTAGTGATATATGTAAATTGTATTGCATAATATTGAATAAATAATTAGAATAATAATAAAATTTAAATCAACGACAAATAAGATAGTCAACTTTCAGAGAATAAAAATGGAATTCTAAAAAGAAGATCCTTAAAACTATGTACAATTTTTAGGTAATTGAAATTATGATAGTCAAATTTTCATTTCTAGTCAACAACTTTATTTAAAGCTGAAATCACAATGTCATTATTAATGTCATCTAAAACATACACTTAATAAGATAATATCGCATTATATCAAAATTATCACCCACTATAATCAAGACACATAAGATATAATTAAAAAAAATAATGACAATTGTCATTAAAAAAATTAGCCAAAAAATTATAATAATAAATTTTATGTCATTAAAAATCTTTTTTTTAGTGTATATATACTCCCTCATCCGTTCACGCTAAACTTCTCATGGTGAGATTTCACATAGTGTAAAAAGTGTTAATATAAAATGAGATGTATATGTAATTAAAGAAATAGAATAATTGATGCAATTAAAGAAGAGAAATACTAATAAAGTAAAAGTATGGGAATATATGAGAGTAAAATAGTAATGTCTCTCAAAAAAATGAATAACAATTAATATAAATAAAATAGTTTGTATATATCCCCTATTATACTAATAGTTTGTATATATCCCCTATTATCAATATCATTTATATAATATTAATTTCAATGTTAGTGATTGATTTTGTCTAAATAATTCAATATCAATCAAAATCATTTAAATTTGTAATGTTACTAATTTCCTAAATTATGTAATACCAATTTCTTCACAATTAATAATCTTCTTTTCATTGATAGAATTTACTGAATTTTAATTCACCTATATACTAATAAGCATTTTTTAAAAGATAATTTGCATATTAATTAAAGGTTATATTAAGAAAATTTCCCGTTTCATTTGTTGTGCTTCTCAATTTTCTTTGAATTTTTTAAAATTATTTAAATATAATATATTATAAATAATTATTTTTATTGACATTTCGCGTAATACGCGGGTGCTCATCTAGTTAGATCCTAATAGAATCTATATGATTCAAAGATGGAGAGAAATCATTTTTTTTATGTCTTATAACTTTTCAATTTTTTTCAAAAACATCTCAAAAAAGTTAAGTTTTCAAATTACGTTTTAAATTTTAGTTAACTTTTCCAATTACGTCCCAAAGTCGCAGGAAACATCAAGACGATTTATAATCATGTGTAACCTAAAACGTACGTCTCCATGTCGGATTCCTCTCAAAAATTTATTTTGCTTTAGTTATGGCTAAATTATTTTCCCTCATTGTTAGTGAGGGTACAGATGCAGCGACATTTAGTTTTGTAGGATAGTTTTAGTATTTATTTAGTATTTTATATGGGATTAAATATTATGTTGGCTTCTTAGGAAATTAATTAACAAATCTGTTTAGCTTGTATATATGTCGTCATTATCAACCAAATAATGAATCACAAGTCACAACCCCTAAAAATGGCCGGACAGCTATTTAATCCAAGTCAACATTGGCAACATGTGTGTAAATCGATCACATTACTGAGATTGGCTAATACAAAGTTTGTGGTCATGAAATAGAGTGTGTTTCAAGGGTCAAAATAGAGACAACACACACACAATTAATTAACATCGCAATTAAGGTACTGTTTTTAAACCTGTTTGCCAATATCCGTGGCTCATATCTCACTTATTCCTATATATATTTTGCTAGTGCAGTAGTGCTATATATCTATCTCTACACTCACATACTTCCACATGAATTGAAAAGGATAGACACCAAGAAATTACTGTAATATAGATAGAGGAATGTGGCCGGATTCTCAATAAATGGGGAATCAAATAATTATTTTCATTCCATTACCTCACATCATATCAACCTTCCATTAAACAATACCAAATTTAGAATATGAAATTATATATCAAAGAAGCAAAAAAAAAAAAAAAATTGATCTAGCTAGCTATAACACAAAAATATTAGTTGTTCGATCAAATAATCTACGTCTACGATATTATGATGAGCTCTTACTTATTCAACCAATCAACAAACGAGAATAAAATCAAGATATTTCAACAAGCTCAAATACACTCAATGTGAGAATTCTCACAACTTTCAGTATTTAATCACTCAATAGTTCTGTAACTGAAATATAATTGCTTAAATCCAATTATTCATTAATGTTTTGATACGGACGTGGACCCCAAATCTCTTCCCCGTGATAAATCCAATTATAATAATTCAGTGTAAAACCATTTCGATATAAATGAGATTTAACTTCATTAGGATCTCTATAAGTTTGATTTCGACATCTAGCTTTCGAACAAGGACACCTAATTTTTCCCTCCCACATCGAATTCGGATTACTAGTAGCAAATTCAATAAATCCATTTATTCCACTAACAAATCCAGGGTTCATAATCCCATTCACTAATCTTGGACTATACATCCAACTACGAATTGAATAATCCATGTCAATCGACGTCTACAAACACACAAACAACCAACGTCTCATTTCCAACTCTATTAAAATCAATTAATATAATTCTAATTATATTCTAATAATTATTCTAACACCCTAATTAACAAATAAATTCATATATATAGACATATAACACAAATATAATTCTAACACTCTAATTAACAAATAAATTCATATAACTTAATTATTAAAACATACGTACATATAAATACATGCTTATAAACACAACATAATTAATTAACAATTTATAAATTCTTACAATTAACACATGCATGCATAAAAATTAACAATTCTAACAATTTTATATATACATACAACATATATGCATATATATACATATATATACTAAAACTATATATACACATATAACTTCAAATTTAACCAATGAAAACGAAAAAAATTACCGTAGAAATGCTCCCGTCGAAATGTAGAACACAAATGGCCAAAAATCGAGTTCGATCCGCAAACGAAGGTGATTTTTGAGTGGGGATGGCCAAAAAACGCAAAGCTTCAATTTGGGGGAGGAGGGCACGGCTGTAACGTTCTGGAAGAGGGAAGAGGGGGGTTTTATATTTAATTAGGGCATCGGGGAAGGCATCGGGCCCACTGCCGATGCCATTTTGCATCGGGGGCCGTTACCAAATGGCATCGGGGCCCACTGCCGATGCCATTTTGCATCGGGCATTAAATGCCGATGCCAAATGGCATCGGGGCCCACTGCCGATGCCATTTTGCATCGGGCATTAAATGCCGTCCCCTTTTCGCATCGGCCGGCCTGCCGATGCCATTTGCCGATGCCTTTTGGGCAATATTTTGTGGTGCTTCATTCCGACCTGATCATTCAATCGGCTAGAGCACATGTCACTAAACCTCATTTGTTGTTCCCTTATATGCTAACTACACTAATTAAGTCATTTGAAACATCTCCAATGAATTACCAAATCTCAATTCGCCTAAATCTGAACAGTTTCTCCATGAATCCACGCTCAACTCAAACTGACCTGATGTTACTCAACTCACATCTAATTCCATGAAACATTCTCATACACAAGATTAAACATTACTTTAATATTTTGAATCGTACTTACTTTCCTTTTAATACACATAATTCAGTTGGGGCTAGGGCTGAAAATCAAATCAAGCTATTCGATACTTGATTCGAGATCGTTCGGTATAAGCTCGTTTGAGCTCGGTTCGACATAGATATCAAACAAACTTGAACATATATTTACGTTCGGAATGGTCCAAAGCTCGGCTCGAGCTCGATAAGTAAAAAAAAGATAAATTTAGTGTAAAAATGTCAAACTATTCGAGCTCGGCTCGTGTTCGGCTTGAATAAAGCTCGTTCGAGCTCGACTCGTTTAATTATCAAACAAGCCTAAACACTAATTTCAAAGCTCGATAATATTTCAAACAAGCTTGAACTGCATCGCGTTCGACTCGCCTCGACTCATTTACGGCCCTAGTTGGGGCTTCATAACTTCATTGGACATATATGATATATATATAGTAAATTAAACTGTCTCATGTATGAATTCTTACTCTTTTTTTTTTTTTGACAGTTTTATGTAAACCAGTTTTACAATTTGCATCTTGTGTGTATTTTTTATGATATTAGTTGTTTCACTAAAATGTACTCCCTCCAATTTCATATGAATTTGCATACAATTGTTTTATTGGGACGGTCATATATGAGTTTGCACACCTTAAATTAAAATAAGATATCTTTTTTAATTTTAACCTCACAATTCATATATTTATACAAAATGTCATTATTTTGCTCCACACAACCCTCAATTCAACCATTTTTTTTTTTTTTGTTATTCAAAATGTTTACAAAACAATTCATCAAAATACCATTTGATCATTATACATTTGAATAGTTATTAAAATGTGTGCATACTTAGGGTGTAATAGATTCCTTCGGAACAAATGGTGTTAGTTTAATAATATTAGCGGTTTCACTAAAATAATATATTACTCCGTAATTGTTATACGTATTAGTTATTAAACTAACAAAATTGGTTAACACATATTTTACCCAGTTTTCCCAACCAATTAAGCATCATCTATCATTTATTTCTCTTTTAAAAAAAAATGAAAAAAAAACCTTCCTAAACTATTATTCTTCTCTCTTCCTTTACCTTGAAAACATGCATGGTGATCAACGACAAATTATTTAATCAGTTAGATGTTAATGAATCTGTTGAATTGTGGTCAATCCCCATAGAAACTCTATGGGATGTTTACTTTGGGTTTTGGGTGATTTTAAAAATCGGGTTTTTGAAATTCTGATTTTTTAAATCCCGATAAATAGTAATATGAGTGTTTCTTTTGAATTTTGGAATAGTGGAGGATTTAACTTTATGTCAAATCAAGTTGTAAGATTGAATGAGTTTATATTATTATATTATTGTTTGTTGAGATTATAATGATTAGTTAATTGTGTAATGATTAAATGCATTACATTATTGTATTATTATATTATTATATTATTATAGTATTATTATATTATTGTTGAGAAAGAATATAATGATGGAAGTAATATTGTATAGCGGGAATGTTATAATGCCCACCGGTGGGCACTATTTTTTTGTTTTCACCGCTTATGTGGCATGCCACATCATTAAATTGTGTAATTTTAGATTATTTATTTATTTGGAATATTTTCCATAAAAATAGGAATAAAATATTTACTTATCTTTTATCCTATATTTCCATGTAAATAGGAATAAATTATTTCCATAATTCCATTAACAAATTAAAAAATAAGTTTTATATCCTTCCAGAATTAATATTTCGGTCCCAGAATTTTCTTTTACAAACATGAGTTTTTACAAAGATGATTCATTTAAACACACGTACACTGATAAATTCCTGTTACAAAGATGATTCATTTAAAAAATTCTTGTTACACCATTAATAAATTAAAAAATACGCATATCCTTTCATGCTGTTTTTCATGCGGATCGACCTCAGATTTATGTTTTAGATCCTAAGGGGTCTGCTTATTCATTTTTTACTTTGCTTTCATTGGGATTTCCATACTTTTTTTTGTTTTTTTTTTTTTTTGACGGGTCATACTTTCATTTCTATTGTTATGTAATTTTTTTTTTTTTTTTGCGAAAACTTTACTTATGCATATGTTTTACAGGCGTAGAATGAATGTGTATGGTATCTTCAATTATTTACAAGCTCTGCTACAATGGATATAATTACAGAGTTGATACTGTGACATGAGAAAATTCTGAATACTTTGATTTATAGAGAAACAAAAAAACTCAATTTAATACGCAACATTCAAAAAAAACATAAATAAGATACAAATTGACAGTAACATGCTCCGTAAAGTTGATACTCATCCAGCTGTTCCCTACGTACTGCCATGGAAAAATTCTGGATAGTATGGTTCTGACATGAATGATTAATGTAACTATGACATATTACAAATCATGATAGTTGCGTTAACTTAAAAAATAAACAAAGAAAAATAAAAAATATAAATAAATAAATAACGTACGTAGTGTGTAGATCGGGGCATGTTGGTTTATTTTAGTCGAGATCAGGACATGTTCGTTTATCATGGCCGCTTTGACTGCAAACACTACATGTCCTACTGCTTTGTGTCATTGCTATCTCCTTTGATGATTTAAGTCATTTGCCACATCCTTTAGTACGCACGTGATGTGGGTCCTGAACAACATGTGAAACCTCATGACTCCTTACATTTATTTGTATATTATTTTCACCACCATCATCAATTTATGTTGCCCTTTTCTTTAAATTTTGTAGTTCTTCAATCAAAAAATCGGTGCGAGCCTTTGTTAAAGAACATTCATCAACTAGATGCATTGCAACTTGGGCCAATGACCTACGCCTTGAAATGAAAGATTGATCTTCTACTGGAGAAGGTGTTAACCCATCAACTATAAAACTTTTTGCCTTCTTAGTCCATCTATTCACAATATACTTATCTGGCAACATCATTACTTGAGTAACTTTCATCCAACAAAGCATATGACGACATGGATATCCATCAAAATCAAATAACTGACAACTACATGAAACTAAATCAGAGGACACGTGATGTGTTAACTTACGATGCCGATTAAATATTTTCCCTATCTCAAAACGTTCCACTGTATATATAAGAGTTTCATCTGTGCTCGAAATCAATTTGCAAATATACATCATACTGTCCTGCAACTCCTTTTGAAACAATAAAAATATAGTTTTTGTATAGATTGAGGACATTTGTTTCTCCATCAAAAATCCTGTAGCCATACGTGGTACTTCATTGCAATCAATGTGATTTGCAATTAACTCTTCATGCCTTTGGTGAACAATTGCTCTATTGAAACGAGTAATAAAATCCACCAAAGAGTTTTTATGGTTAACATAGCGCTTAAAAAAAGAATGGTTACTTTCAACTCTCTGACTATTCGACATACCGGCAGCAAAGACGTGTCTAAAATATGCAGGCACCTATCGATGTCGAATTGCATACATATTACTCAACCATTCATTCTGTTTAAGCTCAGTAGAATTCATCAACTCCAACCACTGATTTTCGAACTCCTCGACTGATTCTGACCACTTAATAATACGTAATAGTTGTTGATAGTGATCCTTGAATACACGAGCATTCAATTTCTCAGAAAACTTGTTAAGTATATGTCATAAACAAAATCGATGCATAGTATCAGGAAACACCACTGAAATGGCTCGTGATATTGTTGCATCCTGATCAGTAATAATCACACGTGGAGGTGTCTGGGTTGGCATGCATTCTAAGAACTTCGAAAATAACCAGATAAAAGAATCTATCTTTTCATCACTTAACAATCCACAACCAAACATAGTAGTCTAACGATGATGGTTGACTCCAACCAATGGGGCAAAGACCATGCTATACTTATTTGTGTTATACGTTGTATCAAACACTATAACATCACCAAAATATGCATATGATCTTCTAGAATCATCATCAGCCCAAAAACATCTGAGAAAAACCCCAGCATCATCTGTTTCATAAGCAAAGTAAGTTGGAGAACGACACACCTGTAACCACCGGATCGAGCTACGTCTCTCAAAGTAGTTGGAGAACGATGAACCTTCTCCTTGTCAATGAATTTAAAACTCATGTTTGTAAAAGAAAATTCTGGGACCGAAATATTAATTCTGGAAGGATATAAAACTTATTTTTTAATTTGTTAATGGAAATAATTTATTCCTATTTACATGGAAATATAGGATAAAAGATAAGGAAATATTTAATTCCTATTTTTATGGAAAATATACCAAATAAATAAATAATCTAAAATTACACAATTTAATGATGTGGCATGCCACGTAAGCGGTGGACACAAAAAATAGTGCCCACCGGTGGGCATTATAACATTCCCGTATTATATAGATATAACTTTATGTCAAATCAATATGTTTGATAGGGGTGGTTTTGAGTGGATTTTAAAAACCGATTTTTAAATCTCAAAGTAAAACGGATTTTGGATCTTGAAATCCAAAAACTGGTTTTTAAAACCAAAAGTAAACATGCCCTAGCTGTTTCAACAAAATGAATTCAGGTTTGACACCAATCACTATTAAAATATATAAGTGTGGTGAGGAGTGTGTTAGAATTGAGGTGTGTGGCCCCTTGCCCATTTTCTCCATCAGTTGGCCACACAGAATTAGCATAGAGGTAGGATTTATTTTAATTACCTGAAGTTGCTTGCTTTTTACTTGCAGCATATCATTTTCCTCCAATTCGGTCTTGCTATTGGGCCTCAATAAAATATGGAATGAGTTGTCTACAATTGGGTCATAAATGCTGAAATTAATGATTCCATTTTCTTTTTTCTCAAATAATTCCTCATAATATAATCGATGCGCGTTTTGCTATAAAAGTGTTCATTTTCCCTACAAAATAAACAAAACACAACATTTCTCCACTTCAAGTGTAATTAGTCAATTTAATGTAAATATTACAATGAAATCCTATGAAATTATGCGAATTAAGCACATGAATTTCGAGCAATTTTTACACTAATCACTACTTCACCACTCAGTGTATTAATACTCACTGCCCCCATCGAGAAGAAAATTCAGGTGCCGGCCATTCCGACGTATAATGGAGAAATAGACCCACGTGTACACCTATCTAAGTACACGGATTACATGGCTTCAGCGGGAGCCACAGATGTGGCCCAATGTAGGAACTTCTCACTTACATTGGGGGACAGATCACATCGTTGATTCGTTGGTACTCTATACTACTGGAGGGAAAAATTGCATCATTTGTCCATCTGGGATAAGAATTCTTAAACTACTACAATGCGATTGCTGCTTGCCCAACATCAAAACAAAGATTGGCGAATATGAGGCTAGGGGCCGACGAATGTTGTGATGGATGGGGAACCAATAAATTACTACTCCAAGATCATTTTAATCGTTAGGGGATTAAAGGTGGGGTCGAGACTTTGGAAGGACGTGAACTTACGCTTTCCAAAGTCTTATGCTGAATTTAGAAATCGTGTTGGGGACATCATACAGATTGATGAAATGATGCGTGCCCAGCAACCAGCCTCAAAGGGTAATCAGGCAGAGAGTTCGAAGAAAAACTGACTGAACAATTGTGGAAACAACAACAATAACAACAACAGGCGAGCACATGTGCAGGCACCTGCCCCTATTGCTCGACAACAAGCAATTGTGCCCGCACCGACTCCACCACAGAATCAGCCTTATCAAAGGCCATAAAATTTCAGACCCTTTGAGGGACCTGTAGATGTGCTAGCAATAAGAGAAAGTTTACAAGTTGCAGGTTTAAATCCACGAGCCACCTTTGAGGCGGTGAAAAATCAAAACTTACTTCCCCCGGCAAGGCCAATGCTGGCAGAGTGAGAAAAAGCAGTGTCGAGACTTATTGATCTGCTTGTTCAAGTTGTACGAGGAGGGAAGTCTGGGGCAATATGTTAGGCCAGCGGCGGGAAATGAAGTTGGAAATGGGAATAATAACAGAGGGTTCGTGGGCGCGACGACCAGTACAATGATCAGAATGGTCCTCCGCAAAATAGGCGTAGGCCGAATAACAACGCTAACCAGGCTCAGAACCAGAATCCGTAGAGAATACAAGGACCACCTCAACAAGCGCGGATTTAGGCTCTACCACCACCTGTTCGCTAAGATAGGGTCGTGGATAATGTGAATGCGACATATGTGATCGAGGGTCCGATTGGGGGCTTGGAAGCGGGCAATAACCTATCTAATTGTCGCAGTCAAATGGAAGAAAGGGCACTAGAGAATGTGCATCAAGTATCAGTAGTCGCAGTAATTGAGAAACCTCTCTCCCACCAAGTGTCATTTTTCGAGGACGATCTTAATGGTATAGTGATACCACATAACGACGCGCTGATCATCTCGGTGAGGATCATGGAAGTTACAGTTCATCGGCTTCTTGTTGATTTTGGATCGAACGCCAACATCATTTTCAAGAAAACACTGAACGAGATCGACGACTTCAATCAGTACGTCGAGGAGTGCGAGGATGCCATAGTCGGTTTTGGCGATGTAGTATCACATCCCGTTGGAAGAATCAGATTAACAGTAGAGCTAGAATCCACAGATGATCCTAAAATCTCTTTGATGAGGATTACTTTAAAAAAGATAAAGAGCCAGAAGCGACCACTTCCACGGAAAAACAACAGGATGTGAAAATGACTAACTATATGGAAGGAATTGAAATAGGCGAGTCAAGTCATACTCAGAATATGATGTGTATATATATTTTTAGAGTTGTGGCCATTTATATAAAATTACAAGAGTCGGTCTTCAATCCACCTGTTGCACCATGCAACTGTACATGGATGAAGCGTAAAACTAGCTTTAACTGAAAACATTTAAGTTAATTAGACTGAATATTTCTTAGGTTATATAAACAATCACAAGGAAATATAGTGTGACACTAGTTTTAATTAAAACGTAACGAGTACACGAATTTGCCCCGATGCATATGAGACTTTAGACGAACCCTCAATTAACCATTTAACTTGACAACCTCATCTACTCCCACCACTAAGGTCAAGAGACACGACCTTAATTTCCGACTATATATAGGTAGGAGTGCACAAAATAAGACCGGACCGGAAAAAAGACCGGAACCGGACCGGTAGTTTCCGGTCTGGTCTTCGGTCCTTCAAATTTTGGATTCCGGTTTTTCAATCCGGACCAGAATTTTTTTTTTTTTAATTTAATATTTTTTTACTAATACACTCTCACTTATTTTTCAAAACCAAGTAATTGGCCGGGGAGGATGTGAGGTAAAATTGTTGAGATCTATTACATTTTTTCAAATATATAATTTAACGAACATATTTAATTTATTGTTGAGATCTATTACATTTTTTCAAATATATAATTTAACGAATATATTTAATTTATTTATAGGGTCAAAAGATCATTAATAATAATGTAAATAAAATTCACATTGACGTAGATTGATTTAAAATAAAGAGCAACACTTTGATTTTCATACACAAATTCATCAATCTTGTTCTTGCCTCCATAAACTTAAAAAAAAAAAAAAAAAAAAACTTAAAAAAAAAAATCCGGTCCAAACTCGGACCGAACCGAAATTTTCCGATCCGATCCGGTCTGGACCGGATAGATTACGGTCCGGTCTCCAGTCCGACCATTTGGTAAGATTTCGGTCCCGGTCCGATTTTGGACCGGTGCACACCCCTATATATAGGGGGTGTGAATGAACCGAGTCTAGTAGTGTTGAACTCGAATTTGATTCAACTAGAAAACTAGAAGCTCAAGTTCGATCAAGCTTATTTTTGTCTAAACTCGAGCTGAACTTGAGGAAAAACTTGAAACACTCAATCTCGACTCGGCTAGATAACTTACAAACATTAATTAAACATTTTTATTTTATTTATACATAAAAAATATGTATATATAATTAGCATATTATGAGTCAAATTGTAATATTGTGTGAGCTCAATTAAACTTGATTAGGCTTGCAAGAATAGCTATTCCTACTACTATTCAGCTCCAATTCAAGATCTAGTGGGAAATTTTTTATTTTAGTCCTATAAGTTTGAAACATTTCAAAATAAATCCTTTAAGTTTCAACTTTACGACAAAGTGGGATAGCTCAAGTGGTTAGAGCACCACTACCTAGGCCTTAGGTCCTGGGTTCGAGTCATGGGGAGGGGAAAAAAAAGGGATGGGTATTTAACTTTCCATCAAAAAAAAAAAAGTTTCAACTTTACAATATATTAAAAGATGTCACATCATCATGCCACATCACTATCTTTCCTTTATATATATTAAAAAAATAGAGCAAATAACACCACGTTATGAATGATCGATGTTAATTATGTGAATCTTATTTTCCTCTATTAATTGAAATGTATAACTAAATTTAATTATAATTTCATCATTTTATCAAATAATAATAATAAATAAATATATTCCAAATAAATTAATTAATTAGTTTGGAGTAGATGCAGAGAATTTTTAATTTTTTTTTCATATATATAGAGGAGCATTAATTATTTTGGAGTAGATGCAGTTTTTTTTGTGTAACTAACATCTAATAAAATTGATGCGTCGAAAAAGAACGCCTTCGGATATCAATCGTTCCTTTACGAGCACTGCTAATCACGAGTTTGGATCACTCGTTCGTCCTTGGCAATCTTCGCGTAAATCTCCTTGAGAATCCTAAAATAACCTGCAAAAGCACGCCGGAGGGGGCTCCGGCGCGGAGGCTCCGACGCTCAAGTCAGAATCGTTCTTATGAGAATCAAAGAGGAATTTCCCTGTAATTCTAGGGAAATTCCGGCGAATAATACGATGTTTCTTCTCAATTCAGTGTATATTTTCGAAGAGTATGTATATTATGTAAAACGTAAATGAGAATGTAAAAATAACCTGTTTATATACCTGGTCCTTCCTCTCCGGAGAGAGGAAGACTCTTTCTCGCTATATTTGCTCGCACCTCCCTATAAATTCGGCCCACCTCTTTGAAGGTTTGGTCCAGATCCCTAAATACTCGGCCCCTCCATGTACTGGCTTCTTCCTTTGACTGAGTTAGGAAAGAATGACTTATACTATGCGTTCCCCTTTGGGCCAAATTCTTGGACCCCAAAGACCACCAATTGTTTCATATGGGCTAAAAGCCCAATTACTCTCATTTCCCTCTTTAGGCCCAGGGGTGTATTAATCCAACCTTGAAGCCTATTGACCTAATTAATACCATTATAATCTATCTCGTTTCCACGTGTCGACTTCTCCAAGAACGACATATTTTATCCGCATCAACTACTCCCCCCTACTCTCGTAAAAGTGCTCGTAATTTTATGAGAGTAGGAAGAGAAGATAAGATGAATTAAGCGGAATGTTCCCTTGCCCTGGTCAACATCATTTTTCAATTTCAGGAAGCATGTTATATAACCCTGGAAAGTGTGTCTTCAAGCGTATCACTTGGGGCTTTTCTTAGCCTTCTCCATAACTTCTCTTGTTTCTTTTCTCTTCATATGCCTTTTCTTGGCCTTCTCTTGTTTGGAGTTTGATAGTTTTAACAACTTAGCACGACCTCTACTCCCCCCAGACCTTAAAGCCTATCATGAGTGGAGCTCTCACTTAATAACCTGGCCTCATGGCGTCAAATCAAGCTCATCATTGAACCTCAGAATTGTGAGGGGTTCTCTAATTTCCCTCGACCTTGCAGTCACTCTCCGATTGTAAGAAACATTTATCCTACTTTTATACCTCTGAGTTTTTCTATGGAGGGCTAGGGTCATATATCCCTAGTCTTGGATGGTTTTAGCTACCTTGCTTTATTTTACCTTCTTCTGTGGTACGTGCATACTTGATGATACTTTAGAGAATTCAGGCTTCTGTACTTACTTGATGACTCGATGATGCTCACAAGATCTCCTCTCGGCTCATCTTGTGGGATTTGATTTTTAACTTTGATTCTGGATCTTCCACTCCATATCTCCAAAAGTTATTTATACTCCCGAGAGTTCGTAGGGATTATACTTTCCCAAAAGTTATTTATACTCCTAAGAGTTCATAGGGATTATACTCTCCCAAAAGTTAGAGTTTGTAGGGATTATACTCTCCCAAAAGTTAGAGTTTGTAGGGATTATACTCTCCCAAAAGTTAGAGTTTGTAGGGATTATACTCTCCCAAAAGTTAGAGTTTGTAGGGATTATACTCTCCCTGAAGTTGTTTATACTCGTAAGAGTTCTTAGGGATTATACTCTCCCTGAAGTTGTTTATACTCGTAAGAGTTCTTAGGGATTATACTCTCCCTGAAGTTGTTTATACTCGTAAGAGTTCTTAGGGATTATACTCTCCCTGAAGTTGTTTATACTCGTAAGAGTTCTTAGGGATTATACTCTCCCTGAAGTTGTTTATACTCGTAAGAGTTCTTAGGGATTATACTATCCCTGAAGTTGTTTATACTCGTAAGAGTTCTTAGGGATTATACTCTCCCTGAAGTTGTTTATACTCGTAAGAGTTCTTAAAGTGAGGTAAACCTCGCAGGGTGAAATAAATCTCGCAGGGTGAGGTAAACCTCGCAGGGTGAGATAAATCTCGCAGGGTGAGATAATTCTCGCAATTTCTCTAACTCCCATTGGCCTCATGGTCTTAGAGTGTCTTTCGCCCCTAAATTAGGGTACCTGTAGGTTTATTCTGTCCACTTTTCAGGGATATAACTTTCAGTCCTCCAGGGATATGGTCTTTGACCTTGGTCATTTAGGGGTATTGCCCCACATGTATACTAAGTTGACTTCGTAGCCAGTCGAGTATTCTCCATCTTTGTCTTAGCATCTTAGCCATCAATTTCCTGGCTATCGGAACATAAAAATCACAGGTAATATGAACTAACTTGTTACCTCAATATTCGTCTTCGCAATTGCGCATATCTCTCGTATGTCTACAGCTCCTCGAGCAAGTTGAGGTTTAGCTTTATTGCACATGGTCTTTTCCTGAACCTCCAGCCTCTCAACATTGTTTGGTTTCACTCTTTAGGATCTCAAATCTCATAATAATCTGGGGGTCCTCTGAGGTTCCCCTAAACTCAATCTTTATTCTCTTTTGTAATCCTGCTCCCTCGGGCTACACAAGCACCTCTAGAATCTCCAACTCCTCCCCATGGGATCATTGTTTATCAACTCTAATTTTTTCAGGCTTATTATTTCACTCATTTAGGGCTGCTGGCCCTAAAACACCTCAAACGCTCAAATCATGTTTCATCATTCTAAAAGAATCATCTCATGCAATATTAAAAATTCATTATCTTTTCGGAAATAAAACTTCATAGCATCGAAACAACAAAACAAATCAACTCCCACTCTAAAAGTAAAAAATAAGTGGATCATGCTCTCTCAAATAGTCTCTTCAAATGAAAATTACAATGAATATTCAATTCTCCACGTTTCATCATAAATGAGTATTTTTAGTACACGCAAGCTTCAAGGTCCTAAGCGAGGACATAACTCAAGACATATCATTGTTTAAAGATCAAAAGGTAAGAAGTAGCAGTTTTCATTTTTTGATCTCAAGGACCTGAATAAGCTCAATCTATAATTTGAAATCATATTTAAAGTCAATCATACACAATTTGAAAATAGTTATGCTAGCTTTCGTTTCCAGAGCCATAATCGTCATCAATTCTCCCACATAAAGTAGTCACAAAACTCAACATATGAATCACCTACTCATGCTTCTAAGATTTCAAGTAATTCTCAATTCCAATATCATTTATAAAATATCTACATAAATCAATCGTGTAAGCTTAAGGGGACCCTTCTTAATTCAATGGAAAAGAGTAGCCTCGTATCATATATGTCAATCTCTTAAAGACATGCTCATAATAATATCTACAAGAATTAACACTTGTACTAACCAGTGGTACTAATGTACTTAACGTATCTCTACTAGCCCTCACGGACCTGGGCTTTTAGGTCCTGGCCAATTCATGTTCATATCTCTGGTAACCCTCATGGACTGGAATACTCCATATCTCTGCCAGCCCTCGGGGACTGGAATACTTCATATCTCTGCTAGCCCGCGGAGACCGGAATACTTCCTATCTCTGCCAGCCCTTAGGGACTGGAATACTTCCTATCTCTGCCAGCCCTCGAGGACCAGAATACTCCTTCAGAACCTCTTGTGTTTTCAGCACTCCCAGAGTTCTTAAAAGTTTTTGAGCTAAACCTTCTCTAAGTTTCTCACAACAAAAAGTTTAAATAGCAATTTGTACCAAGATTTGGTACCGTCTTTGTCAATATCCTAGTGCTCATTCAATAAAAGGTGTATTCTCATGCGAATCTTTCCACATATACCATACATCTCATATTTTCGCAACATATTAATTGAAACGATTAACATCCACGCTAAACTAAATAGATTTACATCCTTCTCCACATCATTTATGCAAGTCATAACATATAATAGTTTATCTCGATCCTATCTATCACAGATAAATTATTCTTCTCACTCAAATTCATGCATATCGACGAGTCTCATTCCAGTATCAGATTAGTATCAATCAATTAGCCAAGACAATGCATGCTACCTCATATATCACATTTTCACGGCATAATAGCTAAGAGATAAACACTATTGCAAGTCTTAATATATATTCCACTTACCCTTTCAACACAATAGTCAATAGACGACTGTTGATGCAAATATTAACATCATCACTTTTTATCAGATTAAACACATGTCCTCATTACAGGTTTATGTTTCTTATACAAGCTGATTTTTTAGAAGTATTTAACACTAACTCATCAATCAAAAATGAATTCTCCAGCAATATTTCAATTTCGGTTCACATAAAATGTGTAGAGATACCTCCTTTAACTTGCCAAGTATGCATCGGTTGAGTGCATCCATTCCCCCCTCTTTTTTGTGAAGCGAAATTCTCCTCCTTTCGCCTAAAACATTATTGCTCTTCCGCAAGCTTATATAATTAATTCTAAAAAACAAGTCAAAGTAATGGAATGTCTTAGATCCTTGGGCTTGTTAAAAACAAAATGAACATCATATCCAGAAACGTGCATTTGCGATCAATAAACATTCTTAATTCAGCAAGTGCGCAATTTTTCATAATAACTTATCATTTCATATCTTTGTTATCTTCTGTCTAAAAGTGAGAATCAAATCGAGGGCGTAATATGATAGTTGAACTCACCAATCATATCTTATGATATTTAAGACATGTTCTCATGCTAGATTTACATTTGTTACACGAACTAGTTTTTCGAAAATAATTATGACTAGCTCATCAATCATTAGTGCATTTTCAAGCAATATTTATGTGCATAAGAAGAGTAGAGATACTTCCCTCGAGTTTTCAAGTATGAACTGTCGGTCCTTTCATCCTCTGCAGAGTGAAATTCATCTTTTTGTGCATTCCTCTTTAATTATACAAAAATTCAATAGATATATTCAAGTAATAACATTGGTTCATTAACAACCATCCATGAAAGTATGAAATGAAAGGATAAGTCCACCAAAATCACTCAATAAAACGCATCACTTAGTGATAGATCATCACAAAAGCAGCCAATTTTTTAGCAAGGTTTAGATTAACTCTTCACCCTATATAGTTGATCAAATTACTACTCACTGTATCTCATAACAGATTTAAATAGTTTTCTTAAATAAAGAAAAGTAGTTTCTAGCAGCAGTTAGATAGGCCACCGAGAAATAATCATAACACAATCAACTATTAGAGATAAGATAATTTTCAATTCAAAAGTCACATACATAATTTTCGTCTGAAAAACTCAAACAAGTACATATAAATATTATAAGCAAAATCAATCACCATTGACAATCAAATTCCACTACTAATAGAAGTTTGAGCTTTATTATACATACATGTATAAACATATTTAGTGTAATCACATCTAATAACACTATATCTACAAGATTACATGCTACCTTTTCATGAATATGCATGTGAAAGCATTTGTATAGATGTTTCCATCCACATACAGATATTTCAGTTTCACTCGGAAGAAACATTAACCAAACCAGGTGATCCTTCTAATGTATCCGAAATAGGAGTTACAAAAATGACAAATTCGACAATAACATTCGAAAGTGAAATCTCAAGTGAATCAATTATAGTATCACTGAATGATTTTTATTTCACATTCCTAATTGATATGATGGACCAGAAAAGAATTTCTCAAACAAGAACCTCATTTCTTTCTATTCAATAATCTTAGAAATTATCCTAATATCCATAATCATCAAGAAGGGGAAATACCAGGCTTTATGTTTCCATTTCACCATACATTTCACTTACAACAGAATTTTAAAGCATGAACTACAATGTTGGCTTCTAATTATAACACGTGGACCTACAACAAACTTGTATATATTAATCAATTTCCTATAATATTTCACCATCCTTAGTGGCAGGAGTTAGATAAACGGCAGGTGGGATAGTACCAACCCACAGCCGCAATTGTGAAATGTGTTTTGTCAAGGAAAGAACATAATCGAAAACAAAGTAGTAAGATCATTTTTCCACTAATATAATGCAATATGCCATCAAACACATTCTAGTCTCCTTGCAGCTCATAGTAGAGATCAAAAGAGCCTCTTCAAAATCCACATAGTGTGCCAAATTGCAGGAATGGTGTCGTCTGCACACAATTAATTAGTGCAGGAATTCAATTTGATTCCCTCAAAGTTATTTTTTAGATGTAGCTAATGGTTGCAAATAAAGTATTTCTTAGCAGCAGAAGAAAGTTAATGTCCCAGCAAGAGATTGTATGACAAGAAGATCATGATAAAACTTTTAGGGATGATATACAACCTATGCCTCTGGACGTTTGAGCTTTATTAAATTCAAGGCAAGAAGTAAGAATCAAATAACCAAGTACTAAATAACCAGGTGCTAAATAACTCCATACCTCTTGTTGTTCGTGGCAAGAATGATGCAAATGAAACCAAGAAGCTATATCACACTTATGCAATTCATTCAACACATTATAATACCAAGAGAGGCATGAGTATTTATAAATTAAATTAAATATTCTGATCAATTATCACAGGAAATTCAGAATTTACCCGATTCGCAATTTAATGCCGCACACGATACCTTATGACCCTTCATTGTTGGATCGTGGCAAATCCTGCCAAGTGCTTGAGCACCGAAGTCAAACTGAAGCGCTATAAGGCAACAATCATTGGAAAATAATTGGCAAACAGAGAGGAGCAATCCGTTTCTCTCTGTCCTTTTCTTTTTTCTTGCTTGATAAGTGATAACTCCTTCGAATTATCCATCTCTCTCTCCATCGACCTCAGCAACACAAAACATGTTCGATTAATTAGTAGATAGAGACAAAACTGAAAACTTACAAAAATAGAGTTCAGAGACATGAACAATTATAAAGATTGAAGAAATGTAGGGTGTGCGTGTGTTGCTGCTTTGTTTTTAGTGAATTTGTGCACAACTCGACTCGTATGAGTTGATGCAAAACTCATTCTCGAGTTGAGCATCTGAGGCACGGCTTGACGACGCGCGGATGTGGACTTTATGGAGGCGAGAAATGGTGGCATAAGCGAACTATAGTGGCAGGGCGTTTGATGCAGCGACGCAGATTCGGGCAGCAACTGCTCTTGCGCGAGGCCTTGACTCGACGATCGGCGGCCGAAATAACACTGTATGACACTACAGGGGCTTCTTCTTCGAATATTAAGGGCAATGGAAAAGGTATTCGAAATCAAAAGCAGTTGCTATGGCTTTGAATTTGCAGCGGAAAATGGCATGTAACACTACGGTTGATGCTCCACCTTAGTTCTCAAATCTGGGATTTGGGGCTTTTTAATCATCTATGCAGATAGTGCATTTATTTCTTCGATTACTTAAGATTTCTGGGGATGAACCTTTGTGTATAGATAACTTCTCAAATTTCTGGAAATCCTCACATCCTAGCTCGAATTTCCCACAGACGGCGCCAGTTGATGCGTCGAAAAAGAACGCCTTCGGATATCAATCGTTCCTTTACGAGCACTGCTAATCACGAGTTTGGATCACTCGTTCGTCCTTGGCAATCTTCGCGTAAATCTCCTTGAGAATCCTAAAATAACCTGCAAAAGCACGCCGGAGGGGGCTCCGGCGCGGAGGCTCCGACGCTCAAGTCAGAATCGTTCTTATGAGAATCAAAGAGGAATTTCCCTGTAATTCTAGGGAAATTCCGGCGAATAATACGATGTTTCTTCTCAATTCAGTGTATATTTTTGAAGAGTATGTATATTATGTAAAACGTAAATGAGAATGTAAAAATAACCTGTTTATATACCTGGTCCTTCCTCTCCGGAGAGAGGAAGACTCTTTCTCGCTATATTTGCTCGCACCTCCCTATAAATTCGGCCCACCTCTTTGAAGGCTTGGTTCAGATCCCTAAATACTCGGCCCCTCCATGTACTGACTTCTTCCTTTGACTGAGTTAGGAAAGAATGACTTATACTATGCGTTCCCCTTTGGGCCAAATTCTTGGACCCCAAAGACCACCAATTGTCTCATATGGGCTAAAAGTCCAATTACTCTCATTTCCCTCTTTAGGCCCAGGGTTGTATTAATCCAACCTTGAAGCCTATTGACCTAATTAATACCATTATAATCTATCTCGTTTCCACGTGTCGACTTCTCCAAGAACGACATATTTTATCCGCATCAAAAATGTTATACACACCCCACTAAAATTTAAAAATCAATTTTTATTGCTAAACACACTCCAATTCTTTCCTATTTACCCTTTATCCCTCAAAACAAATGCAAATTGAATAAAAATTAAAAATATAATTTAAAATTCAACTAAATCATTAAAACTATATATAAATTTTAAAAATTAATTAAAAAATATAATCATTAATACAAAAAACTAAATAAAATTTAAAAATATTTTAAAAAATCAACTAAATATTAAAAAATATTTGAATGAAAAAATCAATTAAATCCAAATAAAATCTAAAAATATTAAATAAATCAAATAAAATTTATAAAATAATTAAATTTAAAATACCAATTAATGATTCAATTTAAATAAAAAAATGAAAGAAAAATCAACTCAATCAAAAATAAATATTAAGAAAATTAAATAAAAAATAAAATCTTTCTTTTTATTAATTTTTTTAAATTTTGTTTTGATGATTTATTTTTTAATTTCAGATTCTATTTAATTTTCTAAGATTTCTTTTCAAAAAATTAATTAATTTATGTAAATTAATTATTTTTAAAGATTTAGTTAATTTTTTTTAAATACTTTTAAATTTTAATTATATTTTTTTAAAATTATTTTACTCTTTATTTATGTAAGGGTTACTTAGTTATTTTATATACATTTATTTTTTAATTTAAAATTATGGAGTGTGTATAAAATATTTTGGGGTGTTATTACTTATTACGCTTTTTTTTTTTTTTTTAAATATATATAGTGGAGAGATAGTGATGTGTCATTTTTTAATCTATGGCACCAAGTTTAACTATTATAATTTTTTTAAAACATAAATGATTAAAATTGATGTAAAAAAAAGGATTAAATTGAAAGGTAAACTTATTTTTGTAAAATTGAAACTTAAAGAATTTATTTTATAATGTTTTAGGACTAAAATAAAAAATTTCCCAGATCTAGTCGAGTATAGATAACTAGTAAATCATAATTATCACCTATATTCTTTAGGGAGTAGGACAGTCAAGTGAATAATTTAAATAAGTGAAAGTTGAATAGGAATTGCTTTTTACGTTGATTGCTCAGTCAAGTGTAGTTATCTCCACCCTAATTGGCCCATTTTTGTTTCAGTCGCCGAGCTTCCATTGTTGTACTGAACGCAATATTTACATTCGTTTTGCAGGGTTAAAACCCTAAATTGAGTTTTTTTTTTGTAGTTTTTGGGTATAATAAGATGCCTTCTGGGATTCTTTCGCATTTCAATGTCGCCGCCTTTGGTAATAGCTATCCAAGGGCTGTAAGAGTTAAGCAGCCCTTGCAATTGGTACAAGCCCTTTTCTCGCACAAGAGCAATATCAATACTATGGCGGCCTCTGGTTCCATTGTTGCCTCTGGAGATGTTATGGTGGATAATTTAGTCTCTAATTGTCGGAATTTGTTTGGTTTTGTGAAGCCTCGTGGGGTGGTATTCAGTGAGAGGAGTCGTAAGATGTGTAGGGCTCACCATGTGTGCAATGACCAGCAGATGTATAATGGATATGGTGTTTTTTTCTCCAAGGGGCTGGCTTCGGGCCGGGCTTTCACCTCATCATGTCTCTCGGATGGCATTGAACAGCTTTCAAGCGTTGCAGTTTCAGCTGAAGAGTACGTATTTCTATTTCCTGGTTTATATGAGTATTTGAATCTACATTTGTTAATGGGATTTTTATAAGTTTATTGAGCAAATTGGTGTAATTGACCTGATGAGTATATGCATTTGGGGTTTATTTAATCTCTGAGCTCGGATTTTTATAAGTTTATTGAGCAAATTGGAGTAATTGATCATTGTCTAGGCTCAGTTGTGTACATCCTAGGATTTCGTTGTACGAGTTCAAGATAGAGTTATGAATCTTAATGTTATGCTCATTTGTAAGTTTATTAATCACTTTCAGAGCCTGGGGTGATGTTTAACCCAACTATTAAATTTCCCCATTTGAAGTATCTGTTCCAATGGTTTTTTTACCTAAGTGTTTAACAAAATGCCACATTGGTGATTGGGCATACAAGAATTTATATGAATATGCAGTAAATTAAACCCAGAAAATGTAAAATGAAAACCAATGCAGGACAAGAACCTGATTATCTAAGATGCAGAGTTGCTCTACTATAATATTTTAAACAAACCATTGATAAAACTCTGTTGCTTCCAAGGAGGAGTGAAAAGCATAGCTCTCTGAAGCTTCTTTCTGGAGCATGCTACCTACCCCATCCAGATAAAGAAGAAACGGGAGGAGAGGATGCTCATTTTATATGTGCTGATGAGCAAGTAATTGGTGTATCTGACGGTGTTGGGGGTTGGGCAGATGTTGGTGTAAATGCAGGAGAATATGCCCGTGAACTCATGTGTAATTCGGTTAAAGCAATTAGAGAAGTGCCAAAGGGCGATATTGACCCCTTGCAAGTCTTGGAAAAGGCACATGGGGCAACTAATGCCATGGGTTCCTCAACAGCTTGCATCATTGCCCTTAAAAACCAGGTTCACTTTTCCTTCACTATTAATTCTTGCTTAAATTTTGTTCATATATTAATTAATTATTATGAGATATCAAACCTTTTTTTTTTCCATATGTGCTTCTCTTAGTGTCTTCCTCTATTTTGACATCCTGGACTAATTAAGGTCTTGCCTCATTGTTGGAAATAAAAGAGCATCTATACTATACTGTGAAAAGATCTCAAAATAAATTTGCTGCTGTATTAAAATTAACAATTTAGTTAAAAGGATTTTAAATTAACTTTGTTCCCCAACTTAGGATAGTTTTGCATGCTCAGTAGTTTAAAATTAGGCATTTTCATGTTATCCCTCACATTGCAATCAATTCATATTAAGTAATACGTAACTCCGACCTCTCATGATACTTGGCAAAATTTATGCATCTAAAACATCAGTAGTTTGTAAAAAGAGCCTTCATATTTTGTAGTTTTTCCAGGTGATGTTGAGTCTTACTTCAGATTATTCTTCTAGGTTGATATAATTGCTCGAAGGGGAGTAATACTTGTCAATATTAAATTTATACTGCCACTGAATAATTTGTGACAAGAATTTTGTAATTAAGTCTGACCCATGAGTAACCAACTGATTGGCTTCATCAATTTAATTACTTCACTAATTTCTAAGCATCAAACTTGATGAACTTTTAGCTTGTTTGGATATTTTTCAGTTTCTTTATCTTGTAACAGAATTCATTTCATTTGAACAGGAACTACATGCTATTAATCTTGGAGACAGCGGGTTTATCATTGTCAGAGACGGGTCTTTGATATTTGAGTCGCCTGTGCAACAACATGGGTTCAATTTCACCTATCAACTTGAAAGAGGAAATAGAGCTGATGTACCAAGTTCTGGACAGGTTCGTTTGGACAAACTCTAATGGTCTGTTTGTTTATATGTCCCCCAACCCCACAATTTTATTCCCACTGAAGAATTTGAACCAAGCGCCCCCTCAAATCTAATCAAATCCATAAACAAACACCCCCTAACTGTACGATGTAGGATATATGACACAAGAGTCTCTTGTATTTATAATTTTGTAATATGTAGCAGGAATATTGGGGATTAAAGCCTATTTGGTCCCTCAACTTTTTACCTTTTTTTAAATGACTCCACATTTCATTTTATTTTCAATTTGGTCCCATACATTTTCGAATTGTACCGTTTAGGTCTCAAATCGCCAGAAAACCAACTGAACAGCAACGCATGTGCTGGTCACGTGATTGAATAAAATGTGGATTTCTGGCGAAGTGGGATCAAAATTGGACAATTCGTGAAATTGTGGGACTAAATTGTTTAAAAAAATAAATTGTGGGAACTTTTAAAAAAAGGTAAAAAATCGTGGGACGAAAAAGACTTCAATCCCGGAATATAGCATTGCCATAATATATAACTAACTCCATTATTCAAAATAAGATTATCAGCTGAGAAAATATTGCATTTCTGGAAACAGTTGATATTAAGACATTAGAATTGTTCCCAGGTTTTCAAGATCCCAGTTGCACCTGGAGATGTAATAGTAGCAGGAAGCGACGGTTTGTTCGACAACTTATACAACAACGAGATAGTTCAAGTGGTGGGTGATGCAGCCAAAGAAGGTCTTTGCCCTGACGATACAGCCAAGAAGATTGCCGCCTTTGCGCGTGTAAGGGCTCTCGACAGAAAACATCAATCCCCGTTTTCTAAGGCAGCTCAAGAAGCTGGGTTTACTTTTTACGGTGGTAAACTCGATGATTTAACTGTTGTTGTCTCTTATGTTTCTAACTAAACACATGCCTGCCTGAAATGCTACAAAACAAATTTTGCACTCTCACATCTGTGTTGTAATTGGTTTTAATTGTGGTGATTTTTTGTTTTTACCTACTTGCATCATCCTCATTTTGTACTATCTTACATATGAATTGAAAATTCATTTCGTCCTAATCATGGAATACATATAATTTCAAAGAACAATTGTCAAATTATTAGTAAATTGAGATGAACAATTGTCATATTTTGTTATCCAGACTGTAGTAGACACTATAAAATATCAAGAGTTACTGTGTATCAAACAATCAAAATAAATAACTATGCATCACTTTTCAATACTTCCTATCAAACAACTTAATTCAATATAACAAAATATTTTATCTCAATTATTCATATAAAATTTTAATCCCTACCAAACACACCCTTGCTGTAAATTAATATATACTCCGTATTTTTTAAGACTTTATTCCAAGTGCACCACATCTGTATTTAAAAAAGAAAAAGAGGAGGTTGAAGAGGTTTCAGTTGAAGCAAAAAACAGAAAATGTTATAACAAGAAAAAGAAAAGTTACAAGGGAAAGATGCATGTTATTTAGATTGCAAACATCCATGATAAACAGAACTGGGATGAGCAGAGAAAACTAAGAAGTAGCTTGATCATCTTCAATACACACGGAATCTCCCTAGAGAATTTGGGATTAGGTGGAATAATGTTTTCTTTGTCTTGATGGCATGTGGTTCTTCTTCCTCCTCTGCTTGTTCTTGCTCGCTCTTCCCGCCACCTTCTTCTTTCTTCCTCGACCATTCATCCTCCTCTTCTTCTTCCTGCTTTTTCCTCTCTTCCTCCTCCTCCGCCTTCCTTGTTGCCTCTTCTCTCTCTCTCGCTTCCTCTTCTTGCCTTTCTCTCTCTCTCGCTTCCTCTTCTTCTCTTTCCCTCTCTTCCTCCTCCGCCCTCCTTGCCGCCTCCTCTTCTCTCTCTTTAGCTTGCTCTTCTTCTCTTTCCCTCTCTTCTTCCTCCGCCCTCCTTGCCGCCTCCTCTTCTCTCTCTTTAGCTTGCTCTTCTTCTCTTTCCCTCTCTTCCTCCTCTTCTCTCTCTTTAGCTTGCTCTTCTTCTCTTTCCCTCTCTTCTTCCTCCTCTCTCTCTTTAGCTTGCTCTTCTTCCTCTGCCCTCCTTGTCGTCTCCTCTTCTCTCTTTCTTTCTTCTTCTTCCTTTTTCCTCTCTTCTTCCTCCGCCCTCCTTGACGCCTCTTCTCTCTCTCTAGCTTCCTCTTCTCTCTTTCTTTCTTTTTCTTCTTCTCTTTTCCTCTCTTCCTCAGCTGCCCTCCTTCTAGCTTCCTCTTCTTCACTCTTCCTCTCCTCTTCTTCTTCCCGCCTTTCCCTCTCTTCTTCTTGCCTCGCTGCCTCCTCTTCTTCTTGCCTCGCCGCCTCCTTTTCCTCTCTTTCACTCGCCTCCTTCCGTCTCTCCTCCTCTCTTTCCCTCGCCTCCTCTGCTGCCCTCTCTCTTTCCGCTGCCCTTTCCTTCTCCATCTCTTCCTCCACAATCTTCAACTCCTCCTCAGCACAAGATATGCAACCCAAGATCACCGAATCCCTCTGTGAACTCAACAGCTGATCCATTGTCGTATCTGTCACGTTGAACGCCACAGCTAGAACTTCTTTCTCTAACGTTCGCAACACCGATGCTTGCCCCGCTAAGTATTGAGGATGATTTGTGTGGGCTGAAGTCGAAAATCCCATGAAAACAAAGGTATCATTGTTGAAAGCCATTTGAGCCATGGCATGGAATCTTGGCACAACAAACGTGTCACCTTCTTCAACCTCGAACCTCATGTTTTTGCATCCCGTTACATTCGAATTGCCCGCACACACCACTCGAACCATTCCCCGCCCCTGCAGAACCACACCTATTTCAGTAGCTGTAGGATTCCAGTGCGGCCCCATCATCGATCCCTGCACATTAACAACAAATCGATCAATTGCTAACACATTCAGACCACATTTAGGCCTATAAGTTACTACAAACATTTCACTTACTTCAGTTAAGTTCACCATGAATAAACCAATGTCGGTACCCGTCAATGCTGTCATCTTGTTACTCGTCACCGCCGTGCTCCATCCGTTGCAATTCGCAAAATCCTTGTCCGCTTTGAAAAAGTTGAAAACTTTACTACCCTCCTTGTCCTTTTCCTTTTCCTTTTTTGATTGCTTTTTCTTGTTGATTTCAAATATATTGTTGGAAGTGGGAGTTGTAGCTCCAAAAAGTTTTTCTATGAATCGAGCCTCCATCTCCAATGCTGCATTCTTAGTTGCAGAGAGGGCGTGTATGATAGCTGGGGGCTTCGTTCCATTGACAAGTTCTTGAATCCTCTCTAGAGGGACCTTAATTAAAAAGCATGCACATATATTATATTCAAGATTAATTGGATATTAATTGTTGAATGCTGCATACATACCTTAAAAGCTGCTTGCAGAACTTTGTTGTCAAAGCCCAGAATCATATCACGGATGCTAGAATAAGGTCCAGTCTCCTGCTACGTAAAATACAATGAATTTATGATATACTACTAACTAGTATAAGAAAAGGGTATACGTATGTATATATACTTGGGTGTATTTGTCAGAATTAGGAAAGATGGCATGAATCCTAAGCTTTTGTCTGTCGGAATCAGTATCCAAGTTGCTCTGTATGAAGAAAAGAGCTCCAGCTTGAAGTCGATGAATATCTCCTCGCCTTAACTCTCTGTTCTTCACCTCATCCCCCTCCTCTCTCCATCTTAACTTCCCACTCCCTAATTCATCATTTATAATTCATTCACAACTAAGCAAAAAGAATTATTAAGTAAGGGAAGAAGAAGATTAGTAATAGTACCTGTGTGGACATAGAAAAGCATGTCTGCATGGAGAATGACAGGAAGGAAGAGGGAATTGGGATCCAGTGTGAAGAAGTGCACAAGATAAGAGGCGTTGATGCTCTCATCCACAACACGAGCGGCTGAGATCTCTCCATACTCGCTGCAACCCAAACTCCTCCTCTCTCCCCTTTTCACCACTACTTGTTCTTCATCACTTGCACTTGCCCCTAAAATCACAAATATTAATATCACCAAAATTGCTTTGGGACAAGAAAAGGGGCTGCTTATCTTCATCATCACTTGATGATTTTGTTGGTAATTTAATGTGAGTGAATTTTCTTTTATGGATTTTGAAGGGAGTGAGGGTAGGTACGTGGCTTTGCATGGAGAGCAGGTATTGACACTAGGCACCTGCTGCTCTTTCCTCCAGCTATTTTTTCTTTTTAAATTTGTTCAAGATAAGGGCGGAGACAGCTAGGTGGACTTTTCTCTTTGGGCCGGTTCTGTTTTAAGGTTTGCAACAACTCCGGTTATTTACACCCCGTAATCGATACATACACCTTCCTCATGTTTTTTTAATTTTAAAATACTATACTACCCTGCATATACTAATTTACTCAAACTCAACCTTAATTTATACGCCCACATTCACGACCAACCGCCGCCATCAATGCGATTGAATATTAAAACTCAGATTAAAAAAATATAAAAATCAAATCTAAAGAGAACAGTTGCTGCACAGATCAGGCAAGCATCATATACGGCATCACCATCCACAATCGACTACATTTCGGTCAAAATCATCCAAAAAAAAAATTAATTGATCGAAATTCCACTTCTTTTTCGGTAAAAAGGTGGCTGAAAATGAAGCATTTTTATCAAAAGGCATAGATTGCAAAGGAAAGGACCAATGCTCAAGACTCAACTGAAGAAAACAGAGTAGGAAGAAGATGTGAATCACACCAACAGATAATTGCATCAACTCCAAATCATCTGTAACCGACTCAACATACATACCATGTTGAAGATTAATACAATCACAAATTTAAACCGACAAGATATTATTGAACTTGCTTTTACAATCTCATGGTGTGAGTTTTTAATATTTATACCCTACACAGCTTTCTACTAATGGCAGTTGATTTAGCCAATGTGAAACCTATCCAAAACACAGCTTTCTACTAATGGCAGAACTGGATGAGCACAAACAGAAACAAGTTGAGTCAAGGATGAAGTCTTTGCCCACATAACAAATACGTCTCCGCTAGTGCAACAACAATGAGATGCATCCTATTTATTATAAGTGTCAACCTGATTAGGCGAGGAACCAGCCAATTAACTCACGCCCTCGGTACACAGTTTTTCTTTGCTCAACAGAATAATCCAAGTATCTCTAAAACTATGGCAACTTGTTTGTGTTGTACAGAATATAAATAAATTATTACTAGTAACAAATTAGTATTTACAAAAAAAAAAAAAAAAAGAGAGCTATTATATACAATGAAATATACATCAACTTCTTTCTTAATTATTCAAAGCATTGTCCAAAACAAGGCAAGAACCTGAGGCAACAGCTTCTTTTGATTTCCTGAGGCTTAGGTGTGTCCATCATCAAGCAGCAATCTGTAGCTATAGCTATAGGATCTTCACTTTCTTGTTTTATATTTGAATATTCTACTTCTACCTCCGAATTTGTCCATTGGAGGAAATACTTCTTCAGAAACTCCGTGATTTGATAAAATTCTGGTCGATCTTCTGGATTTTCTGCCCAACACGATTGTACCAGAGGAGCCATCGGTGCAGGAATGTTATCCATGTTAGGCCTCCGGTTCTACAATGTGCGTCACAATATCAACAACCCTTTTTTTTTATCAATTCAATAAGAAAAGATACTACAGAGGTAGGGATAAGTTATTCCTTGCATTCCTTCACCAGGTTGTGGTCCTTCACACCTTTACTTTCATCTTTTTATATAATACCGCATTTAACACATCAAATTGTTTTGCATTTTTCTTTTCAAACAATTTCATTCACCACTCTTGCTTGTTACTTCAATCCACTAATAATTTGAAATTCAAATTAAAACTTGCATTAAATTAAATCAAATTGCTATATGGGAAGCCATGCATACCATAGCTGCAGCATATGCCACCATTATGTTGTTCCGGCCTTTGAAGGGGGTGCGGTTAGTCAGTAGTTCCCACAGAATCATAGAGAAACTATACACATCAACTTTGTGATCATAATGCTTCTTTACACCCAAATGAAGATCTTCCACACTAAACAACTGGATTAATGAAAAATAAGAAGAAAAAAAGTCTACATCAGAGCAAAGAGACAAAGAACATGGGTTCATTCAAAATAAATCACAACCTTTTCACGTTTTTCAATTACAACAAATTTGCAATTCTGCACGACCTTTTAAAATTGTTACAATTTTATCACATTTCTATTTTCCGGCAAGATCTACTGACGTGACAATGTATAAAATTGCAAAAAAATTAAAAGGTTATGATTAAATTAAAACGATAACCAAAGGTCATGACTTTATTTGCAACCTTTCAAAGATTTTCTAGCTGCCACATCAGCATAAGTTGCCAGATAATAATCATACTCCCTCCGTCCCATCCCAATTAGATAGGCTTGTTTTCCTTTTATGGATGTCCCATTTAAATAGGCTTGTTTCCATATTGAGTAATATTTTCTAAGTCATTTACTAATATAACCCTATGCATTAATTACATTAAAAAGTAGTATAACATTCATTAAATAGGGTTATAATAGAAATTTTACTTGTCTAATGTGTCTTCCCAATACAATTTTTTAATCTTTGTGAAAAGTCAAACAAGCCTATCTAAATGGGACGGAGGGAGTATGATTTAATTGCAAAATTTAAGAAGTATGTGGATTGAATTGCAAATTTTAAAAACATATGTTGTAATTGAAAAAACTTGAAAAGGTCGTGATTTTTTATACAATTAACCCAAAAAACATTGTGCCTAAGTGGAAAAATACCTCAGGAGCCATCCAGCGGTAAGTCCCAGCCTCGGTTGTCATTTCGTCATCAGCCTCCTCTCTAGCCAATCCAAAATCAGCTAACTTGATTTTCTTTTTATCTTCCGTAAGAAGTAAATTGCCTACATAATCAGTTGAGATGTCTCAATCAGTAATTAAAACCCAAATTGTTTCCTTTTTATGCTAACATAATTATAAGGGATAATAAAAAACTACACTTTAGGTTTAGGGCTGGTTGTAATACCAGGTTAAACCTCAAGGGTAGATTTAGTAGTCATCCCTTATTATAATTTGGAATATCAATACGTAAAAATGGGCATCCTCTAGATGGATTGCTGTGTATATTTCACTTATCCAGAAAACAATTGAGATTTTGTAAACACATTGAGAATGACTAACTATACAGATACTTAAATGATTGAGAAACTTAAATGTCCATTTTGTAATCCAACGAGTCATACTCGGGACATCATAAAACAAGTAGGGGAAATTGTTTTTTTAGGTCTGTAACTTGGGGAAGTAGCAATTGTAGGACATTAAGTTTGCACTTTGCAGGCTAGCACATTTATGCCATTATATTTTAATTATTGCACATTTAGGCCAAATCGATCTGAAACACCCCAATTCGGGCAAAAGTGTCACGTGTTCGGCCTAAATGTGCAAAATAAAAAATATAATGACCTAAACTTGCCAGCGCAAAACATCTCAACTGGCCTAAATGTGCGAAAATTAAAATTCAAGGGTCTAAATGTGCCAAATTAAATTTAATGGCCTAAATGTGTCAACCGTAAACATATTGTTCTACAATTGCTGCTACTCCCCATCCAACACAAGTACTGCACGAAAAATATGTGAATAGAGAAGCATCAAGCATGAAAGTTACTTGGTTTTAAATCACGGTGGATAATTCTATTTTGATGAAGATATTCCATCGCCCGGGAAATATCTAAAGCAAAACATAATGAAAGCTTCAGATCCGGACAGTTTGGACGAACACCCCACAAAAACTTCTGCAGTGTGCCACCTTTCATGAGCTCCGTGATTATCATCATACATGGCTCGATAGTGACCCCAATAAACTGCAAACAACATGAACATCTTAACAACAGAGTACTGCAGACAAAATGCAAAGAAAGCAGTTCTGTTATTATGTTTTTTTTTCATTACAGTCCTTAAAGATTTGATCAGGTTGGTTTAAGACTTTGCATAAAAAAATCGTGTGACTTTATTTCGGGTTATAGTTTTAATTCATCCTTTAAAAGGAAGTAAACTGGAGGAGGAAGTAATGATAAACAATGCTCTACCTTTGACCCAAAAAAACTCAAAAACTAAATTATCATTTAAATTGCCTCTGAGCCTTTCCTAGTGAACTTTGGAAGAAATGAGAAACAGGGCAAACAAAGATGGATGGATTGTTTATATGGCTATCTACTTATTATACTTTGTAATACTCCACCTATACAGATTAGGTTCCATGGATAGTTGCAAATTTTGGTAAACCTAAAAAGTTACAAATACTCCCTCCGTCCATTTTTATAATTCTCATTTGAGTTGGGCACGTGTATTAAAGAAAACTGATTGTTTATGTAAAAAGTGGAAGCTTGAGGGTCGAGATAAAGTAGAAATAAAGTAGTTTGTGTGAAGAGTATTTCCTTTTTAGAAAATGAGAATTATAAAAATGGACTGAGGGAGTATAACATTTTCAAGAAATGATACTACTTATAAATTACTGAAACTAGAAGGACTACTTGCTAATACTAAGGTGGCATTTGGATTGAGGAATTTGAATTGTAATGACTTAAAGAATGGATTTCAAATCCATTTAAATTAGACAGGATTACAAAATCCACCCAGATCAGTCACATTTTGTCAAAAGGAGAGTGATGGATTTCAAATCCATTTCAATGCAAATAACCAATGGATTTTCCACTAAGGATTTGAAATCCTTAATCGAATCCTCCAAACGCACCATAAGGGTGGTTTGTTTATTTCCACCCACCCCACATTTTCATTTCAAATTCAAATCCTCTTTTGTCAAACCGGATTTTGGTATATGGTTTCAAATCCTACTCCTTCGGTAGCGCTAAGATAGACTTCATTTCTACTTCTGTGTGTCCCATATTATAGGCTTGTTTATTTGTTAAAGTCTAACTATTTTCAATTGACCAAAATGACCCTACTTAGCACACTTACTTTTAACAAAAATTTCAATGAACATTTAATATTCGTGTTAATTTTTTTGTACGGGTAAAATAGGAAGATTGTGGAAAAAGTTATAATTCTAATAGCATTTAATATGTCTTCTTAATTTGTGTGAGAATTTGTCCAAGCCTATCTTAGTGGTATGGAGGGAGTATGTTCCACAAAGATAGCCACATATTCCTTTTTTGAATGTTACAAATTATAGCCACATTTCCTCTTTTACTTTAGTATTAAATGCTTTATTGTCAATTTTACCCTTAATTAATAAGAGTAATTAAGGTTTAGCAGATTTGGGAGTATGAGATTTCAAGGGTAAAATTGGCACATTACCTAAATTTGACTACATTTATTGATTTTTCTTAATATGTGTCAATGTGTGTAAAGTCAAATGTGGCTATTTTTGTGGGACGGAGGTAGTATCATATAATATCATAATACACCTATTTTACTTTTTCTCAAACACAATTTCCAATGCACTATTAATCATCTATCTCCCACTTTTTAATTATTAGTATTATCTACAAAACTCAACACTCTCTCTCCTCCTTTTAACTTTACACATTATTTCCCCTACATTACACACAATTTCCAATTCACAAACAATGATCTATCACCTATATTTTCAAAATTCTACCTATCAAATCCTACAAAATCTACACTCTCAAACATATACAAAATCAAAATACACCTTTTACTATTCATATAATCCAGCTACTGGATTTCAAAATCCAATGGAATCTATAAACAAACACCCCCTAAGGGTAAATAGCAATAGCACCAAAATATGCAAGCCATGCACAAGTAAATGTATGAAGAGAAATAACCACACACTCATTTGAATTTACTTGCCTTTACAATGTTCTCATGATTCACTCTCGACAGCATTGAAACCTCCCTAATGAACTTTTCCTGGAGTTCTGGACTCACAGCTGCAGACATGTCTGGCCGTATAACTTTTACAGCCACAAGCATGGACCTGTACCTGAAAAAATAAAATTAAAAGAGAGTTCTATAAAAGAACAATTTTCCCTAAGAATCTGGAGTAAGATAAATTTGCAAAGATGGTGCTTTTTAAATTATTTTACTCTTTTATCTGTCCTTTTTTGTGAAGTTGATACAATTGAAAAATGGTGCATCTCCTAAAATTGCTAGAGAAAGGAGAAGAGTGTTCTAAACTATAATCAATAAAATAGTTATGTTTCCTACCAAAGAAAACATAAATAAATATGCATGCATCTCAACCAACAACGAATATATCCAACAGTTTGAACATATTGCATATATGAGTTCTGATTTCTTAATCACATTACTGTTAATTAGTACTCATTATTTATCATAGGAGACTTTTTAATCAATCAATGATATCTTTAATCTTCTATTAAAGCGTGTCTCAACTCTTGAGGCTGCTTCTTTGAGAACTTGAGCTTTTCACATCCTTTAAAGACATTGATGTGTTAATGTTAACTAAATTGATGCAAATATGACAGACAATATCAACATCCTTTTCAACATCCCTTCTCTGCTACAATTTTCATTAATATCTAACATGACTGAAAAAATCTTAAATATGTCTATTACAACTTCACATTTAAATCAATTTTATTTATTTTCAGTAAGCAACACACCCACTCTGTCATGTTTATAACCATGGTTAGCCTCAGAATGTGCAAAAAAGCATTTAATCAGAACAATTCCTTACTAATCAAAGCTAACATAAACTTTGATGTTAGTTCAATGAATGTTGTCATTAATTTACTTGTTCATAGAAAGAGATCTTATTTGATAATACCATTTAACCTTGATCTAGACTTACACACAAGTTTGCTGAAGATAACACTTGTCGTAATATTTTAGTTAATTCTACTGCATCTTAAGCTTATTCACTATTTCTCATGAGCATTTTATAAGTTAGAGTGTCATGAAATCCATCCTTATCCTCTGTTTCCTCATGGTTACCACTGTTCAAGTAAGATGCTAGTTCGGGCAACATATTAGCTTTGGTGAAAATATTTCAGGCTTTTCAGCAGATAATAAGCTTTTTGTATATTCTTTGGCACATATATATAGTTTATTTTTTGCATAATGTTGTTGTTTGGTCATAAGCTTTGATGTTGTATTATGTAAAGCAAATGAGATTAAGCAGATATTTTACCATATGTTACTAAAAATTCAGCTCAAAGCATATGAAAATTTTAAATGGACTTCTATCCCACATTCGAGTACTATTAATTTAATAAGAACTTATAATTGTAGAGCAGGATTTTGTTCTTTAATAAAAAGAAATACAAACTCTTCTCCACTTTGTTTTTGTAGATTTTTACATTAATTAGGCCGAAGTCCATTGCCCCCGTCAACTTAACGACAATAAATGGCCATTATTCTTTATACAATTACATAAATCTTTATTCACAAGATCCGTGTATAGATATATATAATCAATGATAAAGTTAAAAAAGCCGGTTGAGCAGTCCTCTAGGGATAAATGAAATCTCAAAAAAAAAATTTGCAGACGCATGTTCTGGCAAGCGAAAAATACGCACGTTACTAACTTTGTTCGTCCTTTTACGTCATCAAAAGCACGTCTCACTACTTTTGCTGAAAAAAACTGCAATCAATTCTGAAATTTTTATGGCACCCAACTAACAATTCACCATGGTTTCAGTCCTAAACAATTATCACTACCAAAATTTATTTTTTTGAACTAATCACTACCAAGATTTAGAATGTTGCTCAAAATAGTAATGAGAAAATAACAGGATGCTTAAATTTATGCAATTAAACAATTCAACTTCTTCCAAGAAAAAAGAAAAAAAAAATCAATGCGTCCTTGGAAACTTTCTTCAAGCTTATGATTTGCCTTCACACTTGCTCCAACCATTTCAATGATTATCAATACAATCCACAAATAAGAGTCAAATTTAAGAATAACACAGCAGGAGGTGGAAAGTTTAGGCGTTGAGAGATTGGAAAGGGAAAACATTAATTTATTGCCAAAAGGAATTAACAGATAAACAAAATGACATTCCAGAGCATGAAGTAGACAACAAATCAAGTGCAGAAAGATAGACATGCATGGCAATTGAAGATTATTGATCTAAAATTAGGGGAAAGAGGACTTACAGTCCTTCATAGACAACAGAATAGGTTCCCTCACTGATCATTTCCCCAATAGCAAGCTGCTTTGCATCGATCAAAAGCTCCTTATCAATCATTACACAATTCTGGCCATTACTGCTAGTATTGGTGCCATAGAAAGTAGATGGAGAGGTTTTATGCTGCTCAGCCATTTTCGTTATTTATGAACCCACCGTTGCATTTGTGTGTGTGTGTGTGAGAGAGGGAGGGAGAGAGAGAGTTGGGGTATTTGAATGAGAGCGACAGAAATAAGAGGGAAGATCAGGATCTTCTAAGAAAAGGAACTAATTGAATTCTTATAATCACATTTACTAATTATGACCCTAAAATTAATGTTTTTTTTTTCCATCAAAAAATATAAATAAAAAATGTTGAACCCACCCCTTCGAAAAGCTTTCATAGGAAACTTTTATTTATAATATAATATAAATGAGTTGAATTATATGTATATATATATATATATATAGTAATGATGTTTTTTTTGGATGTTATTTATGAAGGAATTCTATTTTTTAGAATGTAAAAATTAAAAGTTACTCCATTTTAAAATGTTTGAAAAAAATAAAATGTAAAAGTTATTATGAGAAGTAGAAATTATTAATTATAGTTTGGATCAATTTTGTCTATTCTGGCAGTAGCATTTACAAATTCATGTTGAATATTGGAATATGAAACAGAATACTAAAAGATAAGGATAAAATGTTAAATTAGTCCCTTTTTATTAATTATTTTCATCTATATATTTATTTTACGTTATCGTTTTTAGATCGGGTATTGATAATCTATATTGGTACTTTATTATCAAATTGATTTGAATTAAAGAAACTCTTAAAAATTAATCTAACATGATTCTACAAATATACAAGTCAATGATCTCCCAATAATATCTTACATCAAACTTAGTGTTATTTTCCAACAAAATTATTAACATGGATATTGTTAAATGAGTTGATCTAATTCATTAAGATAAGAATTACTTGCTCCATCCACCAAATGTAGTTATATTGGGGTGGGATACAACTTAAAAAAAAAAAAAAGGAGGTATTAATTATAGGGTATTGTGGGATCCATTGTAAATAAAATAATTGTTTGTGAATAAAGTTGATGGCAAATTGAGTAATTAAGTGATGATTGAAGAGTGATGGTTTGCATAAAGTGTATGAGACTACTTTTGATGGACAAAGAATATAGAACAAATGGAACTACATTTCGAAGTGAGTATATATTTTTTTTGGAATAAATTCCAAAAAAAATGTGTTTTAACAAATTCCTATTACTCATATAGATTTTAGAATATTTACGTGTTGTATTTATATTAATTTCGTTTATGTGTTGTTCTTATATTAATTTTATTGATGCGTCGACATCTTAAAAAATTATATATTTGTTAAGTTTAATTTTATTGATTAATTATTACATGTATTATTATTATTATGTGATTTTTTTTATATATTAAGATTGTATTAAATTCATAAAATTAGAAATTTTGATTATCACAATATATATTAATTTTGTTATGTGTTATTTAATAATTTTAATGAATACATTAATAGGAAAGGTTATTGTTGAATTATCATCACTATAATTATTTTGTTGATGTGTCATTTAATAATTACATATGTCGTCACTTGATTGAGTTTTTTTTTTTTTTTGACAACCTTACAAGGGATAAAGAAACATACTCTCATAAGTGAGAGTAATTAAAGAACAAGTAAATCCTTGTAATATTGAGGGCAATCATCTTCAATCCAATCCTGAGGAAATGAAGTGTTACTAGTACTTTTTGCCAATTCATATGCAATCCGATTATATTCACGAGGTAACTGTTGGCAATCCCAGACCATCAGCTTTCGGAGTACTGCCTTAACCTCCTTCACTGTGTTAGATTCCATCTCTCCCAAGTGATCTCCTATCTCAATGGTGTTTATTGCATCCATGGAATCCGTACGTATAGCATTAATCTCAACATTGTGGCTCATGCATTTTTTGATTCCCAATAATACTGCTTTTAGTTCTGCTCCACACACCGAACCCGGATGATCCATTCTTTCAGCTCCAGCATGGATAATTGTATTGCACTTTCCAATGACCACCCAACCAGCAGCAAAGAAGTTCGTCTCCTCATTAACTGCTGCATCCGTGTAGAGTAGATTACCATCCCTGTGACTAAAGAAAAGCTCCTTTTGTTTAGTAATGTAATCCGCATTTGTGTTGCTGATACTCTTCATGTTTTGAAAATCCGTCCAGTATGATATAGCCCATTTGACATTGAATTTCAATTGTCTATCCACCTTACTATTGCTTTCAATTTCCCGATGCGTATAATCACATCTTTCTTTCCATATAGCCCAAGCAATCATAGTTACCAAAGTCATCTCCTCCATTTTCAAGTTTTGCACACACCATCCAATAAAATCCAGCCCATCACCCTTAGTAGCATTGCAGATACCATTCCAAACGCCAACATCTTTCCAAGTTCTCTTGGAGAAGGCACAATTAAAAACACAATGCATAATATCAGCCATAAAAGTCCCACAACACCTGCAACTTGAGCTAATCGGCACATGATGGAGAGCAAGATTACCTTCCGATGAAATCATATTCTGGGCAATCTTCCAGCAGAAAATCCGCACCTTCGGAGGTACTTGAAGCTTCCAAATTGTATCAAAAATCTTTCCATACAGTTGAGTGTTTGAAGAACCTTCCATATTACGCCCCTTTTCCTGAGTATAACTTTCAAAGGCCTTGAAATACCCCGAGGCCACTGAATATATTCCAGTAGAACTGTATGGCCAAAAAAGTTGGTCCAGTTGTTGATTTCCAAAAGTGGGAGCATGTAATATATGATCAGCTTCATATGCGTAGAACGCTTGCCTAATAAGCCCTTCATTCCAGCTTCCGTTCGCAAGTAAGAATCTGTTAACATGTGAAGCACTAGCCAATCTAGAGATGATCCTTCCCCCCTCAAGACCACTGACCCATCTATCCTTGAATAAGTGAATACCACTGCCCTTACCAATTCTCCATCTAGCACCCTCTTCCAATAATTCCTTACTCCAGTGCAATGATCTCTAAACAAAAGATGGGTTAGAGCCAATTTCAATGTCTGAAAGACTCAAACCTTTTATGTATTTTGCCTAAAATATCCTTCCCAACAAAGTGTGTGGCTTAGTGATAATTCTCCAGAGTTGTTTAGCTAATAGAGCCTTGTTGAATAACACCAAGCTTCGAAATCCCATGCCTCCATCATGTTTTGGTTTACATAGATCCAGCCATTTTCTCCAATGTTTTTTCCTTTTCATCTCATCATCTCCCCACCAAAAACCCGCAATAATTTTTTCCATATCTGTACAAACCGTAGCTGGAACCCGAAAACAGGACATAGCATAAGAAACTGTAGCTTGTAAAACAGCTTTGATTAATACTTCCCTGCCTCCTTCTGAAAAAAATTTATGCTTCCAAGATAAAACCTTCTCACGAATTCTGTCAGTGAGATAACCAAACTTGAACCTCTTGGCTTTTGGAATTACTGTAGGAAGACCAAGATAGAGACCATGCCCTTGAGAAGATCTAATCCCTAGAATAAGTTTGGATTTCTCAACATTAATCAGAGATGTCAATGGGCTAAACATGATGGATGACTTGTCTCTATTCACTAACTGGCCAGAGGCTTTTTCATACACATAAATACAGTTTGCCACAACTTGTGCTTCCTCTTTTGATGCCTTTAAAAACAAAATACTATCATCCACAAAGAAAAGATGGGATAGTATAGGTGCATTTCTAGCAACTCTAATGCCTGATATTTGCTTTAACTCAATCATCGAAGAAAGCATTGATGAAAATGCTTGAGCACACAGCACAAAGAGATATGGTGACAAGGGATCACCTTGTCTTAAGCCTCTAGTAGGGGAAAACTTTTCTGAAAATGAACCATTAATTTTAATAGTGTAGGACACTGTTGAAACACATTTCCAAATTAGTTGCACCCATTTATCTGGAAATCCCATAACTCTAAGGATTTTCATAAGGAAGGACCATTCAATCCTATCATACGCTTTGCTCATATCCAATTTTAAGGCCCCATATCCTACTTTGCTCTTTGATGATTTCAAGAAGTGCATGCCTTCATAGGCCACCAAAATATTATCAGTAATGATTCTTCCAGGCACAAATGCACTTTGGTGAGGATCTATCAGATCCCCAAGGACACCCTTCAACCTATTAGTCATTGTTCTAGCAAGCATACGATAAAAAACATTACAAAGACTAATAGGTCTAAAATGTTGAGGATTAGTAGGATTCTGCATTTTAGGGATAAGAGAGATGACCGTATGATTCCAGTTGGTGAGATCGCCTTCTCCATTAAGAATCTCCAGTATTGCTCTTGAGACCTCTTCACCAATGACCTTCCAATTTTGTTGATAGAAAGATGCTGGATAACCATCCGGACCCGGCGCTTTCCAAGGGGAAATATCCTTCATTGCCTTTGATACTTCCATGTAAGTAAAAGGAACCGTTAAAGCTTGTGCACTCTCCACTGTGACCTTGGCCTTTATGCATTGAGTAGCCCTCCTAATGTCATCATTCGATGGATAACTTGATGAGAACACAGTCTGAAAGTAATCCTTGAATGCTTTATCAATTTCAATCTTAGAATTCTTCCATTGCTCATTCATATCTTGTATCTTTCTAATGGTGTTTCTCCTGTTCCTCTGATTAGCACGAGAATGGAAAAATTTAGTATTACGGTCACCCTCCTGAAGCCATGACACCCGGGCTCTTTGTTTCCAAAACCATTCCTCTTGAGTGTTAAGTTTTGCTAATTCTGCCTCCAACTTCCCAACTTTGTCCATGTTCGGAGAACAAGTATCATTGTCCAAAATTTCATTTATTTGTTTTTGGGTATGTTTGACTCTGTAGCTCAATGTTCCCCCTTTCTTTTTAGCCCAATCTTCAAGCATCGTACCACACACATTCATATTTTCCTTCAGTGTCAAATTAGAGCAAGACTTATTCCAAGCAACTGCCATAACTTTGTTAAAATCTGGCTCTTTCATCCAATAGTTCTCAAACTTAAAAGGTCTGGCCTCCTTTCCTCTCGAATAACTCAACTTTTGAACCTCAAAACAAATCATTATCGGCCTATGATCCGACCCCAAGAAGCTTAAAGCAGATGCTTCATAGAATGCACATAAGTCTATCCAACTCTTATTTGCTAGAAATCTGTCCAATTTTTCCTTAATGTAAAATTGCCCTTTTCTCCTATTATGCCAAGTGAATTTTGAACCTGACATCTTAAGACTTTGAAGCTCATTCTGAATTAAGACATCTTGGAATAAAGCAATGTTGTTATTATGTTTCTGCAGACCACCTTTCTTCTCATGGTTATGTAATATTTCATTAAAATCACCCCTTATCAACCAGGAATTTGGAAGATTTTGGATATAATTCTTGAGCCTTTTAAGGAGCTGCCATGAAGCATTCCTTTGCTGAGGAATTGAATGGCCATAAAACCCAGTAAAACGCCAAACACCAACTGAATCATTGATCAGACAATCAACATCACCTAAAGAATAAGACAACACTGAAACATCACTTTCATTCCAAAAAAAAACAAGGCCTCCAGCATAGCCACACGCATTGACACAAAAGACATTTGAAAACCCTAAACGAACCCTAAGGATTTCAGCGTAGGCCGAGTTACATTTCGATTCAGAAACAAAGAAATAAGAAGGACGATACTTAGATACCAACATCCTAAGCTTACTGAACGCACGTGCACTACATATACCACGTGCGTTCCAACATATCAGCCTCATTCTTCTCGGCGGGGTTGAGTCACCTCAACCTCCGCCATCATTGGAATCGAAATTTCAGAGCCATACGTTTCAAGCATACTCTTGGCTTTTTTCAGAAAAAACAATCCATCAATTTCTTGTTGCACTTTTCTGCCCTGATGAAATACGCCAAATCCCCTGAGTGATCTTTCCATAGCCTTTTTTTCCCCGATCGCATGTCACCCGGAATTGAAAAACTGTTCCCATTCTCTTCGCTGTGATTATTTTCCAGATTATTCTGACCAGTCTCCTCCCGAAATGGGACATACGGCTGCTCTCCTTCATTGATTATCTCCACATAAGCCGTGAAGTCAAAAGCTTTGAAATCTCTTCCCACATGATGGATTACACGGTAATCCTTCCCGTTATCCTTGTCTTTCCCAAATAGAGGATCAATGAACAGTCTGTGTTGGAAACCAACCGGAATTGTGAATGTTAATGGATCAAGAGTCATACCTGTGCGAGGGTCAATCTTAACATTACCCCTTTTTTCCGCTACTTCTTCCTCGCCTCTTCTAGTCATTAGCTCCTGAAAGGTGAAAACAACCTCCCTATCATTTTGTTTGGATTGGGCTTCCTCATTTAAATTCCACAGAGGGCCCATCACCTCTTGCTCCGCTATCTGCCACATCTCTTTAACTCCTTCATCAATAAGCACCGCCTTTCCCTTAGCCTTTCTTCTTTTTTCAGACTCAGCTGCGGCATTCTCCTCCAGATTGATCACTTCGATCCCCCTGTCCTCTCTTCTCCCCTCCACCGACTGATGTACCCCCCTTAAAGTGGGAACACCCAAGTTGATGCCCAGCAACCTGGATAAGTCTTGCATGTCCGCCAAATTAGGCCTTTTAGCCTTATCCGCCTTTAACCATTCTGGAAAGAATTTATGGTTTTCAATCCAATCATCCTCCCGATCCTTGACTTTGCTGCATCCCCTAACAGAGTGAGTTAAATGTGCACAAAAAGTACAAAAATCAGACAATCTTTCATAGCGAAAGAAAATGATGGTAGTGTCATTTTCAACAGTAAAATTAGAAAAACGGCATAAAGGTGCCTCCGTATCATAAAGCACACAAACTCTTAAGGATTCGCCCCACGCCATCTGTCCTTCTTTTGCATTGACCTGCAACACCTCACCAAGGATGCTTCCCACTCGTTCCCCAGTTATCTTTGTCATTGCATGTGCAGGAAGGCCATGGATCTGCACCCAAAAAGGAACACGGTCCATTTTGATATTAGTAAAACACTCTGATCCCGTAAGCTGCTTCAACACCATGAGTGATCGCCTGAGATTCCATGGTTGCATGTCCAATATTTCTTGCATTTCAGCTTATCTTTGAAAATCCACGACATAAAGCCCGTCTCCCACCGACGTGATGTTGAAAGTAGAGGTTATTTTCCAGCTTGAGATAAGAAGCTTCTTTAGCTCAAGAACATTAAAGAATCGCCTGGAAACAAACTTTAAAGCAACAGACGAGGTAGGTATGATAAGCTCGCTTATTTTGACAGCAGTGTTTGCTTCCTCCTTGTCTGAAATAGAACGTTCACTAAACTTTTGTTGGATTGCCATAGCCATTTTTTTTAGAGAGGAATGTAAATCATATACAAGAAGAAAGAAGATGAAGGGTTGTGAGTTGCTAGCTGCCTATAAAACCCAATTTATAGCCAAAGATCGCAGATGAAAACCACCATTATTCTTTAAAACCATTGGCTCTTCTGATAAGAAAGATTTTTGTCCGAGATTTTTACCAATACTACACCCCTCCATTGAAGAAACCGATACAACACGCGTGTTTTTTGAGGAAAAACCTTCTCTCGTCGATCTCACCCCCAATCTGTAAGCAAGTGAAGGACACTCTCCACTTTCAGATTTATCAAAACGAAGCAAAGTGATGATTAGCCGAATTTGCCAAATCCAAGAATTCGAAAAGGCACTCCGAATGTTCTTTAAAGGCCAATACTCATTTAATGCTTGATCCCAAAAAAACCAAAATCGAAAAAAACCAATTAAAAGCTTTTCTAAAGTGAATAAAGGCTGGATGAAGATTTAACCAAAGGAAGAATACATTCCTTTCTTCGAGAGAGAGAAAAGATGAAGGAGAAAGTTTTTTAGCAGCGTGTAGTCGTCACTTGATTGAGTTAAATAGACAAAATATAATTAAGAAATGATATACTCCTCCTATGATTCATTATTCTCTTTTTTTTTTCGTGGTCAAATTTCATTATTTTTATTTATTTTTTGAAATAATATTATGTACGCCCTTTAAACATTAATTATTTACTTAAATTATTATTTATTTTATATATAAACAATTTATAAATAAATTGTATTCCCTCCGTCCCAAAAATGTCTGCACCACTTTATTGACATACAAATTAAGAAAAATGTGTAATAGATGGAATATTGAGGGGTAATTGTGTAAAATTTTATCAATAAAGTAAAGTAAATGATTGTCCAATATTTTTTGTAAATATGTGAATATTACGAGGGTAGGGTTTATGAAAATAAATTCTTTTTTTTGATGTGCAAATAATTATAGGACGGATAAATAAAGAAAGATTGCAAACAATTGTGAAACAGAGAGAGTAGTATAATATTTCATTATATTTCAATATATTTACTTTACATTTAATCAGTATTTATTAAATTCTTTGTTCGAAAAATGGGCACAAAATGAATTTGGTCAGAGGGAGTAACATATATTACAAGATCATTTTTTTAATTTTTTTTTTCTCTGTCAATTGTAAATTTTTTTTTTAAAAGGATTGGATACAGGAGTATAATTTGGGTAAATTGGAACAATAAGACACAAAACTCCAATAACCATCAACTTCTATATTTCAGTATTGTGAAATGATAGAGTGAATCGCTTGTTGAGTTAAATTGTGTGCTCGAAAAAAAATACTTGAATTTGAATTTGTACACTACAAATTCATTTGCCAACTAGATTACCCTGTAAGCCAAGATACCTTTTGGTCCGATTCCTCGCTTACCTTCCTCGGTCAATCGTATAACTTGTTGAGAGTATTCAGATCTCTATTTTATTGTATCCTGATGACTTCGCCTTAATCATTCTGACTTCCATTGCTTTTAACTCCACTCCTAATGGCTTTTTTGAGGTGGAATGCGTTGAGTAAAATGTAGAACAACCTCCACATCGCAAACCCGAATAATACCACCCACCACGTATTTTCGGTCATCAGCATTGAATGCTCCATCGACTTCCAAAATGACCCTTCCTTGTAGACAGAGGCGGATCCAGGACCGACGGTAAGGGGGGGTCAATATAATATTGTTCAACATTGTTATATGTTCGATAATAAAATTAAAATATTGCATATTTATATATTATTCACTGTTAAATATATCAAAACACATAAATCTCTCAAAGCCTATAATCTATAATCATTTGAACTGAAAATGGAAAAAAATAACGAATGGTGAATAAAAAAAATAAAAAATTGAAAAAAAAAAATTATGTGTGTTTATGGTATGATGTAATTGAACCACAATTTTAATTTGATTTGATTAGATTGGTATGTACCAATTATATACAAGAATTTGTCAATTAAAATATGTATATTAAAATATATTTTAATATTAATATTTGGACTATTTAATAATCGTAACTTAAATTTTGGAGAGCAAATTAATCTGTAGCCCACCTAATAATTAGAAAATAAGGTAAAAGTAAATTAAACAGTAAATAAATTTATTAATTTGATAATTAATTAATACTTAATATAATAGTAAAAAAAAAGGGGGCCATGGCCACCTCAAGGGTGTGCCTAGGTCCGCCCCTGCTTGTAGATCATGCATATCTTTTGTAAGATCTACGTCCTCCGCCAACCTAATCTGTCTATCCACATCATGATTAATTTAAATATATACGTGAGCACTCTTTCACCAACACTATCATTGATCATCCTTTCACCAGGCTTTCCGTCGTGAGTTACCTTGCATCTTTTGCGCCAAATACCCCAGGCCACCATCACGATGTCTTCCAGCTTCAAACTATTCTCGCATTCATTTAGAAACATCAAGAATTGAAGGGTATTCAAATGCGATCCATTCTTAATCCATTTTCAAAGTCCAATTTTTTTTCTAACCTTTCGCACTCTTTGACAAGAGAACAATGTATGCATTGTACCTGGCATATACGCCCCACAAACGCCACAAATGGGGTCAACGGGAATGTGTCTACGTGCTAAATTTCCTTTTGTAGCAACTATATCCAGACACATTTTCCAACCGAAAATTCTCACCTTTAGGGAACTTTCATATTCCAAACCCGATTCCACCATCTCGACATCTGATCGTTCGTCGATGAAGAAGAATCCTTCCTATTTAACTTTATGTCCATCGTGATCTCCTTATATCCCGACCTAACTGTATATAGACCCTCATGATCATGAACTCAAAACCTTTTATCTTTCTCTGCCACCGTTGTTCTCAAGATACCTTCTGCCTCAAATGGAAGGAAGGTTTGTCTCACCGAGTCCTCATTCCACTGTATGTTCTCATTCAGATGTATTGATATGTTATTTCCTGCTGTGATCTGAGACCTAATAAATACACAGTTCAACCCATGAACCCATGCATGCTTACGCAAGGTAATGGTGTTTCCGTTTCCCAGTATCCAACAGATCCCTCGTTGTAAGACCTCTCTACTTGATAGCAGAGATCGCCATGTGAATGAAGAGTTACACCCCATCTCCACTTCCAAAACATCTGAATGTTTGAAATATCTGACTTTAAGGGTTCTACCAATTAGTGATTTTGGATTATCAATCATACGCCATAACTCTTTTGTCAACGACCTTGATTGAATTGAGTCATACTCCGGAATCCCATACCCCCGATCTTTTGGCTTATATAACTTCTCCCACTTTTTCCAATTGTAATATTAATTTCAAATACTTCACGCATTTTGTTTTTAACACACTCTTCATTATTAACTGCACAGTCTGCAGTTAGGCCAACGAGTGTAGCAACAACAAACGAGGGCGGCGCAAGTATCTGAAATTCTGAATTAATATTGTACAATTACTATGTCATACTTCATTTACTTTGTTTTGTTAACAAATGTAATCACTTTTAATTTTAACGTCTACACCTAACCTAGTTAGTTTAAAAATATATAAGTACTCAACATTTTTATAATATAAGTATATCGGTTCAACGGTTCCATTTACGTTTACAAAATCGAATCAAAACGGTGTTTCATCTTGTTCAACTACGGTTATGAATGTTTAAGAATCGAACTGTCGGTAAGACGATTAAACGACTTGTTCAATCATCCTCTTTTTATGCTCTCAATCCCTTCCCATGACTCGAACTCAAGACTCACGACCTAGGTAGTGGTAAAAATTAAAAAGAAACTAGGAACCGAAATTCAATTTCTGATGGTTCGATTTCGGTTACACTTCTCAACATTTTTGAACTCCTCATTCTGAATTAGGACCTCAAAATCTTCAATTTATAAATGTGCACATCTTTTTTTTTTATGGGAATAAATGTGCACATCTCTTTTTTTAGGGGAATAAATGTGCACATCTCTAATTTGCATCGTATGAACGATAAACTAGTTGTGAAATATGAATAGAAAAGACGATTATTCTATTTTTCAAGTTTCATTACTTAAAATGGTAAAAATTATACTCTCTCTTTCTCAACTATATAGACTAGTTTTTTTTTTTAGGTGTAAAGATAGTCTTATATTTATTCATTTTGTAAATCCACAGACATTGAATGTCTACAATTCAAAGGTAACTCATTAGAAAATAAAGGAGATAACATCAATAAACCATTTTCCGCCAGTGAGTGAGCTACCCCATTTCATTCCCTTATGCACCAGCTAAAAGCTATCCTCGTCAAGCCAGTTGTAAGTGCCCCAATATCAGCGAGAATGTCCCCAAATCTGGTTAGATTCGGCTTTCGATTTGTCAAAGCATTGAAGCATATTTGAGAGTCTGTTTTCACTATTACATTCGCAAGGCCCATCTGCACAACCAATTGCACCCCGCGAAAGATGTCCATTGCCTCAGCTTCTTCAACCATCAGTACCGACGCTGTTCTTTCCGAGAAACACCATAGAATATACCCATTATGATCCCTTCCCACACCTCCAAGACCCACCTCCCTGCCAGCCATGAAAGTGCTATCAGTATTTATTTTAAACACAATTTCCCCAGGCGGCTTCCATCTTAGCAATCGTTCCATAGTCCCTGTCTTGCACCATTGCTTACGTCGCTCCACTCTATCGTATTCCTGTACCATACTTCGAGCCTTTTCACACAAAACAGAGGCTCCAAATTTTTGTTCTCAAAATAAAGCTGATTTCGAGAAAACCAGGCCAACCATAACGTTGTTACAAAGAAAGCTGTATGATGTTCCCCAACCGATCCCATGATTTCAGTGATTCACTCGTCAATAGGCTGCGGCTCCGATATTCCATCCCATTTGGACAAATTTAGTCTGAAAGCTATCCAGATTTTATCCGCGCACTCACAGTCACGGAGTGCATGTTCAATCGTCTCAACTTCACTATCACATCTTCGACAAAGTGGCTCAATATCCACAAAACGTCCAATGAGGTTCGTACTAAACAGTAGGATTCTTTTGTAGCACCTCTAAATAAAAACATGAATCTTTGGCATTGTTTCAAGTTTCCAAATCCAGGACCAAGTTCTCCCATCACCATCGTGCCAACTATTGTGTGTCTTCATCCAGTTAAAATAACTTTTTTTGACATCATATACTCCATTCATTGAGTATTTCCAGGTTAGTATATCAGCTTCCTCAATTCCCCGAAGCGGGATCGACAGTATTTTATCAGTATCAAATAATTCTTCCACAGTTTGTGCATCCCATCCTATGTACTCGTTATTCATAAGATCACGCACCCGAAGGTCTCGATCAGCATTGTTTCCAATCGACATAGCCCAGGAGTGGCCCCCATCGTCAATCCAAGGATCATCCCACAAGTTTATAGACTGTCCATTCCCCACTATCCACACTAGGCCAGTCTCGAGCACTTCCCTTCCCTCTAACATACTTCTCCAAGTAAAACTTGGGTTGAACCCTACACCTGCTGTTCGGAAGGACCCGTGCCTATAGTATCGAGCTTTGAGGGTTCGAGCCAATAGTCCATTTGGATTTTGGATTAAGCGCCAGCCCTGCTTATCTAGCATGGCTTTTTTGAAAGCCAGAGTGTCCCTTAGCCCGATACCTCCCTCATTTTTGGTTCTACAAAGTTTTTTCCACGCAATCCAATGGACACGACGTTCCTCCCCTTGTTGACCCCACCAAAATCTGCCCATTGCCCTTTCTATCTTATTGATTACTCCTTGTGGTATCCGAAAAACACTCATCAAATATGTAGGGATAGATTGTGTCACCGCCTTAAGGAGCGTCAACTTACCAGCTTGTGAGAGGATTCTGCTTTTTCAGTCTTTCAATTTTTTCTCAATTATGTGTACTAGAGATTGGAATACATCCCCTTTCGATCGACCCAGATTTGTCGGGACTCCCAGGTAAATGCCATGTTGGTCTACACGGTTGACTCCCAAAATATGCGTTAGCTCAATTCCTTTCTCGTCCCTTAGCCTCCCATTGAAGCAAATGTCAGATTTTGTGAGATTTATGCACTGTCCCGACGCCCCTTCGTACACCTCCAACATTCTTTTCAACTCTCTAATCTCATTCTCATTTGCACGTCCGAAGATGAGGATATCGTCGGTAAATAAGAGATGAGAAATTTGGGGAGCACCCCTACAAATCTGGATCCCGTGGAGGACACTTGTCGGCACCTTTTGACGAATGAGACCTGATAAAGCTTATGTATATAACAGAAATAGGTAAGGTGGTGGTGGATCTCCTTGGCGGATTCCTCTAGATGGAATAAAAGGGAAAGATGGTACACCATTAATAAGAACAAAAAAGGAAACCGTTCTTACACATCTCATAATGGTGCTAACAAAAGGAGCAGGGAATCCTATTTTAATCAGCACATTTTCAAGGAAGTTCCATTCCACTCTATCATAGGCCTTTCTCATATCCAATTTGAACGCGAATGAGCCCCTCGTTTTGGCATTGTTCGTTTTAAGATGGTGGAAGAGTTCATAGGCTAGCAGGGCATTGTCAGTTATGAGTCTACCCGGGACAAACGTCGATTGGCAAGGGTCAATGATATCTGGTAGAAGAGGTTTGAGGCGTTTTGCAAGGGTTTTGGTTATGATTTTGAGGTTGACATTGCATAAGCTTATAGGTCGGTAGTCGGCTGGGCATTTTGGCTTCTTCTTTTTCGGGATAAGGGCTATGAATGTGTGATTGAGAGAAACAGGACAGCCCCCCCCCCCCCCCAATTCAGAATTTCCAATGCTCACAATATTCCAAAACTTTTGAAAAAATAAAGCACACATACCATCCGGGCCCGGGGTTTTAGTGGGGAACATTTGAAATAAAGTCGTAGTTACCTCTTCCCTTGTGAATTCTTGTGATAGAGTAGCCTCCATCTCATCTGTTACCCTATGTTCCACCGCTCCTACTGCCTCTTCCATATCAAGCCTTTCTTTACCTTTGAACAGAGTAATGAAATACTCCCGAAAAATCCTCTCGATGTCCTCTTCCTCCGACCAAATTGTCGCCTACTCATCCACTACTGGCCCAATTTTGTTTCTTTTCTTCCGCCCACTTACTATTTGGTGGAAGAATTTTGAGTTTCTGTCTCCGTCTCACATCCACATGACTCTAGATCGTTGATGCCAAAACAAAGAATAATATTTTTTGTTGAGAAAGCAAATTAGACAAATGAAAATTTATTAAGGTAAATTATTAATATGGTCATTTCACTACTAGTTTTATCTAATAAAACCTACAGCATATTTTCTTGTCTAATAGAGTCAAATTGAAAAATCTAAAACAATTATACCCTTTTATTAATTTGAAACAATTCGAATTTCTGAATTCAAATTAACAGGTCAACTAAATCCCCTAATTAGCTATTAATAGAGGATCTCGAAAATAGCGAAATTTAAGCAGCTTTCAAAAATTTAAAAATTTCCTAAAAAATAGGTATCGTAATTAATTCGTTTCACTTGCTTGAGCTTTGAGATTTCTGCAGTCTGCACTTACTTCCAGCGATTATTTCATTCTTATCTGCATTTTCCGGCGACGAGGACAACGATTCACCGCATCAGTTAAATCGATCATCTACATGTTTCATTTTAATGGTTTTCGCGTCAATAATGATTCTGAGTTGTTGAAAATCAAACTCCAGTTCAAAATATTTGTTCTAGACGGTAGAGGAAAAGATGGATTTTATAGTGGGTAAACTGCATGTGCTGTTTCGTAGAGTTTATTTGCAAAGGTTTGAGTAAAAAAGTGCATAACATTAACTTAGGAATTATGTAAATCCTAGAAAATAGATGTTTTATTAAATGGATTTGGTGATAGCAACAATGAACTTCTTTTTTTATGAAAAAAGAACCGAATTTGGTTGGGATGTTAAGTTTTATAAAACAATGGGTGTTTTTTTTACAAATATGTGTAGTATCCACTGAATATTTTGTAGTATTATTTTAGTGAAATAGTCGTATGTATGATCCAGTGCATAGAAGCATTATATGTTTTGTCTCAGTGCACTTACACATATATGTACTATTTTATATGTAAAGATGGCAAGAACCAGAAAATCAGCTGATCGATTGGGTGAAGGATCAAGCAGGGGAAGTGGGAAATAAAAGAAAATTATTGATGAGAGCGTACGGCGTGTAGAAACAAGAGGTAATTTATCAAGTTACAAATGTTAGTAAATTAAGAACAGTATGAAGATGATATTTGAAAATAGTGATTCATAAGCAATTACTATTCTTATTTATTAACATGATCTTCCAAAAAGCGTAGGAGGGAGGAAAAGAAGGATGAAAAGCGTAAAGGTTTATGTACTATATCACTGCTTATGTTTTAGTGAAGTTTGTCTAGTTTTGTGAATTCATAGCTTATGTAAAATCAATATTCTGCAGGTCAATGTCTGTCAAAGGGCTCTCGTGTGATATCAGATTCAGGTTATGCAACTATGATATGCATTTAAACAGATTGTATTACTATTAGTTTTTAGTAGTTGCTTATTTTTAATAATCACAATATTTTTTGTTGTATTTATAGATTTTGAGAGTGATGATGGCAGTAAACATAGGAGAAATAAATATAGCTCATCTGAATCGGAAGGTAATGCATTAAGATTTATATTATTTCCTTAGAAGATTAATATATATATATATCTGATTTTTATATAGTTTCTTAAATAACATATATGATTTCCTGTAGTAATACAATAAGTGTTTTTGAAATTGCAAAAAGTGATACAGAAAGCTACCAAAGGGCTTGAAAGCATGCCAGGAAGGAAAAATAGGTCAAAGCAATCAAGCTTCAAAATTGTTTTGGTAATACTGCAGAACCAATACAACTGCATAGTATGATATATATGTAAAGAAATGTTTTATATAAAAAACCTATTTTCTGTTTCAGCTGGAGTAGAAGTCGACTTGACCGAGACCTACTATAGGTCAAATCTGAGGACAACTAACAAAGACTTGAAGAGAATTCCATTCACCGACCAGCATATAGTACATCTGAAGAAAACTCTATTCTGGCTTTTGTTCAACTCTGTTTGCCTCAATGTTAGTCCCTCACTAAAGAAGAGATGTTTGAAATTCTAGAGTGACATTGTGGACATTGTTAGAAGGTTTGACTTTGAAACGGAAAGTTTTGTAATCGGAGGAACAAGGGTAGCCTTATCAAAGCATGATGCAGAACTTATTTTCGGAATTAGTTGTGGAACTGATGAGATCAGGCAACGAGTAGATGATTATCAGCATCCTTCATGGGTAATGCGATGTTTCGGTAATGATATACGAGCAAAACCAAGACAATATCAGTCTTTGTATAAACTTCCTGATCTTTTAAGGTTAAAGGAGGTTGTGAGGCAACCGTACGATGAAACCTGTCGCGATGTGGCTAGATTAGTTTGTTGTTATATGCTGGTTGCTCTTCTATGTCCAGTTCGGAGCTCAGCTGTACCATGTCATTTGACACATTACCTGGAAAACTTCTCACACATTTGCAGATACGACTGGAGTACTTTTATAGTTGACCAATTGAAGAGTCAACTTAAGAGAAGCAAGCAGTTGAAGTCCGGTGGATGTGCTATGTATTTGCCGGTACATTTATTGCAATTATTCATTTTCAATACGATTGTTTGGTTTATATTGTTTTACTGTTTTTAGACAATGTTTAACTTATTTAATGTTTTTTAGTTCTGGTTATAATGGCATACATGGATTGTTAAACCAATCAATCCATCTGCTTTTCCTCGTTTCCTGAAATGGGATACAAATAAAGTGCATGCTGCAATCTTAAGTGATAAATGACTAGCAAAACCAAGGTTAATATTTGTTAAGCATAACTTATTCTTTAATATATATTTTCATCGTATACTTAATTTGTGATTATATTTTTATTGAATATAGGTTTTCACGGAAGAGCCTAAACCTACGACTGATGAAAAGGAGCAGCTTTCAGAAGTTCGTCGTTTCAGATGTGCAGAAACAAGCTCAAGGTTAGGAGGAACTGGAACGCCTGCTACTGATGGAAAGGTGTCATCTGGTATTGAAATGGGGGCGAATGAATTGCAGACAGAGTTAAATGTGGGTGGAAGGCAGAGCGATATTTTCCAGGATTCATCTTCAAAATTGTTCGAGGTTGGGTCCAGTTCAAAATCAAAGAAGAGTTTCACGGTTGAATGCCCATCGTTAGATATTGGATTTGACAAAGATTTATCTGTTGGGAAGGACGTGATTGACAGTGAGGATCCAGTTATGAAAGTTTGTAAGGACATTAATAGTGAATCTGGTAATGTCGGAGATGTGGAGAATTCAGCTGGGGATGGCAATATGAAGGATAAGGGAGTACAAAATGTTGTTGTAGGTGAGAACATGAATTCCCATGAGAAGATGAAGGCACCTGTCAGTGAGGTTAATCAGCCTACATTAGTTGATGATTATTTGACTCAAATGGGAATTCTGCAGAAAAAGATTTTAGAGGCGAGGGTACGTTGTGATCAAGAATTGATAGAAAAGGATGCAGATATTCTTAAGATGAAGACAGCAAAGGATGAGTATGCTAAAAGGATTGAGGATTCTGCTTCTGAGTTGATTAATCTGAAAAAGAAGCTTGAAGATGAGAGTGAAAAATTTGAGCAACAATTGAGAATTAAAGACGAAGTCATCATAGGTCTGAAAGCTGAGAATCAACGATTGAGCAAGAATCTAGAAATCACTTCTGAATTGTGTTCGAAATCTTTGATTGAAGATGATATTATTCAAGCTGCATTTGACAATTCTGCAGAGCAAGATATAGATGAACAGTCTCTTGATAAGGGAAAGATAGTTGTTGATAATTTAAATGAGGAAATATTAAAGTCTTATGAGAAGACACCTAAGCGTGTAGTGCAGAAGAAGACCACGTGGTCATCTCCAAGTTCATTAGTGGACAGGATTAAGGGAAGAACAATAACAAACGACTGGAAAGTTATAACAGTATCCCCTCAACCCCTTACAAAAGAACTTGTTGTGGTCCATGAAATCAACGATGACGATGATGATGCGTCGAAGAATGCAGTGGTGGATAACAAACCAAAGGGAGTGGTTAGGTATCCTTTCAACAATAAATTGGCCACTGTTAGGAAATCTTCTGCATATGTTAGAGAACAAATATTCTCAGAGCTAAAGAACAATGGTCCACAATAAGTAAATAGTATTTAGAACCTAATTCTTTTATAATTATGTATATATGACGCTTGAATGATTTTGTCTATATATATTGTATTAATAAATGAGTGCATATTGCAGTTGCATTGTTTGGCATGTTGATATACCATTAGCTGATGTCTCAGTACAGATGTTGATTGATATTCTAAACAATGGAAGAATTACAAGTCAGGTATATATTTTCCATAACTCTATCGTACTACAGAATACAATAAACCCATTTTTAATTGGTTTGTACTTTTATATGATAATAATTTGCATACTTTTAGGTAATCAATGCATGGGCTGATATGTTACGATCTGTTCTATACACAACGAGGCCAGAATCTAGACGTGTGAGGGTGTTTACTACTACATGCTGGGAATTTTGCACAATCCTTTAACTGTTTTATGAATATAATCGTTTTATATGTTAAAGTTAAATATTATCTATAAGTTTATTGTTATGATTTATTTTGTAGGCAATGATTACCAATCGTAATATTTCCAAGCAGAAATCTTTCTACTCCCTGATAGAGAAAGTAATTGAGGAGAGCTTAGACAAAAGCATATTTTTATTCTCAATCAATGTATGTGAAATGGGTTCATCAAGTGGTTTAAAAGCAGTTGACCATTGGACACTGTTAAAACTTGATCTAACCACAAGGGAATGGACATTTTATAACTCTATTCCGCCAAGAACAAAAGCTCATGAGGATACATGCATGATGGAGTCATTGAATGTTGTAAGTTTTTCTAATATTAGATTTTTATTTGAATTTTTTAGTTGAATGCATTGTATTTAGCATTTTAATAATGTTTGTGTTTGTTTGTTGTCAAATTATTAAAGGTGGAGTTTGTAGATGCAAGATTGGTTAGTTTGTTCAAAGCAAAGCAGCGTAATCATCCATTTTTAAAAATGCCATTCAAATACCCAACCCCCAGCTGATACTTGGAGATAGGGAGTTGATTCGGTAGACTGCAGTGTGATTATTTTCAAGAAAATAGAATTTATTTATAAAGGTGAAGATCTGCAGTCGGGTGAATTCGACAAACTGGCAGCAAGCACGATGCGAGCTAGAATCGTAGAATCGTTTGTTGATCCGATGCATATGACTTTTGAATAACTATATTTGTGGAAGTCTAGACAATTCAAGCTTTGCTACTCATTCCAGTTCTTAGTTTAGTTAAATTATGATTATCATTTTGTTTGTGTTTGATAAAGACTAAGTAGTTGTTTTGGAAAAACAAGTTGAACTATTAGCCATTTTCATTACTCATGAGTTGGCCTTTTTGTTTTGAAATATGACATGAATTGTTACATTTATATTTTTTGTTATTAATTGATGTAGTGTACATGGTAACTCTTCATAATTGTGATGTTTCAAAAAATATATGATTGTCTTTTTTATAAAAATATGGTAAATGGTCATTTATTTCCCAAAGTGTGAATTTTGACTAGTTGCACATGCATACAAAATTAATTTGCAATTTAAAAAAAAAAAAAAAAAACAAGTTCACTATATTCCAGTCAAAAAATCCGTTTCAATGTTACAAGACGTAATATATGAATATTCTTTAGCACATGCACAAACAAAAACGGTAGTGATGCAAGAAAAATGAATAGATGTATGTTTTGGTACATATATGAATAATTCATTTTGATATGCACATTGAATACATAACATTGAATAGATTAACTATGGATCAAAAATGTAAATGAAATTTCTTTCAAATCTAATATTGAGGTAAATTAGTTACCTGAAGATACTAGTTTAGCATATCAAGATGAATAAAAGTAGTTGTATTACAAAAAAACACCTACCAACATTACATTCTGCATATTCACATAAAAATAACAAAAGAACTATAAAAGGAAATACTTAATAAATAGTTGCATACTTAAGATGCTACAAAAACTACATAAACTACTATCATCAACACTATATGGCTAAATTACGATGAGGTGATACGAGAATGTCCATATACTTGTAGGATTTTGCACAACCTGGCCACGATTCAACCTCATCCATCCTTCGAAAGTTCCTTGTAACAATGTCATAAGAGAAAAAACGTACCATAAGGCTTAACACTAAACATTAGTTGTGTCCTTGCGGTGTTCAAGTAGCATATTGGCTCGAGTGAAAAATCGTCTGGCAAATTTTCTTCTCTAAATATTGTAAAAGTCGACCAAGATCTAACATCATTCGAATAATTTAGAATATGCACTTCAATAAAATATCGACTGACACCAAACTCATCCACCGAGAACAGATCAGCATATACAGCAAGGTTATTGTCATCAAACCCCTCCATCTTACAATTCCATGGCTGAAGTATAAAATCAGGCACATCAAACTGCTCATAGATACGGGCTTTGCAATCAAAAGTTACAATTGCATGATCATTCCGTGATTTTACTTTCCAATGAAAAAGTCCTCCAATATAAAATGAATTTTCACAAGGAGGAAATTGGCTTGGAAATGGAGGAAGTGAACACCAGGAGTTAAAATTTCTAGAGTACAACATAACTGAAGAAAAGTACCCTTCTAATTGAAGAAAACGGGAAACTCGCATAACCAAAAAATCATCATGCAAAACATCCTAGCCAAGACCAAAATAAGCACGTTCTTCTGATAAATAAGGTCTTAAGTTTTTTGGAACGGGAGGTAAAATGAGGTTTTGATTTGTACAAGGGTTACCCAAAATAAAATCATCAACAGTGGTGCAAATCAAAACTAACCCGTTGTACGAACCGAGAACCTCAAAATTATCTGAATCTTCTCTAATAAATCTCCTCGTACCAGGCTCACCATATCCGTCAGGCAGGTAACAAACTGGTGGATCAGAAACATGATTCTTGTGTATGAAGGAGTACTTTTGATTATTTTTTACCCGATCAAGTTGAGAATCGACAAAAGGTTTTGAAGATATCAAATGATTCCAATGTCTGTTAACACACTTCATTCGGCCAAGGGGTTTTGGATCTAATGATTCCAGAAATTGATCTCTGATTTCGTCGGGGATGAACAGCGGGTTCACCTGGTTGTTCATTGTTTAATGGTGAGTACTGGAAGGGTTTTTGGTGATATCTTTTGGTTAACTTAGTGAAGACGATTCAGAGTGATATTGCGGATGTTTGGTTTCTATGGCAATCAATTAATAGAATCTGAAAAGTCACTACCTTTATTTTAAAACCTTTCAACTTCCATCATTTGAATGAATGTGTCTATTCTTATTGCAATGGAAGCGGTTCACGATGTAGTAAAATTAATTCATTTGATACATTTAATAGGAATCATATCCCGCCAAATATATATATATATATATATATATAATATTATTATTCATATTTTTTATGTGTTAATATACAATATTACATAATATACTTCAGTTCAAAAAAAAAACTTGGTTTTTTTTATTTTATTTTTTTCGTAAACTTATACTGCATAAACTGATGTATAATGTATTGTTTTTCTTATTTGATTTAATTTTATAGTTGATATATGTGGCAAAATCATCCTAATGATAAATAATTATTCCGTAAAGAAATAAAATGACTTCCATATAATTGTTCCAAAAATGACAACTCAAATTATAGATAAATAAGACCAATATAAATGATATATAATAAAAAATCTTCAACTATCTTTATATAACTAACAAACACTTGGAGATACAAGACTCTAAATATACTTAAATGCATGTTGAACCCCATATGTCATTTCATATTCTTCGCTGAGCTGAAACATCTTGTAAATAGTATCATAGCAATAGTAGTCTCCCCATGGTTGGACGATGAAGAGTATTTTCGTTCTATCTACGTTCAAGAAGGATATTGGGCATATATGATATTTGTTTGGTAATAGAGTTTTTTTTTCTGAAAATCATAATACTTGACCATGTAGGACCTTCATTTGCGTAGTGGAGGATATGCATCTGAAAGAAAAACTTACTATAAAAACTACCTTCCACTTCGCTCAAACTACTACAGTAGACTGCAATTGTATTGTCATCCAACCCCTGGACTTGTAAGTTCCATGGGTGATACTTAAACTCTGGAATGGTAACCAAAGAATAAATATCATTCTCTATATCAAATGTAGCCAACCTATGATCACCACGACCAAAACTTATACTCCAATGAAAGAGATCACCGACAAAAAAGGCATTTGCACATGGATAATTATCAAAAGGGAACGAAGGAAGTTTTGACCACAAATTCGAATTACGTGAGAAAATACTAACCTCGGTCACTCCACCAGTTTCAGCCCAAAGATATGCAATTCTCATTATGATGTAATCATTCAAATTTTTAACATAACCAAACCCAAAATAAACCCAAGCTACATCGTGACCCTTGGGAAATGATATCGGTAGATTTGGAACAATTATATATTGTTTAGTAGTGGGGGTTTTAATAGTATATTGGTCTTTAGTATTGCAGAATAATACTAGACCATTATAGCTACCCAATACCTCGGATTCTTCGTGATTCCTTGCTATTTTCCTATAAACGATGTTAGCACCCTTCCAAAGTTTTAATTCATAAGATATTGGTGGGCTAGCAACATGGTATTTATGTATCAATGAAAAATTATTACCTGCTTTCATATTGAACAGATGTGCTTCGACAAACCACTTAGAACATATTATTGAGTTCCATATCCTAGAAATACATTTATATTTAGATAAAACTTGTGGAAGAGGGAACAATAGAATAGATATAGTAATTTCGTCAGGAAGAGTTTCTATCATTCTAGAATTCTCCATATTGGTGGGGTGGATTTTTTTTAAATGAAATATAGGTTGTTAGAAGGATTGGAGAGATATTAAAGGATGAACTGTAATTTATAGATTGTAAATAATAATTAGTGAGGGAGAAACGTTTTCAGGATCGTGGACACGTATATAGTGGACATAGTGTATAACAGTTTTTTTTTTCTTAATACATATTAATATTATTTTGAGAACATGGGGTGTAATAAATATTAAAAAGTATTTATAAAAATAATTTTTACCGGTTTTTTTTTAAAACAGTTAAATTATAACATTAACATTTATTGTCTACATTTCGGCTCTTTAGTTCCTACTTGCATTAATTGACATCGTGTACATATATTTACGTTAATGTGATAGTGTATGTGCGACAATTATGCAATTTTTAGATGAAATATTTTATGCAAATTAATGTACATAAAAAGATATGTGGACAAAGGTCAAACAATATTCATATTAGAAAGTTATGTACAAGCATAAGATGCAGATCGATATGCATTTGCAGTCTAAAATACAGATAGGTATGCATGTTATATATGCATGGAAATGTGCATAACGACCATGTTCATACAATTGCTAAGTAAAAAATAAAAAGTTGAAAAATAAATAGTCATCCAAGTTTACACATTAATAGTTGTATGCAGATAACTATGCATAACTATGTATGCACTAATGTAATGCATAAGCAACTGAATTGAGTAATGCATAATTCGAAATGCAGTTAATAATGCATAAGTAGCTCATATTAATTAAGAAAGATGCATTTGTAGTTGTACGATACGGACGTAAACGTCAGGAAACACTTATATATGCATTGAGAAATGCAGGGCTATATGCGCGATTTCCTACATGTGCAGTAAGTAGTTCATATTAATTAAGCAAGATGAGTATGTATGCAGTGTGTAGTGAACATATACCGAGGAAATATTGTTAGTTTAGAATATTAGTAAAACTATTAATGCATTATATGATTCAAACTTATGGATTAAGTTATTAGAATATGGATTAAGCTTCTGACTTTTTCTTGAACAGGTTGTATTGTACAATGATATAAAAAAAAGAAATATATATAAGTATAATATAAAACGCATGTTAATTGGACTCTTAACACATCTGGAAATATAAGATTATGTGTGTAAACATAGGAATAATGGAAAGAACAAAGCATCAATTCAAGAATAAGATAAACCGATAAGTATATCGGAAAGGAGCTGAAAAAAAACTAGTAAATAAATAACATTGACACAATGAAATATTGTGTTTCAACACTTCTAAAAGTTAGTCTTGTCCGTTCCAAAAACAGCAGCACCGGTTTGTGGATCGTGGCGACCTATTTTGCCACATCGCTTGCAAGGTGTAGGCTTTACTCTACGAAATTCTCCATAGGACGTAATTCTTTTTTGTTTGGGTCTTCCAGGGGGTTTGTTGAGGATGGGTGGGAGTATTTTTTCAGTGGTAGGCTCGGGATTGCATTCACAACGTTCTGTCTCTGGAACAGGATTTAGGTCTTCTGCATAACATTGTTTTTGGGATATGAATCAACTAGGGACCTACAATTGTTTATATGTGGATGTAAAGAAGCAATTGTCAATAAGGTTGAATACCGAATCACAATGCTTCTTAATAACAACAACAGCATGTGCACACGGGATTCCTGTAAGCTGCCATTTAAAACATGTACATATTTTATACTCCAAATCAACTGTGACAGACGTCCTTGAACGCACCTCAAACTGACCATTAGGATAAATTGAAACACCCCAGGATGCACTTATATTTCCCAGCTCGTTCCATAAATCTTCTTTGTTAGGAACAAGCAATCTCAGTCCATTTATTACTTCTTTCACGTCTCTCCACAAACCATTGGGATATCTTTTTCCTGATAGAGTCTAGCATATAAGTAATTGGTAGAGATCGAGCTTCACAAATCCACGAGTTAAAAGACTCTGTTGCATTAGAAGTCATCTCACTGTATCGCTTGATATGAGGTGAGTAGGCAACTGCCCATTGTTTGTACGGCATGTCTTCAAGCCATTGTTCTGCAATCTGACCACCAACTGCTTTAAAAACGTCCAGTTTCTCTTTGAAAACAGTGATTGTTGGGGCGTATGCGCATTGCTTGAATAGATCAGCCATATTATCGCGATGTTGGGTGTTCCAACCACCACCAAATTTGCCCCTCAGGTTTAAAAGTAAATGGTATAAGTAGTAGAAGTGTGTTGGCTCATCCCATACATCATAGAAAGCAGACATCAAACCTAGATTCCTATCTGATATGTAAATGGTCTTCTTTTCATGAATGATAAGATCACGCAATTTGATAAGGAACCATGCCTAGTTGTTCCTATTCTCAGCAGATACTACAGCCAATGCCACTGGAAACAGTCCTGTATAAAGAATAAAAGTTTTGAAATACAATATCAGTGGTAAAATAACTGCATATATGTTGCAAAATAAATCTATGTAAATATGAAATAAACTAAAAATGTGAAACAATGCACTATTTATCAAATGTAATATGAAAATATTCGTTACCGTTGTTCCCATCCTTCGCAGTGGCAGCAAGCAGTACGCCCTTGGACCTACCCTTCATAAATGTCCCATTTATGAATAACATGGGTCTGCAATTTTTAAAACCCTCCTTGCATGCGTTAAACGAAACAAAAATTCGTTCAAATCGGTTGGTTGTGGTATTCTTCTCTAGGTCTACTATACTTCCAGGATTTGTCCTTTTGACTGCATCACAGTACCAACGCAATTGGTCATAAGATTCTTCATAGCTTCCAAATATATCATGTCTTGCAACTTCAATTCCTCGCCAAACCTTCCAGTAAGGAAGGGTAAAACCGTATCCCTCATTAACATGATGAATGACATCCTTCACAACAACTGTAGGATTGCCTTTGACAGTATCAATAACAAACTGCTTAATTATTTTGGGTCCTAATCGGTTACTTTTTTCCCGAAGTAGATTTCCCACACAATCATGAACTAGGTTTGCTTTAGCAACAATAAATGCATTATTCATAGGAAGCTTATTTCCCTTGATGAACCATTCGCAGCTCGAGTTTGCAGCCTCGTTGCATACTGCATATACATACCTGGGTCCATTTTTTCTATACTTGTACTTAAAGTTGAGTTTTGTGGAGTATTTTATCAACTCAGTCCTAAATTCAGAGGCACCTCCAACAAAAACAGTTCCCAAACAACCTTCCATTATATTCACCCAGTGATCAGACAAATAGGTCCTCTTCTTCTCAACTGGACATACGTCAAAATTAGGTATACTACCCACCCCTTCAAAATCTAATCTATGTTGATTGCCTTTATCCATGTTTCTTGAATCATTTGATTCGGTGTTATGCAATAAAGATGTGGGAATGACATGCAATTGTTGACTTGCTAGATTGTTATTCACGTTTGAAGATTCAATCATTTGACTGCATGCTGCAACTGGGTTACTTGTCACAACAGATATATTAACTATTTTCTCAGACGTGGCCTTACAAAATTCTACCATACCGATGAGGTCAGAATCGAATTTTATGCATATGTTATTGAGGCTAGACACTGAGTAAGCAATCGATATGTTACCTGCAGAACTTGGACTTGTTGTTTCAGCAATCAAATCTGCATAATTTGTCGATTCAGATACGCGAATAAGTTTGTTTTTCCCATTACAATCAAACTTGCAGAATACAGTATAATCCATGTCAAGTCTTCTCGATTTAGAGATGCCTGTGGAATTCGGGTGAGATTAAATATACAATAATGGATTGATAAAAAATCAAAAAGTATAATGCAACCTGGAAATATAAATCGAGAATAAACCATAATATGACAATGAAAACTACGACGAAATTGATAATATGAAAAATACAGGGTTAATAATCAAGAAATTAAAATGAATATACGTACGATGCAGTTGAATTGAATTGAAGACGTACGATGCAGTTGATTTGGATTGAAGACGTACGATGCAGTTGAATTGGATTGAAGATGAATATTGAATTTCCAAATTTTTTATTCAATTTTGATCGAATCTGCAGAACCTTTTCGAAATCAAATTTTGGAAATTCGAAATTTGGAAAGTCGATTCTGTGACCTAATATTAAGGAGCTGAATTATTTGCGAAAATTGTGGCAAGAATAAATATCTAATTTAATATCAATTTCGAAATTTTAACTCAATTTGTATAATAAGGGTAATTATAGTTTTTTGTGTTCAAAATGAAGCGATTAGACAAAAATTGAAGTGGTTGTTCCTATTTGTTGAGTGGGTTGTGATAATGACTCAATTGGTAAAAAAATCTCAATTTATTATCATCATATTTAATAAGTATTATAATTTCTAATGTACTTAATGAATAAATGTATACTCTCTCTATCGTATTTTATGAAAAAGAAAGTAAAATAGATAAATTAAGGGTAATGTAAAGTTCATTATAAATAAATTGATTGTTTATGAATAAAATTGAATGATAGTTTGAGTAATTAAGTAATTGTTGAATGGTAAACATAAAATGATGATTTTTAAAATAAATATATAAGAATAAATTTAGTAGACGAACAAAATTATCGATCTCCGACAAATTTGATGAATGGATAAATTACGGATTTCCGACTGATAAAATGTATAAAGAATTAAGAATTTAGGATATGTTTAGTTTTGACTTTATCAAGCCCACAACTTTACTTTTAAAACACACTCCAAGTTAGATATGAGTTGTAAAAATAAAATTTAATGATTTGTGGAAAATTGAAGCAGAAAAGTACACATTTGTAAAAGTAAATATTTTTAGTGATCTCACCCATCAAATAATTATTGTTAAAGTATAAGCCTACACACACTCATGCAACTCATGCAAACCCTAACTATTATGCCAAAGAACAAACTAGAAGAGAAGTAGTTAGTTGTTATATCTAACAAACTTTGTTAGGTAGTTAGATAGAAGTCTCTAGAGCTTTGAGATTTCTATATATTGTACATAAACTCACATTCAATACAAGCTGAAAATATATTTTTCAACATGGTATCATGAGAGCAAGGATTCTCATGGCTAGTGTGTGATTTTGCAATTACTTTTCCCCTGCTTCTCTTCATATCTTCAAACTTACTGCCTTCATACCTTCAACCACATTTCTTCACATCTTCATCACTCACATTCTGTAACCGTTTTGTTCTTCCCATAACCAACTATCTGCAACCAACAATCTGCACTTTTTATTCAGCTTCTCGATCATTCCCACTCTTCTGCAATACTCTGTTCTATCATGGATAATTCCTCCTCTTCTGCTTCTTCTTTGCCTCGTTTTATTACGTTATCAATTCGCTTGGATAATGATAACTATCCGTTTTGGCGTAATCAAGTTCTTGCTTCGGTTCGAGCTCATTGTTTTGAAGATGTACTGTTATGTACGGCTGTGCCTCTGGATCCGACCTCTTCTACTTCGGATTCGATTTCCTGGCAACGAAAGGATCAATTTCTTTTGAGTTGGATCCTGAGCTCTGTATCTGAATCAATGCTCGGACATGTGAGTAGATGCGAGCATTCATTTCAGGTTTGGATGGTATTTGATTTGCTGTTTCAGTCGCAATCAAGTGCGAAGGCTATGATTCTTCGCCTTCAACTGCAAACACTGAAGAAAGGAGATCTTAGTGTTGATGCATTTATTCTGAAAATGCGAGCTGTTGCTGATGGTCTTCATCATGCTGGTCAGCCTATACGAGATGATGAACTCGTTCTATACATACTTGGAGGCTTAGGTGCTGAGTATGATGCAGTGGTGGTGTCCTTAACTACTAGAGCAACTGTTCCATCTTTGCCTGAGGTCCAATCGATTCTTCAAGCATATGAGATGCGTTTACTGAGTCATAGCTCTCATACAATACATATTGCTGGAGGTAATATCTCATCTCCATCTCCTTCAGCTAATGTGGTTGCTCGTGACAATAGAAACACAGGTACAGCAAAATCTCATGGCAAGGGTAGAGTATTTCAGAAACCAAAGATTGTGTGTCAACTGTGTGGCCGCACTTATCATGTAGCTGCCAAATGCTACAAACGCTTTGATCACTCATTCCATGGTCTTGAGTCAAATCATCCTCGTCCTCCTTCATTCAATGCTCAACTGTCCAGGCCACCTCTATCCACTCCATATCAAGCTCACTTTACTCAGCAACAACCAGCTCGATCTCACTTCTCCACATCTTATCAGCCTACTTCTTTCTCTGGACACATGGATGCAGGAGCTTCTACATCAGGGAATGCTACTCCAAATTGGTATGTTGATAGTGGTGCTACACATCATGTGACCTCACAGCTTGACAATCTTCATATCACCACTCCATATCAAGGTATGGACTCTCTTGTTGTTGGAAATGGTGATTTTGTATCTATAGCACATACAGGTTCTTTCTATGCACCTACTCTTGATGCTTCTAAGTCAGCTTTTATGGATAATGTGTTACATGTGCCTGCTATTACTAAGAATCTTATGAGCATATCACAGTTTTTGAAGAACAATGATGCAGTGATTGAGTTCTATACTGACTGCTGTTTTGTCAAGGATCTGAAGTCTCACAAGATACTATTGAGAGGGGAGCTTAAAGATGGCTTATATGTCCTGAATTTTGGTAATGCTGGTTGTTTGCAGAAGTCTAATAAGAAGATCTGTAATAATGTGTCTAGTTTACATGTGAATAAGTCCATATGGAGGTTATGGCATTGTAGACTAGGCCATCCTGGAAATGGAACACTTTCTACTGTTTTTAGGTGTTTGAAACTTCCTTGTAAGGAGTCTATGGATAGTTTTTGTGATGAATGTAAACTGGGCAAAATGCATATGAAAAGCTTTTCATCTATTCAGCATTATACTACTACTCCTTTTGAATTGATTCACATGGATGTTTGGGGGCCTGCATCATGCATTTCTGTGGAAGGTTACAAATATTACCTGTCAATTGTTGATGACTTCACTAGGTTTGTTTGGATCTTTCCAATTATGGCCAAATCTGAGGTGCTTTCTGTGTTTACAAAATACATGAACTCAATTGAAAGAGGTTTTGGTGTGTCTATCAAAGCTATTCAACATGATATGGGTACTGAGTTTCTCCCTATTGCTAGACTAGTACAGCCTCTTGGTATTCAAGTTAGACTCTCTTGTGCTTATACACATCCACAGAATGGTTTGGTTGAGAGAAAGCATCAGCATGTTACAGAGCTTGGCCTTGCAATGATAGCTAAAACCAATCTGTCTATGAATTTTTGGTGGCATGCTTTTGATACAGCTGCTCATGTGATAAACATGCTTCCTACCCCCACACTTCACAACAGCTCTCCATTTGAAACCCTATATCACAGGGCACCTGACTATCACTCCTTAAGGATCTTTGGGTGTGCTTGCTTCCCTTTTCTTCGTCCATACAACTCCTCCAAACTCCAATTCCGCAGCTCCAAATGTATTTTTCTTGGTTACAGCTCTACTCATAAAGGCTACAAGTGCCTGCACTCATCTGGTAAAATTTACACTTCTGCCTCAGTTCAATTCAATGAGAATGAGTTTCCCACTTATTCTTCATCATATGCTTCACCCTCACATACTACTCCATCATTCTCAACCTACATTCCTCATTCTCTCTCCCATCAGAACACCCCACCTCCTCCTTTATCCACTCATGCAACTCCTCCATCTACTCATTCTCATGCCATCTCTCCTGATATACACTCTCCATCTCCAGCCTTGTCTCCTGCTCAATCTTCTCCAACCAATACTGAGTCAAACTCCAGCTCCACAAGATACATGCTTCCTATTGTCTCATCTGCTCCCCTCCCATCTCCTCCTATATCTACTGATATATCTTCTCCCTCTGTCTCACATGACCCTACTGTCCCTACTTCATCTCATCCTATGCAAACAAGATCAAAATCTGGTATATTCAAACCTAAGGCTCTCACTTCATCCACTACTGTCCCTGAACCCACTTCAGTAGCTGAAGCTATGCTCAGTCCAGATTGGCAACAGGCTATGCAGCTAGAGTATGATGCTCTAATTCAAAATGGCACCTGGACACTGGTCTCTCCTGCATCAGATATACACCCCATCACTACCAAGTGGCTATTTAGGGTCAAGTATAACAAAGATGGTTCCATTGAAAGATACAAAGCAAGATTGGTGGCTAGAGGCTTTCAACAACAAGCTGGAGTTGATTATTTTAGCACTTTCAGTCCAGTCATTAAGCCAGTTACTCTTAGAGTTATTTTCACTCTTGCTGTCTCAAAAGGATGGGCAATTCAGCAAGTTGACATCAACAATGCATTTCTCAAAGGGCTTCTTCATGAGACAGTTTATATTGCTCAACCTGAAGGCTTTGTGGACTCTCAACACCCTCATCATGTCTGCAAACTTAGAAAGGCCCTTTATGGTTTGAAACAGGCACCTAAAGCCTGGTATGACACACTTAATGAGTTTCTAATCACTCAGGGTTTCACTCATTCCAACTCAGATCACTGTCTATTTCACAGATTTCATCATGGCAAGATTACATTGCTTTTAGTCTATGTGGATGACATTCTCATCACTGGAGATGATTCTATGCTGGTTCAAACACTCATTTCTGCTCTTCACTCTCAGTTTTCCCTTAAACATCTGGGGGAAATTAACTATTTCCTTGGCATTGAAGCTCACACTACACCCACATCAATCAAGCTCACTCAGTCCAAATATGCCAAAGACATCATCCTAAAAGCAAATCTGGATTCCTCCAAACCATGTTCCACTCCTCTATGTCACTCATCCAAACTCTCCATATCAGACAACCCTTCATTTGACAACCCTACCCTATACAGAAGCATCATTGGTGCTCTTCAATATCTCACTCTTACCAGACCAGACATCTCCTTCTCAGTCAACAAACTCTCCCAGTTTTTGCAAAGCCCCACACAAAACCATTGGAAAGCTTGCAAGAGGGTTCTTAGGTATATCAAAGGATCTCTTACTCATGGTATTTCCTTTTCTTCTGTTTCTGATTTCAGGTTGCAAGGTTTTGTTGATGCTGATTATGCATCCAGTGTGGATGACAGGAGGAGTACTTCAGGCTTTTGCATTACACTAGGCAAGAATCTCATATCATGGAACTCCAGAAAGCAAAGTGTAGTAGCACGCAGCAGCACTGAAGCTGAGTATAGAGCCCTTGCTCTAGCCACAACAGAGATCATGTGGATCTCCAGCTTATGCTCAGAACTTCATATTCCCCTCTCAGCTCCCAGCCTACTCTGGTGTGACAACCAAGGAGCTATTACATTGGCTTTTAGTCCAGCTTTCCATTCCAGAACCAAACATATTGAAGTGGATGTACACTTCCTGCGTGAGAAAGTCCAAAGTGGCATGCTTGACATTCGTTTTGTCTCTTCTGAGGATCAACCAGCAGACCTCCTCACTAAACCTCTTGCACCTGCCCGTTTTGCTCGCTTAAGTACTTGGCTTGATCTTACGTGATTAGATGTGGTCCAAATTCTTCCGGGGCATGTTAAAGTATAAGCCTACACACACTCATGCAACTCATGCAAACCCTAACTATTATGCCAAAGAACAAACTAGAAGAGAAGTAGTTAGTTGTTATATCTAACAAACTTTGTTAGGTAGTTAGATAGAAGTCTCTAGAGCTTTGAGATTTCTATATATTGTACATAAACTCACATTCAATACAAGCTGAAAATATATTTTTCAACAATTATCTATACATTTCATTTTATTTACATCAATTGTCATTTTTTACTCTGAGTCATCATATACTTCACTTTATTACAATTACATCAATTATGTTATACTTAATTTTTTTTAATCTCAGTGCAATTTTTTCACTGGAAGCTTAGATTAAGACGGAGAGTTCTCTAGTTCAATTGAACATTTTCTGAAATGAAAATAAAGCAACTTATTTCCTTTAAACTATCCTTTCAAATATTTTAATATCAAATTTTTTATCATTACTTTTTCTACATTTTTTTTATTGACTTCAAATTAAGATAATCCCTCTGTCCCACTAATTGTTTGGTGCAGTTGTGGGTTGGAGGGAGTATTAATTTGAGGTATGCTTGAAGAATTTGACATGGAGAGAAAGCAGGGCAGGCCCACATAACATTTTATTCGTTTATTTTTGGATTGGATTGGATTGTGATATGATGGGTGAGAGTGAGCCCTCGTTTCGTTGAAGCTGCCATCACAACTCACAACTCTTAATTGTTATTGTTGGGAAGAAACCACTTCTTCTTCTTTCGAGTAGTGGTGGTTTTATTTTTAAAAATTGATGTCTAATAATGGAAAATGGCCTTGCTGGAGGATTACCCTCACCTCTAACCATTAAGGTACTAATGGAAATAATTTCATATATACAAATGTCGTCTCAATGTTTAATTAAATTGCAATTGCAGGTACATGGTGGGATGTGTTCAGAATTATTTGAATTGGTTGAAAGAGTTTCAAAAATAATTCCAGGAATAGAAGCAGTTCGCCCTCGAGCTTCAGGAATAGAGACACTTTCCTTGTTAGTCCATGCCATTTCTGAAGCTAAATCTCTGCTTCAGCAATGGAGTGAGGCCAGTACACTTTATTTGGTATCTACTTTACATTTATTTTGTTTCGCTAACTTTATTTTAAACATCTTATAAATTTTTATGTAGTGTATAAGTTGTTAAAGTGCTTGTCTAATAAAGCTTATAAGGTGTTTGATAACTAAGAAAAATATTTTTTCATCTTATTTTACAAACAAATTTATAGAGATTATAAAAGTCTAAATAGCTCATTAGAGGTTTTAGAAGCTTATAAACTTAATCAAACAGACTCTTAAACTTATGTTAAATCTCTTATAAGCTCTCAAAACATCGTTGTTTCAAGAACTTATATTAAAAAACCATACTACTATAATTTAAGAAGCTTATAGATTTCAAAGTGTCCGACTAATATAAAACTCATAACTGATGTACAAAAGTATTACTTCCTGAAACTTTCAGGCTCTTACTGGAGATAGGATTCTGTCCAAGTGTAACAAAACAAAGAATTTATTGGAGCACTGCCTAGATCAAATTCAAAACATGGTTCCCCCAAGCTTGGCTACCGAGGTAAACAAAATAATATAATGACATTTCCTAGCTAGTTAGAATTTATGTCATTAAAAGTCAATTTTCTTGTAGTCAAGTTTAAATTTTGGTACAATTTATGATTCAGATTTCTGGAATAATCGTTGCTCTAAGGAGAGCCGCCTTTAGTTTTGATCCAACAGAAGAGGTGGCTGGGAAGGTATTGCAGGAAATGCTTCGTAAATATGGTTGTATAATTGACGAGGGAGAGAATTCCGCGGTTTCTTCCATTCGTGTTGTTTGTTCATGGCTTCAAATTTCGTCTCCGAAGGCTCTAGCTATTGAGAGACGATCGATCAAAAAACAGCTTAGTAAAGTTGGTGGAAGTAAGAAGAAGATTTTAAATGTATTTCTGGCTCTTCTGAACAAATACCCCAACCTGTGTGATGATGGAAGCAAATACAACTCAACAGGACAAACCTCTATCTCAAATCTTGCTATTGGTTAATCCATAGGCACTTGTAGGACCTTGTTTTAGCTTTCATGTATGAGAGTCATTATTGTGTGCACCCATAAATTATAGAAATTGCACATCTTCATCAACAATAACGCACAATGTAAGATGTTGCCCATAGAAGCTAAACTCAACAGCAGATGCACTGGATAATTATCTTAAATTTTTGACTGTTAACTACTAGACAAACCAAACATTTCCGTTGACCAAACAATACTCACATCACTCAATCATTACAATCACATTCAAAAGTATAATACTCGGAATAGAACATCATACATTCTTACACATTGATTTAACGTAAAATTAAATTTCCCCATGCTCAAATATCCAAAAAAACACCCCCCGTTACTATTTATCACAATTTCAAAAGTCAATCAAAATTCAAAACTCAAAACAAACCATATAACAATGAAATAAACCATGCATGAGATATAGAGTTGACTTCTTCGAAATGAGTCAAATAACTTGGAAAATATCGTTTTCTTTTAATAAAAGTGACAGCATGCTTAAAACATTCCGTAGGTTTTTAAACAAATATTGGAATAAAAAATAATTCTGGTGGGAACATGGTACATTCAAGGTAAATAGAGTCAAGCAGCAACAGGTAGGGTAGCATTCTTCAGCCATTCCATTTCAGTAGAATTCAAATATGGAGCCAATATTTCGCTGCATTTAGAATGGTACGTATTCAACCACTCGATTTCTTCGGGCACAAGAAGCTTCGTGTCTATCAACTTCTTCTGATACGGTGCCTGAAAACAAAGAATCATTTCTCAGCAGAGTGACACAACTAATATTGTTTAATGAAAAGAACTAGTAATATTGTTAAGTGAAAACAACTAATACTTTTGTAAAACAACTAATATTGTTTAAAAAAATACACTTGAGTAGCACGGTGCTCCTAGTCAACATAGGTTTTAAATACTGTCTCTGGTGGATTACACCAGATGTAGTATCCAAAATTAGGGCACACAGCGTAAAATAGCACTCTTATTTCACGAGGGAGTCTTGTATGAGACGGGGCTCCAATACTCAACTTTAAAACGTGATTGAGATGGAACTCCATAAATACATGGGTCATATAACATGGTAAATAAAAGGGTTCGGTCAGTAGAAGGGACGACTTTGTCTCCCCGGAAGAAGAATAGCCCCGCTCTCTAGCCGACTGATCCCCTTGATCATATAACTGGGAGGGAACGTGTCACATTAGAGGTGAACGATCAGAGGTGTCCTCTAATCACCACGATGAGACTGGTCCCTCTTTTAGTAGACTCAGCTATGAATATGAATGAATAAATGGTCTCATACAATTTTTTGTATTATTTCACTTGTGTAAAAATCAATATTGGTCTACGAAAATCCACATACTAATCTTTAACCAATGCCAAGGTTCTGACAGGCGTTCGGAAAATTTCAGGTATACCCCATGTAGCTGTCTTTTCTTACACTTATTATCAATGCACTTGCATACATATTCATTAAAAAAAAAAAAAAATTGAATTACAGACCAAAAAATTAAAAAATAATTAACAGATGATTAATGCGCAGGGACTGTTTGTCAGAATAAATACAGACTAGTATTAGGAAGGCTTGCCAAAGAACATTTTCTTATAGCAGTCACGGGAATGCTCTAGCCTCTAGATATGATTATATTTATAACGTAGTACAGGTGTGATAGACTATAAGATATTAAAGTCTACAAGAGAAGAGGAAAAGGGAAATAAGTTTGTGATGTGTGTTATCAATTTCTTAGTTTTCTTGTTGACAGTTGGTTATTGTTTCTGTTATGTTTTGGTCTTTGGGTTAGTTGCCTTGCGGTGGGAAAGTGTATAAATAGGGGCAGACTTGATTAGTTTAGGATATTGAGAATCATTGTTGAATTGAAGCTGTTAAGCTTGTGGCAAGAGATTTCTCTTGGGCCCTTCATTGGGAGTTCGTTTATCTTCTTGGTTCTTGAGTTCTTGTATATCCTTTGGTAGCAAGGTCTATCAAGGTGTGAGTGAGTTGAGCCATCTTGAGAACTACTCATGTTCAATTCAGAACCAGAACGAAACCAAATTGAGCTTAATACTATCCAACACAATAAGCTCGCAAGTTTAATTAAACACAAGTAAATTTAATATTTTACCCTTAAGGTGAGTGACATTTCTTTAGAACATACTGTGATTATTAAAAAAAAAAAAAACTATTTCCAATCTAGTCAAGTTGAGCTTCCAGTTATCAAGTTAAACTATTTCATTATGTTATGTAACTTACAGTCAAGATCGAGTTACCAAGTTCCCCCATCGAATCAAGATCAAATTTACCAAGTTTCCCACCAAGTCGAGCTCGAGTATAAAAACAATTGAGCTCGTAAGGTTCAAACTTTCTAGTTGAGTCTAAAACTACTCGACTCGATTTGGCTCGTCAATACCCCTATACAGCAGTATCTGCTGTGTGAAGAGTCAATAGTCTACAATAATTTCTTAAATTTCTGGATATATTTAATAGCAGTATGGCCAGCTTCATATCAACCAATACCAAGCTGTTACCAGTTTAAATAGAATTCAAATGCATGGACAGAAGGTAGGTTGGAAATTTTACCCATGTTATATGCTCAAAAGTTAAGTAACCCCTGTCGCCAAAGTTGAACTTTGTATCAGCTTCTTTTACAATAAGCACATTCTCCAGTCTTATGCCAAATTTTCCATCCTCGTAATAACCAGGTTCTGCAAAACCATGTAAATAAGTAAAGAGGCTCAATTGATAAAATGAAAATTGACCCCAACATCTACACAAACAAATAAATCACTATAAAACAGGGTTAATTGCAAAATAAATCACGACATCTTTTGTTCATTCAAATAACATGTTTTTTAAAATTCTCAATTCGATTCACGGCCTTTCAAATTGTTGCAATTTTTGGCAACTCCTGCTGACGTGGCAATATATGAAATTGCAAAAGAATTAAAAAGTGATTATTCATGTAAACAATAACAAAAGGTTGTGAATTTATTTGCAATTTTTTCAAAGATTTTTCGGCTGCCACGTCAGCATAAGTTGCCGGAAAATAGTAATATGATATAATTACAAAATTTAAAAAGCTTGTATATCGAATTGCAAATTTTAAAAATATGTTTCAATTGAAAAAACATGAAAAATTGTGATTTTTATGCAATTAACCAAAAATAATAATAAGATAAAAAATAATAAGGTCAGAGTATTGCCATCTGTCACAGTCATCGAAGGTTGCAACGGCACATTCTTAGCAGCTGGCCTGAAACTGATTTGATGGGGTCCTAACAAAAGAAGAAATTTGGTGAAATTAAACACTGGTACACTGCAACCTGATTCATTTTAGATATTTTCCTACAATAATTCCGAACATTATTTCTTCTAAATCCCAACAAATGAAAATGCGATAATAATGAACAGCATAATGTAAAGAGAATAATAGGGAAGTCTTGTACATAATCATGGTCTTCGAGAATCTCCTGGGCATATATATATAGTTGATGAACGTTGGAATGATTGAGGAGAAATGATTATAAGAGGGGAGGTATTTAATCAAAATGAGATAATGATTAACTTATTTTTTGTCTCATTACCCCTTACGAAGTATGATGAAGGTAAATTGACCATCTTTTATTCTCATTAAACCTTTTAGCAGTTAAGATGATCCTATTACTGAAAATAATTTTCCACAACTTAGAACATAAGTTGCTTAACCCAAAGTGAACAGAATAATAGACCAACTAATAAAGCATAAAACCAAACCTGCAACACATTCATAAGCAGTAATGACAGAAGCTATCACTCTATTACCACCAAATATTTGCTAAACAATATTTTTTTAAGTAGATGTATGTAATTTTATTTATTTTATTGAAGAAAATGAAAGAATGGTAGAGAAAAAAAAAAAACTTAGAATTGAAATAAAATTGCTCAATTTGTATACTTAGGGGTGTTTGTTTCTAGCCCCGCACCCCACATTTTTATTTCAAACCCATATCCCCGTTTGTTTCTCCAGATTTTAGTACAGGAATTCAAATCCTATCTAACATATAAACCAATTTTACTTTTTCCAAAAATAATTTCCAATACACAATCAATCATCTATCTCCCTTTTTTTATTATTATATACCCAACTCAACACTCTCTTGGTCTCTCCTCCTTTTTACTTTACATACTCTCTCTCTCTCTCTCTCTCTCTCTCTCTCTCTCTCTCTCTCTCTCTCTCTCTCTCTCCTACTTTACACATAATTTTCAATGCACTACCCTTTCAAATACTACAAAATTTACACTCCAAACATATACAAAATCAAAATACACCTTTTACTGCTCATCAAATCCACCTACTGGATTTGAAATCCACTCCAATCCATAAACAAACATCCCCTGAGGAACGTGAACTAATTATTAACTTGACCAATATTAAAATAAGAAAATGCAGGAAACTGGAACTAATAATTGACTCATGTGTTGATGGCATTATTCATAAATCATAATTTAGTGTGACACAGATTTACCGACTTACCCTCATGAACATTTAGGTAACACCCTATCCCATGGCCAGTACCATGCCTGTAATCAAGACCATCTTTCCACAAAGGAACTCGTGCAAGAATATCAAGTACATGACCTGGAAATGGCAAAAAAAGAAAATCATTCACATTCTCGCCAAGACAGAGAAGCTCTGGTTAATTTGTATCACATAATTTTGAAAGGCAAGATCACTAGTCCAAAACATTATGAAGCCCAGAGGCATCCTTCAGAAAAAAATATATTACAAGATTATATTGTTGAGAAAATCAATTTTTACCAGTGGTTCCATTGGGAAATCGAGCATTGCCCAAGCCAATGTGGCCCTTGAGAACCTACAATTACACAAATTGATAAACCTAACATTAATTAAAATAATTTCATGCAAATGAGATATTTTTCTCTTTTCAATTCTAAACTATATTTTACACAAAATAGTTCTTTAAAAGATCTAAAACCATCATTCCAATCATACAAATGAATTCAAAAAGTGAAAGTAAAACATCAACCAAGGGTATCAATGATAGTAAAAGCACCACTGAAACACAAATAAAATTGCTTTTTTATACCAGCAGGGGGGCAAGAGATCTTTTCTATGAGCTAACATATTTCGATCCCAAAGAAGATCGAGGAAAGTTATGCATAACAGAATTATAGTAAAAAGAATTGGCTGAAGTGACTTGTTTGAGGTTGTCGAATACAATACCAAAACATTACGCCTTTGTCTTCCCCTTCTTTTTAAGTAGACATTAAATTATTTCTAGATTCCTATCCATACAAACAAGGCAAGCATTGAAAAGTCACTAATAACTGCAAGGCATGTATACACGCTGTTTAAATTTCTTGAGAAAACTATATTTGTATGGGTGTGTTTGTTTTGGGATTTTGAAACCCTGATGATTTGTAGTGGCATGTGTTTGTTTTGAGATTTAAGTAGGGTAGGATTTAACTTATGTCAAATTAATGTATAAGAATGAATAGCGTTGAATTGTTATATTATTTGTTAAGTGTGAATGAGTGATTATAATGATTGGATGATTGTATAATGATTGGTGTGATTCATTGGAGGTTGCAAAAGTGAGGATAAAAGGTGTGAAAAGTGATAAATAAAATAACAGTGGGAATTAAAAATATGATATGAGTAACTGCAGAGAATGCGGTGCAGGAAAAAATGTTATTTATAGGGTTATAGGTATTTGTAGGGTAAATGTATTAGTTTTTTTTTTTTAACGGATTCTAAAATCCCAAGGTAGAACCGGATTTAGATTTCAAAATCCCAAAACAAACACACTTATAAGATATTCAGGATCTTGGTGTGGACTCATTTGAGCTATGAGTGAAAAATACCTCTAACCAACTTATAATACTTCATGTAGTCTATGTAGATGACCATTTGTAACAAAATCTGGTGCTCAAATCCTATGAGCTTACTTAAAATTACTAGCTTGTATACATCACTCAACACATCGTATAATTATCTAATCTTGCATTCCTCATGCCTGAACATGAAATACGCGAGTGCAAGAGAAACTACATCCATGGGTCTGAAAACAGATAAAGCATACATTTTTTCTTAAGGAAAGAATTATATGGATTTATGAATAAACATACCGCAGTATAACAGGCTTTCTCATGTGAAGTAGGCTTTCCAAAATGCACAGTCCGAGTAATATCCGTTGTTCCATCTAGATACTTTAGACAAACCAACAAGATTAATCATAGGAAATCAAGATGCAGAAAAGGCTCTAATAAGAGAGAGAGGAATTGAGAAGAAAGATAAGTGATGCACCTGAGCTCCTGAATCAAACAGGTACATGGAATTGGGATCTAGTTCAGCACATGTTTCAGCATCTGGACTATAATGTATAATTGCGCCATTTGGGCCAACTGATGAGATTGTAGGAAAACTCAACCCCCTAAAATGCTGTTAGTCAAGCATGTATGGAGTTAAAAAGAGAAGTTATTCAAGTGGAAAACATCTATAGAAACAAGTATATGTGATTTCATTTATCAATGAACTTATGAACACAATGAAAAAGGCTTATTTTAAGTTGGTAATGTGAACAAACGAATTCTTGTTCTCCATATTCTATTCTAAAAGCTGACAGGATTTGGCTACAGTTCATGGGTGGCACATAATATGCCTGAGTGAACTCATTTTTGAATGCCAATCTAAATAAAGTTGGAAAATAAATACTCTCTCCGTCCATGAAATGTAGTCCCATTTGCCTCATATTCTTTGTCCACCAAATGTAGTCCCATACACTTTGTGGAAACCATCACCCCTCAACCATCACTTAATTACTCAATTTGCCATCAACTTTATTCACAATCAATCACTTTATTCACAATGGACCCCACAATACCCTATAATACCCTTACTTTATCTACCTTTTTCTTAAAACTTGTGCCCATCCCCCATGGGACTACATTTGGTGGATGGAGGGAGTATAAACTAATTAGGAATAGAAGAAATTGAAACACATCTCAATAAATGTGGAACACTGAAATAAGAGCACTATTAACATCCTGTGATGCTGAGAGAAGGAAGATAGCAACTCATTTAAGTTCCAACCAGTTCCTTTTTTGAGGGAAGTTAAGGTAATACCTCTTTAGATGCACGGAACTCCTCAAGCTTATCACTAACAGACACTTCAGTAAGTTTTGCTGTTCTGCATATTGAAAAATACAACATATTGAAGCTCAGATTTTTTTGGTTATTTTCCAATGAACTTAAAAATTAAATTAGATCTTCGTATATAGCATAATTCCAGCAAAAGGGCAGTATGAGCGGTGCCAAGACAAACTTGTTGTAGTCCTTTCATATTCTAGTAACATTATAACACTCTATTTGACATAAGGTATGTGTATCAGAAAACACTGTTACTGGAACAATAATGAATTCACTTGCCTCATAGCGAACATTAAGATATGATTCGTCTCTTCATAATCTTGTCTTCAATATAACTGTTTCTATAATGGTTTTTCAGTTTTTTATCTTGGACAAAAATTATCCTACACTTTCCCTTTTTCTTGGCTATTGTTGTTTGTGTGTTTGCTTTCTTGAAACCTTATTTTAGCAATTGTTTCATGTTCTCTCTCTTACACATTTTTGTAGAAGCTCAAGCTTAAGTTCTAATATGATAAGCAGAACTGAGTTCAATATCCAGTGCAAGCTCAGGTTTAGACAAGACTTTTTGATGTTCAGATTGAACTCAAGCATGAGCAGATGAGCTTAAAATCAGCTAGTGTTCAGTTTAGCTCACTTCATTAACAATCCCACCAATAGTAAAGGATGATACACAGTAAAGTTGATTGCTTCATCAAGTATTTGAATCTTCAAAATTAAAAAGGCAGATCTACATTCCAATATTGCCTTTCGCCTCATATATGTTCAGCCGAAAGTTCTAAGTATTAAGCATACTACTAAATGACTTACTATTAGACGACTTAGGTTAAGAGAAATAGAAAACAGTTGCTCAAAGCCCTCATGATTTAAACCTAATCCCTAGCAGAACTTCAATTACAAGTGCCCAGAACTATGGTGCATGGATCATTGGAAAATAAACAGCGGTACAACAACTTACACTTGGTCCTTCTTGCTAACCTCGCTGTCAACAAAGTAACCAGAAGCCCCATAAATTTCCTGCATCTGATGGCATAGAATGGAAAAACTGATCTTTTCAGTTACAACATAATATTGAAAAATTATAAGGAATTATGAATAATAAGAGATAACGTCCCACAACAGAGTGTTTAAACAGACTGAATACATTAGATGCACATAGAAACTTACAGATATAAATAGAGATAGCAGTACAATCTATTGATCAATGCTGTAAAGTAAATGAAATATAGCACACATCTCAGACGTAAGGACCTTTTGTAATAACCGAAGGTGGGGTCGGAGGAAATTCTGAAGGAAAGTGTCAAGGATTTCTACTCATATTTCTAGGAACAAGGCAAGCTCAGGACCTTGTGGACCCAGATGAGATAGAAGGGATTCTACTTCAACTCTTGGATGAGAGTGAGGATGATTCAATGTTGGACAGTGACGTAGAATTCAAAGAGGATGCATCCCCGGGAGACAAGATCGAGGAGGATGCATCCCGGGTAGACAAAGATTCGATGTTCTCGCTCATCTAAACGATTGCTTTCTCAAAATTTATCATCTATTAGTGTTACCTCACTTTCTCAAATGCATTCATTACTTATTACTTATTCTATCTAATCTAGAGTTCCGCTCATCCATTTTTTTGTTCATATTCATATTTTAGTCACCCAACAGGCAACAGCTTAAAGAATCTCTGATATGACTATTCCAAAGTGGAGTACCTGTACAGTTTGGGGGTGAACATATAAGCAGGTCCTCAGAAAGCGGACTTGGTTTGAGAAGAAAGGAAGAATGTTCTGTTGAATTCGTGGGGTGGGGCTGGGCACGAGAGACGACGTAGAAAGCTCAAATTTATGAGTGGATTGGGTTATTATTTAATTGGGGATTTAAATAAGGCACATAAAATTCCACCAGGGAGTTATCCCTGCCTGTCGGCCCTGTCCAAAGCCAGGATAAAGGAGGAGGGTTGTGGTAGGCTTGTGAACTTTGTCACATCACCATGTCATAAATCAATTGACGCGTGGAGAAGATTAATTCATGCACGTGACCCAACGTGATTTTATAACCGGTTCATGTAGCCTACCCCAATTATTTGGGATTAAAGGCTTGGTTTGTTTGTTAATAAAAAGAACATAAGATAATTAACCCTAATTCTCTACAGCAGTTCAAAAAAAACCCTAATTCTCTACAGACGAGCTATCACTCTCTCCTTCCAGCAGGTTTTTCTAGGATGGCTTCCACTTATCCATGAAACATTTGGTTGTTACTGGTCATTTAAAGTTAGTTTGAAATATATTTTTTTAACTTTTTACATGTGCACAAATCCTAGACATATTCCCATTACATGTATCCCAATTTTGGATCCTCTTTAGCCATATCCACAAATCCTAAAATTTAAAGAATAAGTCTGTGTCAGACACCTGTACTGATTCTGAGTGACATGGGTGAAGTGTGGGAAAATAAATCTAGAAAATAGCATTATAGAAATTTCAGTCATGAATCCAATCTCAACTTGGGAACTAAAGGAAGCGAAGAGAGACCTAAAGCCATGTCTACCACAACAAGTAACAATAAAAACTATGGAGCAAGACAGAAGATAATCAACAATATGCACATTTGAAGTACTTATTTTTGTACCTGTTTGTCCAGCCAAACAAGATATTGGACAACAGCTGCCCCATCCCGAATGTGTGAATTCTTCAGTCCTTCTATCTCAACAGGATTCTGCAACCATGAGTCAAAATACAATAGAATAACTTCATTGAGGCAATGTAAATGACATCCTAATAGTAAAACTAAACATGAAAATTATCCACCATAATACATCAAGTTCTAGTAATATAGAAAACTACCAAAACAGTTTAAAAGAATGGTCTAATACTAATAGCCACCACAGAGGCCACAGTACATTCCACTGCACCATTGCATAATGATATCAGGCAATCCACATATTTTGTTAAAATTTGATAAAATAAAAAAGGAAAAAACATAGATCAGTGTGAGCATCCAATTTTTTTCTAATTAGTACACTTTGAGCACCAGTATAACAGATGATGGAAGTGTTTTGCAGTAACAGATTGACAAAAGGCACACAGCACTGGAAATTCAATAGTGTAAAACAATATGAATACATAATCATAATGTCATCTAGCATGTGAATAAATAATTTCAAGGTCAAAATACAAACAACCACAATGTAGAATTTTGTATGATTCTATATACAAATTAACAAATTGAACACCGCTAATGGACAAACCTCCAAGTAAGCATCCACAAAACCTTCAAACACTCTAAATTTTCATTCCGTGAAACAAATACATCAAGTTTATGCTTCTAACCGTACAAGTCAACTGCTTCCACCATTACATCACTGAAATTTTTGACTTCCAAGCCTTTCTTCCACCATTATATGCCTAACGGCCCTAACCTTATTTCACCTTTACAAGACAACAGTAATATAACTCTATTCCTAGTCACACCATGACTACAATCACAAGAATCATAAAATGTGAATACAAAGAACAACAGATATAGCTAAAGTAACATTTTGCCAACTGAGTTCAATCAAGCTGAAAAGTAAAGTAGTCACTCTCAAATGACTCTGGGGCAAGAAAAATATATGACAAAAATCAAACAATGAACTAAAGATGTTTGATTTCCAAAAGCTAATAACAGAGACATCCCTATCCAATTGGGGATCATTTGGATTTAGAAACGGGATTGCTAACACCGGATAGGATTTAGGGGATTGTACTGTTCAGAAAATGTGAAATTTGAACTGAGTGGTATGTTTAGATTGGTGGATTGAATTAAATATTTTTATGATAAGTTATCCTTAATTTGTTTAGATCGAGTAATTGAGAGGGTTTTGACACTGAAATCCCAAAAAATTCCTTGAGTTTTGATTCTTCTTTATCCCCAAGAGAGATGGTATTTCTGTCGTACAGTTCAAAAAAAGAAGAGGGCTGAAAAGACAATTGAATTATTAGTCAGATAAATTGAACTAAATGGACGACTTCTGGCCATATAAATTGTTAAGCAAATGACGGAAATAAGGCAAATTAGCCCGTGCCTCAGATCTATTATGGGCTGTTATCATGCAAACCAAACAACAGATTTACTCGGATATATTCAAATCCCATCCAATCCATTAAACAAACTAGCCCTTAATGGACAAGGAGGTGGGACTGTGGATCTACTAAGGCAAATCAAGGGAACGCAATAAAGCTCACGTATATCAGAGAGAAGAAAATACCTTTAGGGCTTTTGCAAGGGCTAAAGGAGATAATTGCAGGAAAACTTTCTCCGAATTCAGTTTTGAATACAAAGCAAAGCAGCATGACCCAGGATCAATCCATATGAGATCATTGCTTTTCTCTTCTGCAGAATTATGGCTTCCTCCTGCAGTAGTCTCCCCAGCACCATTGTGCTTTAGCTGGGCAGATGCGAGTAAGGTCGCATCGGAGCTAACTTCACCATAATCACGCACTTCAATACCATTTGTCTTCATATAAGAGCTCACCTGTAGAATGTATGAACTTAAGGCCAAGGAACAACACATAATGAAAACAAAGTACTGTTAAACAGTCTAACCTCAGCAGACACCTTTCTCTTGTCCACATAAAAGAAAGCACCTGTTAATGTTACTATAGCATATGCATGAACAACAGGGCTGTAGGAAACATCAGACCCACGAACATTGTACAGCCATGCAACCTGAGATTGCAACATTTTTAAATTACAGAAAGAATAAATATTTATAATTTATCAAATAAATTGGAAAAAGTTAAATGCCAATATGGCATGATGTGACAGGTTTGCCTCGTCTAATGCTGTGAGTACAATAGCATGAGCTTTTTCCTGCTTAAGCTCATCCCTCAAATCCTTTAGCTTGTCTTCAACAGAACGACCAGAAAATTCAATTGGTTGCACAACAACAGGATTTGCTTCTGCTTGGGGTCTACTTGTCCAAACTTCATCTACCAAGTTTGTGGGTGTTTGAATCAACTTTTGCTGTTTCTTAGCAAAAGCACGCTCCCATTTCTGTGCAGTATCCACTGATATGCACCAAGGATCAACACCAATAGCAGCATCACTTGGAAGAGTCTAGTAGAGCATAACAGGGCTCAGTCATTGTAATCAATGAGGATTAGTTACAAAGCCAAAATAAAGAAATGCAATATTTGTCAAGGAGTAACCAGAAATTGGTGAAATCAGTATAAGGGGTGATTACCAAAAAAACTATAACAGTACCAATCTACAAAAATTAAGGATATAATCCTCCAAAAAAATTGGCAATGCAATTACAGGTGAAATATGCAAGTGTTCTTTATGTTCCACGACAGGTAAAGGAGGAAATAGTTGGACAGGATCCCTATAAAAAACAGTTAGTTTAGCATAAGCTGAAGTCTGCAGGTTCAAATGATTGAAAACAGGTGGTGGCCCATGCTTGTTGATTGTTTAGCAGATGAAATTGAAGCAAACAGACCTAAATGTTAGAATAGGATGTTCTTGTTGTATTACAAAAAGCATGTATAATAAGATAAGAATCTTTGTAAATGTTCTACTGCAAAAATGCTCTTGTGATGGATCATGGATGTCAGTCAAAAGGGTGAAATTAATTTCAATTCCCATAAACTTCTTCATTTAACAAGAAACAGATTCTCAAACAAAAGAAATCTCACATCAGCCATCCAGATATCAACTGCCGGGTCCTCTCCTACACGCATGAGCTTCCATTGATTACTAAGTTGCTGTTCTGCCTGCAGAAAGTAACGTCCATCTGTCCAAAGTAACGCCTCATTTGCTGTTATAAGTGCCAAACCTACAGGATATCAGTTTTGAAAAGAAAAAACACTTTGTTAGAATAAGTGGGTGGATAACACAGTTAAATGTACTTCAGTCAACTCTAATGCAGTGATTTGCTTGTTTGGAAGAAAAGAATCATCAATATAAAGTCAAGTGCTTATGTTGGAACACAGAATGAAGAAATCCAATCGATGAGTAAAACAAAAAGAAATAAAAATGGTAACAGTGAATTGTTAAAGAAAGAAACGAACCAGAACTGCCGGTGAATCCAGATACAAATTGGCGGCGTTTGTCCCTGGCGGATACGTATTCGCTCTGCAACACAACTCATCGAGCCAATCAAATAGAAATTTAGATATGAGCAGACAATAATAAAGATGAGATAGTTGAGTAATGAAGATGAAACGCTAGGTTGAATTGCACAACAGGAACAGCGATGCACGCATCAATAATGAATCCGAGGGGAGAGTGATGAGAGAGACCTGGTGATAATCTTCGGAAGGAACGACAAGAGCGTGGAGTGGAGGGGAGTGAGAAGCCATTCGAGACCTCAGAGAAGCCAGAATTTCGTCAGCCATTGTAGATAATTATTTTCCGAGCGTCTCCCTGCGATTTTTGGTTGTGGAGGACTATGATCGACTTGGATAGTTTGAGATTCTCGAGGGTTGGCAATACCAAGGGGAAATAATTTATTATCTAAGAACAGCTCGACATTTCAGCTCGACTTCGCACTCTTATTTATATGGATAACTAGTCGAGTCGAGCTCGAACTCTCAAGTACTCTTACTGCTTGTTTGGTTGTACCTGTTTAATTAACTTGAGATGAGATAGGGACTGCCCCAATTTACGGTGGTGGGTTATTTTAGACGGTTATTTCACGAGATTATTGTCAAACAAAAATTTACTTAGGACATCCACAGTGTTGGTGAGAAATTTTGAGTTTTAAGTTTGACACATGTGTGCCATCTCAAAAATTTCCTACTCCTATCTCAAAAAATTTCTACTCTTCCAATGCATTCTACCTCAAAAAAATAATACAAATAAAAAATAGTTGGGACCACATTAAAACCCACTCTCGCAAGTGAGTTACACTCTCCAAATTGTTCTCTTATTTTTCTCATGTGTTGTTCAATCTCCCCCTATTCCACTCTCTTTTTTCCTAATTTTTTACTTCTACTTGGGTAGAAGAACTTCTACCCAATTCCTCATCTCTCATCCACATAAGCACTCCCACAACCCCTTCTACCCTACATTTGAGGTAGAAGTAGCAATCCACATGGGATTTCTACCCCCCATTGGAGATGCCCTCATGTACTGTTGATCGTGAAAATGACTAGTTTGTTCTCATAGATTAAATAAAAGAGATTATTCCCTAATAATAGAGTCATTTTTATAGGGTCCTAAGCAATAAAACCAACAACTTTTAAAATTCTCTAATAGAGTCAAATTAATGTCAAAAAACCTTAAATGCCCTTAATATTCATATAGCTCCTTAATTAATACTCCCTCCGATCCAAAAAGTTTGTCGCATTTGGACTTTAAATTTGTTTCAAAAAGTTTGTCGTTTTTCCTAATTTTACCAATGATCTCCCTAAATTGCCCCTATTCTTTTGGAAATATATTAATTACGATTTTTTTTGGAAAGGTCAAAGAAATTGTGGGAAAGGAAGGTGAAAAAATAAAAGGAAAAAGAGAAGAAAGGGGAGAAAATAACGAGGGGTAAATTTGTCAAAAAAATATGTTCCTTAATTCTATACAAAATGAGAAATGCGACAAACTTTATGAAACGGAGGGAGTATATTTTACCCATTAATTCAAATTTTAAATTCATATCATAATTACATCACATCAATTCCCCAATTATAGCGCATATTAAAAAAAAAACTTGACTTTCCCAAAATTGTTGCAATTGGGAAAAACACATCTATACATTTTGGGAGGAACGAAGGAGAATTCACCATTGTGTTGCTGGGCTACAGAAACGATTCAATATATGCTGCCATTGATGCGATTTGGGAAAAATCAAACGGTTAGTTCTAATTTCTGTCATTGTTGATGAGCTTTGTTCGAAATCTGCCATTGTTGATGAGCTTTGTTCGAAATCTGCCAGTGTTGATGCGATTGGTGCGAAATCGGCCACTGTTCACGCCATGAAAACTGGAGTTTCTAGAGTCCATTGGTGAACGTTCACTGGTGGAATTGTTAATCTTCGCTTGGAAGAATTTAGATCTGCTGGAATTACCGGTTAGTATTTTTCTGAGCAAGAATCGCCCTAATTATTACGTTTTTAGGGTGCAACTTAGTACTAGAGGATTAGGCTAAAAAAGGAGAAATTTCATGGATACAACAGCTTGACATGGAGGTGAACATTAGATATGCACATTACCGTATGCATGTATACATGCATATCGTATAGTGCATTTCACATATGCACATATGTAAAATGTATGTACCCCGTTTTCCGTGCATATTAATATGTATATCCACGTATGAACCTTTTTCTAAGCTTATAAACTCATAATTTTATTATGATCCATTTCTACCTATCAAAATTCATTTCACTGTTCATATTAAACTTCATAATCTATTTTCATATATGTATGCATATTCAAATAATCGGGAACTGCATCCACTATGACACACTTATTTAGTCTTTTTGTGATTTAATTGTGTTATGAGTCATGTGTAATTTAATTCTGGATCATAAAATGCAGAATTATTAAGATCATAAAAGCCAGCTAATTAATTCGAATTGCCTTATTTTTAGGAATATTTGAATTAAGGAAGGTGAGAGATTTTCGCTTTTCAAGACTATGCATTTATAAAATTGATTTGATGTTAATTTGTCCGATATTAATTAATTTGAAATTATTTAAATGAGAAAAGGGCAACTTTGTCTTCTTAAGTGTCAATTTGACTGTATTGGATAAAAATTAAAAACCTATTCTCTATTAGATAAAAGTCTTAGTGAAATGACCTTATTAAAAATTTACCCTAAATAAAATTTTGTCTGATATTCTCATACTCCTCCCGTCCCATACTTGAATGCACATTTTACGTGTCCCATACTTGAAGACACATTATCTAAAATAGCAAAAACACTTTTAAACACTCTCATTAAAACATATCTAAAATAGCAAAACACTTTTAAATACTCTACTTAAAATATCACAATATTACAATAAATGTCACTACTTTATTACACTAAAAAGTAACTTGTGCCCAATTGGTTTGAGCCTTCAAGTATGGGAAGGAGGGAGTATTTGTTTTCAATTTCTGTTCAACTTGTTGGGGAAATTAATGGTTGCGTAATCACATCACATATTATGCCAAGTGAAGATACCATTTTCGTTCGTCGGTTGCCAAACAAGCCCTAAAACGGTATGTCAAGATTTTCAGATCAATCAATTACCCATTTCGTTATCTTCAAAATCAATTTTTGCCTTAACTGGGTTTTTGCGTTTCTGCCTTAATGGGTTTCTTCAAAATAATAGATTATTTTTGCCTTAATTTGTTTCTTCAAAATCGAATTTTGCCATAATGGGAGTGTACCACTTTGAAATCGCCGAAATGGATGATAGAGAAAGTGCAATGGTTGTGAGTTGAAAATTAGGGCAAAATGGAAACAAACACATGATTAGGAATGATATGGTTTTCAACAAGTTAGTCTCTACATCTGAAAAGATTTTGGGGCATTGATGTAGGCGGAAGCACGATACACACGTAAATCCGTTGATTCTACGAATACCCGGAAGATACGTAAACGAGATTAAAAGTGATAATCCATTGATTCAAAATGAATACTGGAAGAACACAAATAAAACACGTTAAAAGGGATAAAACCCAATATTTTTCTATTCAAATCAACTCCCCCTTACAATGTTCTTGAGACTCGTATTTATAATAGGTAAACTAGGATTTTAGGCGTGTAAGCCCTAAAAGCCCGGCCCACTAATAATTAATCAAAACCTAAACAAAACTCTAACACTATATAAAATATAAATAATACTAAATAATTAAAATACAATCTTATATCCATCATTCTCTCCCTCTTCGAAAAGATTCGTCCTCGAATCTGTATGAATCTTATCTCTAGCAGTATGAAAAAAAAAACCACGACGGGATCATCTTTAGAGAAAGTAAAATTAATTAACGCCTCAGAAAATTTGACGTCAAAAACATTTGCAGTTCGTACGTTGCCCAAGGTCTTGAGACTATAAGCAAATGTTGGCTTAAGAGAAGTGCCAAAATAACTATCATTAGTAATAAAAAAACAATTATTACTAACTCTAGATCCACTATTTCCCTCATAAAATACAGGACCAAATTCTCCCAAAATATTAGTTGGCCCAACTTGGTTAACATCTTCCACGGGTTGAACATGTAACGATAAAATTCGTCGACTGAATCCGTTAGTTGTGTAGAAATGTGAAACTGGTGGAATGAGTTTCTGGAAAGGGGGAAGCCATTGTGGCGGCGGCGACAAGGGCTGCCAAAACTGGAGATGGTGGTGGCGCTGGCGTTTCTAGTGCGGCAAGTTCGTCTCGTTGGCTGTAGCTGTCGAAAATTCCATCGACGGTGGCGGCCAATTGAGACCAGAGAAAATCAAATTTCTCCTCCGTATCGTAATTTTGCTTCATCGTTGATAAACGATAAACCCCACGGAATCGTTATGGCTCTGATACCAACTGATGTAGGCGGAAGCACGATACACACGTAAATCCGTTGATTCTACGAATACCCGGAAGATACGTAAACGAGATTAAAAGTGATAATCCATTGATTCAAAATGAATACTGGAAGAACACAAATAAAACATGTCAAAAGAGATAAAACCCAATATTTTTCTATTCAAATCAACTCCTCTTACAATGTTCTTGAGACTCGTATTTATAATAGGTAAACTAGGGTTTTAGGCGTGTAAGCCCTAAAAGCCCGGTACACTAATAATTAATCAAAACCTAAACAAAACTCTAACACTATATAAAATATAAATAATACTAAATAATTAAAATACAATCTTATCTCCGCATCAAGTTTAGTTCTTTAAAATAGATGAGAGCTCACTTTTTTATAATTTTTTGTTATTCATTTCTTGATTGGGAGTGTTCCCTTACATAATGTATACCTAATAATTTGTAATCACTCTAGTATAGTCCTTTCTCTTGTAGCTCGTGCAATTGTTTGAGCATTTTGAGTACCAATACCCAAAATTATTAATTAATTTCATTTTTACCATTTAAAAAAAAACATGATTTTTGCCTTTATATACCATGAGGGTATTTATGTAATCATAAGACCTCTACCAAAACATGCCCAAGTTGGGGGCGTTAACTCCCCCAAGTAAATATGTCTATCGAGCTAGCCCTAGCCCTATAGGGCTACAAGTTAAATGGACTAGGGGCTTAATCGGTTCATATTTAACGATCATACAATAATTAAAACCTAACCCTAACCCTAACGGGCTAAACGGGCTACAATATTATTACTATTTTTCTTTTAAAATTAAAGGTCTCAATTGACACGTTCAAAAAGTAAATAAAATAGAAAAATATATAATTAATTAATGATAAGTAAATGAGAAAATAAAAGTATGATTTAAATACAATTCTAGAACTCATTGGTCCTATTAGGGTTGTAAACGTATCGAATAATTTTGCTCGATTCGGTATTCGTATTCGAAATTTTATGATTAAATTAATAAACGAATACAATACAAATACAAAATTGTGATATTCGATATTCGTAAGTATTCGATTATATTTATAATATATATAAATAAATATATTTTTAAATGTATATTTGTCTCATGTCCTACCATATTATTTAAATTATTATTTTAAAAAATTTCTCCATAAATTTTCGAATCAAATAGTTTCAAGTCAAATTGAATAGTATTGAATACGAATCAATTTCAAATCGAATACTTAAAAAATAATGTTTAGAATATATATTAAAAATTTTGAATCGAATATTTGAATCGAATAGTATCGAATAATCAATCGAATCGAATACCGAATCAAATTTATTATTCGAAAATTAAATGAATACGAATATTCGAATATTTTTACGAATCGAATACTGCAGTATTCGCTTCGATTCAATTCGTTTACAACTCTAGGTTCTATGGTCTAGTAATGAGCTACTTAATGTTTATATTTATGGCTATGAGTCAAATGACTCAAAATTTGTTATAAGGTTATTTATTTAAAAAAAAAATAACAACTCGAGCTAGTGGGCTGACCCGGTTTAGCCCACGGACTAACCGGTCCGGGTAAAAAAGACCCGGATTAAAACATAAATATGATTCATGAACCCTAACTCTACATTTTTTAGGGTTAAATGGATCTGCCCGATTAGCCCAACCCGGATAAACAACTCTACTCTTTTTTTTTTTTTTTTTTTTTTTTTTTTTTTTGAGGATACATCAGGAGGAAAAAATTACAACAAAAATCACTCCCCTCTCCTAATATATTCGGGAATATCATTTCCACACCATTCAAAAGGTATTGGAATATTCCTAGCTTCCTGTGCTAATTTATGGGCCATCTGATTTTCTTCCCTGTTGATAAAAGCACAGTCCCAGCACAAAAACTTTTTTAGAAACTCACGAATATCAATCACAATGCTTTTTTCCATACCTTCCACTTCTAAATTAGCATTGATAGCATCAATGGCTGATATAGAGTCCATCCGTAATGCCGATATTTCAATGAATCTTTTCGAGCATTGCTGCAATCCATATTCCGCTGCTAGTAATTCGGCTGCGACAACTGATCCTGGATTATTTATACATTTGCCTCCAACAAAAACCAAAGTCTCATCTTCTTTGAAAACAGCAAATCCAACAGCAAAAAATTGGTTTTTTGGATTGAAAGCAGCATCTGTAAATAGTGTAAAACCTTCCCCTTTATATTTGTCCAGAAATTCCCTATTTCTTGGATCCTTTCCAAAGTAATGTAAATCTGGTTTCAAGAAATCATGCCAAAAATCAATTGCCCATTTCACATCGAACTCAACTGGCCTTTTAGTCGGGGCAATGCTATCTTCATTTAGATGCAGCCATTTACATCTTTCCTTCCAAATACCCCAAGCTATTATCAACACAACAGAAGCAAACATTCTGTCAAAGTGATCCCTTATAAACAAGAACAATTGCTTTAAAGATCATTTCAACAGATATTTTAGGTCCTTCCAAACCCCCTGCTTCTTCCATGTTTTTTTTGCATATATACATTCGAACAAAACATATTTAGAATCAGCAAAAAATGCACCACAACAAAGGCAAAAAGGATCCATAGGGATATGATGTCTTACCAAATTACCTTCAGTTGCCAATGTGTCATTCAAGACCTTCCAGCCAAAAATACGAATTTTGGCGGGGAGCTGTAGCTTCCACAAGAAATCCCAAAGTGGCTTCGATATGTCTTTGCCGGAAGAGGATCCAATCCCACTCATCTGTTTTGTTCTGAAAACTTGTAGAGCTAAATGATAGCCCGATGCAACTGAGTAATTTCCTGAAGAGTTACCCGGCCAAAAACGTTGATCATCACTATTAGGGTTTAGTAATGGAAGTTGCAAAATAGCATCAGCTTCCATTGGCCAAAAAGCACTTCGGAGAAGATTTTCATTCCACGTATGGTCTGGCAACAAAAACCGATCAACTGTTGAAGCACTTGCAATGCGAGAAAGAATATATCCCTCATGAAAATTAAGCAACCAACGATCTTTAAATATGGATATAGTTTTTCCATTACCAATGCGCCATCTAGTCCCCACTTCTAGAATATCCCTACTCCATAGCATCGAACGCCAAATAAAAGAAGGATTAGACCCCAATTCCGCTCCCAAAATATCACATCGTTTGAAATATCGGGCTTTGAATAGTCTTGAAACTAAGGCTTCTGGTCGTTGAATAATTCTCCAAACTTGTTTAGCCAGCAAAGCTTTGTTGAAAACCGACATTTTTCTGAAATTAAGCCCTCCTTCCTCCTTCTGTTTGCACATCTCTTCCCAAGGTTTCCAATGAACCTTTCTGCTTTCCCCATTCGATCCCCACCAAAATCTTGCCATCATCCTCTCCATATCCAAACAAATTGAAGTTGGGATGCGAAAGCAAGACATAGCATACACCGGGACTGCCTGCAAGACTGATTTAATGAGAATCTCTTTTCCCCCTTCTGAGAAGTGTTTGTGATTCCAAGAATTAATTCTTTGACGAACCCGGTCCACCAAATAACTAAACTGTAATCTTTTTGCTCTTGCTGAAAAAGTAGGAAGGCCCAAATAAACATCAAAGCCAGAAGATAGTCTAATCCCCAAATTCTGCATCAATGTATCTTTATTCGTATCAGTAGTCTGAGGACTGAAAAGAATTGCCGATTTCTCAAAATTAACCAGTTGCCCAGAAGCCTCAGCATAAAGTTTAAGGCTTTGCTTAAGTACATTACACTCCTTCTTTGTTGCTTTCAAAAAGATCAGGCTGTCATCTGCAAAAAACAAATGGGAAATAACAGGAGCTTCCCTAGCAATTTTTAGACCCGAAATCATCTGCATATTCCTAGCATTTGTAAGAATAGACGAAAGACTTTGAGCACAGATAACAAACAAAAAAGGTGATAACAGATCACCTTGTCGCAAGCCACGTGAAGGTTGAAAGAAATCCGTAGAATTTCCATTGATGCAGATATTATACGACACTGATGAAACACATTCATGAATAAGATTTATCCATTTAGGAGAGAAACCAATCTGTGCCATAGCTGCTTGAAGAAAAGGTCATTCCACTCGATCATAGGCTTTGCTCATATCCAATTTCAAAGCGGCATAGCCATTTTTACTCTTCGAAGATCGAATCCAATGGAGACATTCAAAAGCAATCAGAATATTATCCGATATTAACCTGCCCGGAATGAAAGCACTTTGAAAAGGGTCGATCATATCATCCATAAACAGCTTCAACCGATTTGTGATCACCCTCGAAAGAATACGATAGCAAACGTTGCAAAGACTAATAGGACGAAACTGCATAACATTCACCGGAGTCTTAATCTTAGGTATTAGAACAATTGTAGTTTTGTTCCACGTCCTCAAAGATTTTCCAAAATTCAAGTGATCAAGAATTTGTTCAGTGACCTCCTCTCCAATTGTTTGCCAGTTGGTTTGATAAAAAGAGGCCGGAAAACCATCAGGACCCGGAGCTTTCCACAGATTAATATCCTTAACTGCTTTAGAAACTTCCTCCCGAGAAAAAGGCACATCAAGCATCCTACCTTGTTCCTCCGATATCGTTTTACACATATGATTAGTAGCCTCAAATATGCATTGATCAGTTGGCCTATCAGAAGAAAATAGGCCACCAAAATAGTTTAGAAAAATGTCCAGAATCTGCTTATCCTCATAAGCCCACTCACCCGTCTCCTTCTGGATTCTAGAAATCAAATTCCGACTCTTGCGTTGTGTAGCCCTATTATGGAAAAATCGAGTATTCCTATCTCCTTCCTTTAACCAGGATACTCTAGATCTTTGCTTCCAATACCATTCTTCTTGTGAATACAGTTTTTCCAAATCCTTTTCCAGAATATTAACCTGATTAAAATCTGGAATATTGTGCTCCTTATCAACTTGCTCTCTAATCTGTTCTTTAGTTCGAATAATCCTTTGTTTAAGAGTGCCTCCTTTATTTTTAACCCATTTCGAAAGGGCTTGACTACAATTTGTTAAGGACTCCTGCAAATGATTGCCACCCCCTTTGATCACCCAAATTTTCTTAACTGTATCTTTGAAATCCTTTTCTTTAATCCAATGGTTTTCGAAACGAAAATTTCTACATTTCTTACTAGGAGCAACCATGGATTTAGAGTCACATGAAATCAGAATCGGTCTATGATCAGACCCCATAAAATCAAGAGTTTCAACTTTGTAGAAGGGAAACAACCGAAGCCATTCCGAATTGGCTACATATCTATCCAACTTTTCTTGAATAAACTCATGACCTTTACGTTTGTTAGTCCAGGTAAATTTAGGTCCCTGTGTTCTCAAATTTGATAGATGATTGTAGTCAAGAGCATTCTGAAATTCCAACAATCTATCCAAAGATTTTTTAAGCCCCCCTTTCTTTTCCGAATGATAGAGAGTTTCATTGAAATCACCCCCCACTAACCAAGCACAATCCTCCATATGATTATAATTTTTGAGCCTCTTAAGCAATTCCCAAGAAAATTTTTTATCAATCAAGTTTGGGTTACCATGGAAGCCCGTAAATCTCCATTTCACACAATCATACGAGATACAACAGTCAATATGTGCACTAGAATAGGACGAAACATCCAACACCACATTTTTCCATAACATCAAAAGACCACCCATACATCCATGCGCATTAACAGAAAAGCAATATTGAAAACACAGTTTAACCTTCAGAAACTCAGCCCTAGACAAAGAACATTTGGTTTCTGAAATAAACAACACATCAGGATTAAAATTAAAGACGATCCTACTAAGATAACTAAACGCCCGTGCACTACGGATACCACGAGCGTTCCAACATAAAGCTCTCATTCCCCACGGCGGGGCTGATCAACTTCAGCCTCCGCCTTGTCATGAATCACCAAAGGAGTACCAATGTACTCACACATGCTTCTTGCCTTTTTGAAAGCCCCTGCAGCCTCTTTCACGATCTCCCCTTCAGACCAACCTGGGCCATTGCCCCAAAACTCCATCAGATCTCCAGACGTCTCCCTCAAAGCTCGCTTCTTATAAGGCAACACTCCACTCTGGGCCGACTCCGCCCCCTCAGCAATCACATTATCCATCAACATAACATCCGATTCCACTATTGCATGTCCATTTTGGTTTTCCTATTCATATATCGGAACAAAAGGGGACTCCCCTTCATAGATAATTTCAACAAATGACTCATACTCACTAGATGATAAATCCTTTCCAACATAATGAGTCACCCTAAATTCCTTACCATTATTGATACCAGAAAGGGGTTCCTTCTCAGTACAGTGCTGAAATCCAAGAGGGGCAATGAATGACAGAGGAACTAGGAACATACCAGTACGAGGATCAAAGCGACCCTTGAAAGAAGAAGTCCCCTGGTGTTGCATGTTGTCAATACCTGTTTTTCCTGGCATTAATTCTTCGAAATTTTTGACCACTTGCCTTTGATTATTTCCAATCTGAAGCCTGGTTTCCACCTCCTCTTCTTCAATCACAATTCCTTTGCCTTTAGGGTCTGGACAAACCTCCTCCTGAAAAAGCTCCTTTGTCCTTTCTCTATCTCCCTCCCCAATTTTTAGCATATCAAAAAAACATTCCAAAGCCTCCTCAGTTGGACTCTTTTTTTTGTCGGCCTGAAGCCAAGCCGGGAAACATCGATGTTTTTTGAACCATTCATCAGATTGACCAAACCCAAGGATACATTCTTTCTCAAAATGGTCCAGCATACCACAAAGAGAGCAGAAACCTGATAATCTTTCATACCTGAACACAGCTGTGACAGGGTCATCCTCCACCGTGATATAGAAAAAACGGCACAAAGGTTTGGTAACATCCATCAAAACCCGAATTCTCAAACACTCACCCCAAGCCTCCTCGCCCTCCTTTGCATCCACCTCCAGAACCTCACCCACTATGCTTCCAATTTTCATTCCAAAAATTTTGCTCATAGCATAAAGTTGGAGGCCATGCACCTGGATCCAAAAAGGCACCATGCAAAGAGATAGTTGGGAGAGCTTTTCACCACCATGCAGAGGTTGAATCGCAAGAAGAGATCGGCGCAAATTCCATGGCTGACGGTCAATAACCTCTTTGAGCTCAGAAGCTGCATCAAAGGATAGCATAAAACGACCCTCTCCAATGCCCACTACCCTTAGAGGAGTTCGTAAGTGCCAAGAACGGCCCAGAAGATCTCTCAACTCAGCAGTACTTATGGGTCGAGGGGCTACGAAACGCATAGCCACAGATTTTTTTGGAATGGCAAGCTCAGTACGATGCGCTACAATGTGAGTGGTTTCTTTCGTTGAAATTCTGAAGTTTTCCATCATAAGGTTGAGAGAATCCGCCATTTTCAGCAGAGCAATGAAATTACAAGGAAAGAGGGTAGAATGATTTGGAAGTGGAGAAGAAGTAAATCCCTCAAACCAATATATAAAGGAATTTGAGATACAAAACTGTGTGTGCAAAACCACTGCATAAAAACCCACAAAACAGCCCAAATTCGAGGGTTTTGAAGGAAAAATCCTCCCGAAATATTTTCGCCCAATCCTTACAAGGCTGTTCATATTCTTGTCGCAAAACACCTGAGCACCCCCTTTTTCACTTCCAATGGGTACGCGAGTTTGTGGCAGAGGAAAAAAGAAAATCCTTCTCCCCAAATCTAATGATTGCAAAAAGGAAACACACTCCGAGGCAATAATTTCGGACATAAAGAGTGTAAAAGGGGATAAACAAAAAACAAGAAGAAAGGAGAGGCGGTGGCTTCGACAAAATCTCGGAAGATGAACCGGCGGAGGAAAAGGGGATAAAGGGGATTTTATTGGGAGAGCAGGAATTCTCTTAGGAGAGAGAAATTCCCGAAGAGTATATCTGAGTAGCACGACTGGATAAACAACTCTACTCACAAGTGAATAATAATTACTAATTTGCCTACTAACTAACTAGAGCCTAAAAAAACCTATCAAACGCGAGAAACTAACTAATCGAATTAATAGACTCGTTAAACTCAATTATTGCAACTAGTAAGAAGACTAAAAGGATAATTTTTAAAAGCTAGCATGATTCTTTTTGGTTTAAAAAAAACAATTTAAAAAGTAAAGGGTACTTAAACCAAAATTTAACATATCTACCTAACCTATTTTTTTAAAGAAAAAAAAAACAAGAATATTCATGGTGCAACTTGAAAACACGACACAAAACTATTTAATGAGATAAAAAAAAATCAGAAATGAACTTCAAGTAGATTTAAGATTTGATGAGATAAAAACACGACACCAAAACTATTTGATGTGGAGGTGGGCAAGGCAATTGCCGTGTCGGAAGCATTGTCTTGGGGTGAGTTTGACCTTGAGCGATGTTATGGTGGAGAGTGATTTAAAAATAGTGGTGGATGCAATTAACTCGTCTGAAGTTTATCACTTCAATAATATTGTAGATGTTGTTAATTCTTAAATGTCTTAACATTATCAACAACATCTTAATTTGACCTTCCGAGATTTTTTCTAAGTCTTTTCTGAAATGCTACATTAAATGTTGACCTAAATGTTGTCGCATTTCTGGCAGGATCTAGAAGCTTCTACAAGGATCTGGAACCTGGAAGATTCCAGAACATTGGAGAACATGCTAGAACAGCCTAAATGCATTTGGAACGACCTGGAGCAGGCTAGAAGGATCTAGAAAGATCATGGAAGTTGTGGAAGTTGAGTTCCTAAAAAATAGGACCTCAATGTGGAAGCCTCTAGAATTCGCATACCACCTCTATAAATACCGATTGAAGGCTCCATAATTCAGTGTGCTCTATTCGATCAATATCCTAGACCGAGCGTTCATCCCTGTTAGGAAATTGTGGCCAATAGTTCTACATTTTAGTTCATACGTTGTATACCACCCGTATGACTGTGTGTCTTCTTATCTATTGAGAGTGTAATCATTAGATAGACTAGACATTTCGACAGTGTATAATTAATACACTTAGTTCGTTTTCTAGACTTGGCACCTGCCTCGTTTATAGTTTCGTTGTGAAAGTTATTGTTGTAACATTTCACACAACATTTGTACTTGAAGATAAGTATTGATTTTACGCCATAAAGCAGACATAGATTTTTATTTATAAAATCTATGTTAAAAGTATTTCCATTGTGTCTCGTTTGTTTTTAGTGTTTCAAGTCTTCCGCTGTGTATCTTAATTTCTGATATTCTGTTAGAGTCAGTGTTGCACTATTTGTCTCAACATTCTGTGCAACCTTTATTTACTTATACTTAAACACTTTTATACACCCCGCACACACTTTCAGTTGGTATCAGAGTTGATACCTGACGACACTAGGTTAGATCTTTGGTCAAGTGTGTTTTTAGTTTAGGTTAGCAATGGAAACACATCACATATCCACTGCACTTAGGCCACCCGTTTTAGATGGTTCAAATTATTCTTATTGGAAGCCTAAGATGCGTATGTACATCAAGTCAATTGATGAACGTGCTTGGAGGACTGTACTTACAGGTTGGGAAGCTCCAAAGAGACCAGCAGACGCAGATGGTGAATTTCAACTCAAAAGAGAAGTTGATTGGACGGCTGATGAAATAACAACAGCAAGCTACAATTCTAAAGCTTTAAATGCTATTTTTACTTCTGTTGATGTTTCAATGTTTAAAATTATATCTAACTGTTCTACTTCTAAAGATGCATGGGACAGGTTGCAAGAGCATTGTGAGGGTTCAGACAGTGTTCGAAGGACAAAGCTTCGAATGTTGGGGACAAAATTTGAGAATCTCCGAATGAAGGAAGATGAAACCATTTCATCCTACAATGAAAGGTTAAGTGAGATAATCAATGAATCACATTCTCTTGGTGACCCTATTTCTAATGTTAGAGTAGTTCATAAGATATTAAGATATGTTCCTAAAAGATTTGATGCTAAAATTTGTGCTATTGAAGAGGCAAAAAATACAGATACATTAAGTCAAAATGAGTTAGTGAGTATTCTTAGAACATATGAAATAAACACTAATCAAGTTGATGAAAATGATGCTGATAAGAAAGTTGTGGTTTTTAAAGGGGAAACATCAAACATTTCTGAGTCTCAACCTATCATTACTGAAGTTGATTCTGATGAAGAATTGCTTGATAAATGTCTCAAGAATCCTAACAACATTGTCTTACTTACTAAGCACTTTAATAAGTTTCTTAAGAAATCTGTGAACAAATCTAACAACATTCAGCCTAAGATTCAAATCAACACATCAACACCTCAACCAGAAAGGAGGAAAGGTCAATTCACACCAAGACTATCGAAGAGTGAAGGTAAACCAAGGTATGATCCTGAATTTCGAAAATCAGTTCAATGCAATGCTTGTTCTGGTTATGGCCATTATGCAAATGAATGTGTCAATACTAGACTTAAGCAAAAACTGAATTTTAGTGCTACCTTGAGTGATGATTCTGATGATGATCTTGATGAATTAAATCAGAATGAATATTCTAATTTTACCAGAATTGATTATAATGATTCCTCAGATGATGATCTGGATGAAACAGATTCTGATGTTGTACCTGATGCTTCAACATCTACAGCAACATCAGAACAGAGTCACCCTGATTTGAACTGTTTTAATGGTTTAGTTGATGATGCAGGAAAAAGGACTGATGACAATGAATACCAAAAGCTGTTAGATGATTGGAAGAATCAGAAACTCACCCTTGATTCTCTGAATAAAAGGAATGAGGATCTGACAGACACAATCACCAAGTTAGAAGTTATTCTTACCAAAAGATCGAGATCTGGAAATCTGTAACTTAAAGGAGAAACTGATAAATTCTACTTTATGTTTCAAGAAATACTCCAAGAGTGCTTCTGAGGTAAATAATGTTATAGCTACTGGTAAGTCTAACAATCATGGTTTAGGCTATGATGGTACTACTGCTTCTATTTCTGATAAATTTAGAAAACCTGTGAAATTTGTTAAGGCAAATGTTGACACATCTGGTGCAACATCTGCTGAAACAGAGTCTCACAATGTGAAGAGGAAGTATATCTGTCATTACTGTTTCAAAATAGGTCACATTCGTCCTTACTGTATAAAGTTGTTTGAAGAACAGAAAAACTTGAAAATGCTGCATAAAAAACTGTCACATCCTAGTAAACAGTTTTTGAAATCTGCATGGAAACCAAAAGCTACCTGTAATGTTGTTCATACCTCTTTAAAAGCATTTCTACCTGATTTGTGGTACTTTGATAGTGGTTTCTCTAGAAATATGACAGGCCGTATTGATTTCTTATCTGATTATGTGACCCTGAATAGTGGTAGTGTTACATATGGTGGAGGTTCTAAAGGAAAGATTGTTGGTAAAGGAACTTTGAATGTTGAAGGTTTTCCTAAGCTTAAAAATGTATTACATGTTGATGGATTACTTGCAAATCTGATTAGCATTAGTCAACTTTGTGATGATAATTTGCATGTGAAATTTGATAAAGATTCATGTTATGTTCTTAATAAAGATGAAGTTTGTGTCATGACTGATACTAGGTCAGCTGATAATTGCTATCTTATTGGAACAAATATGTGTAACTTGTCAAAACATGATGAAAATGTTCTATGGCATCAAAGATTGGGTCATGCAAATTACAGAGCAATGAAAAAGCTAATCAAAGCAGATGCAGTAAAAGGAATTCCAGAACTGAGGTTTCACAACACCACTGTATGTGGACCATGCCAAAAAGGTAAGCAGGTAAGAATGTCACACAAAATGTTGTCACATTGTACTACACATCGATGCTTTGAATTACTATACATGGATTTGATGGGTCCTATGGAAACTGAAAGCATTGGAGGAAAGAGGTATTCCTTAGTTGTGGTAGATGATTTTTCTAGATATACCTGGGTAGAGTCTTTGAGAGACAAATCTGAAGCATTTGCTGCATTTAAAATTCTTTATAAGAGGTTCAAAAATGTGTTTAACTTGAAAGTTGGCCGTATTAGGACTGATCATGGTAGGGAATTTGAAAACAACATGTTTAATGATTTCTGTGATAAAAAGGGTATCTTGCAAGAATATTCATCTCCTAAAACTCCACAACAAAATGGAATTGTTGAAAGAAAGAATAGAACTTTACAAGAAATGACTAGAGTTATGCTTACATCCAAATGTCTTGCTAAGAAATTTTGGGGAGAAGCATTGAATACTGCATGCCATATTATTAATAGGGTTTTTATTCGTTCTGACACTAATCAAACACCTTATGAGATTTTGAACAACAGAAAACCTAATGTGAAATATTTTCATGTATTTGGTTGTGTGTGTTATATCCTGAATGATAGGGATCAACTTCATAAGTTTGATTCTAAAAGTGATAAATGTTTCTTTTTAGGCTATTCTAGAAATAGTAAAGCTTATAGAGTTTATAACCTTAGAACTAACACTGTTCAAGAATCTGTTAACGTTGTGTTTGATGATGATAAAGGTCTTACAGATGACAAGGATGAAGAAGATGTATCACAGGTTACTGACACTTCTGAGAATACACTGAAGTCTGAAAATGTTGCACCAAATGTTAACACATCTGGGTCAACATCTACAGAACAGTCAGCTGTAAATTCACAGAATGATCAGTACATCCCCAAAACAAATCCTTCTTCAAGAATAGGCAAAAGTCATCCTTCTGACCAGATCATAGGCGATGCTACAGTTGTAGTGCAAACAAGAGAAAGAGTAAGATCAAACAAGGTAGATGTGGTAAGAACAATATACATGTCTTCTATGTGTAATGTTGTAAATGCTGAATGCTATTTATCTGAAATTGAACCTAAGAGTGCTAAAGAAGCCTTAACTGATGAAAACTGGATTAATGCTATGCATGAAGAACTTGGTCAGTTTGAAAGAAATGAAGTGTGGACACTTGTTCCTAGACCTAGTCATACTAATGTCAATGGAACAAAGTGGATATTCAAAAATAAAACTGATGAATCTGGTAATATTGTTAGGAACAAGGCTAGGTTAGTAGCACAAGGTTACACCCAAGTTGAAGGAGTTGATTTTGATGAAACTTTTGCACCTGTTGCTAGGATAGAATCTATTAGATTACTGCTAGCTATTGCATGTTTTATTGATATTAAACTTCATCAAATGGATGTAAAGGCTGCATTTCTAAATGGCATATTAAATGAAGAAGCATACGTTGAACAACCTATAGGATTTGAAGATCCACAGTATCCTGATCATGTATATAAACTTAAGAAAGCTTTGTATGGTCTTAAACAAGCTCCTAGAGCATGGTATGGTAGGCTTACTGACTTTCTTTTGGAATATGGATTTATTAGAGGAGAGGTAGATAGAACTTTGTTCATTAAGCACACTGAAAATGATATACTAATTGCTCAAATATATGTTGATGACATTGTGTTTGGTTCTACTTGTGATAAAATGTTGAGTAAATTTGTTGAGGCAATGACTGCAACATTTGAAATGAGTATGGTTGGAGACTTGAATTATTTTCTAGGTCTTCAAATCAAACAATGCAGTGAGGGTATTTTCTTCTCCCAGAGTAAGTATGCTAAGAACTTGGTTAAAAGATTTGGTCTTGAGAATTCAAAACCAATGAAAACTCCTATGGGATCTTCTTTGAAACTTTGCAAAGACAGTGCTGGAACAGATGTTGATCCAACACTTTACAGATCCATGATAGGTAGTTTACTGTATTTAACCTCTAGTAGACCAGATATTATGTACAGTGTGTGTGTTTGTGCTAGGTACCAAGCTAATCCAAAGGAATCTCACCTGAATGTTGTGAAAAGGATTATCAAGTATGTTTCAGGTACAAGTGACCTTGGAATCTGGTATACTAAGGACACCAACAACATTTTGATTGGCTACAGTGATGCTGATTGGGCTGGAGATATAGATGATAGAAAGAGTACGAGTGGAGGATGTTTCTACATGGGAAACAATCTTGTATCATGGCACAGCAAGAAGCAGAATTGTGTTTCACAATCTACTGCAGAATCTGAGTATATAGCTGCTGGAAGCTGCTGTACACAACTCTTGTGGCTGAGCAAGATGTTCCATGACTATGGTATTGAGAATGGTATACTTACAATCTTTTGTGATAATACTAGTGCCATTAACATTTCTAAGAATCCTGTACAACACTCACTCACAAAGCACATTAGCATAAGACATCACTTTATGAGAGATTTAGTAGAGAAGAATATTGTTAAGTTGGAGTATATACCTACTGAGAAACAAAATGCTGACATTTTTACTAAGGCATTAGACCATGAGAGATTCTCTATCTTGAGGAAATCTCTTGGCATGAGCACTATCTGAAAAATTCGGATGGGTGTTGTCACAAATGCGTCAGCATTTGGGACAACATCATGGGTTGTAAAAATTTTATAAGTTGAATTTATTTCTTACTTAGTTAAATAATTCCTTTGTAAAATATCTACGAATCTAAGAACCTTGGAGTGCAAAAATAAACATGTCTTACACCTCTCAAATGCATAAAAATGAGAATGTTATTAGCATACTAAAAGATGTACCAAATCACTGAGTAACTATGGAGCACGGAGTTCACTACTACGATGCCTTCTTTTCAAAAGGTGATTCTTTGGTAAAAACATCAATATATTTGTAATCCATTAAGTAAGTATGGGGCACGGAGTTCGCTACTACGATGTACTCTACAGGAACAATGGATCAATACAAATTAGATGCTATAACACAAAAAGAAAAAATATGGTGCAACACAAATGAAACAAATTCATGTAAAAACCGTGTTGAGGTGTTTGTAACAGTTTTGAGCACAACATTGCCTGATTCGAACTTATTTTTATAAGTAGTAATTATTTAATGAGATTTATTTTATTTATTTAAATTATATTACTAACCCACACTTTTATTTTTCAGATTATGCTTGGACTAAGTAAAGAATTCTAGAAACTTCTTAATTACCTAATTAATTAATAAAATTGATTTTACCCACTAATTAACCATGATCTAGGTTGTGGCTAAAAATGTGGACCACTATCAAATTATTTCTGGAATAAATCGTGTTAACCTCCAACTAAACACATTCTCCCTATAAAACTCATGATTTATGCTGCTAATTGTTTTTGTCGAGCTTTGTTAAGTACACTTCTTGCAAAAATTGTGTTTGGTCGTGTATTTCCCAAAATTGTTGTATACACTCTCCCACCTCGTGCCTCGAAATTCAAACCGTCCCTTTAATGGCTGAAAATCAATCTCAATCTCAGTCTCACTCACACTCTGTTTCTGAAACTTCCGAACAAACTGCCCAAAACTCTCTTGAAATTCTTGCTTCAATGGCTTCGCAACAATCCAACTCCTCAAATGCCGACTCCAATGTCTCTGCAAACCCATCAACAACCGCTCCTGTTCCAACAACTACTCCACCAACTACCCAAATCCCACAAGATTCGACCGTTGAACAGTTTACGAGAGCTGTCGAGGAGGTGTCTGCGACTCTTCGAACTACCGGACATCTACCCGTGATGCAATTCGGAGATATCACTGTGGATATCACAAGTTATTTGGCCGATCAAACTGCTCAAATGACTGCTGCAACAAAAAACCCTAATCCTACTGTTCCAATTTCAACGGAGGAACATGTCGAAACCGTTGTTGACGGAGAAGCTACTGCTGCATCCGAGTCTGAGGATGAAGAAATGAAAGACGCCCAAGCTTCTGATTCAGGTACAAACTCCTCTCTCTCACTTTCTGATGAATCTGCTCCCATTCCTTTCAAGAAAAATGTGCAGAAAGGGAAAAGACAGAGAAGCCCTGTTCAAAGAAGGAGATCATACCGTGTGTTCACTCGTGTGGATTACTCTGAATCCATGAGGAAGAAGAAGAAAGCTGGAGCTGATGCAGGTGAACCCATTCAAGTGTTCACTGATTCTGATGAAGAAACCGAAGTTGCCACTGTTGCTGCAAAGAAACCAAAGAAAGTTGATGTTGAGAAACCAGTTGAGAAGAAAATTGTTGCTGATCCTAAAGGAAAAGGGAAGGCCAAAATGACCCCTGAAGAAAAACCTGCTGAATCAGACTCTGATTCTGATTTCAATGTTTGCCTAAGAGACATGCAAGAGTCTCTTAAGAAGAATGCTGAGTCATTTGCTGCTGCAAAAGAGTCCACACCAGAACCTGATGATGGTGGAAGTGGAGACAGCTCATCTTCTGAGGCAAAGAGCTCATCTGCTGAAGCAAAGAGCTCAACCAAAAGCTCCTCTGAACATGATAGAGACACTGATCCTGATGAGGAACTACCTTCTGAGGAAGAAAGTGAAGGTACCTCTAATCACTCTAACTATGTTGAGAAAAAGTTAGAAATTTACTCTAAGAGGAAGTTGTTAATTGAGAAAAGGATTAATGTGCCTGATTTTGATAGTAAGGGGATGATTAAGTTTTTAGAGGATAGAAATCTGTTGAATGTTGTTATATTTGGTGAAGCCTTTCTTACAAACTGGTCTTATGAGTTCTATGCCTGTATGAAGAAAAGTTATGGAAAAAGAAGTTCTAGGTCCTATGGTACTGTTAATTTTAGGGGGAGGGATGTGCCATTCACTCCAGAACTTATTAATGAGTTCTTGCACACTCCTAATGTTGATGAGGATGATGATCCAGATATGGATGTTGTGATTACTGCAATCACAGGGGGTAGAAAGACTAAGTGGACTAGGAAGATGCTAGCTAGACACTTAACCTCCTTACATTCTGTTGTGTATAAGCTGATCATATACAATTGGATTCCCACTACCAACACCACTAAGATTACAAGAGACCAAACCATTCTTATGTATAGGATCTCTATACTTAAGAAGTTCAATCTGGGACATACTATCTTTCACCATATGAGGAAATTTACTGGGAAAACTACTGGGAAAGGAAATCTGCCCTATCCAGTCTTGATTTCAAACTATCTGAAGCACCATGGCTTCACTGCTAAGAAGACTGATGTTTTGAGGGGGAGAGTGCCACTGCTTGCTATTGCTCCTGCCTTATTGATTGGGGACAGAATCATTGATCTGCCCATAGTTGCTCCTGGTACTAATAGTCCACATAGATCTTCCAGACCCTCTACTTCTGCTCAACCAGGCCCTTCCAGAACACATCAGAGAAATGCACCCCCAAATGTTGAGAACATTCGTGTCAACATTTCTGGTAATGTGTATCTTTCACAGGAATTCATCAAACTACAGCTCAAACACTTGCAGGAAACTATTGATGAACTCCAGTTCCTGAAGGATAGGTGGACCAGTATGCTTTCACCTACAACAGGGGGAGTACCACCACCATCAAATTCCAATGTGGTGATTGAAGAGTTGAATGATGATGGAGTTCCTGCTGCTGCTGCTGGTGGTGAACCTGATGCTGCTGATGCTGGAGTAACTGATGTAGTTGCACATCTTGCTGCTACTTATTTTGTGGATGAAGCTGATGATGATGATGCTGAGATGGAGACCTTGTATGGTGATCTCCACTGATGAACAGGGACAAGCAAGACAGGGGGAGATCTGATTTCATAATGGCTGTTGTTTATGCCATTTATTCAGTTCAATCTCTGTAACTAATGTTTAAGTATTCTGAAATTCTGATACACTTGTTATTTATTTCTTAGATGTTAGGTTGTTTATTTGTTGCAACTTGCTTAAATTATGGTTACATTTAATGATATTTGTTTACTGCCTTTGCTTAATATGTTTACAGATTATCCTGTGTTTACTGCAGGTTGCTGAGTATTTGTTGTGTTTATTCTTTTTGCTCTGATTTTTCTATTTTGTTTTTGTAAGTGTCTAACTTTGATTCTAAGTTAATTCTTCCAATTCAACTTATTATCTTAGTATAGTTACTTATGTTGTGAGTAAGTGTACTGTTTATGCTTATTCTATTTTGGATAAAATAGTTTTGATCCTTTGGCATGGACCATTATGAAATTATCATTGATCTTCATTTGATTTGATCCAACGATTACAACAGGTATTGTCTTGACTAGTGCTTAGCAATGATGTCAACCTCAACTAAGTACATAAAACTGAGTATGTATAGAAATATATGTGCATCAGGTGTGTTGTAGTCGAAAGGTCAAATTGGGGGAGATTGTAGATGTTGTTAATTCTTAAATGTCTTAACATTATCAACAACATCTTAATTTGACCTTCCGAGATTTTTTCTAAGTCTTTTCTGAAATGCTACATTAAATGTTGACCTAAATGTTGTCGCATTTCTGGCAGGATCTAGAAGCTTCTACAAGGATCTGGAACCTGGAAGATTCCAGAACATTGGAGAACATGCTAGAACAGCCTAGATGCATTTGGAACGACCTGGAGCAGGCTAGAAGGATCTAGAAAGATCATGGAAGTTGTGGAAGTTGAGTTCCTAAAAAATAGGACCTCAATGTGGAAAGCCTTTAGAATTCGCATACCACCTCTATAAATACTGATTGAAGGCTCCATAATTCAGTGTGCTCTATTCGATCAATATCCTAGACCGAGCGTTCATCCATGTTAGGAAATTGTGGCCAATAGTTCTACATTTTAGTTCATACGTTGTATACCACCCGTATGACTGTGTGTCTTCTTATCTATTGAGAGTGTAATCATTAGATAGACTAGGCATTTCGACAGTGTATAATTTATACACTTAGTTCGTTTTCTAGACTTGGCACCTGCCTCGTTTATAGTTTCGTTGTGAAAGTTATTGTTGTAACATTTCACACAACATTTGTACTTGAAGATAAGTATTGATTTTACGCCATAAGGCAGACATAGATTTTTATTTATAAAATCTATGTTAAAAGTATTTCCATTGTGTCTCGTTTGTTTTTAGTGTTTCAAGTCTTCCGCTGTGTATCTTAATTTCTAATATTCTGTTAGAGTCAGTGTTGCACTATTTGTCTCAACATTCTGTGCAACATTTATCTACTTATACTTAAACACTTTTATACACCCCGCACACACTTTCAAATATGACGCATGAGTTTGCAAGGGTGTCTCGTTTTTATGAGAGCTCTTTTTTGTTGGGTAGATCCACCGGCATTTATGGTCGGACTACCAAATAACATGTGTTCATACAATAATGAGAGCTTATACTTCTTGCTTTAAAAAAAAAAAAAAAAGATTTAAGTAATCAACAATAAAATCTTATTTTACATAATTGTCCTTGTTATTCTTGTAATTTAAAAAAAAAATTGTTAACTTATGCTATTGATGATTGTGATTGAACCACTGATTTACATAGGATTTTAAAAAAAAAAAATATTATCTTATTAAAATTGGTTAATTTTTAACTAGCTAAAATTCAGAGAAAATTATTATTTTAGAAAATTTATTAATTTATAGAGATTTAGACAATCGTTTTCATTAATAATTTCACAACACCACGTCATATCATATACAACAACTTAATACAAAGTCCAGTCAGTCACACAAATGAACTTTCAAAGTTCACTGGAAAATAGGCATTCTTCTACAAGTTGGCGAAGGTTGGGATTCTCTAGAGCTGCAGCCACTCTTTCTTTATCATTTAACTGCTTGTTAACTGCACCACACAGCACAATCAATACACAACTCTAAAACAAAGGACAAATAACTTATTCTGCTGGCTAAACTTGTAAAAAACGGAAAGCTTGATTGCAAATAGTAGGGGTGTATCATATATGTGAGTCAAGCCGGCTCACTAGTCGTGCTCAAATTGGAAAAAGCTCGAAAATGACTCAAATTTAATTGAGTCAGCTCAGTGGTACTATACTTGCAAGCTTACTCGAGCTCGCATAATTTTACTATTTTATCCATAATATGGTATTTAATTGCAAAACGGATCTGATTATAAATAAAATATAAACATCTAATTAACGTTATGTAAGTTATTGAGTCTATTTTGAGTTTTCTGTTGAGTCAAGCTCAAAAGAATTGAGCTTCATCAAGTTCGAGTCGAGTTTCGAGCTTCGATCTTTTTAATCAAGTGGAGTTCAACCTTGATACTACTAGACTCAGCTCATTTACACCCCAACAAATAGGGAACGTTGTGATACCACAACAAACTCTTTCCAAGTTTCAACACAAGTAGTGATTGTGTATAAAAATGACATATCCCAAGCGCGAGAAGGATGTTCTAAGTCTGAATTTGGGATTATGTCAAATTAGCAATAGCAATGCCCTTTCTAGATATTCTTTGTTGGCAGCAAATTTACATCATGATGAAAAAGTTGGGAGGAGAGTTTTAAAGACACTATATCTTCCCCACCAGTCCACCTCTCTTGATTTAGATAAACTAAACATAGTCAACCAGTGTTTCAATGTGTAAATGCACTCCAACTATGAATGCAAAAAATAGGTAATATACTAGTGACAATCGACATGATGCAAAAAGCCACTTAACTAGTAACATTAGATTACTTATATCTGAGCATATATACTCATGTTCAAGGTATAACTAAAAGAAACAAACTTATGAAACCAGAGTGCATACTGATTGCAGCTAAAAGACTTTCACCTAAGCGCATATGCATAAAAACAGCTATAAACATCCCAACTCATATGCATTATTAAAATGCATGGTTTTACAACGATATAAACCAAAATCAAGCTAGTATCATCACGTATAAAATTGTTATGAAACCTTTTGAAGCTCATTAGAGGACACGCAGATACCTTTCTTTTATGAGTAGGTCAACAATGATTTAATACTTATTAATGCAAATATGAATTTTTTTTATTCTCACTCTTCTTTTATTTATAACTTTTCACACATTTTTCTCATTTTTACAACTTCGAATAAAACACATCAACTATTACACAATCATCCAATCATTACAATTACAATTACAATTAACAATAATATAATTATACAATTTGACATAAAGTTAAATTCGACCCTACTCAAATCTCAAAACCATCACACACCATTACTATTTATCAGGATATTGAAATCTACTAAATCCCAAATCAAACATACCCTTAGGTGGTGTTTACTTTGTATTTTGGATGGTTTTGAAAACCGATTTTGAAATCCTGATGAATAGTAATGTGTTTTTCTTTTGGGTTTTTGAGTAGGGAATGATTTAACTTTATGTCAAATTATTGTGTAAGATTTTTTAGGATTGTATTATTATATTATTGTTGAGTTATATTATAATGGTTAAGTGATTGTGTAATGATTGAAGTTATTATATTTGTATAATAAAGTTGTAAATTAATAGGTTCAATAGGAGTGGTTTTGGGTGGTTTTTTAAAAACGATATTTAAATCCCGAAGAAAACCAGTGTAGGATCTTAAAACCCGAAACCTGGTTTTTAAAACTGAAAGTAAACACCCCCTTACTAGTCATAGCTTGTGGAGGATACTAGAATACTTCTCCACAAAATAATGGGACGAGCATTATTGATTCACAAGGTATTTTTCAAAGATATTTACCTGATTCCTCATTTGCATGTGATCCAGGAGCCACTTTAATATCTACCTGTAAAAATCAAATTATTAATGGGTAAGCTATTTCAGTTACTGCTAAATCCAAATTAGAAACTCACATTATATTTCCAACCAACGAGCTATTTTGGAACTTTGCATATGTTAGAACTTGGAATAGCTTTGGAACTCCATTTTATGCCCAATTATGATGGTAAGCTCATGTATATAATAATTATAAGTTCCTTATACCTTTTGGTAGACTCATCAACGGTTTGTTCATAGGATAATACTACTCTACGTTCCACATAATATCAAACTGTTACTTCATTAGTTCACAGGAAAAGGATAGTGAAATGATAACGAAGTAGTGCTTTTAGACAGCTCGAACAAGAGAGGATAAAAAAACTATGCCCCTTATAAGTTTCAAATGCTCGATAGAAGAAGTACTTGAATGAGTTTCTCAAATCCAATAAAGACACGACGACGCATGATAGTGGCAATTTAGAGATTCATAACAATAGACAATATATTAGAAGTAGCTACATAGATGTATTAACCTTGAAATGTGGAGGAAAATGATCTTTCAGCTTCTCCCTTAAGCACAGACCAATTACTGTTGCCATGCTGCAATGCTGGATGGTTGGTGTAAAAGTTATCCTATGAAAAATTAATCCAAGGGAATAAATTAAATTCAATAATGCCTAAATACAGTTCACAGCACAATCACCTAAAAAAAGCACGCAATATCCATTACTAAACTAGTGTAACGAAATTGAGCTCAGCTATAATTAAAAAGAAGTGAAATTGTAAAAGAGGTATGCAATTGGGCAAATAGAGAATGAAATGTTGGTGAGCAGCAAACTGAAAGACGAGAAAGTACTAACAAAATGCGGCCGAGCTTCTCATCAACAGTAATGGACTCCTCGGAAAGCACGCTGAGCTGCTCCAGAGAATAAGGGTGCTCCGGATCTCTGATATCTCTCACATACTGTACACATTACCAGTCAAGGAACGCACATTTTCGTAAACGAAATTCAAATATAAATAATCAATCGGATGATTTACTGGAATTTCTTTTGGGTTTTGAAAAGAAACTGAGAAGTAAAAAGAAAAAAGAGAAGGATATCGTAGATTTCGAGAGGATCGACGGCGTCGTCGACGTCGTGGTCGGGGCGGGGGGCCGACCTTTCCTTTTTAGCATGGACCACCGGGTTCGCGTTTATCAGACCCAGAGTCATTTCTTCTCACCTTTTTTCTCTTCACTTAACAACACTTCTCATCACACACCTTTTATATGAAATGTAAGCTAAACTACTTTTTAAATCCTCTAATCACACTTCAAATCTTCCTTTATATCATTTCGTCTATAAAACTTTTCATTTTTTATTAATCACTTTTTTTAATCGACGTATCAAAAAGTAAAGGAAAGTTTATAGGCGGACAGAGTAGAAATCATTTCACATATGTTTGTCTATTTTTATTTTAAAATTTATGACATGTGTCTAGAAGATATAGAATTCTTTTAATTACAATTATTTATGACATACTTTCTCTATAAACATTATTCACTTGATCGGAATTCCATATGATTTATGTGTTACAAATATACGAGATTATGGTGAAAAATACTTAGATATGAAAATTGACTAACAATGACAAGGGCTACTGCATAGTAAAACTAAATACTAGTACAACAAAAAGAGTGAGGATTTTTATTAGGAGTAGTGCATAGTAAAAATAAATACAAGAAAAAAAGCTAGAATTGGTTCTTGATATCTTGAATGACAACATTGGCAGCATTACGGCCCGGGGCGCCCATGACCCCGCCCCCTGGATGGGCCCCGCTGCCGCACAGATACAAACCTGGTAACGGTGTCCTGTAGTTTGACCTGCATTATTATATCATAATCATAATACTGTATTAATGTTTGATTGCTTTAGCTATAATTATTTCAACATTATGAGCACATTTACACCTAATTAGTACGACTAATTAATTAAGCCACAACAGTAATACTAGTACAGTACTAAGTACAATATTACCATCCTTTGACTGGCCGCATCAGAAACAACGAGTCTAATCCCATTGCTCCATGAAATATATTTCCTCCTGAAATTTACTCAATGCAAGTTAAATGCATCATCCAATTACATTCTTATCTACTAATTGAGTTTTATTTTTTCTTACTAACTAATTGAAATATATGAACATGCCCAAGCCACAAATTGAATAAACAAATGTGCATAATGTTAATGCATGCCAATGAGAATTGGTGTACTCTATTTCAGCTTCATTCTATATTAAATATAAATATCAGAGTTTTACCTTTCAAACCAAATTCTCTTTCAAGATCCGGTGGAGTCAACATGTCATACCCAATAACTGATGAATTAAAGCCAGGGGCATATTCCTCTATCAAGTCGAAACATCTTTGAGCAAATGATTTCTGCGCCCAGTATTAACACGAAATTATTTCCTTTTTTCTTTTTTTTCTATACCAGAAAAGATGCTTGAAAGACTTGTTGATACGAGAATATTTCTAAGCAATGGAGATGAGTTAACTCACTCTGTACTGAGGATCGTCCCAGCTGCCTTGACTAGGTTTATAAGGCGTGTACTGAATAAATAGATTGATCACATGCTTCCCTGCATCATCATCAAGTAGCAATTACTGGAAATCATTACCATTACAATAAATAGATATCATATGCATAAGTTGCTGAAAATTTTCAAGTACCAGGCGGAGAAATAGTTGTGTCTAATACCGAAGGAATTGTCATCTCAATTACAGGCCTTCGAGAAGGTATCCCGTTTACAGAATCCCTACAAGCGGAGTCAATCTCCTCCATACTGGTTGAGACAAAAAATAAAATATCAAGAGATCAATAAAAGTCTTGCGTGCACCTGGTTCACCATGCAACTCAATTGCATTTTAAATGATATTAGTTGATCAATATTAGTTGTTTTCACTGAAAAGTATTAATTGTGTCCATGCAACTTGTGTACAAGAGACTGACTCCAAGACATCAACTTCATTCATCAACCAAAAGTAAACAAATTCTTAAGAAAATTGTGAGGAAATACAAGAAAAAGACAAATGAGGTGGTGAATTGGTTTGGACTTTGGAGATACAAAATAGAAAATGTTGATGCATACTAGGTTTTGCCCCATGAGGGAAACTTATTTTCCTAAATTCTTTTAAGTTATACTTAATAATAGATTTTTTTCTTCTATCAAAGAATTAGTAAGTTTTATAAGCCAAACACTTTAACAACTCATAAGCTACTTAAAATTTACATCTTATAAGCTCACGAAACAACATATAAGATGTTAGAGCTTATGAGATGTTTAAAATAAGCTTAGTCAAACAGGCTTTTAATGTGAGAGGCAATAACTACCTCTCCGAACCAATGTGAATAGTGCCCATATGCTGCGGGCCAGCATCAGGACTGCTCAACTTGCAGCAACGAAACTGTGGCAATTTGTCAACAGCCAAATTGATTTTGGTAGTTGCCTGTCCAGCAAATAGCAGCCCCAGTGAATTTCGGATGACTTTCTTAAATAAACTTGATGACTTAGAAAGAGAGGCAGAGAGCGAAAAAATCATACTCACAGAACTGTAATCAGAGTTCTTGACAGAACTGAGAAAATCATCAGGAAGTACATTGTGTGGCACAAATTCCTGTGTCAGCAAGTGGCGATCCTTATCTATTAACCACAGTCAGAAACATACATTTTGCATGTACCTGACACTTCTATTTCAAAACTGAAATATATGCAAAAGAATAGAACTAAAATTCACCATGAACGTCCTGTATGGGGTTGCATTTGACAAAACAACAGAAGAGCGCACTTGTGTACCATCAGTCAGCAAAACCTAATCAACTCAATCCATGCACCAAACATCTGAATAGGTAAGGTTCTAGATCAGTAAAATCAACTAGAAAACATTTACTACACTTACTCCAGACACTCTGCCTGAATCCTCAATCATCAATTTTGATACCTATAGAACACAACAGAAAACCTGTGAGAACTTCAACAAGAAAAATCTTAGGGGGCACTTGGTTCAAATTCTTCAATGGGAATGAGAATTATGAAATAGAGAATTACAATGAGAATGATGGTTACATTGTTAGTAAATTGCTCTAATCTTGGAATAATTTGATACAAACAATGATTGTTGGTTGAGAAATAGTGGAATGATTGAGGAGAAATGATTATAGGGAAAAGGGGCAGTTAATCAATATGGGATAATGATTAGCTTATTTTGGGTCTCATTACCTCATACGAAGGTGAATTGATCATCTTTTATTCTCCTTTTTGATAAGAAACAGATTTTATTAATAGGGGAGAGAAGGTAAGGGGGTGAGAAGTCCCTTCCCCAAAACAAACTCTTAGACTTATTCTCATTAACCACCAGAATTAGCCTATATTCATCTCCATTACCATTCTCAGTGAAGAATTATGAACCAAGCGCTCCCTTAGTATAGCAAGACTGCAGCATAATAGCCCTTCAATAGTGAAGTCAGTGAAGAGATTTGCCGATAACTACTAGTATTTTTTGATTAGACAATTGAGACTGTCAGTATTTTGACCTTTTCCTTTAACAAATTATTAGACTCCAGACTTACTTCAGCTTCTGTGATTATGGTAGCTCCAGCTTCTCTAGCAGCGTTAGAAATGGACATGGAGACAGAACCCATCCCACCTTCAACATACCTGAAAAGTGTCATTTAAGAAGTGAGAGCAGACTGAGTGGATAACAAATCTGATGGCAAGAATAATGAGTGTCCATTTCTAAAATAGGTATTTACTATTAGGTAGTTTTATTGATGCTTGTCTATCACTTATAAATTGGTAGACGAATGCTGATTTTTTCTGCTACTGAAGTCATGGAAAAATTGGTAAAAGAATCTTCAGCACTCTGTCCACAGCTTGCATTAAGTTTGGGAAAAAGGTTACTCTCCCCACCCCCACCCCCCTCATAAGAGGATGCCATTCAATTGTCAAAGAAACAAACCAATGTTGACCACAGCACTTGGTCCACGAAAGAAAGGAAATGAAATGCCCATGTACAAAAATGATAAGCAGCAGTAATTTAAAGATACTTACGACCAAACTCCACGATGACCATCGGTTTCTCCCATCACGTGATGTAGCAAAACGTATCCACTACCAGGTGTACTCACAGATCCCTAGGATGCAACACAAAAAGAGACCAGCAAAATTTCAATTTGTTGGAAAGACAATAAATTAAATTTGGAAGTTCAGTGTTGTATTTAAGGAGTCCACATTGCTGATGTCCTAGGACCGTTCTTTGCTATGGTGATTTGCTGACAGATGAAGAAGTAGACAAAGATAAATAAATAAATAGTGAGGTTTACGAAGTGACAAAAGAAAAAGGAAAGGAAAGGAAGAAGGAACTTAGTGTACGCAACATTAACCAGACTTGCAGAATTCTATTATCAATTGGTATCCATCTTTCTACTAGTATAACAGAAGAAATTATAGATGCTGATTTACAAGACGAGAATTAAAAGTTCCCTTCATGGCTTCATCACTCCTTAGACAATATTATTGATAAGAAGGCCGCTGTGAATCTATTAACACTACAGCAAATAAAACATATATTCAAGGTAAATCTTACGGTGGTCCCGATAACTGCATCCGTTGCAAGCGTTGCTTTTAGGACATCAGTCTGCAAGTAAGAACAGAAAGTTTAGTCATTTATGAGTAAATAAAACAAAATATGAATTGGCAAAATGCCTCGTTGTAACACAATTGCAAAGCTCCTCAAAACATTTTCAGAAATGGGAACTACAAGTGCTATTGACACATCTGCAGGAAGATAACTAATTCAACAAAGATACAAAATATTCAGGGGCATTCAATGTTATATTTTTCTTATCTTAGGCCACCAGGAATGGATGAAGAACTGATACACCTCAAAACACTGAGAACTCCAAGTGAGATTATACTATGAATGAATCCTTCCATGTCCCCAGTCCCCACAAGGCCACAACTATTTTTATCTTAACATTAATCATTATATGCATGGTGTTCCACTGTTCCACAAAATACAAAAATCCAAATTTAGGTTAAATTAATTTTTAATAATAGTCTATTTGATTGTGTGTTACTGCAATCTTGAAATCTCTCTGGATTAATTGGTATCGGTCAGTTAAGGAACTCAAGTACAAGATAGAGTTGACATTATCCTACTTCCACTCCAGAAAAGGGCAAGTTAGTTAGTAACCATAATTAACATTAATCTGTGGTTCTTTGAGCCAATTAGGAATCGATTCCAAAGATTTTGATTGTTCGTCAAAAAGCATTTTAATACCCTACATCATCTATTACCTCAAACCAATTGTTTAAAACCTTTGATGCAGGGGACAGCAGGAGGTCTGTAAAATCCCTACAAGCTCAACAGATGTGAGTAAAGAAACGCAGATATTAGATCCCGTAGGTAGGAGCAGCTTCTATTTGAACAAAGTCAGGGATCTTGCAGCCAAATGGGAGCAAGAAAAGAGAACAGGAAACTTCAAAGATGGTGTGTAACTCTTACAGAAATTCTTTTTGACCCATGGCAACTGCTTTTTGCAGCATATGACCCCAAAAGACTGACTTTGTTAGATTATCCTTCATACGAGCATTAAATGATGAATCTTCGTGCAGTTTTTCAGGAGGAGATGAATCCAGGAGGTGATCCATGAATTCACAGAAGTTCTGTAATTGACTCTCATACCTATATAAGAGTGTGAAGTACAGAAATGAGAGCCATAAACAAGTCCTCAATGTTTCACCCAAATGCGGAGAAATGTGAAGGGGTGTACATAATGTGCAGTTGAATAAAACAAATGAAGATTTCTAGCCACGTTAATGGTTGAGTCACAATACCGTATTGGATGATTACACTAATGGGGGGTTTGGTTGATAATTCTTCACGGGAATGGTAATGCAAATGAATACAGTGTAATTATGGTGGTTAATGAGAATAAAGAAATGATCAATTCACCTTCATCCTACTTCGTACGAGGTAATAAAACTCAAAATAAGTTGATCATTACCCTATTTTGAGTAACCACCCTCACCCCTATGAACATTTCTCCTCAAGCATGCCACTCTTTCTCAAGCAACAATCATTTTTCCCAATTTATTCCAAGATTAGAGCAGTACACAAAGAATGTACCATCATTTTCAGTGTAATACTGTATTTCATGATTCTCATTACCATTCCCTTTGAAGAATTTGAACCAAGAGGCCCTAAATAATTTCCACTTCACAATCACAAAATATGGCAAAATAATACTAGCATTTTACTCTACATCCTTCTTTTCCATGTGTTACTTTTGCTATGTTGCAGGCTAAAATATATGAAGAGTACAGAAGAAAACAGAAGATGCATGTGTGTACCTAGGGTAAGCCTCGGCATCACGTTTCGAGAACTTAGAAATTTCAGAATAATTCATTTCTGCATCAGAGCCAAGCAGTAAGTATCGTCCATCTAGACATGGAGTGAAGGATGATGGATTCCTCTTCAACAGCTTCAACCCATGCCTCCCCAACTCCAAATCCCTATTCATTCAACGACATACTAAAATTAACTAGGAGTATATCTTAAAACTCAAATCGGAAAGATTGAAATTAAGAAAAGATGAGAAAGACTTAATAATGCAGGGGCGAAGAAGGCTCTGGAGGTAACTACAGCGGGAAAACTTGAAGCCAGGAATGAGCTCTTCGGTGACGGCGGCGCCGCCAATGACGTGGCGGCGCTCAAGGACGGCGACTGAGAGGCCGGAGCGGGCGAGGTAGGCGGCCGCAGTGAGACCATTGTGACCACCGCCGATGACAATCGCGTCCCATTTCTTCTCCGTCAATTCGGGAGCCACAGTACTGAAGGTTCTCACGTATCGCCGGCTATGCTGTCGCCACATTTTCTTTCTCACTTTTGCTGAGTCAAGTGGTGTTCTACTCTCAAGTGTTTATATTTTGGTCAATTTTCTTTGATTAAAGTTGATCTTTGTTGATATTTTTTAGCCTCTATTATGCTACAAAAATTTAATTAAAATTGGAAAACGTAAATTACATTTTAAATACACCAACAAGTGTAAAGTATTTTTTTTTTTTTTGAGCAAACAAGTGTAAAGTATTAGTGATTGACATTTATTTGCATGCAAAGTTAATACGTTTCGACTAATGCTTATGCGTTTTTTTTTTCTTTTTTTTTTTTTTTTTTGCTATTAACGAGTAGCGCTTCAACTTTAACAACTTTGTCAAATTGAATGACGAGAGACATTGGACAGCGCCACATCGTTACTGCAAATTGTAAAATTGTATGATTTCTTTCACATGTGAAGTGACGCCTAAAACAAGAAAAGTAAATTTAATGGGAATTGTAAGAGGTAATTTTGTAAATTTCTATGTATAAGGTAAATAAATTAGTTTACTTTTGTGTATGTGTGGAGAAAATATAATGGTATTTGTGTAAATTTTAGAATATTGTGAGGGTGAAGTTTATAAAAAGTTTTTCATTTTAAGGTATGAAAGTTAATTGTGGAACAAAAGAAGTATGAATTTGATGATAAAAATTATGCATAAATTTTAAATATTTTCTGGAAAAGTTATTAAATCTTGTGTTGTTTTTCAACAATACTCCCTCCGTCTCCCTGATTATTTGTACACTTTTCTTAACGAGACGTGCCAACATTATTTGCATACTAAAAAAAAAGGAAATAACTCACATAATTTTTATCCTTACAATATTTGTCTAATTTAAAAAATGTCACTCTATTTGGAGGGCCCACAATTTAATCTAATTTATAACTTTAGTTAAATCTCCTTTCACTTTAGTCAATAAATTATCGATAATACTCCTATTTAATTTTATTTTACACATCACTACATTTCATTAAACTTGATCAAATTATGTAAAAAAAAATACTGGAATGAAAGGAGTAATTTATAAACATATTCCACCAGGTGAGTAACCTTGTCAAAATTAATTTGGGGGTAGCACACTAGTACCCTATTTGTAGACATGATCAACAGCATCCACCACACCAAAAGTCTTGTCAAATTTAATTCGGGGAATTTATGATAATTTTGTATTTTGTCATTCGTGTGGATTTGAATTTGGTAAGACCAAGTTAATTCAAATTTGTGGCATATTAATCACAATTCACGGATATATCAAATTCATTCTTCGTGCTCAAGAGGACGACCACGACGTCAGTATGTCTCCTCTGGTCTATTTATTTCAATTGAAGGTACTTTTCGCATTTCTTGTTTGTAATTTTATTTATTTACGCTTGTTTATTACAACTTTTGTGTTTGTTTATCGTGACTTTTGTTCACATTCCGTGTTCCTTTTCAGTTGTGATCTGTAAAAATATTCCGTGTTCCTTTTCAGTTGTGATCTATAAAAATCGACGACGCTGAGCTATTTTATATACGTCTCTTGAGTTGAGAGCCTCTGATTCCCTCTCTAAAGTTGAGAGGTCTCTCTTTGTTATTTTCAAATTGATTTGTGGAGTGAATACTTTTGGTGGAACGAGGAACATTGGATACATATAGCGACCATTAATAATTTTAGAGGTGGAGATTCGTGTGAAAATTACTACTAAACTCTTAATATGACGAGCTAGGGAATATGAGCCATATAGCATGTTCTCATCTGCAATGACTTATTAACCTATATTATAACAATACATTGATTACGAGATTCATCTTATTTGTAGAAATGTCAATGATTTGACTTATTAACTTGTTAAGAGCGTCTGGATCTTTCTCAAATCCTCATTAATTGGTTGAGCCTAGAATTATTGTAGATGACCTTCTCACTGTTTAAGCTATAAAAGCCATTTTGAAATGGACATACAAGTTGTTGTACCGATTTTTGTCGGGGTGTATTTATTAAACGGTAACAAACAATATCATTTATATGTGAGTGGTTTTTTAAGGATTGAAAGATGATCAAAGATGTTTTTGATGAACTCTTTAAGATTAGGGTTTGTTCTTGAGTTAGAACTTGAAGCAAGCTTGAGAGGGAAGATAGGGAAAGTGTTGTGCTTTTTTAGGAAAGGTTGAGAATGATTTTATTAAGCCTTCAAAGGGCTTATATACTAGGTTACAATTTGCATGCCTTAATTGCTGACAGTTCAGCATTAATACACATATTAATGCGAATATAGTTGCTATTTAATGTAAATACAACTACTGTAGTGTGATCATTTCATGCATTTAATGCATCTACTTTGTATTAAATGCCTATACACTCAGCCATTATAAGTCACATCCTACGTTATACTCGGCGCCGATCGTACCACTTGCACCACCTTTGACTTGTCAATGCTCGGATGGTAAATTCCATAGTTGTTTTGGTCGCTGTTGCTCTAATCTGGGCTCATGGCGAGCATCTGGACTTGAGATTTTCTCATATAACCGCATTCTTCCTGTCTTCAAGATATCTTCTTCGCCGATGAAGTTGCTCGTTGCCACGTGGATACGTTTGATCTATTGACTATTAAATGAGGACTTCACTTGCTCACCTTTCATTGGCTGCTCGTCTTTGACCTTGCTGACTAGGCTTGATGACTTTGACTATTCTTCGTTGAATTGTTGACTGGTTAATAAAACAAATGTTGACTTGTTGACTGAACATAATGTATATAACACAAGTGGATATATATTTATTTGTTGTTTTAAAATTTATCAGTTTTACTCTAAGCCGTGTGAATAGTGACTCTCATCTCACTAACCTTAAAAACGGAAATGGTGAAGATTGAAATCTGGAGAAATAATTGAGAGGCAGACAATGAAGAAGATGAAGAGTGACAAACTCATTCTATAAATCAGGATTAAAGAGTCGAAACATAGACTCGATTGTGTAATTTATAGAAAATGTATGACAAATTTGACTCAGTATTCAAAGAAAGTGGTAATGAATTTATTTATTTATTTGATGTACTAAAATGGTAATTCATCCATAATCGATAACATTGCGTTTTAATCATGTGAAGTAAACGGGGATAATCTTAATGATGGGATTACAACTATTTGTTTTTCCTTTATTTTTAATTTTTAATTTTTTTATTATGGGTGTAGGCAGTGAGAGTATGAAGCCATCATTCTCCGTCTCCCCCAATTAGAATTAAACACACCTTCCCTTCACTCTCCTTCAAATCCCTAGCCACCACCCTCCGCCACCTCCACCGGCACACCGCCGCCGCTCATACCTCTGCAATTGATTTCCCTATACCGCTTCGTTCTCATGGGTGAGCAGACCCACACCCCAATTGGTACCATACCTAAACCAGAATCCCAATCCCAAATCGAAATACCCAATAATCAACCAGAGTCCAAGCCCCAATCTTCACCACCCACTTCTGACTCCGCCGCCCAGATTTCTCATCCTCAACCTGCACCTGTACCGGAGGCCTCCAATTCTGTCGCCGCCGAGATCTCCCATCATCCGCAGAATCCTTCCAAAATTCCAATTCGACCTCAAAAAATCCGTAAACTTTCCAATAACGCCGCCACACCGGAGAAAGTACCCTCAACGACCGCCGATGATTCCTCCGTATCCGCTTCATCACTCACCTCGACCGCAACAGCCAAGAACCGGCGGCGCAGCGCCTCCCAAGTTTCTAGAGTTCTGCCGCAAGTTATCAAACCCTTATCCGCTGATGGAGAGGTTGAATTAGCCATTCGCCACCTCCGTGCGGTTGATCCTTTACTTGCGCCGCTTATTGACACTCACCCACCTCCTCATTTTGACTCTCACCACCCTCCATTCCTATCCCTCACTAAGAGCATTCTTTATCAGCAGCTTGCGTACAAAGCTGGCACTTCGATTTACACACGCTTCATCTCCCTTTGCGGTGGAGAGGATTCCATCTGCCCTGATTCTGTCCTCGCCCTCTCTTCCCAACAGCTCAAGCAAATTGGGGTTTCTGGTCGCAAAGCTAGCTATTTGTATGACCTAGCAAATAAATATAAATCGGGGATTCTATCTGATGACACAGTTGTGAAAATGGACGATCGATCATTGTTCACGATGCTATCCATGGTGAAAGGGATAGGTTCTTGGTCGGTTCACATGTTCATGATATTCTCGCTTCACAGACCTGATGTTTTGCCAGTGAGTGATTTAGGGGTTAGGAAAGGAGTGCAGTTCTTGTATGGTTTAGATGAGTTGCCCAGGCCTTCACAGATGGAGCAGTTGTGTGAGAAATGGAAGCCGTATAGGTCAGTTGGGGCATGGTACATGTGGCGGTTTGTGGAAGGAAAGGGAGCCTCATCTGCTTCTGCAATGCCTCTTGACGCTGGTGTTGTGCAGCCGCTGCAGCAGATAAATCCCCATCAGGATGGGCATCAGCATCAACTGCAGTTTGTGGAAACAGTTAATGGCATTGGCAACATGGGGTAATCATTTTCTTTCCTATTCAATTCATAATATGAAGGAGTCTTGCTTTTCCTATATTAATTCCTTTATGTGAATTCGCTGTGTTCAAATAATTGCCCTGTATTGAAGAAACGCACTAAGGACTAAGGTTATGTGTGTTATGGGATTATAGTGGGCCGGGGAAATCCTGGACTTTGAAGTCCTAATTTTTTAAAATCTTGATGTATATTTAAAGTGTATATTTATTTGTTATGAGATTTTATAGGGTAGCATGGCGAAAAGTTTATTGATGTATTATTATATTATTGTATTGCAATGATTTAATGATTATGTATTATTGGAAATTGTGTAAAGGGATAAGATTATTATTGGGAAGTAAAAAATGTAGATGACGTGAGTGCATTTTTTTTTTCTTTATAAGAACAACAAATTAAGAAAAACCCTCTACCCCTCCCCATGACTTGAACCCATGACCTTGCGGCCTAGGTAATGATGCTCTAACCACTTGAGCTATTCCACTTCGTCAATGTGAGTATATTGGGAGAATAAAAAATGAGAGTGGGTGGTAAGTGATAAAGTAAAATTTTATAGGGTGTAGTAGAGCTGTGATGCTCTAACCACTTGAGCTATCCCACTTCGTCAATGTGAGTGTATTGGGAGAATAAAAAATGAGAGTGGGTGGTAAGTGATTAGGTACATTCAAATCTATCAATTTAAGTCACAAACGAGATATTTTTCAATGTCTAAAGTCAGGCCGGGCTAGTCGCCATACAAACATACCCTAAGTGATGATGAATTTCAAACTGTGATGGCATGGATTAAGCTAGTGTTGGATATCATATAATAAAAAATTATTGAAGTTTTCATATAAGTTTTGAATTTGTGAAGCCAGCTTGAGTTGTGAATTTGTTTAGATTGAAAACCTAGAATTTGGGATGTGAAATTTCCACTGTACTGCACTTGAAAACAAATTGTTAGTGTGGGATTTGGCATCATAGTTTATGGAGATGGTTACCTGCAAAAAGCTTCTTAATTGCTGTTAATTTTAATTTTTACGTGAGTGTAGAAAATCTTCCCCAACTTGAGAGGAGAGGACTGTATTATGTGAGGAGTATCCGCTCTACTCCTTTAATTAATCCTTCATCCAGTGCCTAATTTGGACCATGAGGTAACATTAAGGACAAGAAAAATTACTGTTATGTCTCGCATTGATAATTCTGCGATTAGGATTTAGCATAACTGCATAGGGCCTTTGTGGCTAAGTAATATATATGATTACTTTTTATTATGGAAATTTTAGGTTTGTGTGGTCAAATCACGTGAGCAAACTGCAGACTTTGCAATTATGATTCCTGATTTGTGTTCATGTTTTCAAGGGTCATTACTTGCTTGTTGAAAAGTTGGTTTGGCCACTAGGCTATTTGTGTGATGAGTTATTTATTGAAAGGTTATTTGTTTATTTTGTGTTCTTTATTTTTATTTATTGTGTGTATTTTTTTCTTTTCGGTTAATTTTGTTTGGATGATTATAAAGTATTGGCAATCCTCATAGAATACATCTTGGTTCAATGATATGCTATTTGTACTGAAAATTGAAATAGTTAAGCTAAACTGAAATGATAATTTTTCCCGTGTTCCTTTTATTTATGAACTTAAGCAGCCGCTCCTTGGATTTTAATAAAGAGTAATATTGGTTCCTAGAGTTGTTGAAGTGATTGAGATTAATCAATTAATGTTAAGTTTACACAAATCATATGGTGGGAGCTCATTTTCTGTAGCAGAGAATTATGAGAACCTTTCCTGTTGTCTTCCAATGATTTATTTTCATTAGCAACATTAAAAAATATAGTTATAAGCTTGGATTAGAAAAGGTCTAAGCAATGCTAATTTTGTTGACCTACATATAAAACTTGTCTTAAACTATTTTTTGATGCTGTCAAAAACGTACAAGCTTGTTGTAGTAAAGGTTCAGATTCAACAGTTAGCTTGCCATATGGACACATCAGTGGAAAGCTGAAAATGGACAAACTGCACTGAGATATAGGTTCTTCTCATATTTTATATAGGTTTTGACGAATATATTTGACTCCGAGATTCTATTAGTGAAGAATTAAATGTGTGAGATGTAATATTAGGATATATGATATGATGCACTTCAGCAGATATTTTAAACTGTAGATGCCCTGTCATGATTGTTTTACTGTTATTATTCGATATTGTTTTTAGATCTTATCATTGTTTTTTGTTATTAATGGGCATGATATGACAGGATTATTCAAGTATTTGTAACGACCTATAGTATAGCATATTCAAGATCTTATTATGTTTTGTCCTGAGTTTTTTATTTTTTTTCACTTTGTTTGGTTTTATAATGATTGATTTGAAATGGATTGTTGTCAGTATTGCCAAAGTTAATTTCTTAAATTGATAAAAGTGCTCTAAGGTGTAATTGGGCCAATGAATTTTGTAAAACTAAAGTACTTGGCAAATAACAAATAGTTAAAATTAGAGTACTTTGGTACGGTTGCACATAGTAAAAATATATCTGCAACACTTCCTGATAGAGTCAATCAAGCTTCCTTTGCTTATCAGATTTATATTCGCTGAAATAGGAATGGAAATCATAAATCAGACGACCAACATTCTTATTAACATGATTAGTGGATCTTTGTTTGAGAAATAAATAGCTGAATTAGTTGATCTCCATTATGAGGGTGTTTGCAAAAAATATGATTTTGATTAAGAGATTTAATTTAGTGACTGTGAGAAAAATTGCTTAATGAAAGTGGTTAGTGTTTGCAAAATTAGTAGAAAGTAGAATCAACTAGAAGCATACCCTTCCCAGCTTTTAGATTTTAGATTTTAGATTCTGGGTTAATTTAAGTAGAAGCATTCAATTTGAACACACTCAAGCTAGCTTTTGCAAAGCAGAAGCTGATTAAATAATCAGGTTTAAGCTGTTGAAAACACCCCCCTAAGACTAGCACTTAGCACTTCCATATAAGTTCCATGTTAAAGGAGAAGTTGGTGATCTAGTTCCTATGCTAAAACCCTACTTGACCATCATGAAAATCTATGCAATGTTTATCCTGACACTAAAAGCGGTTGTAATGATTGTGTAAAGGTCTAAAGGAACAGTGACCCATTAGTTCCAAAGGATACCAAGAATTGGTAAATAATTTTGGTTCCCTTAAAACTTGTAATCTTCTTTGCTAAGGTTTTAATGTGGAGGTTCCTTTTAGTCTTACCTTACTTCCCTTGCTTTCTATTACTTATGTAAGCATTCTAAGGTGGTGTTTGCAACCCAGAATCACTTTTTTTTTTTAAGTTGAGCCTACCAGCTTTAATAATAAAAATTTTAAAAACGATTCTACACTATTCAATTGAGTTTGCAAGCACCCCGTAAGTTCAGTTTGTGTTAGTTCTGTTGTCACTTCCTTTGCTGCTCTGTAATATCGTATTTGCTTTTGAGTTTGTTTGATCTGCTTTTACTTTAGGGCGTGTATGTGGAACCAATGATAAGCAAATGCCAGTCTGATGCTGACTTAATGATTGAGAAATTTCTTTGCATCCGATTCAACTCTCTAGTGAGGAATTCGAGCATGGCTAGAGAAGAATTTCCCAAGAATCTAGGTGCCGAATTCGCACATCCCTGAGTTGATGTTATCTGTGCTGTTATGAGATTTGTCCAGCTTTTATACTCTCTTGTGCTCTGGTGTATAAACTTTTATTTTGAGTTGATGGAAGCTAGCGAATTCGGGATACTTTGAATTGAGATATCATCAGTATGGGAAGTCATAGATATATGAATATGACAACCCGGAATTTGTGATCAGATAGTCAGTATTTACTGGCATTTTATATAATTAAAAATCTTTCATTTTACGCATGGGTTGAGAAATTGAGTTTCCCTTGATTGGATGGTTCTTCTTATAGTTATAGGTTAATTAAATTTAAACCATTACTGAAACTCACATTTTCATTAGTGTACCCTTACCTAACCTAGTGTTGGGTTTTTGTTCAATACTCGAGAGGATTTACGGCTAGTTAAATTGACTTTTTTTTTTTGGTAAATTAGAAAATATTATTCTATCAAGTGAAGATTTAAGCTCGCGTTGTCATTAATTGGAAAAATTTGTAACGTTAAAATTGTTTCTAGCTATTGTTGGTGGGAAACTGTTATGAATTTACGATCCCCCATCCGATCCACAATTGCTTGGTATGGAAAAGGGCTACCTGGGGAGAGATTTGCACGACATTAGGAACCAAGGTGTGTGGTCTGCCTGGGTCGCTGTGAACGAAGGTTACCCAAAGTGTGAGCTGTCTGTGGACGTCTGGTTTTTAGGGTGGTAAATTATCCACAAACAATGGTGGATGGGTACTTAAGTCGGGAGTCAATCCTTCACTCTCGAGCTAGCTTTTGGGTGAAGTTAGATTGCTTTTGGTGAAGAAATGATAATTTTTTTTGCATGGAGCTGTTAGGCTAGGTGATGAAGAAATGCAGTGCCAGATTAAGGTTGTTGCATGACAAAACGTGTTAGGCTAGGTGGAGATGTGTCGAGACCCTATAAACCCTTGTAGCTATGTTCTTGAAAATGATCAATCAAATATCCGAATATATAGAATTTTTTTGAATTTTTTTGAGTTAATCTTAAAAACATTTTGGTCATTTCGATTTTAATCTCTCTAGCCATTATATCAATTTCACGAGTAATTGAAGACCTTGAAATTTTTTTAGCACAATGATTATAAGCCGTAATTAAGTTTTTTTTTTTCAAAACGAAGATCATTTGAAAAACGAAAGGGAAGATGTTTAGAACAAATAAGTTTAGCTATTTCTCTTCTAGCAACCTTCTAATCATATTAATCAAATAAAGAAGTAGGATTAGAAGCACCTTCACAACATGTCGTGAATCCTCGTAATTGTGTTTGAGATGATGCACAACTCACTTCATAAGCATGGCAAGTTACTAAGTGCTTTCTCAGTATTCCATATCCATTACCTTTTTCAAATTTATAAGATTTAGGACAATGATTACATTGAGCATTAAAAATGTTTACCTTTTCGGTTGGCAATTTATTGAAGTGGATAGTGAAAATATCGGAAGTAGGCATTCTACCGCTTGTTCTTGTAGGTCTTTTCCTCCTTCCTTGAGTTTGAGTTCCTCCTTCGGCTTCAGGTTCGTCTTCGGTGTGTTCCGGTTCACGTGGTGGAGCATTTTCCTCTTCTTGTGGAAAAGAAGTGTTGAAAGTAGTCATGGTAGTCGTCGCTTCTATTTCCTCCACATTTCATGAAATGTCAATATCATCATCATCGTCAAAGTGTGGAACCGGAGGAAGAGGTGCAGCCATCGGAGTCTTGCCCTTTCCTCTAGATGAAGATGATCCTCATTTTATTTTTTTTGTAATAAAATTTATAAAATAAATATAATATAAAGCGGACTAGTTTTTTTTTCGACCGTTGGATAAAAAGAGGACTAGTTTCAGAATAATCCGGACTGTAGGATCAAAAATCGATTTAAAAAAAAATGTCCGAAATCGGCGATTCCGGTTCAAACCACCGGTGCCCACTTCCCAACGGTAACATCCATATTAAATCTGGACCGTCCGTTTGAAAAAGAGTTGTTGGTGACGTCATTATGCTGACGTCATATATAAAAAAAAAAAATAGTGGAACCGCCGGTTCAAACCGTGGAACCAGCTTACAGCGGTTTGATTTTTGCGGAATGAAGAATCGAAATCGAAAAATGGATTTCACGGTTCCGGTTCCTTTAAGGCGGCGGTTCCGATTCTTTTGGGCAATTCTAATGTGATTGCAGTGAATTTTGTGAAAATAGATGTATAAGTATATTTTATATGAGTGGATGTGAAAATTAGATTTAAAATTCCGAATTCGAATGAGAAGTGGATTGCAAAGTCCGAAATTCGTTTGGGTGAGTCCAATATAATAGCCAAACAGTATTAAAGGGTTAAATGGTGGGAACGAGTGTTGGACGTTAAATTGGTGTTTTGGCATGGAAAAAAACAAATACAATGAGATATTGTTGTTCCCAAGGGTATTAGAGGGTAGGAAACGAGCATATAGTGAAATAATAGAGCTTTGATGTATTTGCATTTCAATACACTTCTTTAAGTTAATTAAATTATTTTTTAAATTGTATTTTATTATTTACTATATTACACTTCTTTAATATAAATGCATTTTAAAATTTTTTATTTTTAATTTATAAAAAATTATTATCCTACCCTTTTAATACAAATTTCAATAAGTATTATTTTAAAATTAAATACATAAAATTCCAACAAAAATAAATTAAATAATAATACATTATTTAAATTGGAAATAGAAATGATAATTGAAAATAAGATTTTTCTCATATTCTTCCAATTCCATTGTGTGCGTGCAGATTCTCTTCTGTCTTCTTCCAAAACAAAATTACAGCTTCTCTCCCGCCGTGTGACAATTAATACTGATATTTTTTTTTTAGTTTAATTTGATTTTTTTATTAATAATATAAGAGTAAATAAGTAATTTTAACTTAACATATTTTAATTAATTAAATTAATAAATATAATAAAATATTTTATTATATAAGGATAAAAATGTAATTTTAAAATTATATATTTTAATTAATTAAATATAAAAATAGAAACGTACGATACCATACAACACCATACGACACATATTACAAAAGGTAACATGTCATCAAATTTAAGTTTTTAAATTTGAATTTTAATAGTTTAGATTTAATTGACTATGGTAGTCATACGGTACCATACAACACTCAAACTACGTGTAGAAGATCCTATTAACTCTTCTAATCAAAGTTAATAGTAGTACTTTTTCAGGTTACTCTCATCTCCCAAGAAGCTCATTAAATAACCATCATTTCACTATAAACATCTATTCTATATGGGCCCAACTATGGGCCGAGCGGTCCACATACATTAAAAAAAGGGGTGTGACTATATGCACCTCCATTTAGGTTTGATGCAATCCCCTTTCAGGAAATTATTAAAATAATAGGGCGAAAAACCCAAAATACCCTTACACTAAATTGCATGGCACTAACTGCACCACCCTTACTGTACGCACACCCCCAATTTTTGGCCCCTTTTTATATTCCTCCCTAAACCCTCACTCCCCCATTTCCCTTTCTCCAAACCGAAAAAAAAATCGGCCACTCTCATCACCAAAATCTTCCACTCGCTCATTTCACTATTTCAACTCGTGGAAATCGTATTTTTGCACTCTTTGTGCTTCAAGGATCAATAAATGACAAGAAAACGTGATGGATTCTACAAATATGTAAGTTTTTTTTTTTTGCTTAGTTTTATCTTTTCTAAATATAGTGCTAAACAAGGGTTTATTTTTAGTTTTATTCCTCATATATTGTTCCTTGTACGTTTTAGAGTAGTTTAGGATATATGGTTTGAAGAAAATGGTTGAATACGTTGTTGGCGCGTTTAAATATTTTTCGTTTTTTGTCTTTATGGCGTCGACACTGGTTAGGTGATGATAATGTGTTTGGTCGATTACGCGACGTCGACTAGGTGTGTTGTGGTCGACACTGGTTAGGTGATGAAAGTGTGTTTGGTCGTTTACTTGATGTCAACTATGTATCTTTTTGGTCGACCACACGTTGTCGACGGGGAAGATTTTATTCTTGCACAAGGTGTCCACACCAAAACTCTAGTGAACGACCATTCGATGTCGACTGAAACATGAATTTTGTATTTTTTTTTGTGTGTTGAATTTTGTTTCTTTTCAGAATTTGGCCAACCAAAAAACTTACATATTGGTTTCTTTTCAGAATTTGACTCATGACGAAGACTTTGATCCGAATTTCTTTTTTTATTCGGAGGATAAATCGGGGCCATCGGGGCCATGTGATGCTTCGGCTAATGAGGAGAATGCCCCAACTAATGAGGATGCTTCGACTAATGAGGATGCTCCGGGCAATGAACTTATAATGGACTACACCTATGTGTTCTCAAATTTCAATTACTTTGAAACTCGGGATGCCTTAGAACAGTGGGTTCGAGACGTAGCCATACAACACAACATCGTCATTGTTGTAAAGCGCTCAGATAATGGCAGTGGGAAGAAAAAGGCACAAGTGTTATTGGCGTGCGAACGTGGTGGAACTTATCGGAAAAATAAACCAAAGATTGGAACCCAACTTGTTGTTGTAGGAAATGATGATATTGATGATTTTGAAGATGATAAGGGATGAAAAAGGACAACAGGGTCGAAAAAGTATGGATGTCCTTTTCTCTTAAGGGGCATTAAAGTGTCTTCGAATGAATGGATGTTGGAGGACAAATGCGGGACTCACAATCATCCCGTAGCAATCTACCTCGAGGGTCACTCATACGCTGGGAGGCTAACTCCCGCTGAAGAAGATTTGGTTGTTGATATGTCCAAGTGTAACGCTCCACCAAAGGATGTGTTGAAACTACTTAAGTTGAGAAATCCGAACAACCATTCTACGATCCGCACCGTGTACAATGTCCGATCCAAGTTTAAGATGACAGGTTTTGCTGGAAAGAGTCAACTACAACAGTTGATGACTTTGTTGATTGACAATAATTATTTTCAGAGCCACATATTTTGTCCGGTATCAAATACTATACAAGATGTATTCTTTGCACACCCAACCGGCCTTCAGTTGTACCGTGCTTTCCCGAGTGTGTTGATAATGGATTGCACGTACAAGACTAATAGGTATAACCTGCCGCCTATTTCCTCCATATTCCATGAAATGTCAATATCATCATCATCGTCAAAGTGTGGAATTGGAGGAGGAGGTGCCGCCATCGGAGTCTTGCCCTTTCCTCTAGATGAAGATGATCCTCTTTTTTTTTTTTTTTTTTTTTTGTGTGTAATAAAATTTATAAAATAAATATAATATAAAGCATAAACTATAAACTAATAGTATAAAGTATTAAAGTGTATGAATATTAAATACTAATATTATAGAATTGAATAATTGACTATTGAAATTCGAGAAATATAATATTATTGGAAGAGAATGAAGAGATGAAGAAAATTGAGACTAGTTTTACAGTTAGTATTAATCCAGATTGTAAGATCAAAAATCGATTTTAAAAAAAAAAAACGACCGGAACCGGCGATTTCGGTTCAAACCACCGATCCCCACTCCCCAACGGTAACATCCAAATTAAATCTGGACTGTCTGTTTGAAAAAGAGTTGTTTGGTGACGTCATTATGTTGACGTCATAAATTAAAAAAAAAAATTAGTGGAACCGTCGGTTCGGACCGTGGAACCAGCGGTTTGATTTTCGTGGAACGAAGAATCGAAATTGAACCGTGGATTTCACGGTTCCGGTTCCTTTGAGGCGACAGTTCCGGTTCCTTTGGGCGAGTCTAAGTGATTGAAGTGAATTTTGTGAAAATAGGTGTATAAGTATATTTTATTTGAGTGGATATTAAAATTAGATTTAAAATTCCGAATTCGAATGAGAAGTGGATTGCAAAGTCCGAAATTCGTTTGGGTGAGTCCCAATATAATAGCCAAAAAGTAATAGAGGGTTAAATGGTAGGAATGAGTGTTTGGACGTTAAATTGGTGTTTTGGCATGAAAAAAATAAATACAATGAGATATTGTTGTTCCCAAGGGTATTAGAGGGTAGGAAACGAGCATATAATGAAATAATGGAGCTTTGATGTATTTGCATTTGAGATATCAAATGGCTAGGTTGAGTACCATCAATAGTTTTTTCCACGGGTGTGAAAGAGTTATTAGACATATTGTAAATTGGGTTTTTCTTAGTGTAGTCAAATTGTACAAAGGGACTATGTAGTCAGCGCGTCGAATCACGCGACGTGGCGTCGTATGCGTCGTATGAACCAGCTACTTATTATACAAGTGGGAGGATATAGAACAAGCATAAGGGATCGTAGTAGTAATGGAAGTATTCGATCAAGTAGTATCGAACCACGGGAGGTGGGCTAGTGCAATGGATCCCTAGAGTTGTACGTCGTCATAACTAATGTAGCTACGGTTTCGGGTTTTGGATGCAAAACTAAAGCTAAACAATAATCTAAAGACAATAAATTAAACTAAACACAATCTAAAGGCTAACAAGTAATCAAACTACTAAATCACAAAACAAGAAATTGACAAGCAAGACAAAGAACAATCACAAATTAGATTCGAAGAAGTGCAAGTGTGTGAATGCTTCGGATGTTCTCTACCTAGTGAAATCGAGTGGAATTGTTTATACCATTTTTATGCTTCAATTTGAATTTTCTAAGAGCATCAAGATGCTAGGATGAAAATCGTTTCCCTTCGGGTACTATAGCCTTACGTCTAAGGTGTTCCCAAACCCGGTAATAAGACATCTTCCTAATCCTCATCAACTACCCAAATAACCATTCAAGTACTTAATGTCTCCTAATGGGGGTTCTAATACGATTAACTCTCTCTCGACGAATTAAAAGTATAATAAACGCATTTGTATACCAACAACTCACACCATAAATTAAACATGTTCATGTAACTCTCGTCTACGCTAAACATGCCTCAAAATATGGATTAATAGAAGCAAATACACAAAGCACCAATAAAACCCAATAAGAGAAGCAATAATTCAAATATCAACAATAATCAAAGTCTAAACAATTCACACATTCAATAGTCACATGGTTTCAAACACCCAAAGCATAAAAAGCTTAGCCCATGGTGTTTGAGAAAACACCCATGGCTAAAACAACAAAATAAATAGAAATAAACAAGAAATTTACCAAACAAAGCTTAAATAAAAGAAAAATATCACCTTGAGAGTCTTGTAATTCCTCCATTCTTACATGAAAATAAAATACCCAAATGATTCTAAACTAAGAAAGCATAAAAATGAAGAGTGTGTTTGAGGAGATAAGCTCCTCAAACCCAAGTTAATTGCTCCTCTATGTATCACATGTTGGAGGAAAATGAACTAGGGCTTGAGTGTGTATAAATGAGGCAAAACCTCCTAATAATCTGATTTGGGGAGCTATTTATAGCTTGGAAGAATTCTTGAGACGAGATTTGCACTTAGGCCCTTGAAATCCTTTAAAATTCTCGATTTTTCGCGCATCAGCAAGTTGACTCGGTCAACCGAGTGGTTTGACTCGGCCAACCGAGTGAGTTGGAAGTCCAGAAACTGACCTGGAAGCAGATTTCACTCGGTCAACCGAGTGGGTTGACTCGGCTGCCCGAGTGGATTCTGCTACAATTCCGCACTTTATCGTTTTGATCATATCTTGAGCTTCCGACATCCGATTGACTTGATTCTTTTTTTCATTCCACTCAGTTTTTCGAGACGCATCCAATGGTGCAGTTGTCCTCTTGACTTCATGAATTCCCAGGCACGTATTTTGCTTCCAAATAAGTTCAATTTACCTAAAAAATAACAAAACACATACCTTTCTCATTTCAAGTGCAATTAGTCAATTTAGTGTGAATAATGCAACAAAACCCTCAAAATTATGTAAAATAAACACATGAATTTCAAGAAATTTTCACACTAATCAACCCCCCCAAACTTAAAGTGTTGCTCGACCCCAAGCAACGAAAGAAATATAGAACAAGTGGGAGGATTGCGAAGAAATTCAATCAAAATTGAATGAGTGATTGTCAACTTTTCTCAATATAGTCAAGCCAAGAGGTAAAAATATCAACAAACAAATTCATAAGTTATGCTCAAATTCATGCAAGATTAAGTGCTCAATTCACAATTTCCTCACAAGTAAGTGTATCTCTCAACACTCAAAGTGCAAATAAAGGAAATGTATGCTCTCAAAATCAAATCACACAAGTGCACCACCATATGCTTGCCAAATGTCTAAGTTCTCCACCACATGAAAGTGTTCAATCAATGCATCAATAAGGACTTCACATTTGGTTGTAATGTAGGCTCTTTGGTTAAGGTAGGGAAGATTTGGATAAAGTGACTCATAAACTAATGAAGCAAGAAGGAAAGTTGCAATTGATCAAGTTGCAACTCAAAGTTCTCTATCTCACATAATTTACTCACTTCTTTTCTTTTTAAGCACATTCTTCACCACCAACCAACCAACACTTTTGACTTGAAGCTCTACCAAATTTTTGTGCACAAGAGAGTTTTCTTTTTCGATTTTTCTTTTCTCATCAACTCAATCTTTTTTTTTTTTTTTGCACAACTCACAATTCATCTTTTTTCTTTTTTTTTTTCTTTTCACTTTTCAACCAAACAAATCCACCAAATTCACATTTCACCTCAATTCAACCACATTTGTCAATATTCAAGCTCCACTAGTTCATAGGAAAATTTAGGCTCACAAAAGATAGACAAATAGGCTAAATTTGTAGGTTGCCAAAAAATATAGGTCAATAGGCTCAAAGTGGCTAACTACGGAAACATTTCATTTGGTATGGAAAAATTTGGTCAAGTGACTATTCAAAACAAAGATGGCCTTATATCACTTCCAAAGATTTCACACAAATAGTAGCCTCAAACAAGACAATTGGCAAGTTCTAGAGCACACAAGCATGAATGATACTCACATGAAGGAAAATAGACCATAATATATGAAAGTCTAAGGCTCTAAAGCTCACGGGCTTGTCTAATCATGAATCAAAATCACCAAACCAAGCACAAATTTTCACAAAATCAAGTGAACAAGCAAGCATCAATCAATACCAACAAGCTCAACCAAATCTCAAAAACTAACAATCACCATCAATTACGCCTCAAATACCAACAATCCACAAGATAATCAATCACCAAAACTAGGAACAACGGTGCAATATAAATGAAGGAAACACATGAAACCCCCCCAAACTTAAATGAAACTCTAGTTGAATGCAAAGTTTGGGAATGAGTGTGTTACCTTAGAATTTGTCCCTTGAACCTTTAGCACCAAAGCACCACTACCCTTGAGCTCCACCATGCATATCTCTCATCCTTGACCACCAACACAACACTCAACCTACAAAACAAAAACTAAACAAAAGATCAAACAAGCTACAAATCTAAAAATAAAAGAAAGCAATAAAGAATGGGTTGCCTCCCATTTAGCGCTAAGTTTAACGTCTTCAAGCCGGACGGAAATTAATGTGCTCATCGAAAAGGCCATGGATATCGAGTCTCCTTGCCATTGTATTTCAATTTTTTGGCCTCAAAGTCAAGGAGACTCTTATGAATAGTAGGCCAACCGCTTGTCTCTTTCTCCATCATTTCTTTCAAAGCTTTTCCTCTTTGCTCAAGAATACCAATACCCAACCACTTCTCAACTTCCTTCTTTGAGTCAAAGTGATTAAGAGGCAAAATGAAATCAATAGAAGCATCAATATCAAATAAAGTGCAAATTGAAGAGTTTAAAGGTTTAGAAATGCTCATTTTGCTCTCCAACTCATCTTGTGATGCTTCTTGATTTTCTTGTTCCTTGTAGCTCATGTCCATCAAAGGACATTCCTCTTTGCCATCTTCAATCACCATTAAGCTCATTCCCATGCTCATGTCTTCAAGTGGATATCTCTTTGCATCCATTCTCTCCTTCATGTGTGCAATGAAGAGCTTTTCGATAGTAGTCCTACCATGTGGCCAAAACTTGTTGCTTTCCCACTCTTGATAATGTACTTGACGAAGCTCTTCCATAAGTGGAGGAGGAGGTGGACGATACACCTCTTCGGGTGGTAGGGGAGGATATGGGTGATATGGGTGTTGAGGAGAAGGGTATGGATGTGGATGTGGATGTGCACGTGGATGTGGAGGATAATATGCTTGTGGTGGAGGTGGATAAGGATAATATCCTTGAGAATGAGGAGATGATTCTTCTTCATTCCTCCAATCTCGATAAGAGGAGGGAACTTGTTGCATATGATAATGGTGATCAAAGTTCCTCCAATCATCGTAGCTCACATCTCCATGTTGTGGAGGATAAACCATACCATGTGGATCATAACAATGATTCCACGGGTGTTGATTATATCCATCCATCTAGTCGATGAAGTTCACACCTACAAAATATCAAAGTATCAAAATTCTCAAAATAAAAAGAAAACAAAATAAAACAAGTAATGTAGCTAACACTAGTACTCAACTAACTATAAGTCCCACTTATAACACTATGTCACCTCCCCGGCAGCGGCGCCATTGACTTGAACGAATTTTTGGTCACTATATTTGACTAACTACTTCCCCTCAAGCATAAGGGTTCGTAGTAGTAATGGAAGTATTCGACCAAGTAGTATCGACCTAGGAGGTGGGTTTGTGCAATGGATCCCTAGAGTTTTGTGTTGTCATAACTAATGTAACTACGGGCTCGGTTTTTGGATTTCTAAAATAAAGCTAAGTTACTACTAAATTTCAAGAAAGTAAACCAAACACCAACCTAGAAATTAACAAGTAAATTAAACTACTAAAAATAAGTAAATATTCAATAAGAGCAATTACCACAACTTAACAAAGAAAATTACTACTAAGCAAGAATTTAACAATTAAAACAAAGAACAACTACGAATATGATTCGAAGAAGTGCAAGGGTGAGAGAATGCTTCGGGTGTTCTACCTAGTGAAATAGAGAGGAATTGCTTTTATTTTGTTAATGCTTTAATCAATATTTGCTAAGAGCACCTAAATGCTAGGATGACAACCATTTCCCTTCGGGTAATATAGCCTTAATTCTAAGGTGTTCCCAAACCCGGTAATAAGGTTTTCTTCCTAATCCTCACCAACTACTCAAACAACCATTCAAGTAATTAATGTCCTTTTATGGGGTTCTAATACAATTAACTCTCTCTCGACGAATTAAAAGTATAACTAACACATTTGCATACCAACAACTCACACCATAAATATGAACATGTCCATGTAACTCTCGTCTACGCTAAACATGCATCTAAATATGGATTAATAGAAGTTAACATACAAAGTACACATAATACCCATTAAAAGAAGCAATAAATCTAATATTAGCAATAACAAAGCTCAAACAATTCCAAACTTGATATTCACATGGTTTTAGAACACCCAAAGCATAAATAAACTTAGCCCATGGTGTTTTGAGAAACACCCATGGCTAAAACATCAAAAGAACTCAAAATGAACATTAAATATAGAATTATATAGAAAATGAGAGAATGGTTTGAAGTCACCTTGTTGTTTCTTCAAAATACCTAGCTATTACAAAAGTGTGGAGCCTTGTTCTTCCAAAAACCTATTCTAAGTATCCTACTTTGAAGCTAAACTATGAATTAAATGGACAATAAATGTGGAAGATGGAGTTAAGAACTAGGGTTTAAGAGTTGTAATAAATGAGGGACAAAAGTTATTTACAAACTGAGTTTTGAAGCTATTTAAAGCTTCCAAAAGTGTGTGAGACGAAATTAGCATTTGGGTCCTTGAAGTTCTTCAAAATTCTCAAAAAACCCCGAAAATCGTGAGTTGACTCGGTCAACCGAGTGGATCACTCGGTCAACCGAGTGAGAGGGACTTCCAGAACCAAAATTGGTTCCAGAAGTCAAACGGCCGCCAGTGTTAAATGCCTCGGACGCCAGTGTGAAGTCACTCGGCCGCCAGTGTGAAATCACTCGGCCGGCCGAGTGACAAGGCAGTTCCAGAAAGTTTCTGGAAGTTTTTCTCACTCGGCCGCCAGTGTGATCCCACTCGGCCGGCCGAGTGACTTCTACTACTTTGATTTTTCTAACTTTTCCTTGGCTTTCCTTCTTGTCCTCCAATCGAACTTCAATTCCCACGCGTCAATGCTCGTTTTCCTTTTAAAACGGACTATTTCACCTTGTTTCCTACACTTTGAACACATTTCTTAACAACAAGGTTAGTAGCACCATTTCTAACAATTATGACCAAAATCACATCAAAATGCTACGATAACATAGCAATAGTGAGCACAAAAACGAGCAATCTCACACCCAATCAACCGTGCAAACTAAAAAAATGGTTTTTTTCTTGTTCACGTGCTTGAGCCACAAATAGGACAGTGGCTTGGCGGCGTTAGTGGAGTGCGTGTTCGCAGGGGGGAAGAAAATCAATGTATTCGTGTTCTAGGTTTAGGTTCATATGACTTTTTTTTTTGTTTAATTTAATTTGTTTTTTTGTTGTTAATTTAAATAATAATATAAGGGTAAATAGGTAGTTTTAACATTATATATTTTAATTAAATTAATAAATATAATAATTTTTTTATTAAATTAAGGATAAAAATGTAAATTTTAAATTATATATTTTAATTAATTAAATTAAGGGGAAATTGTTATTAGAGTCATTTCAGTAAGACTTTTTTCTAATAGGGAATAACTTATTGGTTTTTTATCCAATATAGTCAAATTGGGACCTAGGAAGACAGATTTGCCCTTTTTCCATTTAAATAATTTCAAATTCTTTAATATTAGTCAGCATAAACATCAAATCAGTTTGTAAATGCATATTTCGTAATTCTATCACCTTCCATAATTCAAAAATTCCTAAAAAGATGCCACTTAATTAGATATTTTATAATTTGAAACTTTTTTAATTAATTAGATTTTTAAATTTATTTAATAAGTGCATTTAATTAACTTTTCAAAATAAATCATTTATTACCATTTAATTAAAATATGATGATTATTTTGCATATAACGTTATGCATAATTCAAAATATGATGATTATGTTGCATATCAAGTTATGCATAATGCATTCGATTGAAATATGATGACTATTTTGCATATCACTTATGCATAATTCAAATAATTTCTTACAATTTAATTAATATCAGATGATTATTTTGCATATAACATTATGCATAATTCAAAATATGATGATTATGTTGCATATCACGTTATGCATAATGCATTCGATTGAAATATGATGACTATTTTGCATACCACTTATGCATAATTTAAATCATTTCATAAAATTAGATTAAAATATGATAACTATTTTGCAAATAAGTGCTTCATCAAATGAACACATTGTATTTGCAACTATAAGTGTTTCATCAAGATCAAATACAATGCAAAGACATCTAGATTGCATGGGCCTATGAATGCTACAAGAAAGAAAATATTTGAATCAAGGAAGAAAATATTTACACCAATGATCTCCACCATAAATAAATAAATAATTTATAGCTACCGATGGCCGCCGCTGTCGCTCGGTCACCACTACCACAACCTTGCATCACTGGCACTCAGAACCTTTTCAAATAACGGAACAATGGTAGAATTCGAGCTGGAAAACAATAAAATTAAGGAAGTACACAGACTAACAAAAATTCTAATAAAGTGCTTAGCTTAAAATTAATTACAAAAAGAAATGGTTAGACAAGGATACTCTCCAGATATTTGTTGCAACTCCTGGTCAGTTATTCGAGGCCAATAACGGGGAAGCAATTGATATTCTGGGAGGGTGGAAAACAGTCATTTTCAGCCTTGCCACAGGATTGTGAAGGTCCCATCCTTTCAAAATTGTGATCTGTACAATTTTCTGTCGATAAACCATGTGATTTATGTTTTTCTTCAACTGGTGTCTACATAAGGCTTTGAAAGAATCAAAGTATATCTCAATTAGAAAAAAATAAAACTTTCTATAGTTAAAAAGTTACATAAAACACTCAGACGACAGTGTAATCTTACACATAAGTGATAGAGAATAAAAATTATATGTGACTTTTTCAATAATTGCCTTATACTATCAAAATCAACCCACATTTCTTCTACGTCATTGCACTAAATCACGAAATTATTGCCAAGAAATTGATAATATAACATTGCAAAACTTTCATACTCCGTCTTTTCATTCCGCAGATCTAAAACTAAAAACAATGCGTCTTTTGTGTTCGACGAAAGTTCAAAGAGAAGAAATCAACAGTACGACTAACCTTATTCCCCGAACAGATCGTAGGCCTTCGGCTAGGCGGCTGCTTCGTCTTCGACGGCCAGACGAAGTTGTCCACGAGGCTTTCTTCTTCGGCCACTTCGTCTTCCTCGGCCAGCGCGGCGGCAAAGCAACGACGGCGGTCAAGGTGCTGCTTTGTCTTGGTTTGGGCGGCGGCAACAACTCCCCAAATGGCACAACTCCCTAATTTGACTCCATTGGATAAAAAACAATAAGCTATTCCCTATTAGAAAAAAGTCTTAGTGATATGACTCTAATAACAATTTCCCCCAGATTTAATTAACTATTGTTGGTCCCAAGTTGAGTTAAGATTGATTAAGCTAGTAAAAGTCTAGAGGGGAGGGGTGAATAGACTTTTTAAAAATCTTTCAAAATATCAGAGTTTATAATGCGGAATAGTGTTCTGAATAGTACTGTTCTTACTGAGTCAGATCAGTACTTCCAGTTTTAGTTTTATACTCAACTTTTATTTAGATCTTTACTTAGTAAATTCTACTGTTCTTGTTTAAACAAATATCAAACAGAAAATAAAGAACACAGAATTTTATAGTGGTTCGACCAATAAGTCTACATCCACTCTCACAATCCCAGTTGTGATGTTTTATTACTCTTCCTTGAGTTTCTTGTGGCTTAAAGTCCCAAGATTAAGACTGTGATCTTTTCGATTACACTCCCAAGTGTATCTTCGATCTACTAATAATTCTAAAAGTAACTAGCACACTTGTTTACAAAACACAAACTTAAAATTGAAAAGTAAAACTTCTCTTTGAGTAGCTTTTGATTCTTCTCTTCAATTCAGTGGCTTCTCCTTAGTTCGATTTCCTTAACTCTGTGAGTTCTTGCTTGTAGACTTGCTCTTGAATTCTCTAAGATCAGTAATTGTTCAGTAGTCTTCAGCAGTAGGAGAACACACAATATTTATAGAATTTAGTATGACAGTTAGCAGTTTGTGAACTAACTCTAAAACTGTTTTTGTAACTTCTTCTTGTAACCAACTTTGTAACTTCCTTCTTATTCCAAGTCAGCATATCTTCAAATATATCTTCAGTTACTCTTTAAATAAGTTTTCCAAACTTATTCTTCAAATTCACCAACTCAGCATAGTAACTTACTGTTCTGATTTTTACTGTTCTGAGCCAGTCAGCACAGTTCTTAAAACTGTTCTGTACTTCTCCAGAATTCTTCTAAGCTTCTCTTCAACTCTTCTTTGAAGTCTTCTTATTCTGAAGTAGTCTTCTGAGTCTTCATTAGTCTTCTGATCTTCTTCTAATCTAGTGTTCTAAACTACTGTTCTAAACTTTTACAATGCCGAATACAATCAAATACAACTTAACATATATAAAACCTATCTATACATCAACTAAACTATATACAGCAGAGTACATCTAAGTCCTATACTATACGCTGTCTATACAATACAAAACATCAGCTTAGTTCCTAACAGTTCATATATCAGATCTGTAAACACAATAAGATCAGTAACTCAGTTTTCAATATCTCATTAAGATCAGTAAACTTATTTCATATTACTTAGTTAAGATGACTTAAAACCACATATATTACTAACTTTAAGTTGCTTTTGGCCATCAAAACATACAATCATCAATTAGAACATTGTTTCAAGGATTCATATCCCAACAACTATATACAACACCATACAACACTTTGACTACATGTAGAAGGTCCCATCAAAGTTAATAGGAGTAGTACTTTTTCAGGTTACTCTCATCTCCCTAGAAGCTCATTAAATAGCCGCCATTTCACTATAAACATATATTCTATATGGGCTCAACTATGGGCCGAGCGGTCCACATACATTAAAAAAAGTTAAAGAAATTTCTTAAGGGCGCGGCTAAAGGCACCCAAATATACTATGAGTACACCCACACGATGAGAACACACACAAAACGGATGAGGACACCCACGTGAAAAACCCAAAATTGCCCTTAACATTTCTCCCCCTTCCTCCCTCCATTCGGTACACCCACCCCTCCCATCTTCCCCAAACTTCTCCCCCACTCTACTCTTCTCCCCCATTCCCCACTCTTCTCCCCCACTCCCACTCCACCGTTCCCCCCTTCAAAAAGAGAACCTCACTCCATTTCACCTGCGACGTCGAACAAGAGAGAGAGAGAGAACACGGGCGCATCGTTTTTTTTAGAAGAAGAGGACGAAGCCTTTTTTTTTCTTTTTTGCAAAAATGGTTAAAGGTTAATTTTTCTTGCTTATATTTGAGAAGAGGAGGACGCGTGTTTAATTTCGGTTTTTGTTGATTGAAACATTGATTTTATTGTTGTAGGGTTTATGTTTTGTTTTTTGAATTTGGTGTTACTTTCATGCATGTGTTGATTAAGGTTGGTTTTTTGTGTTATAATCATGTTTATGTGTACAATGTATCAATATTTGATGTGTTAGGATGAAAATAAACCAATGGGCATCTAATTGACATGGTTTAGGAAGAAATGAAACGGTTTAGGGAAAATTGAACGAATTTTGACTGGTTTTTAGAACATAGAGGAGATGTCCGGGACAAATTTTTCGAACATGGCTTATTTGTTGGGAACTAATTTTTGAACATTGGTGTCATGTTGGGAACTAATTTTCGAACATTGGTGTCATGTTGGGAACTAATTTTCGAACATTGGTGTCATGTTGGGAACTAATTTTCGAACATTGGGCATATGTTCGAAAATTTATTCCCAACAGAGGGTTTTGGGTTTTAAATTCGACTAAGTAAAACTTGCGTAACTAATTTTCGAACATTGGTGTCATGTTGGGAACTTATTTTCGAACATTGGCCATATGTTGGAAACTTTGTTCCCAACAGAGGGTTTTGGGTTTTAAATTCGACCAAGTAAAACATGCGGAACAAATTTTCGAACATTGGTGTTATGTTGGGAACTAATTTTCGAACATTGGTGTCATGTTGGGAACTAATTTTCGAATATTGGTGTCATGTTGGAAACTAATTTTCGAACATTGGTGTCATGTTGGGAACTAATTTTCGAACATTGGGTAACCCTAAATATAAAAACTCTTTCACTTTCAAAAAACAAATCTTTCAAAACATAATAAATAACTTACAAATGAGTCTTTGGCACCACCACTAGTAGTTATTACATCATAATCGACCATTTTCGACTCCATCCGCGCTCTCAAAATCGAATTTACAGAATTGGAAAGTTTTGGGAAAGAGAAGAATGATCGAGTGTTTGTATTTCCGCGTTAGATAGACGGTGGGTGTACTCATCCGCCCTTTTTTTTTAAAATGTGCAGGAGGGGTACAAAAGACATTTCACATACCCCTAATTTCTCTTTCTCTGTTTTTCTGTGTTTGGGAGTGATGCAGGATCTACCGTTCTGAGCAACGCGCGACTTCGGGCTCTACTGACCTTGCTCGACATAGCGTAGATCTTTGGCCTCGGGATCCAGAGATAAAAGGAGTTATGACGGGAAAGGAAAATATAGTTCGAATAGCCGACAAGGAACTGTTGGGGAAGAATAAATCTACATGTTGCTTGATAGGAAAGGTGCTTACCTCAAAGCCTTTCAACGCTTACGGCTTCCTCGAAGCTATGAAGAGGGCAATGAGAACAACCAAGGGTTTTACTGCAAAGGAAGTAGGGAAGAATCTGTTCTCTTTCCTTTTCAAGAGTGAAATTGATATGAAGGATATCCTTGAAAGAGAACCATGGCATTTTGAGAAAAACCTCCTAGTTCTAAAGGAGCTGGGCATGGGGGAACAACCTTCCCAGATGCAACTTGAGACTGCTGGCTTCTGGATCCGCATGTATGACTTACCACTAGCCGCACGAAATCACATCATTGTGGAAAAAATTGCAAATACCTGTGGTACCCTGCTGGAAATTGACTCTGCCTCCCTCGATGGTCTCTCTAGGAGCGTTCAGGCGAAAGTTATGATAGATTTGAGGAAACCGCTGAGCAAGGGAACAACCTTGGAGCTAAGCTCGTCTTCTCTATGTATACCCTTCACATATGAGAGACTCCCCTATTTTTGCTATGTTTGTGGTATGTTTGGCCACAAAAAGAAGGAATGTGACATCGTTAACGACGAAAGTGAAATACAAGGCATACCAGATGAGAAGCTCCCGTTTGGAGGGGGTCTGCGAGCCTCCCCATGGAAAAAGGCCTACATCTCTACTACAAGCGATGAGAGGAGTAGCTCATCTAACAGAGGATCCCCCACGAGAAGACGGTTGTTCGAATCCTTTCGGAAAAATTGGAATCACAAGACGGAGAATGACACGGGAGAAGAGCCGACCAAGACAACAACTAAAGAGGGGGATAACAAGGAAGTTGAGCAAGTGAGAGGGTCACTTGAACGAGTAGCAGTGCAAGAAGGGGAGGATAATAAGATGACAATTGATGAGGACTTTATAGGACAGAAAAGAAAACAAGAGGAGGCATCAAGTGGTGGAGAACAACTCATTTCCCATGTGGGGAACCGGGGGACCCAACAAAATGATTCTCCCAACAACCGCACTGAAGCTTCTGTATTGCCATTGAATGATCTCATCATAATGTGCCAACCCAGAAGCCCACATACCCCAAACACAGAAACAACACCCAAACCCCCACATTTACTTAACCAACAACCCAATCCAACCCTTCTGTATAATCAACAAACAAACACTCCCACCTACCCCACCCATGCACGTACCCCCCAAATCCTCCAAAAAACCAAAAGAGCTATCACAACCCCATGTAACCCTACACCAACCCAAAAACCCCACTCACATCAGATAACGCAAACCCCTTATACCCGAGAACCTCACTTAAGCCTCTTCCCATCAAAGGGTCTTTACGAACCTCCACCAAACCTAACCGAATCCAAACCCCCACTCTGTAATCCCACAGTAACACATAAACCAAAACCCACAAACCTACCAATAAAACCAACCATACAAAAACAGCACCCCCCAGCCGTGAGGATAACCAGTACCAGAGAGTCCAAACTAACAAAAAAGAGAAAACATACAGATGAGATGGACATTGATCATGAAGGAAAAAAAAAAAAAAGACCCGAGGGCACCGAAGGACAGACAGAGGCAATTGAGATAGTGGCGGAGACTGCGATGCAGTCCCGCTGATCACAATGATCGCCCTTAGTTAGAACTGTCGCGGGCTTGGGAACGAAGCGGCAGTTCGAGCACTCAAGAAGCTCCTCCACGAGGAAAATCCGGATATAGTTTTCCTCATGGAAACGAAGATGAAATGTATCCAAATGAAATCTCTTAATTGTGGTGCTCTTCGATTCGATGGTTGTTTCCCCGTCGACTGTATTGGGGAGGGCAACTCTAGGAAAGGAGGGTTTTTTCTGCTATGGAGAAATAAGCTTACACTCTCTCTTTCATCCTTCTCAACAAACCACATTGCTTTTGGGGTGGATGCAACGGCGGAGTGTGTAGCTTGGTTTCTTACAGGAATTTATGGATGGCCCGAGAAACAGAACCGAAAGCATACTTGGAAACTGATGGAGCAGAGTCACCCATCACTGGGAACCCCTTGGCTCTGCTTGGGGGACTTTAACGAAATACTGTAGTCACATGAGAAAATGGGAGGTAACCCTCGACTCTCACTGAGTATGGAGGACTTTCGAAATACCATCAACAAATTTGAGCTTCAGGACTTGGGGTACACGGGCTACCCCTTTACATGGTCAAACGGTAGGATAGGAGCGGAGAACATACAAGAGCGCCTAGATCGAGCTTTGGCAAATCCACAATGGCGGCTGATTTTCCCAGTAACGACGGTCATCCACCGATCCCGTATCAATTCAGATCATTCCCCAGTGGTGGTTCGTGGAAGCCGCAAGAGTGTTGAGAGATCGGGCTGAAGCGGGAAGAGAGTTAAGGTGTATCGTTTTGAGAAGATGTGGATGGAGAAGGAGGAATGTGAGGAGATAATTAGAAAATCGTGGGGTTCAAACAATTCCAGTCTCAACTTTTATGCTCGAACTAATCAGTGTGGTGAACATCTTTTGGCCTGGGCCGAGAAAACCTTTGGTAATATCAGTAAGAAAATAAAGAGGGAAAAGGAAAGGTTGGATGATATCCAACAGGGGGCCCAAACTGAATCTGCCATCACAGAAGCAAAGGCACTCGAGGCTGAGATTGATGAGTTGCTCCGGCATGAGGAAATTTGGTGGGGACAACGATCGCGAGCACTGTGGCTAAAAGATGGTGATAGAAATACTAGTTTTTTCCACAAAAAGGCTGCCCAGAGGAGAGAAAGAAACTCTATTTTAAGGATCAGAGACGGCATGGGGGAATGGATTTCAAAGGAGGAAAAAATAGTACAGGTTCAGGAACTATTATATCCATCTCTTTACTTCCTCAGGCCAAAGTGATTCGACTAGAGTTACAGCAGCAGTGGAGCCCCGAGTCACGCGCGAGATGAATGGGATTCTTTCACGCCCCTACACATCGGAGGAAGTCAAGAAGGCCTTAAAGCAAATGCATCCGACAAAGTCTCTAGGACCCGATGGTATGCCCCCTCTCTTTTTTCAATCCTTTTGGCAAATTGTTGAATCTTCTTTTATTAACACATGTCTTAACATCCTTAACAATGGAGGGGATCCTACATCTCTAAACCACACCCACATCATCCTCATCCCAAAACTCAAAACCCTGGAAACTACAAAAGATTTTAGACCTATTAGCTTGTGCAACGTCATTGTTAGGGTGATTACCAAAACAATCGCGAATAGGCTGAAATTGATTATAAATGACATCATCTCCCCTCATCAGAGTGCTTTCATTCCTAATAGGATCATTACGGATAATGCATTGGTGGCTTTTGAAATCTTTCACTCCATGAGAAAAAAGAAAAAGGGTAGAAAGAGAGCTCTTGCACTAAAACTTGATATGAGTAAGGCCTATGATAGGATCGAGTGGGGTTTTTTTGAGGGACATGTGTTCTAGGCTGGGATTTAATCTGTATTGGATTGATTTGGTTTTGCGCTGTGTTTCAACAGTCTCTTACTCGTTGTTGATTAATGGGCAGCCATCGACTCTCTTCCACCCTCAAAGGGGACTCCGTCAAGGAGATCCCCTCTCTCCTTATTTGTGCAGAGGGTTTCTCTTCTCTCATTCGACAGGTGGAGAACCAGGGGGACATCACAGGCTTTAGAGTGGCGAGACGGGCACCTCCTATCTCACATCTCTTCTTTACTGACGACATCATCCTCTTTTTCCGTGCATCCCAGGGGGAAGTCGATAAAGTTAAGGAGATTATTTCTCTTTATGAGGTAGCCTCGGGACAATGTGTGAACTTGGATAAATCAGAACTTACAGCGAGTGTCAACATCTCGGAGGAAAAGAAGAAGGAATTCGGCTGCCAGCTTGGGGCTAGAACGGTGGAAAAATATTCGAAATACTTGGGATTACCCACAATGGTCGGCAAATCGAAGGCTGGAAGGAGCGAGCTCTCACAAAAGCTGGAAGAGAAATCTTGCTCAAATCAGTGGCTCAAGCTATCCCGACATACGCCATGAGCTGTTTCATTTTCCCTCGATCCTTGTGTGAGGAGATTGAGAGAGTAGTTGCTAAATTTTATTGGGGAGCATTGGAGAGGGAGAGAAAGGTGCACTGGGCAAGTTGGGACAAACTCATAGCTTCAAAACGGGATGGGGGACTCGGATTTCGAGAGATGCACCTCTTCAACATTGCTATGGTTGCTAAGCAGTTTTGGAGATTAAGTCTCCACCCCACGTCTTTGGCTGCCAGTATCCTGAACGCTAAGTACTATCCCAGAGGAACAATCGAATCAGCAGGTGTTGGACACCAACCTAGCTATATTTAGCACAGTATCTTAAGCTCGCGTGAGCTCATTTCAGCAGGTAGCGCTTGGAGGGTGGGAAATGGGGCTTCGATTCAGTGTGTCTCTGACCGTTGGATTTGGAAGGACAACTTACACTCACCCCCCAAACAGCCCACTCACTCGCCTGAGTTATCCATGGTGGCTGATCTTATTGACCCCACCACCCACTCTTGGATTAAGACTCGAGTTTCACAAAGTTTCTGTAGGGAAGATGCAACTGCTATTCTATCCATGCCGTTAAGCAATCGGGATACCCCGGATAAGAGAATCTGGGCGGAGACAAGCCATGGTCGCTTTAAAGTAAAATCAGCTTACTACCTCGCAAAGAAGACCCTCTCTAAAAGAGGCTTGGATCTCCCAGCCTGTAGCAATCCCACACCCATGTGGAACAAGTTGTGGCAGCTTAGAATTCCCCCGAGTACCCGACACTTTCTTTGGAGAGCTTGCATCAATGCCCTTCCGACAATGGATAATTTGGCCAGACGGGGAATGATAGTCGACGGCTAGTGTACTTTGTGTGGAGAAACTATGGAAACAGTGGCTCATGTCCTTCTTACCTGTCCGAGCGCAGTCCACACTTGAGGGCTATCATCTATTCTCATTGATTTTCAGGGTATTCAGAACTCAACCTTTAAACATACTTGCTGGGAGCGTACAACATATGGGTTGCTCGTAACAAATTCCGATTTGAAAACCGAAGGCCTGACCCAAAAAAGCAAGCATCACAGGCTTTGAATCTAATTCATGCACTATCCACCCCACCCCGCAGGAGTCAAACAGAGCACCGAAGCCCTGCCGATGAGAAATGGAAACTCCCACCATCGGGAAGAAACAAGCTGAACTCGGACGTCGCAAATTTTGGTGATGGCTCGGTGGGTTATGATTACGTCGTTAGAAACGATGGAGGGGAAGTGCTTTTATCGGGAAGCCTTCGAACTACAGCAGCTGGGAATAGTACCCTGCTCGAAGCCTTGGCCTTGAGACATGCCATCCGTCGAGCTTCGGAGAGTGGGATCCGGGATATGGAAATTGAGTCGGATTCTGAAACGCTCATCCGAGCTCTTAAAGGGGAGTTGGAGGCAGATCACTATACCATGTTAATGGTGGAAGACATCCGAGAAATAGCTCATCATACAAACAACCTCTCGTTCCTCTTCTCGAGAAGGACCTCGAACATGGTGGCTCACAGCCTTGCCCATCTGGGTGATCAAATTGGTTGGGAGCAGAATTGGTTAGAAGAAGTTCCTAGTAGTTGTATTATCTGTGTTATCAACGATGTAAGGCCTCGACCAACTTTTTCCAAGTAATGAATTTTCGATTCCCCGTCAAAAAAAAAAAAATATAGTATCCTTGGGACCTTGGGTGCCTTTAGCCGCGCCCATTTCTTAAAAGCTACACTATATATAATTCTGAAACTGAAAATGCTTAGGCTGCACAGCCGTTTCAAAATTTATTTTAACAAAGGTTTTCCCCACAAATCAGTTTCTTTCTAAAAAAATATAAAACTCTGAAATTGAAAATGTTTTGGGTTTCTCCCCTCACTTTCTCTCCCATTCAATGTGTTAAGAAACCACTCCAGAAGCAACGTGTTTGTGGTCTTCCACAAAAGAAACCATCCCAAAAGCAACGTGTTCGTCGTCTTCCACTAGAGAAACCACCCTAGGAACTGACTTATGTTCTGACTTCCCAAGAAGAAATCAATACTAAGATGATGAACTGGGCCAAGAAAGAAGTAGTTTTCGACCGAAAGTCACAGATTTATGGTTCAACATGTGAAGAATGGAAAAAAAAAAAAAAACAGAATCATGCAACTCTCTCATGGAAAGAGTATGAATCTTCACTCAAGAAGACAGAAAAGGCCGAAAAGGAAGTCATTACATTTGCTCATCAATCTAAGGTTATGCTTCTATGTATACTGCAGTCGACTAGCAAAATATTGAGTATATGCAACGACGTTTTGCCAATATTAAAAACTGATCAATGCTTAGTTTAAATCCATATGAAGTCATCAGTAGCACATGCAAAACAATGGAAGATTTGGGTATGTTATAAAATAGAGTTAGGGATTCTCAAATAAGTGTATCTCGTGATTCTCTAAACAAAACACTATGATTTTGGTATGTTATAAAACATAGTTAGGGAAACATCTCTGAATATCTGTAGAATCTTATCCCCTTCGAAAGTGGGCAAAAAGATTTATTAAAGTTTTTGCTCTTAGTTTCATACAATTTCAGACCTACAATATTCTACGAATTTATTCTCTTTGCACAGGGATCAGATGACTAATATTTTTTAATATGTTGTTCTACAATTCAAATACTATATCTAGGAATTTTCTCATGATTTTTTGAAATATTTAAAATATCATAAAAGCTTCCCCACATTTCAAGTTCTTTTTTAAAAATATAGAACTCTGAAACTGAAAATGCTTAGAGTTTATCTCATCCCTTTCTTTCCCATTCAGTGTGTTAAGAAAGCACCCCAGAGAAAGCACCCTAGTAGATTATCCATGTTTTGATTTTCGATGAAGAAATCAATACTGAGATGATGGACTGGGCCAAGAAGGAAGCAGTTCCCGATCAAAAGTCACATATGTATGGTCAACATGTGAAGAATGGGAAAGAAAAACGAAATCATGCAACTCTCGCATGAAAAGGGTTTGAATATTCACTCAAGAAGACGTAAAATATTGAGTATATGCAGCGACTTTTTGCCAATATTAAAAACTGATCAATGCTTGGTTTAAATCCATATGAAGTCTTTATAGTTGTTTACAAGAAATAATTTTGGCCTTTTTAATAAAATATTAATATTTGAAATATAATTTAATATAATATTAAGGTTTGTAAGATATTTAATAAAATAAATAAGAGTGTCGTTACTAACGACGCTCTTTCTTCAAAGAGCGTGCCCAATCTGACTTTTGTAGAGTTTGGCAGAGAACGGGAAGGGGTACCGTTTAAAACGACGTTTTCTCCAAAAATTTAATTTAATAATTTTTTTATTATATATTTAATTAAATTAATTTTTTAACAAATTAAAAATATAATAAAAAAATATTAAATTTTTATTAAATTTATGGAGAAAACGGCCGGCTCCCCTTCCCTTACTCTGACACTCTCTATAAAAGTCAAAATTGGCCCATTTTTCGAAAAAAGATCGCCGTTAATAGTGGGCCGTCGGCGCTCTACAACATTTGACGATCACCCGTTCTGATCTTTCATATGTTGTGAATCATGTTAGTCAATTTCTACACTCGCCGACCACCGATCACTTCCTCGCGGTCAAAAGGATCCTCAGATATGTTAAGGACACTATCAACTATGGGCTCTCCTTTGGTCGGATCAGTGACTACTCGCTCGTTGGTTATTCAGATGGGGATTGGGCGCGTTGCAGTGAAACTCGTCGCTCCACTTATGGTTACTCGATTTTCTTGGGTGGAAACTTAATCTCTTGGAGTGCGAAGAAATAACTCACTATTGCTCGCTCGAGTTGTGAATCCGAGTATAGGGCTCTCGCGAGCACAACTCAAGAAATGATTTGGGTTACTCAACTTCTTCGGGAGCTTGGTCAGCTTCCTTTCTCGGCTCCAACCCTGCTTTGCGATAACAAGAGTGCCTTATTTTGGAGTCAAAACCCTGTTGCTCATAAGCGAGCAAAACACATCGACATTGATTGTCATTTTATTCACGAATTGGTCTCATCTGGTTGCCTCATCACCAAGTTCGTCCCATCTACTCTTCAGCTCGCCGATATCTTCACCAAGAGTCTTCCTCGCCCTAGTTTCGAGTTGTTACGTTCCAAGCTCTGTGTTCGATTTCATCCACATCATTGCTTGACGAAGGGTAATAGGGAATAATAATATAGGAATAATATATTTTAATTTAGTTCATATCTTTTGTGTATATCTCTTTGATTAGGGTTGTTGTATTTACCTTAATTATCTTATTGTAAATACTTAAATATAATGGATTGTTCCTATCACCTCATTAACGGTGAATCGGTGATCACATACCTATTCTCCCAGTTAACACCAACTTCTGTGGAAGATCAATCTTTCATTTCAAGACATAGGTCATTGGCCCAAGTTGCAATACATTTAGTTGATGCATATTTTTTAACAAAGGCTCGCACCTACTTTTTCATTGAATGTTTAAGACCCACATCTTGTTCGTACTAAAGGAAAGGATGTGAAAAACGACTTAAATCATCAACTTTTTGATTGAATGTTCAAGACACACATCTTGTTCGTACTAAAGGGTGTGGCAAACGACTTAAATCATCAAAGGAGGTAGCAATGACACAAAGCAGTAGAACATGTCGTGTTTACAGCGAAGCGATGATAAGCGAACGTGTCCCGATCTATAAGTAAGATATTTTTTTAACTTTTCTTTATTTCATAATTTGTAATAGATCACAAGTAGAAGAACCATACTAGCCATAATTTTGTGATAACAGTACGCAAGTGAACGGATGAACAAGTATCAACTTTTACGGAGCATATTACATTACCATCCATTTATATCTTATGTTTCGGGATGGTTAGTTTTTTTTTTACTATTTATGTTTCTTTTGAATGTTTGCTGAGTTTTTATATTTTCTGCACTATAATTTTTATTTTGTGGAGAAAAGATTTTGAGAAAAAAATTTATGGCCTATGGAAATATTTGAAGAAAGATTAATGACCATGGAAAATTTTGAGAAAATATTAATGATATTAGTTATAATTATAATTTTGATATGGATAAAATAAAATATTGATATGAGATAAAATTCAAATTAAATATAAATAAAAATTTATTGACGTGGCATGTCACGTAGGACGGTAGGCAAAAAAAAATAGTGCCCACTCGTGGGCACTCGTGGGCTCTATATCATTATTTATGAGTATTTGAAATTCATTCATTTATTTTAGTGGGCTCTATATCATTAGAGTATTTAAAATTCATTCATTTACTTTTTAATCCAAATAAGTGGAGTGGATTTAGTTTATGAATTTAAAATCCATATCTAAATCCCTCCATCCAAACACAACCTAAAGGCTACAACCGGTCCCAGAACTATATATAACTCAGAAACTGAAAATGCTTAGGCTACAACCCGTCCCAGAATTTATTTTAACAAAGGTTTGAGTTGCAGGGTTTCCCACTGTTTAGTTTCTTTCTCAAAAAGATAAAACTCTGAAACTGAAAATGCTTAGGTTGTGTTTGGAATGAGGGATTTGATTTGAGAATGTATTTCAAGTGAAATGATTTAAAAATAGATACAAGAATTAATTCTCCTCTCTCTACAAGTTCGGACTTTTAAATGAGACAGAATTATTTCATGGTATCAGAGCAAACCGGGCAAAACGACTTGGGGATTTCAAATGACATGGTTTTAGTGAGAATTTCAAATCCTCTTAATTTTAACTAAAAAAATATACTAAGTATTTGAAATCCATTCATTTACTTTTTAATCCAAACAAGTGGAGGAGATTTGAATGATGAATTTGAAATCCATAGATCAAATCCCTCCATCCAAACACAACCTTAGGGTTTTTCCCATCTCTTTCTCTCTCATTCAATGTGTTAAGAAATCGTGTCCATTACGTTATTCTCTCTCTAGGAGAACTCTCCACCTTCTCTCTACAAAACCCACCACAACCGCCTAATCCACCGCCTGAATTAAAAAAGAGGAGTATCAGCACCGATCATCGCGCCGCCTTAACACCGCCAGCTGCAACACCGTCAGTCGTCCTACCGCACCGTCGCCTTGTTTAATTCTTCTCTCAAGGGTTAGGGTTTCTTTTAGAAATTTAGTTGGGATCAATGGATATATCTCCCTGACGGCGCTACGGTGGCCGATCGGGTGAGTCTTCTGTTGATCCCATTTATCTTTTTCTGTATTTATTATCCAATATTTAGTTTTTTCTTCTTGTTTTTTCTTGATGTAGTTTTATTTGTTTCCTGTTGGTGTTTTTGCCAATCTTTCTTAGACCCCTTCTCTTCTCTTTTGAGACCCCTTAAAAAAAAAATCTTTTTTTTAGACCTGTTTTCTCTCAAAGACCCGTGGATGTTTTTGGGATTTGGATTTGTGAGAAGAATATGGCGCTCGGTGATCCTTTGTCTTTATTTTTCTATCTTTAGCTTTCTTGATTTGTTGATACCTTAGTGTGGGGTGTCTCGGTTCAAGAAATGGAGATCTATGCTTCTTTTGCGGACAAAGTTCTTCACTCGTTTCTCTACTTCCTCACGATTGGAGGTGACAATGACGTCGTTTGGATTTGTCTCGGTTTGAAGATCTAGAGCTAGATGTGATTTTTCATATTTCCGATTTTTGTAACCTGTAAAAAAAAATGTGTTAAGAAATCACCTTAAAAGTAACGTGTTCGTGGTCTTCCACAAAAGAAACCATCCCAAAAGCAAAGTGTTCGTGATTTTCCACAAAAATAATAAAAAATAGGAGGGGCCTAGTGGAGCATCTGGTTTAAAAAATGGTTGAAAAAAATTACTTTCTCCGTTCAATTTTATAATTCTCACTTTTTTTTACGGGTTGTCCAATTTTATTATTTTCATTCCTTATACTAGTCACACTATTTTATCTTCACCTTTTAATCATCACTTATTTACTCAAATTGACATTGACTTTATTCATAAATAATTATTTTATCTATAAATGGACCTCATAACATCTCATCATACTCCCAATTTATTTATTTTATATATAAACTAATCAATATTCATTAAAATTTATGTTCGAAGAAGTGGAAATAATAAAATTAAACGGAGGAAGTATTATGTAAAAATAGTAATTAATGTATGTTTATTTTTATCCCAAACAAGAAATAATTACCTTATTTTTATAAGTTATGAGGTAATGCTTCTATTTGGTCAAATATGGTAATCCATGAGAGTATGCGTGTTGTAGGACAACTACTTTTTTTTACTTTCAACTTTATTAACTAAATGGTTTGATGGGAACGACCAGTTTTAGAGAGAAGTGAGAGTTTCTCTCTAAAGAGTTGCTTCTCTCTTTTTTCATCGGCCTCCGCCGTCGATTCGTCGCAGATCTGTTGTTCACAATGTCGTCATCGTTTTTATCTCCTTTGCTCTATCTTTGTTGTCCTTTCGCCTCAAATCTGTTGGTTTTTCGCTTCTCTTCGATCTCTTCTGTTATTTTAGTTTTCGCTAAATTTGAGTTGTAGATCTGCAGATTTGAGTTGTAGATCTATAGATCTGGTGTAGTTTATTTTCAATTCTTGTTAGGGATAACGGAGCCACGGTGACCGTTCGTGGTGTTTGTTTAGTTCTTATTTTAGTTACTATTGGTTGTCTCTGTTACGCCTTGTGCGCGTCTTGTTCTCATTATGGAGCTTTGTTGTGGTTGTGAGACTTCTTTTTTTATGATTGGGCTCCATTAGATAGACTTGAGAGCCCTGGTGCTCTGGTACTTTTGGATCGGGTACTCGTGGAACTTTGTCTGTTTATTATGTTTCCTATTTTTTATATGAGAAAACCTTAGTGTGGAGTTGTCTCATTTAAAGATTGGAGACCTGGACACCTGTTAAGGCAAAGGAAAACTCGTCTTTCCTCTTCCTGCGATTGGAGTGGACGGCAATATCCGTTTGGTTTGAAGATCAAGATCTTAGACTCGTAACTTGTAACTCTATTTTATGATCTAGTAAACCCTCCATAAAAAAAAAAAAAATGGTTTGAAGTATAATTGTCCACTACAAATCTAAAAAATTGATGGGATGTACAAAATTAAATTTCAAATTTGGATCTTACAGGCCGAAAAAGAAAACGACCTAAATGACAACCACAATGGAGATGGAAAATGGAAGTTTGGGATTTCTAAACTTCAATTTGAAATCCCAAATAAACGTGACATCAAATTAATGAACGACTTTCAGTCCTTCGAGGATAAATTATCAATTTCAGTCCATGTTTTTCACTTTTATTACACATATTTTTTTTAACTAAACTATATACTTGCACACTTTCTAGTTGTATTTAAAAATATCATCAATTCAAATTCAAGCGAGAAGCATCCTACGTGGACCATCGATTGCTATAATGTACATAACACAAGAATTGTAATTTCAGCCGATATTTTTCATTTTTTTACCAAGGTATTTTGCAAACTAATTTAATTATATTCATGAGTATTTATTTGATTACAGCACAGTTGTTAAATATTGAACGAAAAAAGGTAGTTTACAAGTTGAAAGTAAATCCGCTACAGTGAAATATGAGCTAAAATTGATAAGAAGAATGAGAAGAAGCCCGAAAAAAAGCAAAAAAGTGGGACCTTTTACATAAAAATTGAATATTTCTAGGGTAAGAACATTTACAACATTTTCCAGAAATAGTAGCAGCTGTTTCTTCATAACAAGAATAGGAGCAAAACAAAATAAGCAAAGAAAGAGAAGGGAGAAAATATTTCATGAAACTACCTATACTCATTACATCAAAAACAACACAAATCTATCAACACATACACACAATTCATTGAGCAATCATGTAATACCTTTGAAAACAATAATTTTCAGCTACTCACCTTAATATTCGAACTCAATCCTAAAACTAAAGAGAATTTTTAACCACACAAAAATCGCACACAAGGGAGCAAGGGTGACAAATTTACAAAAGAGAAAATACTACTACTGACAATTAATAATAATAAACATGAGGTAATTCGTGAAAACTCAGCTTTTTTGGGGAGTAAATTGTTTGTCAGCCAAAAGGTGAAGGAACAGGAGCAGCAATTGCATCAGATCTTTTAATGCTTCCCATACCACAGATAATGCAACCAGGTGTAGACAAAGCTGAAAATTTAGCACCACACAGATCACACACATCATACCCGATTGTAGATAGACGGCTGAGCGTCGCACCACAGAACTGGGACGGATCTTCAAGAGGGTCGATCGACTTGTTGGATGTCCCCCTCTGAACACACATATCAACGAGACTTCTCAACTCGTCCTGCTTCCCAGGAGGTGCTTTAGACAAGAGTAATTCGAGCATCTGTTTTGAATAGCCAAAATTCTGGACATCCATGTTTCTTTTGATGGCTGTTCTAATGCAATTTATCCTGTGCTTAGCCAGAAGAGGTAATGAACCCAAGTGGCGTGATAATCGGGCCATCTCATCTTTTGCGCTGAGTGCACTGGGGCCGTGGACCTTTTGCAAACGGTTTATTTCCTGTACAGTAAAATTTGAGGTAAAGAATTCACTTATCATGCACTATTCATATGATTAGTGTTAGAAGCTACTACTATATGGCAGGGAATGCAGCAATCTAGATCAGGAGCTTTGAAGAATTTAATTACACAATGTTTGTTTTGGGTTTTAAAAACCTATTTTAGGATTTGCAAATCTAAATCTGGTTCTACTTCAGGTTTTGAAAACCAATAAGCAAAAGATTGTTTCTTTGTCCAATTTCATATCCAACAAAGAGACACTATAATGGAATTGATTACATGATAATAGAGATGGATTACATTGCTGCCTAAACAATGCAATCAAAGAAATTAAGCAACCAAAACAACCCATTAGCATTTATAGGATGAAGCAAAACTACTAATGATTAACTTATGAACCAAAGGGCTACCATCATTTACCAAAAAAATATAGCCTCTCCAAAATCTAGGTAAAAACTTTTTCTGATGAGCAACGGGCAAAACAAATGAAGACCAGAGGAATGATGAAAAGGTGGTGAAAAGTTTTAGGATATAGATAAGCAAATATAGGCTAAGTTTGGCATCTAAAGGAATGTTCTTGAATGTTTACCCACAACAGCTACCAATGAAATGCTTTTCTGTTTATTCTTTGAGGTTTTATTTGTAAAAGGATCACTCTGCTTAGAGAGTCTCCTTTAATATTACCAGCACTTCATATTACTCTTACGTTTTACTCAATAGGAATATAACTACTTCATTTGTTGTGACCTAAAACTTTTTACTCTATAGAAAGCTAATCCTGATGTTATTACAATAGGCCTTCATAGCATGTTGCTTGAGAGTGTGAAGGAGTCATAGGACCAATAAATCAGTCTTAATCTGAAGTTTGATCCAACCATTGGGATTGTATTAAAAAGTTTCAAGAAGCATCACTTGCAGGTTCCAGAAGGAATCTGGTAGCAAAAGAATGTCATTTTACCTGAAGAAGGGTAACTGCAATCTTGTATTGGGCACAAATAGTAGCTTGAGCCTTGATGTCAGCTCCTCGGGATTGATCCTTGGCTAAAGCTAAGAAAGCCTCATCAAAACAGGATAATGCGTCTGAAAGTTGGTTTTGCTCCAAGTGAGCAAGACCAGTCTTGAAACAAATAGCAGCTCCAGCACCGCGGGGAACCTTGAACAAAAGGAAACGAGAAGCATTAAGTTAACAAGTTACCACCAGTTTCTTTACTTCAACACCCCACTCCCACAACTCCACCCCACCCCCACCCTACACCCCTCAAAAAAAAAAAAGTTTGAGTCCTTAAACAAGTTTACAAAACATCATCCTACTTGGAATACAAGTCCAGCTAAGAATGTGTACAACTCATATGTATTCCTATAGTATATTTTATACGAGGGAGTCTTGTGTGAGATGGTCTCATACATGAGACGGAGCTCCACTCTAGTATTTGGCTCATACATACCTTTAAAACATAATTGAGTTGGAGCTCCTAAACCCATGATACATGTAATATGGTAAATGGGATCCGTCTCATGTATGAGACCGTAGTTCAACTATCATATGGCCACGTGAGTGGGATATACAAAGGAATGAAGAACTAAATATTACATTAATGGAGTTCATCTTTAGCTTAGATATTCTCAACAAGCATCAGAATTCAGAGATGTATTGGAACTGGATTTACCCAACCTTAGCAACAAACAACCAAACGCAAACACAGAGAAAAGGAAAAGAAAAGCATGGTCAGCATCACATTTCTTTGAATGTGTTCAACTAATTTTCTACGGAGCATCAAGCATGCAAGCACAAGCCAGGCGCAATCAATTAGACATAGAACAGTGGCATTATAAGTTGATTCTGCTAGACAATTGATGCAGAAGATGGGCGAAATAAGTAACTACCTGCCCAGGACGTACAGCTTTAGGAGGAGAATTGGAACGTGCAGTAGGTTTCCCTGAGGTTTCTGAGCCTGGAGTTTCAAGTGAACTGAGATCAAGGGGCTGACTAGAGATGAGAGCCTGTGCCATCTGGATTTGCTGTTGAGACTGGGCCCCAGGTTGAGGAGCATACTGGGGTGGGATACCTCCATCCGGAAGCCCAACAGGCTCGTATTGAACAGGTTGTTGAGTAGCTTGAGGGGGTACCCCACCCTCACGTAGACCAAACCCAACTGCAGGTGCACTGCCCTGGTTACCTGGAACCTTATTGTTTTCAATACCTTGAGAATTTTGATCCAATCTTGAAAGAAATGTCCCAGCAGGAGGGAGTGATTTCGCAACCTGAATGGACGAAATTGTATTCTGGAAAAAGTCCTCTGGTATTGGCCGGGCAGTAACCCCACCACCGGGCCCCACAGAAGTAGACTGTGATAGAGGTGGTGGTTGGACTAATGCATTGGTTCCAAAAGGATCAACAGGAAGAGAAGCTTGAGTTCCTGTAGGAGGGGTAGGTTGGGGTACAAGTGGGGAAGGCTGGGGTACAAGGGAGCCAAAATCTGGCGATGAACCAGTTTGGGACTTGGTCCTACTAATTGGCAGACCTAACTGCTTTGTTGCTTCTTTAATTTTGTTGACGTCTACTGTAGCAGGTGCAGCTGGTTTGATCCTGATATGCAACTTTCTCGTTTTCGAAGTTTCTTCCTCATCGCTGCTGCTACCGTCACCAGCAGAGCCGTATAGTGATTTCTTGAATTCTTCTTCGGCCTTTGCCTGTGCATCTAGAGCACTGGATCCTGCAAACTGTTGGGAGAGAGTTTCGAGACCCATCAAAGAACCTGGCTTAGCTTCTCCATCCAACAGTAGTTTGGGTTTTTCAGATGTTGAAGGAGCAAGAGACGTGTGGGACCCATTAGCCTTGATACCACCTTCAGCTTTAATTGCTTTCACCAAACTGTCTTCTCTCACTTCAACTACATTACCTCTTCCTTTGACCAAACCAAGATAAACACCAATATGATCTGTGACAATAGACGGGATAGTGCCATCATCTGTTCTCATGTAAGGCATCACCTCAGCAGCAAGGGCCCACTGAGGTATGTCTTTCAAGTTTGTAGGAGTCTTTATTTCCCAGTTCCCACCACCCCATTCGCGCCCTTTAGGAACCATACTTTCAGCAGCAAAGTTAGCGAAAATGCCTTGTGTCCACCCAGTTGAACGGACTCTCAGAATCCTCTCACAGTATCTCCTCAGCTCTGAATCGCTGCCCTCTTCCTCTAACTTCTGGGCAAGATGCCGCAATGCACTAGGGTTAAGGTGGCATATAAATAGATCGAGCATACTTTCAAAGTCTGTGATAACTTCAAAAGTTTCTTTAGCACTATCAAACTGACCGTATCTGCAATGACAGCATCATACAGTGAGATGACATATAGAAATAAAGAGCAAAGCTAATAATCCAGGCAATCCAGAAGATAAAAAAATTATTCATATGAAGAACTGGGCAGAAACAAGGTGTCAGTATTGAAGCGAGATTACAGCTTGTAAAGAAAACGACTCCTTTGTAGAAAGATAAGGAAATTGATATAAAATCAAGGTAGCAATTCTTTTAGAATAGGATTTTTATATGGAATGAAATTTCTATAAGGTACTGCAATTTTTGGTGATTGCTTTTTTACATGACTTGTCCGTCAGTGAAATTATTCATATCAAGCTAAAGAAAATGATATATTCCATGTTTACTTCCAGAAAGAAAATCATTCAACAAGTCTCCCCACCATCCTTCCACCAAAAGTCTAGAATCACCCACCCAAGAGCATAGAAGAAACCCAGAAAATGCTATTAAAATAATGAAGTTGTGTGACAGTTTCACAGAAAAAGCAAGAAAATAAGGGTCTGCTTTCTCCATATTTAGTTCTTTAGCCCAAAAGCACAATTAAACACAAAAGTTTTTTATGAATTTTCTGTTTGATATAATCATATAGTAGTACATTTGAATACTCATTTGCAGACTTTTCCACCAAAATTGTTCCCAACATACATTTCACATCCAAACATCACAGCTAAATATTTCACATGAAAACAGGTGCATCGATCTCCATACATTGAGGGTAGCTCTAAAAAAGCAATAATTCCAGTATTCAACTTAGCAAAGGCAACCAGAGAACTATAGCAGCACATTAGGTGCAGCAAAAAAACAAGAAAAGAAAAAAGTCCAGAAATCCAGAACATTTATATTTTCATCATGATCATAGTGAAACAATTCTAAGACAACTGCAAGTATTTCGTCTTTGCAGCAGCTATTTAAATAGGATATAAATATGATATGACTAAAACTCAAACATCAACTAATCCTACAATATATACTGCTGAAGTTTATATTAGCTACCAGAGAATGAATGTGGGTACATACTTGATACATGCATATCCCAACTCACGGAAACGATGGAACAAGTGTGAGGTTGGGGGACACCGAGGATAATCTCTTGATCGCAGAAACTCGTCTTTCAATGCAGATAAAGCAGCAGAAAATCGGAGTGCTTTGATTGCGTATATTCCTCTTGATATCTGAGTTAGCAAAGTAAAAAGTTGATCAGGAATGTGATTTGCTGATTCTGATACACAATGGAACTACAAAAGTACCTGAGTGAATTGCAGTCCTGATTGTGATAATGATACAGCAAGATCACCACAAACTGGAGAACCATTGGCAAGAATATCGAGTGATCTTGGAGTAATACGCAAGCTATCAAACCTTCAGTCAAACACAAGTAAATATTTCAATAATCATACTTTTTAATTCTACAGATAACTTTTACGGACAAAACAAGCACAACAAAGCCACCATTTTATCATTCACATGTAACAACAAATATACTATGATTAAAAAAATAGGGGTCTGTAAACAAAAACAAAAACCTTGATGTTATTTGGTATAGGACCTCTGACAAATCTAGCTTCTGCTCAAAATGTTGCTGCATTGTCGCGTATCCAATGAGAAGAGGTTCCAGTAGTCCGACAAGGCAATTCTTGATCTCAAATTTCTTCTTTTGCCTAACATTTATATCAGTTGTGTTTGCAAGCAGAAGCCGGTCATTAAGAGCTCCAAGCAGCACTGCATGTAGGCACTCGATTGAAAGCTCAGTAAATTAATTGAAAAACTTAGAATAGGAGACATATCACAACAGAATTACATCCGATAACCTCAATTTGGGGTAAAAAGAAGTTATCTACCTGCATTAGGCATGCTGATTGAAAGAATGGTCCTAACTTTTCCATCCCAACCCAGCACATTAACAGAAGTAGTAGTAGAAAAGAGAAGTGCCGGTCCAAGCCACAACATGGATCTAAAGTAATCATATGTTAAGGACCCTCATGTATCTAAAGACAGATGATATAAGAGAGAGAGAGAGAGAGAGATGTTTGTGTATACACGTATATATTTACACATACATATGTGAGTATTGTGTGTGTGTGTATATATATATATATATATACACACACACACAATACTCACATATGTATGTGTAAATATATACGTGTATATACAAACAGAGAGAGAGAGAGAGAGAGAGAGAGAGGATCAGAAGGCATTAAGGATATTGGAGGAAGCCCTTTATCATATTTTGAAGAACTACTGGCTAATACGTCTAAATCAGCTGTAACTAGGAGCACCCGTTGTGTGGTCAGTATACCAGCAACAAAGCCCCTGAGTGTCTCTTGCCATTGTACCTGAACAAGATGGCTTTAAATTAGTAGCACCTCACAAACTTTCTAAAATGTGTACTAAATACAATCTTTTTGAAAAGAAAGAATAATCAATTCAAATACATTTGGGAAGCATGAGGGTCATTGTTCCAGTATTAGGATATTACTAGAAGAAACCATTAACATTTCATAACTGAGATGCTAAAGATTCAATTTCTTATTTATACTGCTTCTAAAGCTTGATAAAATATTCCATATATATTACAGTTCCTTCTTCTCTAATGAGTTGTGAAGAAAGTCAAGTGAAAACCAAGAAATAAAATGACATACATTACCAAAGTAATACCATGTTCAAATTTTTTCAGGTAGCATTTGGATTGGGGGATCTGGTTTAATGAGAGGAACTTGGAGAAAGAATTTCATATAACTTTATAGTAAGTGGATTTCAAATCCACCAAAATCACACTAGAATAGTGCAACATGAGAGTAATTGATTAAAATTCATAAGAGAGTTAAGTTGCCCAAATGACTATCAAATTTGCCATGTGTGTTTCAAATCTATCATAGTTACCACCAATGTGTCTTTTCATCAGCAATCTTTTTTTGTTGGTAAAGCACAGGCAAGCCAATACATGGTGAAATTAAGAATATTCTCGATTATATTTTTGTTCCAATGAAGCACAGTGTGTTCGAGTAATGAAATGAAACAGGTCTCTTTGCATCTTGCAAGCTAAGAAGGTAAGGTACATGCTTAAAATGAAAAAGGAAAAAAATCTTTAGTAATAACTCAAGATTAAAACCTGAATTATTTACCTGAAGTACAGTCTCATTAACTTTCAATTTAATGAATTTCCGCCCTTCAGCTTTTGTTGAGATGTAATGTCCATCTGTACTAGGAAGACGGTATCCTAGGATGAGTTTTCCCAATGCAATCTGATCCCCATGAGAAGCAAACAACACAGTTGACTCTACAAAATGGGGAACTCTGAATCAAAATGCAGTCCATTGGTATAGGTTATTATAAAAATAAGAAGTTCTTTTTAAGCACCTAGTGGTGTAGAAAAGATCCTGTCAACTTCACTCTCAAACATAAACTGCATGGGACCCTTAATAGAAGTGGCTTCGGTTTCCACAGACTGACTTTCAAGAGCAGTTAAATTTTTTTCTAAGGATTCTTGAGAGGCAGCTCCTGGCAACATATATAAGGAAAGTGCAGTCTTATCCTCATCAAGAATAGCATACTGATTTTCTTTATTACCAACAAAGGCTGCATCTACACCTGAAGAATTTGCAGAAAAGGGATGAAGTAATCACTCACTACACACTTTTAAAAAAATACAAAGGTAGAAAGACAGTACAGACCTTTAACTGTGGTAACTTTACTATTTGCAAATTGAGGATCCGTGTTTTCCCAGTACAACACTACCTCATTTGAAACTGAACCACCAATTATTTCATAGGTCACTAGAAATATGTGCTGCTTTTTACTATAAATAATGTTTTTTGGATGGATTTCCACATTTCCAGGAATCTGAAACAGAAGATTGAGGATCATATTATCATACACTAGTGGTAACACAGAAAACACTAGTAAAGAAAAAGGCACGCTAAATATTACCGCAGTATAAAGCTTTCTGTAGATAGTTTCACTTCCAGAAGTGAGATTATAAGCCATGAGGTTTGCCCCTTCAATATAAAAAGCCCTGACAGGATAATGAAGAACTCGATTCTCTTTACTGAAGAAATTTAGTTCCAGGTGAAAAGGCTGCAAATTGGGTTAATCAGTCCCTCCAATCCCAACAGTACATTCTAGCAATAATATCTGTGCAACTACCTGGCAAATTGGAAAGTCCCCTAAATGATGCTTAGTATCCAAAATGGTAATAAGAGGTAAACGGGATATTGGAGCACTCTTAGTGTGGCCTTCCATGAAATGCTGTAACAATCAGGAAGAGATTATAAATCAACAAGAGTCGCAAAAAAGAGGTACAGAAGTACCTAATCTATTAATAAGCGTCTATGCTCCAGCTTGAGGAAGAGTGTTACATAAATAAATGTATAATTACCTATTTGGTGTACATAAATAATAGGAGATTAATTAGTAAACTATTTATAGGGACTTATATTTCTTTCCTCTATTAGTTTCCCAACTAGTTGTATAAATATGTAGTCCTTTATTTATCAACACACACAATTTATGTTCTCTCATAAGAAGCATCATACAGAAAAATTACTTACACTGTAAAGAAAAGCCTTCCTCGCTATGTCAGAGATTGTAAGCTGACTTTGCCTGGAAAAAAAAAAAGGAAAGTGCCAATAATACAAAATTTAAAAAGAGCATACTTGCGGAAACGCTATCCAACTTACAAAAAAAAAGGTCTTCTTTACGAACCATAATTATGTAACAAACAATAACCTTTTTGGGTTAAGTGGCTATTATGAGCTAATGAACTACTTCAACAATGTAATACTGTATTTTCTATTCTAAATAGCGGAAAAGGTATGTTGTGACAAATCTATGGTAAGTCTACTACTGCTGGTTAAAGACGAGAGGGAAAATAGAAAGAACAAGACAGAGAATAGATATTTAAGAAACATTCATGCTCACCCTTTCATATGATGCTCTTGCAGTTGGGCTTGCAGCTGGTGATCAGCTAATATACCAGAAGAACCAAGGGTCGCAAGTTTTTCCTTCAAGACAGATGCTGCTTAACAAATAATAGTTACGGACAATAAGTAAACAGTTTGATAAGCATTTTCTATATAAAAGATAAATACCATAACATTTTGAAAATAAACAATTAAGCTGCAGTATTTCTAAGAAATGTTGCAATTTAAAACATCACATGTTTATAGAAGATTGGCATATTATTCTACACTACCAAACAAAATCACCAGTCCAACTCAGTAGAAATTTCAAATAAAAGCATCGGTGAGACGGTGACAGATTAAGAATTCAACAGTTTTCACAGTTTAAAAATGTATCAAAATCAAAATGAGACGACTGTCTACGAGAGCCCACACATGAACTAACTTTAAAACATGGAATTCAATTAAATTAAAACTATAAATATGCAGCATCGGCATATCTAGCTCAACACCAACACCAATACAATATGGGGCATCTGCTACAAGGCAAGCACATAAATAATCAACAAGCATTAGAATGTAACTATAAATCACCAGATGACCCCCTTGCGCTTTGTAAAACAGCAAAGAGTTGTTTCCGCCCCTCTCTAGTATATGCAGCTCGGTTCTTCCGGTTGTCTACCCCAGCCGTAACCTATTAAGAATCACACAATCTATTACTCTCTCCGTCCAAAGTTAATAAGTATGATTAATTTGGCACATGTTTTAAGGAATATTGGTTGTTTATGCATAAAATAGATAGATTGGAGGGTGTTATGGGGTAATGTGGGGTCCACTTATTAATAAAGTGATTGTGTAAGAATAAAGTGAATGGCAATTTGAGTAAATAAGTGATGATGGAAGGGATGAAGATAAAATAGAATTTCCATTTTGGAACATACATATTAAGTTTGGACGGACTAAAAAGGAAATTAGACTTATTAAGTTTGGACGGAGGGAGTATTTATTATTTTGAAGTATCTGATTATTCGACACCCACAACTAATTAGTACAGGGATACTTACTGCAAAAAGTAATGTAGCTAGATTCAACTTTGGGTGCACTTCTAAACCCCTAATCCGCGGGAGAGGATAAACTGCTTCTCCACCTTGCTGGGATAGAATGCGAGGGATATCCATAGATTCAATAGCTACAAAATATATTAGTAGAATCAGGATAAATTACGCACATCAGTAGAAAATTGTAAGAAGCACGAGGCATCACCAAAATGAGGAAAATGAAACCGATGAGCATTTCTTCAAAATAGAATGTTAGAATTATCTAAGTAATGAAGCGAGCATAAACTGAGTTCTCTTGTATACAGAACTATCAACTTCTGTGAACAAAAGCAACTTCTCACAAAAACAAAAAAAATTGTGGGGAAGTATACTCGAATTTCGCTACCTTATTCTTTATTATTCTTTCTTTGTTATAAGCTAATAAGATTTTCACTACAACTTCTATAAAAGAACAGAATTCAAATAATGGATTGATACTTCAAGATGCATCCACCAAACTATCTTTTTAATTTTTACTTCACCACTAAAAACTGAATTCTAAACATTAGTCAATGTTGATCCAAATATTGACTGAGGAGGCTGAATGTCCAATCATCTAGAAATAATTAACCTTTGGGTTTTATCATCTATATGTATAGGAGGAAAAAAGACTTGAGGGGAAAAATGGTAAAAACTGGAAAAAAAAAAAAAAAAAAAACTTGAAAAAAGAACCTGAAAGATATTCAAACTAAAAAAAGAGAGTAGCTTTTCCAAAAAAATACGGCCAAACTCAACAAGTTAGAGAAAGATGAAAACTTTTTACAGGGAAAAACTGAAAAATCTTCCAAACTGACAGGGGACAAAAGTGAACTTTTATATGGAGAACAAAGCAGCTTTCAAAAGATATGACATTCTTATCTAGAGCATGAGAGGTACAATCATTTCAATTTGCATTTCCTTTCAGCAAGAATATTTTACCATTTTAAATGAAAAGGGCATCCAAATGTAATCTTACACAGAAGAAATTATGTAGGAAATTATGCAATACCTACTGAATTTTAAAAAGCATGATAACTAGCGACAGAACGGTCATTAGCACAACAGAACATCATCGAACAGCAATATTAATCTAGAAAGGACAAATCTAGAGAGCTCAACTAACCAGCAGGCTCAAAAAAATTTGCTTGTGTTGGTGCTTTGTTGGGATTCACATTTACTCGTGTTTTCCAAACTTGAATACTCCCATCCTTTGACAAAGTGACAAGCAACCGCAACTTTGGGAGCCAAGAAATTGATGCGATTGGTTGTGAACCCACTTGTGTGCTAGATATTGCATGTCAAGAACGAATGTCAAAATCAGTGAAGATAGCAAAATTATATTGTTAACAGACTGAACCTCACAAATCCATAGTTTAATAACTAGAGGCCATAACGCAAGTTTTAGCAATCTTAACTTGTAAATAAGCTGGAGCTCAAGAATCATCCTTATGCTATTTAGATATATATGTGTATATATATATCAACTTCTTATTAACAAACCAGGCAGATAGCCTCTCTTTCTTTCTGCGATTTTAATACAGTAGCAAAAAAAAAAAGGCAAAATACAAAAAAAAAGTACGAGGATTGCAAAAACAGTAAATGGAATCAAGAATTAAAATCACCATAAAACAGCAGATATACACTAAAGCTGAACAGATCTATAAAGCATGCACTTCTCCAACAGATACTGGTCCTCCTAGCTTCCTCCGAGGTAAGTAAAGAAGATATAAATGTAGTAGTATAAAAAGAAAAGGAAAAAAAGAAATCAATGAGACAACGGGTGGCATCGTCATAGATATATGTATAACTTACATTCCGATCATCAAAGGTCTTTCGGTGGATACATCCCATGCCAAAATTGTACCTCGTCTATCACCAACAAATATCCATTCCAGTGTTGGATGAAAAGCAAATGCTCCAGCACCCTGTAGCCTGATGGTGTTATCAACTGTAAAGGAATCCATCCATAAATTATTAATCCATCTAAAGGACATGAACATGCCACTGAAGCAACTTTTCATATATTTCAGGAGGAAAATGAGAGATATGGACATGAAAGTTCTGTCCAACTCTTACGCTGTAGTGTGTAGAGAACAGCATATGTATGTATATTGTAACCTCGAATCAAACCTTCTTGATAAGCCACATACTGTTAACAAAAGGCAAGAGAATATAACATCAGCTGCCTGTAAATGCTTGGGTAGTTGGGTACCATCTGACACAGGCAAGTAATACTAATGTACAGGATTCGAATTTGGTGTATTAAAATGCCACATTCAACCAAAACCCTTACCAAAACAGGAAGGCGAGGATGGCAAGCAAGATTGACTATAGGTTTCTTCAGGTCAGTCTTTATTTTGGTGGGTGCTTTCCCACCTACCACAGTTCCAACAACTTGACATACAAAATAACTATAAATTAGTAACAGGAGAGATAGTTCAGTAGTAACTTTGGTCATAATAAAGTAATATGGGGGAAGGCTTTCATACTACCATATCAGTTCGAAATGCAAAAATCCAGTGCTATAGAGAGACAATGACATGAACAATAACTACCATCTTTAGTTCTTGAAAAAATTAATGATATATCTGAAACTGTAAAGTCTTCATATTTCCAAACATTCTAGGGTAATGTGGTAGACAAGCAATTAAAAACCAAAAGGTGGTTCTTCAAATGCAAGTTTCACAAAAGTTAAGGAAGAGATTGGTTACTTTCATCAGAGAAGTTCTTAGATTAACATCACTAACAGTACACACTACAGCCACAGACGGCTTCCTTAGAGTCCTCCTTGGATTTTGCACCCCAGGGTATCACCATTTTGACCAAATAAAGAAACACCATTATACCCTCTCTGACACCTCACAGATTGCTTATGAATTTACATAGGCAGGAAATTAACCATGTTTTGCTAGCACCATATCACTAAGATAATTTCCCATGATGTCACAAGATGATGGCAACAGTACAGTCATACATATGAATGAAATTTCCCACAAAAACCACCCTCAGAGAAAGGCATGATCGGTTATAGTTGACTTGTTGATTTAGTTATTGATAGTAGATGTTAGGATGATGGATAGACATGGATGGTATTAGTTCTATTACACAGCGCTGTCAACAATCATATATACATAGAAAGAAAATATCCTTCTTAATTCAGGAAACCAGAAGTTTTATAAAAGGAACTCGTTGAATTGGCTCCACCTGTTACACTCATCTTCTTATGGAAACCAAAAAACACAACAGGCTGAAGAGGAGTCAAGGCAAGATGGACTTCAGTATCAATCGTTATCTGTTCTGTCCTCTTTTCAGGTGAATGCAAAACACAAGTTTGTTCACTATCAAAGTCACAGGACCGGATTGTACAATCCTGCATGTAAAACAGATGTCATCCACAAACAAGGAGGAGATCAGATTTAAAATTACTTCTACCTGGATTAATACGTAATCAGGAAAGAAGAAAACATGACAAAAATCATATGAAGATCTATAGTTAGAATTCTTTTCATATTGTTGGAGCTATACTATCAGTGAGAATGAAAAGAATACTCACAAGGAAAGCAAAAATATGCCATCATAAGAAACTACTAAACAGAATATCAACATAAAAGACAGAAAACAATATTATCATAATTGCATTACTATTTTTTTTTAAATCTCGGTATCCGACCCAAGGACCGACTAATCCGGGGGACCAATCCCGCCGTCCACCAGCAGGGGCCCCGCTTAAAGCCTGAGCAAGGCTCTGTATGGACTGGCCCCATAGGAATTGTTTGCACCTTGGGGATTTCGAACCTGAGACCTAGAGAGAAGCACACTCTTAAGTCCCAAGCCTATACCACCAGATCAACTTCATGGGGTTTCATAATTGCATTACTATATTTTATTTTATTTTTGACGGGGAGCATTACTATAATTCAAATAAGCACATTCAGTTGAGCTGAGCATTGGATGGCATTTCCGCAGAAAAGAGGCACTAGAGGTTATAAGAATTACAACAATTCAAAAGGTATAATAAGAGGATAAGCACCATTTTTATCAATTGACATACACCTCAGGAACTATTGAAAGTTTAGCATCTATGAACATCGTAGAAGAAGAAAACCACCACCCACCCATATAAAGCAAAGAAGGGAGAAGAGGAAAAAAAAAAGGTATATTTGCAATTGTGGAGATCTTTAAAATATTTAAATTTTGACAAATTATTCCACCAATAAACAATTAAACATCAGAACGTGATATTCCTCTATTACATTACTAAAGCACTCAAAAAATCCTACTTATGAAAACCCTAGTCAGCTATAAAAGAATGAAGATTGTTGGTGTTGCAAAATTGTCAATTAGTCAAATTTAACATTCATTTAGTTGAGCAATACTGAGCATGAGGTCTGATATATAGCGCATCCAAAAGCTTTTATATGGATCAATTATGACACAATTTTCTCCCTTAAACACACACTCACTTATAGGAGACAAAAAATGTAAATGATATCGGTCTAGTGTTTAGACAAAGGGATTGGCAAGCTATGTTGAGTGTCAAACCTATATTCATCATATAATTACTTCTACCCCTTTTATAGATTCCTCCATGGCCCCATATTACCACTATTACCTTCCGCCTAAACCCAAACCCATTTGGACCATCTGTATCCAAAACATGTTATGTTTCATGAGTTCAATTCCAAAACTTCAATTAAGGTTCCAATTATTGCATTTTAGCTGAATTAACCAAAATTCTTTTCTTCTTAGTATGTAATCTACTCTTGTTCAAACTGACCTCAAGTACAGCAATCAGCGAGTGGCCAGCGGTTGGGCTATACTTCATGCGAACAACAGGTGAGCCTATATCCACAGACGCGATCTTACTTCCGGTATACACATCGAACTCTGCACGCAAACAACATAACTTCAAATTTGTCGAATTCCATCAAGATTTAAGAAAAAAAGAACAAAAAATTAAGAAAGCATACCGATGATGTGAGTCCCGATGGCGGCGGAGACGAGTGCCTGTGTCGGATGGAAGGCGGCGGCGTGGGGCTGCAAGGGTTTAGAGCTCCGGCCGGCATGTCGGAGATCCAGATGGTGCACCGTAGCCCACTCCATTGCAGACAATTGCAGCTATCTAAGCCAGATATAGGTCAATACAATTACAGAAATGACAGGAACAAATATATGTAAATCATGGAGTTGAGAGCACTACAACAAAACTTGGATCGCTTGAAAATGCTTCAAGGAAAACAAAGGACCTCCGATCAGGAGATTGAAGATTTGTCAGTTCGGGATCCACCAAAGTCCATTTGATGAAGGAAAAGAAAAAGAAAAAAAAAACTTAAGATATATGGAAAAGACGATAACACCCTAGGTTTCATGATTTTTATTTTTTTTTGAGAATAGGTTTCATGAAGAGTTAAATTAGTTGAATATAGCAGAATTAATTTGGGGATTTTGGGTTAAATCAACTGATTATTAATTTAGAAAATTTTCAAATTTTCTATTTATTTTGGAAAATTGGTCTTAATAAATGCAAAAACGAGCAATCAGGTCTCCATCGTAAATTCTCTATTTTTTAAATGTCATTGTTATACATATGAATATTGTTATTATACCGTACATACAAAATGTCATTGTTTGAAAAAATATAATTGATTTTAAATAGTAATACTTCATATTCACAACAATAATATTTTGTATACATAACTGTATATTTGGTAAAAATACGTAAACCCAAATTCAAATACTAACTTATTGCCAACATGAGCATGCTTTTCCTTTTTTTTCACTCCTAGTTCATAACAGATTTTTTTTTGGCTAGAAAATTTAGCACATATTGATATTTAAAGTTAGATAATAAAATTGGTGTCTCCTCTTTTCCAAAACATCATTTTTAATTGACAGATTACAAGTGTAAAACAATTTCCTATTTGATCAAGGAAAATGTTTTTTTTAGGGGAAAGGGTTGCCTACAAGGTTAGGCCCCAATCCAATCCGGAGCGTCGTCACCAAACCAATCGAGAGGAATGGCCGAGTTATAAGTGAAAGTGGCTAATCTATGTGCTAAGACTATTACAATTTCGTGGGATAAAAGAGACACTGCACACTACGATATCTTCCATTAACCTTCTTATCTTGTGCACATAGCCACATAGCCAGCTTCAAAGGCAAAGAAATTCAACCGTTGTTTTATTGCTGCGACGACATCCTGTGAGTCCATACGGATTTTAATCTTCGAGATACCTCTTGAAATGCACGCTCCTAAATCTGCTGCGCAGCTGCCAATTCTGCACCCAAAACCGCATCCCGAGATGAGATGGGATTCTATGACACCCCCTCCCTTGCAAACTCCGTTCGATCAAGGAAAATGTATTGATTCTGCTGAATTTCATCTCAACGCTATAGGTATCAAAATATGATAGTTGTGGTTTTTTATGCAACAAGCTTTGGTGGTTTTTTTAATGTAATACATTATGATATATTAGAAAACAATCAGACACTTTATAACCTCTTTAATTTCAACATATTGCAAACGCTTAATATTTTCCTTCTTATTCATTGTAAAACGTGCTCGGGGCAAGTAAATCATATTAGTCTCTTTTGAGAATTGAAATAGGTTGAATCAGTCTAATCTCAAATTCTTTCAAATCAAGCTCTAATTTAACACTGTTTTTATTTTTTCATCCATGTCAAGCAATGTGGAACAAATGGTTTCACATACATTTTCTTCTCAATTAATTCAGATGACAATGATATGATATTATTATCCATTTTTAGCTTAATTTTCTTATAATTTCGTGCATTTGTTATTTAATTTTAACTAAATGCACTTGATATAGATAAAGGTGGTATTTTGTGTATTTGTAGAAAAAACTAATATTTTAAAGATAAAAACACTTAATTTTTTGCAAGGTTAACGGAGAAAGAAATCTAGATTAAAAAATTTGAGGACAATAATCTATTAAGTAAGTAATGTCATCAACCATGTGGAGTATCTATTAAAGACGTTGCTAGAATTAAAAAATAAATTTAAATATGTTATTGATAATATTCTATTGAGTACCAATAATTTTAAAATTAATTTTGATTGAGTTTTGAGGAGTACAAGTTAGTTTTGAGAATGAAACAATAAGCATGAAAAGAGAAATTATAACAATAAATCGTATAGACTGTATATAAATCATCATTTTAAAATTTATATTGTATGTAAGATTGTAGTGAATTCAATAAAAGAAACTTTATCTAAATCTGTACCAATACAATATAGAGAAATATATTATTCAACTTTTACGCGAAAGATTGGTGGTTGTAAATTTGAATATATGATGAATTTATTTGAATGGATAATGAAACCCATGTGCATAACAAGCATATAGATATAAGAAATGTGAACAACTATGATTAGGAAGGAAAGAAAGGTTAAGCACATAGAAAAGTGGTACTTAATGTAATTAAAATATATAGATTAATATAATTTGAACGTATAACTAATGAAACTGAAAGTGTGCGTGGGATAGTATCTAGTATTTAAGTGAAAAACAGAACAATGTTACGCTGAATGTTGAGACAAATAGTGTAGCATTAACTCTAACAGAATATAAAGACACTGAATGTTGAGACAAATAGTGTAGCATTAATTCTAACAGAATATAAAGAAGTAAACACAGCGGAAGTCTAAAACACAATAAGAATACAATGGAATAATTTTAACATAGATTTTATTAATAACAAAACTTATGCTATGCCTTACGGCGAAAACAACTTACTTTGTAAGTTTACTAAAAATGTCGTGTGAAATGTCTCAACAATTACTTCAACATTCCACAAATCGAAACTACAATCGAGGCAGGTGCCTGAATCTGTAAAGAGACTTAAGTGTTTGATCATTGTCTAAAGAACTAATCTGATCTATGATTCACTCTCAATCGACACAAGTCTAGAACTAAATACACGGGAAGGTATGGTATCCCTCGGTGTATATTAAATGATACAACTACTGACCATAACTCCTAACAGGGAAAAACGCTCAAGATAGGTGTTACTCGAATAGTGTATACTTTGGAATGAAAGTCTCCAGCGGTATTTATAGAGAAATAGTCGAGTTCTAGATCATGAGATCCTATTTTTTAGGAACTCAACTTTCATGATCTCTCTAGATCCTTCTTCCATCTTCCAGGTCGTTCTAAACTGCTTCAGACTCTTCTAGCACGTCCTCCAACATTCTGGAATCTTCCAGGTTTCAGACTTTTGTAAAAGCTTCTAAAATCGTACCTGAATGTGAGAGCATTTAATCCAGCATTTAATGTAACATTTCAGAAAGGACTTAAAATAAATCAAGGAAGGTCAAATTAAGATGTTGTTGATAATGTTAAAGCATTTAAGAATTAACAACATCTATGGAAACAAAACATTAAATCTTGTTTCTACTCTTGGTACATTGACTTGCACCTTTTAGGGGATGTTTATTTTGGGATTATGTAGGATGGGAGAAATCCTGGATGGGGAAATCCTGATGAATAGTAATTGTGTGTGTTTGTTTTGGGATTTTGAGTAGGATGAGATGTAACTTTATGTCAAATCAAATTGTGTAATAATAGTTGGATGGGATGTAATTGTAGGATATATAGGTATTTTTAGGAGTGAATATAGTTGGATGGGGAAATTCGAATGTGAAATCTCGTAGTAGAACTATGACCACGCCCGGACGGGTGAGTTCCAAAACAAACACCCCCTCAGTGATGGTAAGTTGCATGATGTATCTTCATATACAAATTACACTTTTTAAGTTAAAAAGAAAACAAATAACATTTGATATTGTTTATACTTTTTTGTAGATTGATATGTACGCTTTAGTGATAACAAATTGGTTTTTTTATTGACATCTTACACTTTTTAAGAAAATAAAAAACATTAATATTAAACTTTATGGATATATTTTTTTTTTGACAATACAACAAGGATTACAAACCAACATTCTCTCAAAGAGAAGAAACAAACACCAGATCCTTGAAATATTGTGGACAAACATCTTCATTCCAATCGTGAGGAATTGAAGTGTAAACAAGCTTGAGCCAATTCATGAGCCACCTGATTTCTGTGTCTTGGAATATATTGACAATCTCAAACAGAATGCTGTTGAAGCAAGCTCATTATACTATTTATCACTTGACTCTCCCCAATTCCAACTCCCGTAGTGTGCATTATAACATTAATGGCATTGGTAGAATCAGAACGCACGCCTTTAATCTTAATATTCTTTTGAGAGCACTGCTGCAAACCCACCTCAATAGCTTTTAATTCGGCTCCACAAACATTACCCGGATTCCTAATACGCATCGCTCCTGCCAATAATATATTACTCCTATTGGCAACCACCACATAGCCAACAACATACAAATTCTCTTCTATATTAAATGTAGCATCAGCAAATAACAGATTACCTTCACCAATTGTAGAATACATTTCCTTTGATTTGGTAACAAAATCAGTCATTGTATTCTCAATATTGTTTGATCTCTTAAACTCATTCCAATATGAAACTGCCCATTCCACATTATAAACGATATTGGCACATCTACCACCCTGACCCTTCATGTCATCGTGAACATAATTACATCGTTCTTTCCAAATTGCCCAAGCCACTGATTCACGTTTTCTACAACACTAGAATAAACGACTGCAAGTATACGGTGTCTATCGTAGAGAAGTAAGTACGAGGTCAATCCTACGAGGAGGTATAGCGTAAAAGTGTAGTTTGTTAACGGAATTCTATTTAGACGCGACCGATTAAGTGAAAGTGGATTACCCTAAGATTGCCTACCAAGTTGTCACAAATAAGCAATAAAGAGTAATGAAGAATCGATCAAATATCATATAATTCAAGAAAACGAAAGTAAAGCGGATTAAAACTCAAGTATGAGAAGGTGGGTTCCAAGGCAATTGCAACACTTAGATATCCGTTTATGAATTGTAACTCGTTCAAATGGTCATTAATGTTGTCTTCATATAGGGTTGATCACAAAAGAAGAATTAATCAATCTCTCGATCTAACTAATCCAAAGGAGCATGCGACATAAGTTCGTATCTCTACCTTACAAACATCACACCACCTAAAATAGCCCCAAAGATCATTCAATTCCCTCTCCGATAATTAATCCTCTCTCGAGATCATAATAATACCGGGTTGCATGCTTGCATACGATTAATGGAATAAATCTCTCGATCTTACCCCAATTAACAATGAATTAAGCAAATCATCATGGCCAATAACAACATGCTTTCAAAGAAGAAATAAGCATACAAATAAGAGACAAACACCATTTAAAGCAAGAAATTAGTTCATGAACTTCAATCCAAATATTTACAAAGCCTTAGAACCACAAATGTTTAGCCAAGAGCTAACATAATCAAATTACGAAATCCAAATGAAATAGCTAACTAAAAAGAGAGAGAAAAAGAAAGCATAGTCTAAAATGTGGTAGAGAATGGAATTTCCAAGCTATTGCATTCTTCCTTGCTTTATTTGATGGAGAATTGAAGAAGATATGGCCCAATCACCTCCAATTGTGTGTAACTATGTGTGGAATTTTTGGAATTGGGGAAGAATGTCTTGGGTTTTAAGAATGAGGCTTTATATAGTGTTGGGGTAGGGCTTAACGATGAAAATTGCACTTAGGTCCTTGGAAATTGGACAAAATATGCAAAAGGCACCGAGAGCAAGGGAGACTCGGCCGAATAGGGGTGTTAGAATTGGGAGAAAATCTTCAGGACTCGGCCGAGTTGTCCAACTCGGCCGAGTACAATTCATTCCAGGGGCCAAACTTCGTCCAATGACTCGGCCGAGTTCGGTCACTCGGCCGTGTGTAGCTCGTTCCAGATTCCAAACTTCATCTCATGACTCGGTCGAGTTGTCCCACTCAGCCGAGTGCAATTCGTCCCAGTTTCTAACTTTGCCTCACGACTCGGTCGAGTTCGGTCACTCGGTCGAGTGATTAATTGTTCCAGTTTCTAAGATCCTTCAGTAACTCGGCCGAGTCAGGGAACTCGGTCGAGTTGGCTCTCAAAATTTGTCTTCGAACTCGGCCGAGTTAGCTAGCTCGACCGAATGGAAAATCATTCCAGTTTCTGCCTCGATCAGGAGCTCGGCCGAGTTGGCTAGCTCGGCCGAGTTGCTGGCCACTCCAAACTTGTTTCGTGCATATCTTTCGCCTCGTTTGTCCGATTGACTCGATTCTTTAGGCTATTCCACTCCGTTTTTTGAGACGAACCCAACGGTGCACTCCTCTTCCTGATCCAATAAAGTATGGTTGGTGTTTTGCTCCAAATTTCATCGTATTTCCTACAAAATCGACAAAACACAACATTTCCCTCATTTTGGCTCAAATCATCATAATCAATGCATAAATTAATGAAATTTCATAAAAAACATGCTTCACATGTGGATCTAAAATGCGTAAATTCCACCCGAATCAAACTGTTGGTCCAGAAAGGAGTATATAACAAGTGTATGGGGGGGGGGATACACTTGTATTCAATCTTTTGCTAATTTGATCAAACCAGAGTTCAGCAAGGTTGTCTTGGACAACTCTGCTGAAGAAGATTAACTCTTCTAAGATAATCAGACTACTAAGTACTATTGAGTACTTAGTTGAATAACTATCTAGGGGAGTTATATGTGCGGAATAGTGGTTGGCCCTTTATGTTTAGACTCCTTTAATTTCTGAAATCACTTAGTCAATGCAACACATTCCAGTTTTCAGGGAACTTGTCCAAATAGGTTTTTGCACAGTCTTTGAATGTTTATCCTTGAAAGATCAGTTTTGTGTGCAGTGTTGAATGTATGAAAGTTCTTGGAATGTAAATCAACACAAGAAGTTATAGTGGTTCAGAGACTCAAGCTCCTACATCCACTTTCCCTGATTTAACAGGATAATTCCTTCACTCTTGGAATTAACTTGTTTTATAGTGCCAAGGTGCACTTGATCAAGAGCACCACTCCTTGGTGAATTGATCCCTAGGATGTCTAGAGTCCTAGTACCCTCTTCTCAACTCAGAACTGAACTGTTCTTCTCTCAACAGTCAGCTCCTACCACTTCTACTACTACAACCTTCTCACTTTCACTCTTGAAAGATGTAAGGGTTGAAGTAGGGTTCCAACTAATGAGATATCCTTTACAATGAAGATCAGTGTATAAGGATAGGATATCTCTCTAAGCTTGTGTATGGATATACAATTGGGTTCAGCTTAGAAGAAGTGTATAAAGACTAAGATAGTCTCTTTGAAAGCTTGAGAGCACTTGTCAACTTGTAGGATAGTTGGATATTCTTGTCAAGGTTGAGGTGCTTTTGGATTGTGTTGAGGTGCTTTCAAATGGTCTTCACACTTCTGTATTTATAGACAAAATGGAGGATTTGCCCGTTGGAGAGGCAGCCCCAAATTGCTATAAATGTCTTCCTTGAGTTCTTCAAACTGGAAGACAGATTCTTGATAGTGACATGTCCTCATTTGGGTAATAAACGGCTTGTAAGACTTTGTCTTCATTCTGCAGCACTTTTCCCAATGTTTGACTTCTTGTTAGGACTTGGACATGGCTTCTGGAGGTTGATCCAATGATAGGACAACATTCCTTATCATCTGGACAACTCTCCTTATCACTATCAGCAGTTTTGCTTTTTCAGCAAGGTTGGCTTGCTCTTCTTCAGATGACTTGGCTCTTTCCCTTTATTTCACTCCAAGATGATCTTGGCATATTGCATTTCTTTAGGGTATGGTTGTCCTTAATCTTTCAGCATAGTTGACCTTCAACCTTTAGAGTTTCTGTTCTGATTCAATCTTGCTGAGACAACTCTTCTGGACAACTCTTCTGATCAGCATATTTGGTCTTTTAGCATCAGAGTATTTTACATATAGAGTTGGCTTCTCTGGACAACTCTCCTGATCAAAGGCTTTTGAGTAGCCTTGTCCTTTTGAGCTAGGTAAGCTTGTTCTTGCATATGGACAGCTTCTTTGGACAACTCTCCTGATCAGAGCTTTTGGTTTTCCATAGAGTGTCCTTGTTCTTAAGTGATTGTTCCAGAACTTTGAGCCTTGAGGGGACTTGATCTTGATCATCTTAAAAGTAGGTTCCCCCTCAAATTGTGCATCTATTTGTCTAAGAGCTGCCTAACACTTCAGCTTCTCATCTAGCCTATATTCTATATGTTCTAACATTTCTAGAACATGTTTATCTTGACTTAGGCATGTCTCAGGGGGTTTTGGTATTAGATCAAAACATATCTCATTTTATTCCCAACAATTTCCCCCTTTTTGATGATGCCAAAACCTACACTGTCTAAGCAAAAGTGACTTGTCTACACCTATTACATGTATCTTCAGAAGATATGACTAGGGTCAATATTCCTGAAAAGATAATGTGTTAGTGTATTCACTGTTTTTGTTGCAAGTAGGTTTCAAGATAGGCATAGAGAGATTAGTGTTTCTTGATTCAAAAATAAGTTCAACTATCATTCATTCAAAGATCATTACAAGCATGTTGATAGTTGAAATTAACATATCAGAGCATGAATCAATAACACTTAAATACATCAGAGCTTTTCATTCTAACAATTCAAGATATAAATAAGATTTTCAGCATCAGAGCACAGAGCTTGTATCAGAGCAATCCATAACAAATCAGAGCAGACAGATTAGCACACCACATCAGCAATCTTGACCATATTTCAGCATAGTTGATCAATCAAGAAGGGTCAGAAGACTTAGCCATTTCAAAGATCATCCTCAGGGGGTGGCAGCATTCCATACTGTGCCCACACTCTTCTTTTCAATGCCATGGCTTCTTGGTTGGTTCCCTTAGGTCCAAGAACCATCTTGTTTAGCTTAAGGATCTCAGTGAATTCTCTCAGAATTCTTGCTTGGTCAATCCATCCTTCAAGCTTTGGAGGCATGTATATGATTGGCTTGGGAGCTGTGAGTTCAATTCTTGCAATGTCAGCAGCTGCAAGTAGTTGTTGATACAACTCTCTGTAGTATTCTAGCATGAACTCAGTGAAGGCAGAGTTTGCATCTCCTCCATTCCATCTGTCAATGACATAATAGTCATAGACAAACTCCCTTTTGGCCTCTTCCCATGTATCATTCAGTTGAATTGGCACCCATTTATCCAAGTGTGGATATTTGGTGTCCATTGGGATTAGAAGCTGAGGCTTCATCTTGCTATAAGTTGCTCTCCTCCTTCTAGGTTTCTGAAAGTTTGCTCTTCTCTCATCTCTTGCTCTGTTGGCTTCTTCCATCAGATCCATTTTCTCTTGGGCCCTCATCATGGCCAATTTCTGTTGTGTTTCAGGGTCTTTGCCATACCCTTCATGAAACAGTTTTGATGGATCATGGGCTAGAACAGTTGTCTTCTTCTTAGGTTCAGGTCCAAATCCTTCAGCAAATAACTCTTCAATGTCTTCAGAGGACTTGGTACCTTCAGCAGCTTTGCCAGATTCAGAAGATTTGTCCTTTTCAGTAGATTTGGGCTCTTCAGCAGTTTTGGCTTTCTTTGATGTAGGCTCATCTTCATCAATTCTGAATTCAGGTGGAAGATCAAGGCTGCTAGGAAAGCCAGTGAATTTCTCAACTTGTCTCTTCTTTCCTTGGGCCTTCTTGATCTTTCCTCTAGTTTGGACACCTTCAGCACTCTTGTCCAAACCTGATACTTCACCACCTGGTCTTTGTTGTAACCTCATCCTTTCTTCTTGAGCTGAGGCCATAGAATTCTTCAAAGCAAGTGCTAATTGCTCTTCTTCATTTAATTCTTCCAAATTCAGAACTTCAGGCTCTTTGCCTTTTCCTTCAGCAATGTTGTCTTTCCCTTTGACTGGGCTCCCAATCACCAAGGCACCTTTTGCTCTAGCTCTTTCCCTTTCCCTCTTTTTGGCAGCATCAAAACATTGGGGCTTGAGGTCACTCATTGTTGAGGCCATCAGGGATTGGGCCTGGTTTAGGGACTTCATTTCTTCCAACAAATACACATTTTCATCATGTATATCTTGCATTTTATCATTGCTCAAGCTAAGAAAAGCTAGAACAGGTTTCATTTTCTGTTGAACAACCTCCTCCATGGTTGCCTTAAGAGATGCATCCAATTGGGTCTTCAGAAGCTCAGTGAGGTTGGCCACTGCACCTTCAGCAATGTTGGCCAATACCTCTTGGGAAAACTTTTCAGAGGCTGCTTTGACCATAGCTAGCCTTTGCTCTTCAGCTCTTCTCTTTTGCAGTGCAGTCTTCTTTCCAATAGCTTGTTTGACAGTTAGCCTGAGAGCTTTGACATTGGCATTGTGATTGTGATTGTCTCTCAGCAGCTTTTGCTCTTTCTTGACCTCCTCTGAGATGGCTTCCATGATTGATTTGGCATTTTGAACTTCAGTGGAGATGGTTTGGAGACCAGATTCCACACCACTAATTCTTGCCTCAAGGGTTGGTAGCACAACATCTTCAGAGCCAGTGAGCCTCATTTCTACAGATGCTAGAGTCCTTCCTTGCTCATTTAATGCTCCTGAGGTTTCAGCATGAGCAGACTTGACTTGATGAGCCAAGGAGTCCAACTTTTCTGATTGCATCCCAAGTAAGGCTTGAGCTGAGCCTGAATCTACTTGGATAGGTGCATCTGTTAAGAATTCATCTGCAAAAATTTGATCAAGAGAGATACCTGCAACATCAGACAAGTCAAACAAGTTAGGAAATAAGCACTCAACACCCTCAATTTCTTTTGTATAAGACTCTGATACATCAGAAGTCTTCTTCTCATTTTCAACTTGTTCTTTTCTCCCTTCTTTAATAATGTTCTCACTCAAGGAATCAGGCCTCCTCTCATCAAGGGATTCTTGAAGTTCAGATTTGACTTCAAGAATAACCTGTCCTTCCTCACTTATTCCACCCTCATATGGTGGTACACTCACTATCTTAGTGATGACTACCTCTCTTTCATCCTCAACACCCTCTGATTTTTCAACTATTCTCTCCTTTTCAACTCCTTCTCCTAAACCTGCAGCATCTTCACCCTCAACAGGGTTCAAAGATGGCAGTTGTGAGGAGATCACAGTGCTTATCTCAGCAGCCACTGAGTCATCCTGAATGATTAAGGGCTGATCAGTGTCCAACTCTTCTGACACTGAATAGGCCTTAATCAAACTAGCCTCTAGTACAGGAACCTCAACATCTTTAGGCTGTGCCTTGGGTTCAGAAGAACCTTCATTGGCAGATGTGTCTTTGGTTGTGTTACCACCCTTGGTCAACACCTCTGAAGATACAGAGCCTTTCCTATGATAGGTTTTAGGAGGGTTTGAAAGTCTGTCTGCTATAGAAGACTTGGGTTGAAAGTGTTCAGGGAGATTGGCTTGAGGGGTTTCAGGAGGGTTGGGGTTTGAAGGGTTTGAGGGATCATCAGGGGAATCATCATCATTGGAGCTACTGTCAGGGTGTTTGATTCCCTTGGCTTTTCTTTCTTTCTCCTCCTCAATCTTATCAGCTACCAACTTTGCAAAAATCTCCTCATCAATGAGAAATCTTGTCTTTGAAACTCCAGCAAAGTGTAATAATCTGTTTTCCTCTATCTGCCACCAGTTTGCACCCTTATCTTGGACTACTTGTGATATCTCCATCAAGGATTTGTCTTTCACATCAACAAGCATCCTTAAATCTTGAAAGGCCTTCTGAATTCTTGGAAATTCAGCAAGTTGTGGATACAAACTGTCCACAGTAGCCTTGGCTCCTCCTCTGAGCATACTTTCATAAGTATACTCCTCCTCATCTCCACTTGAGTGGGGACTTTGGGTTATAGGGGAGTTGGCTCTGGGTTCTCCTAATAGAGCTTCAGGCAGATTAAGTTCAGGGATGTTGGCTTCAGAAGGGTTGGGTGCAGTAGAAGGATCTTCAGTTGCTTTTGAGAGTAATGGGTCTGAAGGGGCTTTACTCAGGGGGGTTGGCTCATTGAGTGCATGCTCTAAGAGCTTTGAATAATTGAGCATGGATGAGTCAAGGGGAGACAGGAGTCTTGTCTCATCTACTGCTAAATCAGCAAGCACATCAATGCCACTTCTTTGCACATTCCCTTCTGGAGAATATCTCTTAGTGAGATTTACAGGGGTAATGGGTTGGTTGGAAGGGGTGACATGGGTTTCAGGGGAGTTGGGCTCAAGGTACTGAGTTTCAGGGGGGTTGGCCTCTATAGGTTGACTTTCAGGGACTTTGGATTCTGGAGTTCCAGAACCAGAAGAATTAGTCCTTGACATGGATTTGGTCCTGCTTTCAGCTCTGCTCTCCCTTAGAGCCAATTGAAGAGACCTTTCTTCTTGAAGCTCCAACACCTTCTCAGTAGGTTTGGCCCTTCTCTTGCTGGCCCTACTGCTTCCACTTCCTTCCTTCTCAGGGACAACTTCCCTGATTCTCTTATCACCCTTCTTCTTTTGCCTAGTCTCATTGTACTTCCTCCTCAACTCTTCTGAGTGGTCAGAAGGCACACTCACTCCCTCTTCTGCCACTGCATCAACTTCAGCTGATGCTCCTGAGGCTTCTCTTGAAGACAATTGAGACATCTTTCTTGTTTTGACAGCCCTGGCCTTTGTTCTCTTTTTCATATTAGGCTTCTCTTCCTCCTGTTCTTCAGCAGGTTTGACCATGAGCATCCTTCTCTGTTCAGTTTTCTTGCTAAGTTTTCTGAACAGGATCTTCTGGGCTGGGAGGGGCTTTGCAAAGGTCTGCATCTGGGAATAGTGGGAAAACCTCTCAATCAACAAGCTTGCCCTGGTGCAATACTTGATTTTCCCTTCTAGCACCACCTTATTGTGGGTTTTCACCTTGAATTTTGCCTTCTCCTTCATCATCTCAGACATGATGAAGGTCCTCCAATCAAATTTAATGCCCTTATCACTGGCATCAATGATGGCAGCCATGATTCTGATCCTTGGATGACTAACCTGCTCTAAGCTTCCAGTGTTTCTTAAGAGGCTCTTAGCAACTACCTCAAAAAGGTTGAGAAACTCTGGCTTGAGAGTTTTCTTGTTTTGAGTTGAGGAGAGAGGGCCTGGAACTAATAGCCATTCTTGGGCTATCTCATCTTCATGGCCAGTGCCATAAGCTTCTGGATTCCTTCCCTCATAAGGCAGTCCAAAAGCTCCTTCCAGATCTTCTGAGGAGAATTTTACTCTGTGGAATCTCTCTTCTTCCTCTCCTTCTCCTGTGTAAGATAGTCTGGTTGATACTTCACCATCTTCAGGTTTGCCTCTCCACTTAAGGAAGGCAAAGAATTCTGCCATGTAGCTTTCCAAGCAAGAGCTTGGTCTTTCCTCCATGAACTTTTGAAGTCCAGCTTTCCTCAACCATCTCAAGGTTGGTGTAATCTCAGGATCTTCACTTTCAAAGGAGACTATTGGCTCAAAGTGAAGATTGTTTTTGTTGCTTAGGTAGGCAAAATCCAGGTCTAGATCCTTGTTAGAGAAATCAACAAGCATCTCAGGTCTAAGTTTGGGGGCCATTGAAATTTGCAGAGAGAGCTTTGAGAGAGTTTGAAGAAAATTTGAGTTAGGGTTTCGAATACTTGGGGAAGAAGTGTTTGTGGGGATCTTAAGACTTGTGAATATTCTAAAAAGAATGTTTGTCAATGAGTTGGTAAGGTCTTGAAACAATTCAAAGGTGAGCAAAAATGGAAATCCAAAATGGACGGCTAGGATTGATTTCAGGGGAGTTATCCATTTTCGATCCAATGGTCAAAAATCAATGTAACAGTGAAATAACTGTTTTATTCAAAACGTGGGTGGTTTTTAATGTTTGTTTAAGGCTGGGGGTTTTTCGAGATAGATCATGTCCCAAAAAGTTTAATGCAAACAAGAGTTAAATCTTGGCATTTAATGCATGGAAAGTGACCTTTTGAGTGGGAGACAAATTAAATCCCAGAAAGGTGAAAACTGTATTTCAATGGGACAGATTTCGAAATAGGTATTGATCACCAAAAATAGGTGCTTATCATACCAAGATTTGGTTTGATAGCTGGGACAACTTATCTGACCCTACTTGGACAAGTGTCCTGAAGAAAAGTGGACAAGTGTCCTGAATGTTAATAGACAAGTGTCCTGAAGAAGTAAGGTCATATTTCCGATTTTCAGTAGACTTGACCAAGTCTGCTGAAGTTTGAGTTTATTTCCCTTTCAATTAATGAACTTCTTTGGACTCATTTCTCCAGCTTCCCTGGATCAAGAAGTCCCAACTCTGCTGATAATTCCAGGAATCTTGCCTCTGTAAGTGGATAGTTAGTATATCAGCTTTTTGATGGTCTGTGTGAATTTTCACCAACTTGATATCCTTCTTCTCCACATGATCTCTAATGAAGTGATGCTTGATGTCCACATGTTTGCATCTTGTGTGCAAGACAGGATTTTGTGATATAGCAATGGCACTATTGTTATCACAGAAAATTGGCACTTCAGTAGAGTTGACTTTGTAGTCTCTGAGTTGTTGTCTTAGCCAAAGGATTTGAGCACAACAACTTCCAGCAGCAACATATTCAGCTTCAGTGGTGGAGGTGGCCACTGTATTTTGTTTCTTGGAGAACCAAGATATGAGTTTGTTGCCCAAGAATTGACAAGTCCCTGAGGTGGACTTTCTGTCAATCCTACATCCTCCATAATCAGCATCTGAGTAGCTAGTTAGCTCAATATTGTCATCAGCAGGGTACCAAAGGCCTAGATTTTCAGTGCCTTTGAGATACCTCAAAATCCTCTTTGCAGCCTCAAGGTGGCTTTTCTTAGGATTTGCTTGAAACCTTGCACAAACACCTACTGCAAAGGTGATATCAGGTCTGCTGGTAGTGAGATAGAGGAGTGAACCAATTATTCCTCTATACTCAGTAGAGTTGGTTGGAATACCACTCTCATCAGGATCCATCTTCCAATTTGTGTTCATAGGGATCCTTACTGGCTTGCTAGTTGTACACCCAAACTTCTTGATCATTTCTCTGGTGTACTTAGCTTGGTTGATGAAGATTCCTTCTTTAGATTGCTTGACTTGTAGACCCAAAAAGAAATTCATCAACCCCATCATGGACATCTCAAACTTGCTTTGCATGAGCTTGGAGAATTTCTCACATAGCTTCTCATTAGGGGATCCAAAAATTATGTCATCTACATAAATTTGGACAAGCAAGATGTCCTCTCCTTCAGAGATTCTGAAGAGAGTTCTGTCCACAGTTCCCTTGGTGAATCCATGATCCAAGAGGAATTGTGACAGTGTGTCATACCAAGCCCTAGGGGCTTGCTTGAGTCCATATAGAGCTTTCTTGAGTCTGTAAACTTGGTTTCCAACTTCAAAACCTGGCGGTTGCTCCACATAGACTTCTTCTTTTAAGACTCCATTCAGAAAGGCACTCTTGACATCCATTTGGTACACTTTGAACCTCTTGTGGGCTGCATAGGCTAGAAAGAGCCTTATTGCTTCTAGCCTTGCCACAGGTGCAAATGTCTCATCATAGTCAATGCCTTCATGTTGGCAATACCCTTTTGCCACTAGTCTTGCTTTGTTTCTGACAATCACATCATTTTCATTTTTCTTGTTCTTGAACACCCACTTTGTTCCAATAACATCTTGATGTGAAGGTCTATCCACCAGCTCCCATACTTCATTTCTGGTGAATTGGTTCAGTTCTTCCTGCATGGCCGTGATCCAATTGGCATCTTGAAGTGCTTCCTCAATATTACTTGGTTCTTGCTCTGACAAGAAACAACAGAAAAGAGCACTTTCACCATGGAATCTTCTTGTTTTGACTCCAATACTTGGGTCACCAAGTATTAGATCAGTAGGATGGTCAGACAGCCAAGCCCTTCTTTTTCTGATCTCTTCAGTAGAGTTGTCCTCTACTGAAGGTGAGTCATTTTGATCATAGAATTCAGGATAATTAAATGCAGGATCTAATTCAGGATCATAATCAGGGGTGTTGTCCTCAATGTCAGGGACATTGGCATTTTCAACATTTTGAGTTCCCCCTTGATTATTTGACCCATTAACTACCTCAGCAGGAACTGCTTCTTCATTGGTAGTTGTTACCTGGATGTGAACTGGGATTGATTCATTCAGTTCACCATTTCCATCTGTAGGGTTTGTCTCAGGAAGGTTGCCTTCAGGATTGTTGTCCAATGTGGGTTCTTCAGGCAGATTGGCTTGGACAACATCTATGAATTCAGTGTCTTTGTCTTTTAGGCTTAGTCTGGTTGTCCTCTGTGTGATTTCTTCAGGTTCCAAATGATCATTCCTGATCTCAAAGATAGACTCATCAAACACAACATGAGGTGTTTCTTCCACTATAAGGGTTTTCTTGTTGTAGACTCTGAAAGCTCTACTGATTTGAGAGTATCCAAGGAATACTCCCTCATCAGCTTTGCTGTCAAAAGCTTTCAATTGTTCTTTCCCATTATTGTGAATGAAACATTTACAACCAAATATATGAAAATATGACACTTTAGGCATTCTTCCTTTCCAGAGTTCATAGGGGGTTTTGCCTTGCCCCTTAGTGATCAAACATCGATTTTGAGTATGACATGCAGTGTTTATAGCTTCAGCCCAAAACCTCTTAGGTAAATTTGAATCAGCAATTAAAGTTCTAGCAGCTTCTTTTAAAGTTCTATTTCTTCTTTCTGCAACTCCATTTTGTTGGGGAGTTCTAGCTGCTGAGGTTTCATGAGTTATTCCATTAGATGTGCAGTACTCATTGATGTATGAATTAATGAACTCAGTGCCTTTATCAGATCTTATCTTGATAATGCTAAGGCTTTTCTCATTTGACAGTCTCTTTAGAAGTTCAGGTAGTTTGACTTGTGTTTCCTTCTTATTAAGGAGAAATACTACCCATGTGAACCTAGAGAAGTCATCAACTACCACCAATGTGTATTTTCTACCATTTATGCTTGTAGGGGTAATTGGTCCAAACAGATCCATATGTAGAAGTTCAAGTACCCTTTCAGTGGAGATGACTGGTTTACCTTTAAATGAGGCTTTAATCTGTTTTCCTTCTTGACATGGCTTACACACATGTTCTTTAATGAAAACCTCATTAGGCAGTCCTTTAAATAATGCATTTCTAGTAAGTTTATTCATAGATTTGAAGTTCAGGTGGTTTAGCCTTTTGTGCCATAACCAACTTTGTTCACTAGAACTTTTAGCAATAAAACATGCAGCATCAGTAGACTTGTCCCAGTCTGCAAAATACACATTTCCCTTCCTAGTTCCAGTCAATAGAGTTTGTTGAGTTTTATCCTTAATTAGACACTTTCCACTTGAGAACTCAACATTAAAATCTTTATCACAGAATTGACTGATACTTAGGAGATTATATTTGAGACCAGCTACATAAGATACATTGGATACTTTGATGTTACCAATCATCAAAGTACCATAACCTTTTGTAGTTGCTTGTGAGCTGTCTCCAAAAGTAACATTTGGGCCTTCTTTTTCAATGAAGTCAGTGAGGAGTTCCTTGTTTCCAGTCATGTGCCTTGAGCATCCACTGTCAAGGTACCATGCTGTCCTTTTGTTCATGCTCCTCTTCTTGTGGCCCATTGGTACCTGCAATTAGATAGGTTTAGGTACCCTTTGAGTTTTGGGTCCTGAGAGGTTAGCAGTACCTTTGGGAACCCATTGGTACCTGCAATTAGATAGGTTTACATACACTGTCTTTCCCTTAAATGCCTTTGGGAAAGTGTGTGTGAATGTGTTAACTCTATAAGTTTCAGGAGAGTTGTCAAATCTCCTGAACTTTTGAGTTCTTTGTGCTACTTGAGGGAATCTTTGAGGAAAGGCTTTCTTTTGACCATTACCCTTTGGCATGAAGGGTTTTGGTTGTCTTATTTTATTCTGCTTTCAGATGAGTTGGCCTAGGCTGATTATACCTTGGATAATTCCTCTGAACATTGTTCAGGAGAGTTGCCCTTCCATTGGGTCTATTCTGCTGACCAATATTCCTCTTGTGTTCAGGAGCTTTGGCCATTTCCTTAGGTTTTGGCTTATTCTCCTGAATCACTTGAGTAGGCAGATCATCCATTTTGCCCTTTCCTTTGTTCAGTGGTTGAATTGCTTCATTTTCAGTTTGTGCCACTGACTTAACAAAGATTCTCGTAGTGTTACTTACAGAAGCAACACTAAGACAAGGTGAAGATTCAAATGGATCAAAGCCTAATCCACTTCTTTGAGCCATAGGTCTTTGATAACTTTGAATTTCCTCTATTGCTCTAGAGGATTTGTTCAAAGCAGACATCTTTAATTTCAGGCTTTCTTCACTTAATTTAAGAATATCATATTCATGTGAGAGATTTTCAAATTTGGCATTGAGAATTTTAAGTTCAAAATCTTTTCTCTTCTGAGAGAGAAGTTGATCATCAATCTCCTTTTGTTGGTCAACTATCCTGAGATTTGCTTCCTCAAGCTCTCTCAAGATTTGTTGATACAATTCAGTAGATTTGATATCAACAGCTACCTCAGAGTTTTTGGAAAGTTCAATAGCCAATCTTTCATTTTCTTTCACACAGTTATCATGAAATTCTTGTAATCTAGTGAAATCTTCCATCAACTTTCCCAAGGAAAGTTTCAGGTTAACCTCACTAGTGTTTTGTGAGATGAATGATGGTGAACTAGAAGTAGAGGATACCTCATCATCCTCAAGAGCCATGTTGCAAATATCATCATCATCATCACTGTTGGAGAATAATCCATCAGAGGAGTTGAAGCTTTCAGCACTATCAGATTCTTCACCAGCCATCATGGCTTTTCTATTGGTGAACTTTCTGTCCATTTTTGCTTGTCTCTCTCTTCTTTCTTTAGGGCTCAATTCAGGGCAGTCATACTGGAAGTGCCCTTTCTTTTTACAGTTATAGCACAGATCTTCATCATCTTCTTTCTTTGATTCTTCTCTTCTTTTTGATGATGAAGGTTCAGCTCTACTGGATCTTCTCCTATCAGAGTACTTGTCCTCTGATCTTTTCTCTTCAGGCTTTTTGACTTCAGCCTGTGTTTCAGGAGAGTTGTATCTCCTGAATTTGTTGTCCTGGTAGAATTTCTTGTATCTACCAAACCTTGAGTTCAACTTTTCAAACCTTCTAGCCATCAAGGCTAGTTCTTCCTTCATTTCAGTCTTTGAGACTGTCTTTGATGATCTGGGAGTGGGTTGCATTTCTGGTTCAGCAACTTTGGCTTTGAATGCCACTCCCTTAGTAGGATTTGAAGGTTCCTCAACAGGCTTTCTTCTATTTAGATCAAACTCATAGGCTTTGAGTTCAGAGAAGATTTGTTGCATGGGCATGGTGGAAAGATCTTTGGTGTTTTGCATCATTACAGCATAGACATCCCACTTTTGAGTGAGACTTCTCAAGATTTTCAATCCCACTTCTCTCTTGGTGTAGACCTTGCCCAATGAGTTAATTTCATTCATCACATCAGTGAATCTACCAGCAAATTTGTCAATGGACTCATCAGTTTCCATTGAAAATTGTTCAAACTTCTGCACAGCAACTTGGAGCTTGTTCTCCTTGATCTTTTCAGTGCCCTCACACATTTCAGCAAGAGTATCCCAAATTTCTTTGGCTGTTGTGCAGTGGTAGACTCTTCCCATGACTGTATCTGGAATTGTTTGATAAAGGGTGTTCATTGCTAGATAATTCAGATTATCCTTCCTCTTTTCATCAGCAGTGAAGTCATCTTCATCTTTGGGAATCAGTTCCCTTATATCTGCTTTTTGCTCAGCTGTCACTCTGGGGTTAGTTTGAGTAAACACAAAAGGTCCTCTTGTGATTACTCTTAGCATATCAGTATGGAGAGATGCAAGATGAGCCCTCATTCTAATTTTCCAGAAATCATAATTGTCTATTGAAAACATAGGCAGTTTGTGATGAGAAATGTGGTTGACTGGATTTGTGGCCATGTTGTCTAATCCTTGAACAACAGGTGGAGGAACAGCATTGTTGTTGGCCATTTCTCAAGAATAATCAGTTAGTCAACAAGTAATAGATTTCAGATAAAGATCAGTTCAGTGACCACACAAATATGAGAGTTTTGAAAATCAAGATGGATTTTCAGAAGCAGTGGTCTTTGAACCCCTGCTCTGATACCACTTGTTGGTCCAGAAAGGAGTATATAACAAGTGTATGGGGGGGGGGGGGATACACTTGTATTCAATCTTTTGCTAATTTGATCAAACTAGAGTTCAACAAGGTTGTCTTGGACAACTCTGCTGAAGAAGATTAACTCTTCTAAGATAATCAGACTACTAAGTACTATTGAGTACTTAGTTGAATAACTATCTAGGGGAGTTATATGTGCGGAATAGTGGTTGGCCCTTTATGTTTAGACTCCTTTAATTTCTGAAATCACTTAGTCAATGCAACACATTCCAGTTTTCAGGGAACTTGTCCAAATAGGTTTTTGCACAGTCTTTGAATGTTTATCCTTGAAAGATCAGTTTTGTGTGCAGTGTTGAATGTATGAAAGTTCTTGGAATGTAAATCAACACAAGAAGTTATAGTGGTTCAGAGACTCAAGCTCCTACATCCACTTTCCCTGATTTAACAGGATAATTCCTTCACTCTTGGAATTAACTTGTTTTATAGTGCCAAGGTGCACTTGATCAAGAGCACCACTCCTTGGTGAATTGATCCCTAGGATGTCTAGAGTCCTAGTACCCTCTTCTCAACTCAGAACTGAACTGTTCTTCTCTCAACAGTCAGCTCCTACCACTTCTACTACTACAACCTTCTCACTTTCACTCTTGAAAGATGTAAGGGTTGAAGTAGGGTTCCAACTAATGAGATATCCTTTACAATGAAGATCAATGTATAAGGATAGGATATCTCTCTAAGCTTGTGTATGGATATACAATTGGGTTCAGCTTAGAAGAAGTGTATAAAGACTAAGATAGTCTCTTTGAAAGCTTGAGAGCACTTGTCAACTTGTAGGATAGTTGGATATTCTTGTCAAGGTTGAGGTGCTTTTGGATTGTGTTGAGGTGCTTTCAAATGGTCTTCACACTTCTGTATTTATAGACAAAATGGAGGATTTGCCCGTTGGAGAGGCAGCCCCAAATTGCTATAAATGTCTTCCTTGAGTTCTTCAAACTGGAAGACAGATTCTTGATAGTGACATGTCCTCATTTGGGTAATAAACGGCTTGTAAGACTTTGTCTTCATTCTGCAGCACTTTTCCCAATGTTTGACTTCTTGTTAGGACTTGGACATGGCTTCTGGAGGTTGATCCAATGATAGGACAACATTCCTTATCATCTGGACAACTCTCCTTATCACTATCAGCAGTTTTGCTTTTTCAGCAAGGTTGGCTTGCTCTTCTTCAGATGACTTGGCTCTTTCCCTTTATTTCACTCCAAGATGATCTTGGCATATTGCATTTCTTTAGGGTATGGTTGTCCTTAATCTTTCAGCATAGTTGACCTTCAACCTTTAGAGTTTCTGTTCTGATTCAATCTTGCTGAGACAACTCTTCTGGACAACTCTTCTGATCAGCATATTTGGTCTTTTAGCATCAGAGTATTTTACACATAGAGTTGGCTTCTCTGGACAACTCTCCTGATCAAAGGCTTTTGAGTAGCCTTGTCCTTTTGAGCTAGGTAAGCTTGTTCTTGCATATGGACAGCTTCTTTGGACAACTCTCCTGATCAGAGCTTTTGGTTTTCCATAGAGTGTCCTTGTTCTTAAGTGATTGTTCCAGAACTTTGAGCCTTGAGGGGACTTGATCTTGATCATCTTAAAAGTAGGTTCCCCCTCAAATTGTGCATCTATTTGTCTAAGAGCTGCCTAACACTTCAGCTTCTCATCTAGCCTATATTCTATATGTTCTAACATTTCTAGAACATGTTTATCTTGACTTAGGCATGTCTCAGGGGGTTTTGGTATTAGATCAAAACATATCTCATTTTATTCCCAACACAAACCCCCCCAAACTTAAAATGTTGTTTGTCCTCAAACAACTAAGCACTTAAAGCAATGAGGGTGGAATGATCACAATGGAATATTCAATGCAAATCACACATGCAAAGTAAGATGTAGTGATGTCTCTTTCTCAAAGTGCATTTCTCAATGAAGATCATAACATCATTATTGCAATTCACATTCATGAATCAAAGAATGCACAAACACACAACACATTGTGAATGGGAAACACAATCCAAATGCTCAAGTCCTCTACTCACATGACAAAGTGTTTCCCTCAAACACACAAACAAATTGAGGATATTAATGCACTCATCAACCAAGTTATGCTATGCAATCACTATATGCTTGCCCAACTTCTACTTTCTACAACACTCAAATGCTCAACAATGTGATCAATAGGACTTTATCAAGGATGTAACATTGGCTCTTTGGACAAGGTGGGATGAATTTGGGAATTTGTGACTCTTCTAGTGGAGGACAAAGCTTGTTGTTTTACAATATGTGCTTTCACTTTCAAAGCTTACAAACTCCATCCTCACTTTTCATTTTTCTTTCTTTTTCAAGCATTCATCACCTCATCCTTTTGAACCATTCTTCTTTTCAAACTTTTGGGGCTCTTTGTCCCTCTTTTCTTTTCCATTGATTTTCTTTTCATCTTTCTCTTTTTCTTTCAACTTTTCCAATTTCTCCTTTCACCAAAGTTATTTCAAGCACATGTTTATCCACCTTGCCTTTTATCCCCCACTAGATGTAGGCATCAAAGGCTCAAAAAGGCTAAGTGGTTAACATTGTAGTTTGCCAAGAAAATTAGGAATTAAGCTCAAGGGGCTAACTACGGAAGATTACTTCGGTTTTGGGAAATTTGGCTAAGTGACTCTTTTAGAACAAGATGGCATATATCACATCACAAAGTTTCACACAATCATGCTTTCAAACAAGAACTTGGGCAAGTTCTAGAATCACTAGCAATAACCTAGTCCACTCTCAAATGAACTAAACCGGATTATATGCTCGATTCAAGGCTCAATTCTCACCGGTTTATTCAATAAAACTCTCACATTCATCAAATGTTCCCAAACAACAACACATCATTCATCCATGCTATCAAAGATCAATAAATATGAGCACAACATGACACTATTCTTCAACACCAATAATGCATACATTCAAAGCAAATAGACATCACCACAACTACTCAACCATGGATTCCAATGATTATTTATGCTAACATTTCACCAAAGATCCACTACCCAACACATGATCAAAACCAACTCAAGCACAATAAGCATATGAAAGCTAAGTGTGCACCGGTGCAAAATGTAACATAAGTAGAATGACGAACCGGTGCAAGGGTAACAACAAGTAGAAAAAATAAAAGAAAAATAACTCCCCCAAACATAGAATTTTATTATGTATAAATTCTAAGTTTGGGGCTACAAGTTGTTACCTCCCTCCTTGCACATCCAATGCTCTTCAAAGATCACCATTGCAACACTTGCTTCCCTTCTTCATTCTTCAAGCTATAATGTCCAAAATGCTTCTCATCCTTACCTACAAAAGAAACTAAGCTATCACAACTACCAAAGCAATAAAAATATGAAAGCAATAAAACCTTGGGTTGCCTCCCAAGAAGCGCTATTTTTAACGTCCTATGCCGGACGGTTTCTTTCTACTTTCAAGCCTCATCCAAGCAAAGCGACTCCACCCTTTGAAGTTGCTCATTTCCAAAGTAGTGCTTCACTCTTTGACCATTCACCACAAAAGTTACTCCATCTTTACCAACAAGCTCCACATTTCCCATGGGCATCACATTCTTAATCACGAAGGGCCCCGACCACTTTGACTTCAATTTGCCCGGAAATAGTCTCAACCTTGAGTTGAACAATAGAACTTGTTCTCCCACTTGGAACTCCCTTTTTTCAATCATCTTGTCATGAAACTTCTTGGCCCTTTCTTTGAGAATCTTGGAGTTCTCAAAAGCTACATTCCTAAACTCATCAAGCTCATTTAGCATCATCTTTCTTCTTTCTCCGGATGCGTTAAGATCAAGATTCAACTCCTTAATAGCCCAACGAGCTCTCAACTCCACTTCCACGGGTAGATGACAAGACTTACCATACACAAGTTGGTACGGAGATGTGCCCAAAGGTGTCTTGTAGGCGGTTCGATATGCCCAAAGAGCATCATCTAACTTGATAGCCCAATCCTTTCTCTTTAACCCAACGGTTTTCTCCAAGATTTATTTCACTTCTCGATTAGCAAGCTCCGTTTGTCCATTAGCTTGAGGGTGATAAGGTGTGGTCACCCTATGCTTCACTCCATATTTTATCAAGAGTTGATCTAGCCATCGGTTGCAAAAGTGTGAACCACCATCACTCACTAGTGCTCTTGGAGTGCCAAAACGAGTGAAAATGTTCTTCCTAAAAAAGTTGAGGACTAGCTTGGCATCATTAGTAGTGGTTGGAATGAGAGATGGGGAATGGCCCCATAAAGTCAATCCCCAACACATCAAAGAGCTCCACTTCAATCACATTCTTCATAGGCATCTCATGCCTCTTTGAAATGTTTCCCATCCTTTGACACTTATCACACTTCTTCACAAAAAACTCACAATCTCTAAAAATGGATGGCCAATAGAAACCACTTTGAAGAACTTTGTGGGCCGTCCGATTCGCTCCAAAGTGACCTCCATAAGGAGATGAATGGCACTCCTCAATCACCTTCTCCCACTCATCTTCCGCTAGGCACCTCCTCATGATCATATCTGAACACCATCTATAGAGGAATGGATCCTCCCAAACATAGAACTTGACATCATGATAAAACTTCTTCTTTTGATGAAATGAGAGATTTGGTGGATGTGTTCTGGTGGCTATGTAATTCACAAAGTCGGCAAACCATGGACATGCTTCTTTGATAGCAAGAATTTGCTCATCGGGGAACCACTCCTTGATAGGGACTTGGATATCTTTTTCCTCCACATTCTCAAGTCTTGAGAGATGATCCGCCACCACATTCTCACAACCTTTTCTATCTCTAATCTCCACATCAAACTCTTGTAAAAGGAGCACCCATCGTATCAACCTTGGTTTAGCCTCTTTCTTCTCAATCAAGTACTTAAGGGCCGTGTGATCTGTGTACACTATTGTCTTAGCTCCCACCAAATATGCTCTAAACTTGTCAAAACTATAGATCACGGCTTGCATCTCCTTCTCCGTTGTGGTGTAATTCTTTTTAGCCGGATTCAAGGTTTTGCTTGCATAATAGATCACACAAAATAGCTTGTCTCTCTTTTGACCCAAGGCTACTCCAATGGCATAATCACTAGCATCACACATAATCTCAAACGGTTGACTCCAATCGGGTGTCACCAACACGGGAGCTTTAATCAAGGCCTCCTTCAATATCTCAAACGACTTCACACATTCCTCACTAAAGATGAAAGTGGCCCCTTTCCCCAACAATGAACACATGGGCTTGGCTATCTTGGAAAAATCTTTGATGAATCTTCTATAAAATCCGGCATGCCCAAGAAAACTTCTCACCGCCTTTTCATTGGTTAGTGGAGGTAACTTCTCAATTGCCACAATCTTTGCTCTATCAACCTCAAGTCCCTTAGCCGAAACCTTGTGCCCAAGCACAATTCCTTCCTTCACCATGAAGTGGCATTTCTCCCAATTGAGCACCAAGTTAGTATCTATGCATCTTTGCAAAACACAAGAGAGGTTACGTAGACATGTATCAAAACAATAACCAAATACGGAAAAATCATCCATAAACACCTCCATTATGTTTTCAATCATGCCATGAAAAATAGCCATCATACATCGTTGAAAGGTGGCGGGAGCATTACACAATCCAAATGGCATTCTCATAAAAGCAAAAGTACCATAAGGGCAAGTAAAAGATGATTTCTCTTGGTCCTTGGGATCAATCAAAATTTGATTATATCCCGAGTAACCATCAAGAAAGCAATAATACTCATATCCCTCCATCCTATCCAACATTTGATCAATGAAAGGTAAAGGAAAATGATCTTTCCTAGTGACATTATTCAACATACGATAATCACTGCATACTCTCCACCCCACAATGGTCCTAGTGGCAATTGCCTCTAAAGCTTCGGTTGTAACAATAGTCATGCCCCCCTTCTTAGGTACCACTTGTGTTGGACTCACCCACTCACTATCACTTATGGGAAAAATTATGTCATTATCTAACCACTTCAACACCTCTTTTCTCACTACCTCTTGCATTATGAGATTCAATCTTCTTTGACCTTGGGCTTTAGGCTTAATAGACTCATCTAGTCTAATTTTATGCATGCAAATATGAGTCGGTATACCCTTCAAATCCGAAATATCCCAACCAATAGCCGATTTATAAGTTCTAAGCACCCTAAGCAATTTTTCTAATTCAAGCTCATGCAAGTGTGAAGAAACAATAACCGGAAAGAGGTCACCTTGTTCAAGATAAACATATCTCAAGTGATCCAGAAGTGGTTTCAAGTATAGCTTCCTCCCTTTCTCTTGAGCTTTTGGTTCCTCTTTAGCTCCATCCTTTGGTGCTTCCAATGAGTAACATGAGGGCCAAGTGTCAAGATTTTTTTTAGGAAATCTTTGACACTCTTCAAGTAAAACCCCCCCAAACTTGGCTTCTTGTCGTATCTCCATGAATTTCTCCTCCTTCTTGATTGGAAGCTCCTTCAAAACATCAAGAGAACACATATATTCAAACAATTCTATATCATCAAGTTCATCATAATTAAAATCAAAAGGGGTAAGAGAAGTTGAAGTAAGAGAGTTTCTTATGCAAAAGTCAAGTGGATCCTTTGAGTTGCTCTTCTCCATGTGTATGTCCACATAAGCTTGCACACTATTGATCATATTGCACTCGAAAACTTCATCCTCATCATCTCTAAACTTGATGACCTTGTAGATGTTGAACAAGATTTTTTCATTGTTCACTTGAAGCTCTAACTCCCCTTTCCTCACATTTATGATGGCCCCACCGGTTGCTAAGAATGACCTTCCCAAGATTAGTGGAATGTACTTATCCTCCTCCATATCCAACACCACAAAGTCCACCGGGAAAATGAATTTATCGACTTTAACCAACACATCCTCTACTATACCCAAAGGGTACGTCATGGATCGATCCGCCAATTGAAGGCTCATTGTGGTTGGTGTAAGCTTCCCCAAACCAAGAGATTTGAATATAGACAAAGGCATAAGATTAATGATTGCTCCCAAATCACACAAGGCTCGAAATGTACCTCCATCCCCGATGACACATGGTAAGGTGAAGGATCCGGGGTCTCTAAGTTTTTGAGGCAACTTGGCTTGAATAATTGAGCTACACTCCTCGGTCAAATGTACCATTTCGTACTCCACCATCTTCCTCTTGTTTGACATGATCTCCTTCAAGAATTTGGAGTAGTGAGGCATTTGCTCAAGTGCTTCGGCAAATGGAATGTTAATATGAATCTTCTTAAACATTTTCACGAACTTGGCAAATTTGTTATCCAACCCTTTCTTCTTCAATCTTTGAGGGTATGGAAGAGGTACCTCCTTTTTGCCTTTGTCTTGAGGAGGGATTGCCTCCTCACTCTTCTTCTCCCCTTCTTTCTCCTCTTCCCTCACTATCTCATCTTGCTTTTCTTCCTCGTGCCCTTCTTCTTTGTCAACATCCTTGGGTGCACTCAACATTTCCTCATCTTGTGGCATCTTTGGCCCCTCATAACTTGTCCCACTCCTTAGCTTGATAGCTTTGCAATGTTCCTTGGGGTTAAGCTCGGTGTTTGAAGGGAATTGCCCCGGAGTATGTTGACTTCCAATGACATTAGAGAGTTGACTCATTTGCTTCTCCATTGCCTTCATGTTGTTTGCCACATTCTTGATCACTTCCCCTTGTTCATCAAGTCTTTGCCAAGTCTTGGTCGCATTGTTCCTAGTCTCTCTCATGAAATTTTTGGTTTCCCCCATAAATGCGCCAAACATGTCTTCCAACGATAACTTTGATGGGGATTCCACAATTTCACCATCTCTTACGTTGAAATTCGGAGGTGGTAGGATGATGTTCCTTGTGTTAGCATAAGAAAAGTTCTCATGTTGCCTCAACCCGGGGTGATATTGATTCGGATTAGGAGGGTTGTCCCGGTTTTGCCTCTCATTCCAACCTCTTTCTCGAAAATGTTGGTCTCTTTGATTGTTCATGTAGTGGGCCTCTTCATATTGATCTTTACTTGGTCCCACTAATGACTTGGCCGCCATTAACGAAGTCAATTTATCCATCTTATTGGATAGAGTAGCAAAATCTTCCGATTCTCTAGCAAAAGCAACTTTTCGGGCTTGCCTTCTCTCGGATAGCCATTGGTTCCCGTTCTTTGCCATCTCCTCTAAGAGCACATATCCCTCTTTTGTTGTCTTGCCCAACAAAGAACCTCCTCTGGCCGAAGCATCCACCATACCTCTTGTACGGTGGTCCATTCCGTTGTAGAAATAACATATCAATTGATCTCTTGAGAACCCGTGTTGTGGGCAACTTCTAATGAGGTCCTAAAAACGCTCCCAAGCCTCGGCCAATGACTCATCTTCGTCTTGCCTAAATGAGGATATCTCCCCTCGGATTTGGATCGTCTTGCTCGGAGGAAAGTACTTCATGAGGAATGCATCGACTAAGTCATTCCAATTCTCATTGGTCCTCAAGTCGAGAGAGAGGTACCATTGCTTTGCTCGGTCCCGGAGTGAGAATGGGAAAAGTTGCAATCGGATATAATCTTGAGGAACGTTTATTGCTCGGCGCTATAAACTCGATTCACGTTTTCTACAACACTAGAATAAACGACCGCAAGTATACATTGTCTATCGTAGAGAAGTAAGTACGAGGTCAATCCCACGAGGAGGTATAGCGTAAAAGTGTAGTTTGTTAACAGAATTCTATTTAGACGCGATCGATTAAGTGAAAGAGGATTACCCTAAGATTGCCTACCAAGTTGTCACAAATAAGCAATAAAGAGTAATGAAGAATCGATCAAATATCATATAATTCAAGAAAACGAAAGTAAAACGGATTAAAACTCAAGTATGAGAAGGTGGGTTCCAAGGCAATTGCAACACTTAAATATCCGTTTATGAATTGTAACTCGTTCAAATGGCCATTAAGGTTGTCTTCATATAGGGTTGATCACAAAAAAAGAATTAATCAATCTCTCGATCTAACTAATCCAAAGGAGCATGCAACATAAGTTCGTATCTCTACCTTACAAACATCACACCACCTAAAATAGCCCCAAAGATCATTCAATTACCTCTCCGATAACTAATCCTCTCTCGAGATCATAATAATACCGGGTTGCATGCTTGCATACGATTAATGGAATAAATCTCTCGATCTTACCCCAATTAACAATGAATTAAGCAAATCATCATGGTCAATAACAACATGCTTCCAAAGAAGAATTAAGCATACAAATAAGAGACAAACACCATTTAAAGCAAGAAATTAGTTCATAAACTTCAATCCAAATATTTACAAAGCCTTAGAACCACACATGTTTAGCCAAGAGCTAACATAATCAAATTACAAAATCCAAATGAAATAGCTAACTAAAAAGAGAGAGAAAGAGAAAGCTTAGTCTAAAATGTGGTAGAGAATGGAATTTCCAAGCTATTACATCCTTCCTTGCTTGATTTGATGGAGAATTGAAGAAGATATGGCCCAATCACCTCCAATTATGTGTAACTATGTGTGGAATTTTTGGAATTAGGGAAGAATGTCTTGGGTTTTAAGAATGAGGCTTTATATAGTGTTGGGGTAGGGCTTAAGGATGAAAATTGCACTTAGGTCCTTGGAAATTGGACAAAATATGCAAAAGGCACCGAGAGCAGGGGAGACTCGGCCGAGTGGGACAACTCGGCCGAATTGTGGTGTTAGAATTGGGAGAAAATCTTCAGGACTCAGCCGAGTTGTCCCACTCGGCCGAGTGCAATTCATTCCAGCGGCCAAACTTCGTCCAATGACTCGGCCGAGTGTAGCTCGTTCCAGATTCCAAACTTCATCTCAGGACTCGGCCGAGTTGTCCCACTCGGCCGAGTGCAATTCGTCCCAGTTTCTAACTTTGCCTCACGACTCGGCCGAGTTCGGTCACTCAGCCGAGTGATTAATTGTTCCAGTTTATAAGATCCTTCAGTAACTCGGCCGAGTCAGGGAACTCGGCCGAGTAGGCTCTCAAAATTTGTCTTCGAACTCAGCCGAGTTGGCTAGCTCGGCCGAATGGAAAATCATTCCAGTTTCTGCCTCGATCAGGAGCTCGGCCGAGTTGGCTAGCTCGGCCGAGTTGGCTAGCTCGGCCGAGTTGCTGGCCACTCCAAACTTGTTTCGTGCATATCTTTCGCCTTGGTTGTCCGATTGACTCGATTCTTTAGGCTATTTCACTCCATTTTTCGAGACGAACCCAACGGTGCACTCCTCTTCCTAATCCATTAAAGTATGGTTGGTGTTTTGCTCCAAATTTTATCGTATTTCCTACAAAATCAACAAAACACAACCTTTCCCTCATTTTGGCTCAAATCATCATAATCAATGCATAAATCAATGAAATCTCATAAAAAACATGCTTCACATGTGGCTCTAAAATGCGTAAATTCCACCCGAATCAGCCACCATCATAACCAAGGCCATATCGTCCATATTCAGATTATAAGAGTTCTAGAAAATAAAGTCCAAACCACCCCCCCTCACGACAGTGCAAATCCTGTTCCATAATCCCACAGATTTCCAAGTACGTTTTGCAAAAGGGAAAGAGAAAATGCAGTGCATGGTATCCGCCAAACTGAAACCATAACATTTACAGAAATGGTTGATAGGGACATGATGGTGGGCTAAATTACCTTCGGAAGCAATTAAGTTCTTTGCCAGTTTCCAGCAAAATATCCTCACCTTTTGTGGAATTTGTAGCTTCCAGATTATATCAAATACTTTTCGGATCAAAGCCTTATTTGAAGGGCCCGCTTGATAGCACTCGTTAGACCTCATTTGATTTGAAAAAGCAAACTCATAACCCGAAGCCACTGTGTACCTTCCATGCGAAGAATATGGCCAAATAAGATGGTCTTGCTCATTTAATCCCGAAATGGATGTCTGTAAAATTTTCTCAGCTTCATGTGGCAAAAAAGCCAGACGAACCAACTGCTCATTCCAATTGCCCGACTCCATAAGGAATCGATTGACATTTGATGCACTTACATTCTTTGATTAAATGCGACCATTCTTCAAACCCATAACCCAATTATCCTTAAAAATATGAATGTTATTGCCATTCCCTATCCTCCACAGAGCACCACGATCAAGCAAATCTTTACTCCAAAAAAGTGATCTTCAAACAAATGATGGATTAGAGCCCAATGAGAAATTCGAGAAGCACATGTTGTCAAAGTATTTGGCTCTAAAAACCCTACCAAGCAATGTATTCGACATTGTAACAATTCTCCAAAGTTGCTTAGCCAAGAGTGCTTTATTAAACAAAACCAGACTATGAAAACCCAACCCTCCGTCCTTTTTAGGGATGCAAAGATCCTCCCATTTTTTCCAATGTTTCTTCCTACTAGAATCATCATCTCCCCACCAGAATCCGGCCATAATTTTCTCAATATGCCCACACACCACAACTGGGATTCTGAAGCAAGACATATCATAGGAAGGTAGAGCTTGTAGTACTGCTTTGATAAGAACTTCTTTACCCCCCCCCCCCTCCGAGAAGAACTCATGATTCCAGGATAACACTCTTTTCCTTACTCTATCAACCAAGTACCCAAACTTAAACCTTCTGGCCTTAGGAATCATGGCAGGGAGCCCGAGGTAGAACTCATACCCATGGGAATACCGAATCCCTAAAATTGACTTAGATTGATTCACATTGGCTTGACATGTCATTTGACTAAATGTGATCGACGACTTATCTCTATTGACAAGCTGGCCAGAAGTTTTTTCATAAGTATATATACAATTGGCAATCGCTTGCGATTCATCTCTTGTGGCTTTGAAAAATAATAGACTTTCATCCGCAAAGAACAAAGGCGACAGTACAAGAGCCGATCGTGCAATTTTAATCCCCGAAAGCTGCTTTACATCAACCACCGAAGGGATAATTGATGAGAAGACCTGGGCGCATAAAAAAAAAAGATAGGGAGATAGCGGATCCCCTTGACGAAGTCCTCGAGTCGGAACAAAATAATCAGAAGTGGCCCCATTCATATTAATGCAATAAGTCACAGAAGATATGCACTTCCAAATTATATTGATCCATTTGTGTGGAAAATTCATTGTGCGGAGAATTGATATAAGAAAAGGCCACTCAATCCGATCATATGCCTTGCTCATGTCCAATTTCAAAGCCGCATACCCCACCTTACTCTTAGAAGATTTCAAAAAATGCATTCCTTCATATGCCAATAAAATATTGTCTGAAATACTTCTACCAGGCACAAAAGCACTTTGATGTTGATCAATCAATTCCCCCATCACTGTTTTTAACCTATTCGTCAATGTTCTGCCAATATACGATAAGAAACATTACAAAGACTAATTGGTCTAAAGTGTTGAGGGGAAGATGGGTTAACAATTTTTGGAATTAGAGTAATGATCGTCTGATTCCATGCCTAGAGATTAGCCTCTCCGTTGAGAACATCAAGAATAACATTTGACACATCATTCCCAATAACAAGTCAATTCTTATGATAAAAGGAGGCAGGAAAACCATCAGGACCTGAAGTCTTCCAAGGCGAAAGTTCCTTTGCTACTTTAAACACCTCAGCCTTTGAGAAAGGAACTTCAAGAAATTTTTCCTTTTCAGTTGACAATTGCACTGATAAAGATTGTGTAGCTCTTCTAATATCCGTTTCTGTAGGATTGCTTGTAGCAAAAATATTTTGAAAGTAATGCATAAACACCCTCTCAATACCATCATGTGAAGCAATCACATTGCCATTTTCATCTTGGATATTTCGAATAGCATTTATTCTCCTCCGAAGGTTTGCCCGTGAATGAAAGAACTTTGTATTGCGATCCCCTTCTTTTAGCCAGTCAACCCTAGCTCTCTGCTTCCAAAACCACTCATCCTGTGAATTAAGATTAGCTAACTCATCTTCCAATTCTTTAACCTTATCCATATTTGGAGTACAAGAATCATCATCCAGACTGTAATTAATCAGCTTCTTTGTACGATTAATCCTTTGAGCAATTGTTCCACCCTTATGAGTTGCCCATTCCTTTATCACTTTTGCATATATATTTAAGGACTCATTCAAAGGCAGAGTAGGAGTAGATTTGTGCCAAGCCACAGTCATTGCTTTATTGAAATTAGCCTCTTTCATCCAGTAATTCTCGAATTTAAAAGGTTTAGGGCAGTATCTGATCAAATTTGGACTCTTGATATGAAATTCCAATAGAATTTGCCTATGATCCGATCCACAAAACTCCATCCAATTATCATTTGCCAGAAAACGATCAAACTTCTCCTTGATGTAAAATTCCCCTTTCCTACGATTATGCCAGGTAAACTTAGATCCCTTCATTTTCAAACATTTAAGTTGATTGTGTAAAACCGTTTCTTGGAAAAGAGAAATGTTCCTAGTATTAGAAGAGGATCCACCAAATTTCGCAGAATTATGCAAAACCTCATTAAAATCGCCACCAAGAATCCATGGTTGTGGAAGATTAGACCGATAGTTTTTTAGTCTTTTTAAAAGTTGCCAAGAAGATGATCGATTTTGAGTACAAGGGTGTCCATAAAATCAAGTAAATCGCCAATTGCCCACCATATTTGAAATTGAACAATCAATATGACCAGTAGAGTAAGACAAAATAGAGACATCAATTTCATTCCAGAACATAACCAAACCACCAGCAAGGCCACAAGAACTAACACTGAAAACACAAGAAAACCCTAAACGAACTCTTAAAACTTCAGCATAAGACGAATTACACTTTGATTCTGAGATAAAGAAAATAAAAGGTTTATGTCTAACAACTAAACCACACAGCCTGTTGAACGCACGAGTGCTGCAAATTCCACGTGTGTTCCAACACAATAGCTTCATTCCCCACGGCGGGGTTGAGACACCTCAACCTCCGCCAAACCCGGAATTGAAATTTCTGATCCATATGTCTCAATCATGCTTTTTGCCTTTTTAAGAAAAAAACAAACCGTCAATTTCATTCCTCACTTGTTCAGCCCTCAGAAAATCCGCTAGATCAGACCAATGCAATTGACCCACCTCCTCCCTAAAAGGGACATATGGCTGCTCTCCTTCGTTAATGATCTCCACATAGGCTGTGAAATCAAACGTCTTGAAACATTTTCCCACATGGTGCACAACTCTGTAGTCTTTTCCATTGTCTTTATCTTGACCCCAAAGCGGTTCTTTTGCCATTCGATATTCAAAACCTGCAGGAATAGTAAAATGAAGGGGTTCTAAAACCAAACCTATTCTTGGATCCACCTTTCCAAGCCCACTTCCCACCGTCTTGTCACCAACATCCCTTCTTGCCATCAAATCTTGAAAAGTATACACTACCTCCCTATCATTTTCTGGTGACTGATAATCCGTATTCAGATTCCACTACGCGTTCATGACCTCCTTCTCAGCAGCATCCCACATTTCTTTAACACCTTCATCCAATAGAACAACTTTACCTTTCGCCCTTCTCATTTTTTCCGAATCATTACTAGAATGATCCTTTACATTAATGACCTGCTTCCCACGATCCATCCGCTCTCCTTCGCCACTGTCGCCCACTCCAGCACCTCTTCGATTCTCACCCTTAAAACCCATGAGCTGAAAAAGTTCATGCATGTCCCTATCCGAAGGCCTCTTTTGCTTATCCGCCCTCAACCATTCTGGAAAATACTTATGACTCTCAAGACAGTCCCCATCTTTATCCTTAACTGTTGGTCCAGAAAGGAGTATATAACAAGTGTATGGGGGGGGATACACTTGTATGCAATTCTTTTGCTAATTTGATCAAACCAGAGTTCAGCAAGGTTGTCTTGGACAACTCTGCTGAAGAAGATTAACTCTTCTAAGATAGTCAGACTACTAAGTACTATTGAGTACTTAGTTGAATAACTATCTAGGGGAGTTATATGTGCGGAATAGTGGTTGGCCCTTTAAGTTTAGACTCCTTTAATTTCTGAAATCACTTTCCCAATCCAAAACAGTCTAGTTAAGCTTCAGGGAAGTTGTCCAAATCAGTTTTGCACAGTCTTTGAATATGTACTTTGAAAGATCAGTTTTGTGTGTAGTGTTGAGTGAATGTAAGTACTTGTAAAGTAAATCAACACAAGAGTTTATAGTGGTTCAGAGACTCAAGCTCCTACATCCACTTTCCCTGATTTAACAGGATAATTCCTTCACTCTTGGAATTAACTTATTTTATAGTGCCAAGGTGCACTTGATCAAGAACACCACTCCTTGGTGAATTGATCCCTAGGATGTCTAGAGTCCTAGTACCCTCTTCTCAACTCAGAACTGAGCTGTTCTTCTCTCAACAGTCAGCTCCTACCACTTCTACTACTACAACCTTCTCACTTTCTCACTTGAAAGGGTTAAGGGTTGAAGTAAGGTTCCAACTAATGAGATATCCTTTACAATGAAGACCAAGGTATAAGGATAGGATATCTCTCTAAGCTTGTGTATGAATATACAATTGGGTTCAGCTTAGAAGAAGTGTATAAAGACTAAGATAGTCTCTTTGAAAGCTTGAGAGCACTTGTCAACTTGTAGGATAGTTGGATATTCTTGTCAAGGTTGAGGTGCTTTTGGATTGTGTTGAGGTGCTTTCAAATGGTCTTCACACTTCTGTATTTATAGACAAAATGGAGGATTTGCCCGTTGGAGAGGCAGCCCCAAATTGCTATAAATGTCTTCCTTGAGTTCTTCAATACTGGAAGACAGATTCTTGATAGTGACATGTCCTTATTTGGGTAATAAACGGCTTGTAAGACTTTGTCTTCATTCTGAAACACTTTTCCCAATGTTTGACTTCTTGTTAGGACTTGGACATGGCTTCTGAAGGTTGATCCAATGATAGGACAACATTCCTTATCAACTGGACAACTCTCCTTATCACTATCAGCAGTTTTGCCTTTCAGCAAGGTTGGCTTGCTCTTCTTCAGATGACTTGGCTCTTTCCCTTTATTTCACTCCAAGATGATCTTGGCATGTTGCATTGTATTTCTTTAGGGTATGGTTGTCTCTAATTCTTCAGCATAGTTGACCTTCAAACTTTAGAGCATCTGTTCTGATTCAATCTTGCTGAGACAACTCTTCTGGACAACTCTCCTGATCAGCATATTTGGTCTTTTAAGATCAGAGCACTTTTCACATAGAGTTGGCTTCTCTGGACAACTCTCCTGATCCAAAGCCTTTGAGTAGCCTTGTCCTTTTGAGCTAGGTAGGCTTGTTCTTGCATATGGACAGCTTCTTTGGACAACTCTCCTGATCAGAGCTTTTGGTTTTCCATAGAGTGTCCTTGTTCTTAAGTGATTGTTCCAGAATTTTGAGCCTTGAGGGGACTTGATCTTGATCATCTTCAAAGCATAGGTTCCCCCTCAAATTGTGCATCTAATTGTCTAAGAGCTGCCTAACACTTCAGCTTCTCATCTAGCCTATATTCTATATGTTCTAATATTTCTAGAACATGTTTATCTTGACTTAGGCATGTCTCAGGGGGTTTTGGTATTAGATCAAAACATATCTCATTTTATTCCCAACAATTTCCCCCTTTTTGATGATGCCAAAACCTACACTATCTAAGCAAAAGTGACTTGTCTACACCTATTACATGTATCTTCAGAAGACATGACTAAGGTCAATATTCCTGAAAAGATAATGTGTTAGTGTTTTCACTGTTTTTGTTGCAAGTAGGTTTCAAGATAGGCATAGAGAGATTAGTGTTTCTTGATTCAAAATAAGTTCAACTATCATTCATTCAAAGATCATTACAAGCATGTTGATAGTTGAAATTAACATATCAGAGCATGAATCAATAACACTTAAATACATCAGAGCATTTCATTCTAACAATTCAAGACATAGATAAGATTTTCAGCATCAGAGCACAGAGCTTGTATCAGAACAATCCATAACAAATCAGAGCAGACAGATTAGCACACCACATCAGCAATCTTGACCATATTTCAGCATAGTTGATCAATCAAGAAGGGTCAGAAGACTTAGCCATTTCAAAGATCATCCTCAGGGGGTGGCAGCATTCCATACTGTGCCCACACTCTTCTTTTCAATGCCATGGATTCTTGGTTGGTTCCCTTAGGTCCAAGAACCATCTTGTTTAGCTTAAGGATCTCAGTGAATTCTCTCAGAATTCTTGCTTGGTCAATCCATCCTTCAAGCTTTGGGGGCATGTATATGATTGGCTTGGGAGCTGTGAGTTCAATTCTTGCAATGTCAGCAGCTGCAAGTAGTTGTTGATACAACTCTCTGTAGTATTCTAGCATGAACTCAGTGAAGGCAGAGTTTGCATCTCCTCCATTCCATCTGTCAATGACATAATAGTCATAGACAAACTCCCTTTTGGCCTCTTCCCATGTATCATTTAGCTGAATTGGCACCCATTTATCCAAGTGTGGATATTTGGTGTCCATTGGGATTAGAAGCTGAGGCTTCATCTTGCTATAAGTTGCTCTCCTCCTTCTAGGTTTCTGAAAGTTTGCTCTTCTCTCATCTCTTGCTCTGTTGGCTTCTTCCATCAGATCCATTTTCTCTTGGGCCCTCATCATGGCCAATTTCTGTTGTGTTTCAGGGTCTTTGCCATACCCTTCATGAAACAGTTTTGATGGATCATGGGCTAGAACAGTTGTCTTCTTCTTAGGTTCAGGTCCAAATCCTTCAGCAAATAACTCTTCAATGTCTTCAGAGGACTTGGTACCTTCAGCAGCTTTGCCAGATTCAGAAGATTTGTCCTTTTCAGTAGATTTGGGCTCTTCAGCAGTTTTGGCTTTCTTTGATGTAGGCTCATCTTCATCAATTCTGAATTCAGGTGGAAGATCAAGGCTGCTAGGAAAGTCAGTGAATTTCTCACCTTGTCTCTTCTTTCCTTGGGCCTTCTTGATCTTTCCTCTAGTTTGGACACCTTCAGCACTCTTGTCCAAACCTGATACTTCACCACCTGGTCTTTGTTGTAACCTCATCCTTTCTTCTTGAGCTGAGGCCATAGAATTCTTCAAAGCAAGTGCTAATTGCTCTTCTTCATTTAATTCTTCCAAATTCAGAACTTCAGGCTCTTTGCCTTTTCCTTCAGCAATGTTGTCTTTCCCTTTGACTGGGCTCCCAATCACCAAGGCACCTTTTGCTCTAGCTCTTTCCCTTTCCCCCTTTTTGGCAGCATCAAAACACTGGGGCTTGAGGTCACTCATTGTTGAGGCCATCAGGGATTGGGCCTGGTTTAGGGACTTCATTTCTTCCAACAAATACACATTTTCATCATGTATATCTTGCATTTTATCATTGCTCAAGCTAAGAAAAGCTAGAACAGGTTTCATTTTCTGTTGAACAACCTCCTCCATGGTTGCCTTAAGAGATGCATCCAATTGGGTCTTCAGAAGCTCAGTGAGGTTGGCCACTGCACCTTCAGCAATGTTGGCCAATACCTCTTGGGAAAACTTTTCAGAGGCTGCTTTGACCATAGCTAGCCTTTGCTCTTCAGCTCTTCTCTTTTGCAGTGCAGTCTTCTTTCCAATAGCTTGTTTGACAGTTAGCCTGAGAGCTTTGACATTGGCATTGTGATTGTCTCTCAGCAGCTTTTGCTCTTTCTTGACCTCCTCTGAGATGGCTTCCATGGTTGATTTGGCATTTTGAACTTCAGTGGAGATGGTTTGGAGACCAGATTCCACACCACTGATCCTTGCCTCAAGGGTTGGTAGCACAACATCTTCAGAGCCAGTGAGCCTCATTTCTACAGATGCTAGAGTCCTTCCTTGCTCATTTAATGCTCCTGAGGTTTCAGCATGAGCAGATTGGACTTGATGAGCCAAGGAGTCCAACTTCTCTGATTGCATTCCAAGTAAGGCCTGAGCTGAGCCTGTGTCTACTTGGATAGGTGCATCTGTTAAGAACTCATCTGCAAAAATTTGGTCAAGAGATACCTGCAACATCAGACAAGTCAAACAAGTTAGGAAATAAGCACTCAACACCCTCAATTTCTTTTGTATAAGACTCTGATACATCAGCAGTCTTCTTCTCATTTTCAACTTGTTCTTTTCTCCCTTCTTTAATAATGTTCTCACTCAAGGAATCAGGCCTCCTCTCATCAAGGGATTCTTGAAGTTCAGATTTGACTTCAAGAATAACCTGTCCTTCCTCACTTATTCCACCCTCATATGGTGGTACACTCACTATCTTAGTGATGACTACCTCTCTTTCATCCTCAACTCCCTCTGATTTTTCAACTATTCTCTCCTTTTCAACTCCTTCTCCTAAACCTGCAGCATCTTCACCCTCAACAGGGTTCAAAGATGGCAGTTGTGAGGAGATCACAGTGCTTATCTCAGCAGCCACTGAGTCATCCTGAATGATTAAGGGCTGATCAGTGTCCAACTTCTCTGACACTGAATAGGCCTTAATCAAACTAGCCTCTAGTACAGGAACCTCAACATCTTTAGGCTGTGCCTTGGGTTCAGAAGAACCTTCATTGGCAGATGTGTCTTTGGTTGTGTTACCACCCTTGGTCAACACCTCTGAAGATACAGAGCCTTTCCTATGATAGGTTTTAGGATGGTTAGAAAGTCTATCTGCTATAGAAGACTTGGGTTGAAAGGGTTCAGGGAGATTGGCTTGAGGGGTTTCAGGAGGGTTGGGATTTGAAGGGTTTGAGGGATCATCAGGGGAATCATCATCATTGGAGCTACTGTCAGGGTGTTTGATTCCCTTGGCTTTTCTTTCTATCTCCTCCTCAATCTTATCAGCTACCAACTTTGCAAAAATCTCCTCATCAATGAGAAATCTTGTCTTTGAAACTCCAGCAAAGTGTAGCAATCTGTTTTCCTCTATTTGCCACCAGTTTGCACCCTTATCTTGGATGACTTGTGATATCTCCATCATAGATTTGTCTTTCACATCAACAAGCATCCTTAAATCATAAAAGGCCTTCTGAATTCTTGGAAATTCAGCAAGTTGTGGATACAAACTGTCCACAGTAGCCTTGGCTCCTCCTCTGAGCATACTTTCATAAGTATACTCCTCCTCATCTCCACTTGAGTGGGGACTTTGGGTTATAGGGGAGTTGACTCTGGGTTTTCCTACTAGGGCTTCAGGCAGATTGAGTTCAGGGATGTTGGCTTCAGAAGGGTTGGGTGCAGTAGAAGGATCTTCAGTTGCTCTTGAGAGCAATGGGTCTGAAGGGGCTTTACTCAGGGGGGTTGGCTCATTGAGTGCATGCTCTAAGAGCTTTGAATAATTGAGCATGGATGAGTCAAGGGGAGACAGGAGTCTTGTCTCATCTACTGCTAAATCAGCAAGCACATCAATGCCACTTCTTTGCACATTCCCTTCTGGAGAATATCTCTTAGTGAGATTTACAGGGGTAATGGGTTGGTTGGAAGGGGTGACATGGGTTTCAGGGGAAGTGGGCTCAAGGTACTGAGTTTCAGGGAGGTTGGCCTCTATAGGTTGACCTTCAGGGACTTTGGATTCTGGAGTTCCAGAACCAGAAGAATTAGTCCTTGACATGGATTTGGTCCTGCTTTCAGCTCTGCTCTCCCTTAGAGCCAATTGAAGAGACCTTTCTTCTTGAAGCTCCAACACCTTCTCAGTAGGTTTGGCCCTTCTCTTGCTGGCCCTACTGCTTCCACTTCCTTCCTTCTCAGGGACAACTTCCCTGATTCTCTTATCACCCTTCTTCTTTTGCCTAGTCTCATTGTACTTCCTCCTCAACTCTTCTGAGTGGTCAGAAGGCACACTCACTCCCTCTTCTGCCACTGCATCAACTTCAGCTGATGCTCCTGAGACTTCTCTTGAAGACAATTGAGACATCTTTCTTGTTTTGACAGCCCTGGCCTTTGTTCTCTTTTTCATCTTAGGCTTCTCTTCCTCCTGTTCTTCAGCAGGTTTGACCATGAGCATCCTTCTCTGTTCAGTTTTCTTGCTAAGTTTTCTGAACAGGATCTTCTGGGCTGGGAGGGGCTTTGCAAAGGTCTGCATCTGGGAATAGTGGGAAAACCTCTCAATCAACAAGCTTGCCCTGGTGCAATACTTGATTTTCCCTTCTAGCACCACCTTATTGTGGGTTTTCACCTTGAATTTTGCCTTCTCCTTCATCATCTCAGACATGATGAAGGTCCTCCAATCAAATTTAATGCCCTTATCACTGGCATCAATGATGGCAGCCATGATTCTGATCCTTGGATGACTAACCTGCTCTAAGCTTCCAGTGTTTCTTAAGAGGCTCTTAGCAACTACCTCAAAAAGGTTGAGAAACTCTGGCTTGAGAGTTTTCTTGTTTTGAGTTGAGGAGAGAGGGCCTGGAACTAATAGCCATTCTTGGGCTATCTCATCTTCATGGCCAGTGCCATAAGCTTCTGGATTCCTTCCCTCATAAGGCAGTCCAAAAGCTCCTTCCAGATCTTCTGAGGAGAATTTTACTCTGTGGAATCTCTCTTCTTCCTCTCCTTCTGCTGTGTAAGATAGTCTGGTTGATACTTCACCATCTTCAGGTTTGCCTCTCCACTTGAGGAAGGCAAAGAATTCTGCCATGTAGCTTTCCAAGCAAGAGCTTGGTCTTTCCTCCATGAACTTTTGAAGTCCAGCTCTCCTCAACCATCTCAAGGTTGGTGTGATTTCAAGATCCTCATTTTCAAATGATACTATTGGCTCAAAATGAAGATTGTGTTTATTGCTTAAGTAGCCAAAATCCAGGTCTAGATCCTTGTTAGAGAAATCAACAAGCATCTCAGGTCTAACTTTGGGGGCCATTGAAATTTGCAGAGAGAGCTTTGAGAGAGTTTGAAGAAAATTTGAGTTAGGGTTTCGAATACTTGGGGAAGAAGTGTTTGTGGGGATCTTTAAGACTTGTGAATATTCTAAAAAGAATGTTTGTCAATGAGTTGGTAAGGTCTTGAAGCAATTCAAAGATGAGCAAAAATGGAAATCCAAAATGGACGGCTAGGATTGATTTCAGGGGAGTTGTCCATTTTTGATCCAATGGTCAAAAACCAATGTAACAGTGAAATAACTGTTTTATTCAAAACGTGGGTGGTTTTTAATGTTTGTTTAAGGCTGGGGGTTTTTCGAGATAGATCATGTCCCAAAAAGTTTAATGCAAACAAGAGTTAAATCTTGGCATTTAATGCATGGAAAGTGACCTTTTGAGTGGGAGACAAATTAAATCCCAGAAAGGTGAAAACTATATTTCAATGGGACAGATTTCGAAATAGGTATTGATCACCAAAAATAGGTGCTTATCATACCAAGATTTGGTTTGATAGCTGGGACAACTTATCTGACCTCACTTGGACAAGTGTCCTGAAGAAAAGTGGACAAGGGTCCTGAATGTTAATGGACAAGTGTCCTGAAGAAGTAAGGTCATATTTCTGATTTTCAGTAGACTTGACCAAGTCTGCTGAAGTTTGAGTTTATTTCCCCTTCCATCAATGAACTTCTTTGGACTCATTTTTCCAGCTTTCCTGGATCAAGAAGTCCCAACTCTGCTGATAATTCCAGGAATCTTGCCTCTGCAAGTGGCTTAGTTAGTATATCAGCTTTTTGATGGTCTGTGTGAATTTTCACCAACTTGATATCCTTCTTCTCCACATGATCTCTAATGAAGTGATGCTTGATGTCCACATGTTTGCATCTTGTGTGCAAGACAGGATTTTGTGATATAGCAATGACACTATTGTTATCACAGAAAATTGGCACTTCAGTAGAGTTGACTTTGTAGTCTCTGAGTTGTTGTCTTAGCCAAAGGATTTGAGCACAACAACTTCCAGCAGCAACATATTCAGCTTCAGTGGTGGAGGTGGCCACTGTATTTTGTTTCTTGGAGAACCAAGATATGAGTTTGTTGCCCAAGAATTGACAAGTCCCTGAGGTGGACTTTCTGTCAATCCTACATCCTCCATAATCAGCATCTGAGTAGCCAGTTAGCTCAATATTGTCATCAGCAGGGTACCAAAGGCCTAGATTTTCAGTGCCTTTGAGATACCTCAAAATCCTCTTTGCAGCCTCAAGGTGGCTTTTCTTAGGATTTGCTTGAAACCTTGCACAAACACCTACTGCAAAGGTGATATCAGGTCTGCTGGCAGTGAGATAGAGGAGTGAACCAATTATTCCTCTATACTCAGTAGAGTTGGTTGGAATACCACTCTCATCAGGATCCATCTTCCAATTTGTGTTCATAGGGATCCTCACTGGCTTGCTAGTTGTACACCCAAATTTCTTGATCATTTCTCTGGTGTACTTAGCTTGGTTGATGAAGATTCCTTCTTTAGATTGTTTGACTTGTAGACCCAAAAAGAAATTCATCAACCCCATCATGGACATCTCAAACTTGCTTTGCATGAGCTTGGAGAATTTCTCACAAAGCTTCTCATTAGGGGATCCAAAAATTATGTCATCTACATAGATTTGGACAAGCAAGATGTCCTCTCCTTCAGAGATTCTGAAGAGAGTTCTGTCCACAGTTCCCTTGGTGAATCCATGATCCAAGAGGAATTGTGACAGTGTGTCATACCAAGCCCTAGGGGCTTGCTTGAGTCCATATAGAGCTTTCTTGAGTCTATAAACTTGATTTCCAATTTCAAAACCTGGGGGTTGCTCCACATAGACTTCTTCTTTCAAGACTCCATTCAGAAAGGCACTCTTGACATCCATTTGGTATACTTTGAACCTCTTGTGGGCTGCATAGGCTAGAAAGAGCCTTATTGCTTCTAGCCTTGCCACAGGTGCAAATGTCTCATCATAGTCAATTCCTTCATGTTGGCAATACCCTTTAGCCACTAGTCTTGCTTTGTTTCTGACAATCACATCATTTTCATTTTTCTTGTTCTTGAACACCCACTTTGTTCCAATAACATCTTGATGTGAAGGTCTATCCACCAGCTCCCATACTTCATTTCTGGTGAATTGGTTCAGTTCTTCCTGCATGGCTGTGATCCAATTGGCATCTTGAAGTGCTTCCTCAATATTACTTGGTTCTTGCTCTGACAAGAAACAACAGAAAAGAGCACTTTCACCATGGAATCTTCTTGTTTTGACTCCAATACTTGGGTCACCAAGTATTAGATCAGTAGGATGGTCAGACAACCAAGTCCTTCTTTTTCTGATCTCTTCAGTAGAGTTGTCCTCTACTGAAGGTGAGTCATTTTGATCATAGAATTCAGGATAATTAAATGCAGGATCTAATTCAGGATCATAATCAGGGGTGTTGTCCTCAATGTCAGGGACATTGGCATTTTCAACATTTTGAGTTCCCCCTTGATTATTTGACCCATTAACTACCTCAGCAGGAACTGCTTCTTCATTGGTAGTTGTTACCTGGATGTGAACTGGGATTGGTTCATTCAGTTCACCATTTCCATCTGTAGGGTTTGTCTCAGGAAGGTTGTCTTCAGGATTGTTGTCCAATGTGGGTTCTTCAGGCAGATTGGCTTGGACAACATCTATGAATTCAGTGTCTTTGTCTTTTAGGCTTAGTCTGGTTGTCCTCTGTGTGATTTCTTCAGGTTCCAAATGATCATTCCTGATCTCAAAGATAGACTCATCAAACACAACATGAGGTGTTTCTTCCACTATAAGGGTTTTCTTGTTGTAGACTCTGAAAGCTCTACTGATTTGAGAGTATCCAAGGAATACTCCCTCATCAGCTTTGCTGTCAAAGGCTTTCAATTGTTCTTTCCCATTATTGTGAATGAAACATTTACAACCAAATATATGAAAATATGACACTTTAGGCATTCTTCCTTTCCAGAGTTCATAGGGGGTTTTGCCTTGCCCCTTAGTGATCAAACATCGATTTTGAGTATGACATGCAGTGTTTATAGCTTCAGCCCAAAACCTCTTAGGTAAATTTGAATCAGCAATTAAAGTTCTAGCAGCTTCTTTTAAAGTTCTATTCCTTCTTTCTGCAACTCCATTTTGTTGGGGAGTTCTAGCTGCTGAGGTTTCATGGGTTATTCCATTAGATGTGCAATACTCATTGATGTATGAGTTAATGAACTCAGTGCCTTTATCAGATCTTATCTTGATAATGCTAAGGCTTTTCTCATTTGACAGTCTCTTTAGAAGTTCAGGTAGTTTGACTTGTGTTTCCTTCTTATTAAGGAGAAACACTACCCATGTGAACCTAGAGAAGTCATATACTACCACCAATGTGTATTTTCTACCATTTATGCTTGTAGGGGTAATTGGTCCAAACAGATCCATATGTAGAAGTTCAAGTACCCTTTCAGTGGAGATGACTGGTTTACCTTTAAATGAGGCTTTAATCTGTTTTCCTTCTTGACATGGCTTACACACATGTTCTTTAATGAAAACCTCATTAGGCAGTCCTTTAACTAATGCATTTCTAGCAAGTTTATTCATAGATTTGAAGTTCAGGTGGTTTAGCCTTTTGTGCCATAACCAACTTTGTTCACTAGAACTTTTAGCAATAAAACATGCAGCATCAGTAGACTTGTCCCAGTCTGCAAAATACACATTTCCCTTCCTAGTTCCAGTCAATAGGGTTTGTTGAGTTTTATCCTTAATTAGACACTTTCCACTTGAGAACTCAACATTAAAATCTTTGTCACAGAATTGACTGATACTCAGGAGGTTATATTTGAGACCAGCCACATAAGATACTGTTACGATTGTCAATGATATTCGACTCCGATTAGACGTCTCCAATCACAAGCAAAATAATCGACCAATATTCAATCCAACGAAAGCATGGCAATTCACAAATATAAACGAAAACGAAAAACAGAGCACAAGAAGATTTAAGTGGTTCGATCAACGTGATCTACATCCACTGGACACACGACTTCAATTTGATTAGTATAAGAGATGTTTACAAACACTCATCACTCGGAAAGGGATTTATCCTCACTTCGCTCGTGAACTCTCAACTCTCAAAACGAATGCTCGTACGCGTCAAGAATTACAATTACAAGTAATGGGGTATTTATAGGCTGCCAAGGATGATTGCAGCGTGCATGGAACGTGTGAGGATTGCCACGTGGATTCTGTTACAACCATGTAACAAACTCACACTTCTCGCGTGACCCAATCTGAATTGACCTCCTTGCCCTTCACTTGTTTTCGCAAGACAAGACGACTCCATACTTAGCCAAAAATTAACCCTGCTAACAGAACTCAACTAGTCTGGTCAGACCTCTACTTGTCTGGTTTTCCCAACTCGTCTTGTCCTTCGCAACACCCATCTCATCTGTTTGGACTCCTCCAACTCATCTGATCTGGTCTGAGTTAACTTGCCTGACTCCACCAGCTGATACGCCCAACAGCTGAGTCCTTCAGAAGACTTCTATCGACTAAGTACCTCGACTGATCTGCCCAACAGACGAGTACAGTAGTAGAGTAGAATCTACCTGATCTTCACAAGACGAGTAGCACTCGTCTAGTCTAGGAGGATTTGAGATAAACCTCACAGATACATTGGTTACTTTGATGTTACCAATCATCAAAGTACCATAGCCTTTTGTAGTTGCCTGTGAGCTGTCTCCAAAAGTAACATTTGGGCCTTCTTTTTCAATGAAGTCAGTGAGGAGTTCCTTGTTTCCAGTCATGTGCCTTGAACATCCACTGTCAAGGTACCATGCTGTCTTTTTGTTCATGCTCCTCTTCTTGTGGCCCATTGGTACCTGCAATTAGATAGGTTTAGGTACCCTTTGAGTTTTGGGTCCTGAGAGGTTAGCTGTACCTTTGGGAACCCAAACTTGCCTAATAACCTTGATTGATTCAAGGTGGCTAAGTTGTCTTCCTCTAGCATCTACATACACTGTCTTCCCCTTAAATGCCTTTGGGAAAGTGTGTGTGAAAGTGTTAACTCTATAAGTTTCAGGAGAGTTGTCAAATCTCCTGAACTTTTGAGTTCTTTGTGCTACTTGAGGGAATCTTTGAGGAAAGGCTTTCTTTTGACCATTACCCTTTGGCATGAAGGGTTTTGGTTGTCTCATTTTATTTTGCCTTTGAGGAAAGTTATCCTTGGGTCTATTCAGCTGAGGCTTTCTTAGAAGAGTTAGCCTAGGCTGATAATACTTTGGATAACTCCTCTGAACATTGTTCAGTAGAGTTGCCCTTCCATTGGGTCTACTCTGCTGACCAACATTCCTCTTATGTTCAGGAGCTTTGGCCATTTCCTTAGGTTTTGGCCTATTCTCCTGAATCACTTGAGTAGGCAGATCATTCATTTTGCCCTTTCCTTTGTTCAGTGGTTGAATCACTTCATTTTCAGTTTGTGCCACTGACTTAACAAAGATTCTCTTAGTGTTACTTACAGAAGCAACACTAAGACAAGGTGAAGATTCAAATGGATCAAAACCTAATCCACTTCTTTGAGCCATAGGTCTTTGATAACTTTGAATTTCCTCTATTGCTCTAGAGGATTTGTTCAAAGCAGACATCTTTAATTTCAGGCTTTCTTCACTTAATTTAAGAATATCATATTCATGTGAGAGATTTTCAAATTTGGCATTGAGAATTTTAAGTTCAAAATCTTTTCTCTTCTGAGAGAGAAGTTGATCATCAATCTCCTTTTGTTGGTCAACTATCCTGAGATTTGCTTCCTCAAGCTCTCTCAAGATTTGTTGATACAATTCAGTTGTTTTGACATCAACAGCTACCTCAGAGTTTTTGGAAAGTTCGATAGCCAATCTTTCATTTTCTCTCACACAGTTATCATGAAATTCTTGTAATCTAGTGAAATCTTCCATCAACTTTCCCAAGGAAAGTTTCAGGTTAACCTCACTAGTGTTTTGTGAGATGAATGATGGTGAACTAGAAGTAGAGGATACCTCATCATCCTCAAGAGCCATGTTGCAAACATCATCATCATCATCACTGTTGGAGAATAATCCATCAGAGGAGTTGAAGCTTTCAGCACTATCAGATTCTTCACCAGCCATCATGGCTTTTCTATTGGTGAACTTTCTGTCTCTTTTAGCTTGTCTCTCTCTTCTTTCTTTAGAGCTCAATTCAGGGCAGTCATACTGGAAGTGCCCTTTCTTTTTACAGTTATAGCACAGATCTTCATCATCTTCTTTCTTTGATTCTTCTCTTCTTTTTGATGATGAAGGTTCAGCTCTACTGGATCTTCTCCTATCAGAGTACTTGTCCTCTGATATTTTCTCTTCAGGCTTTTTGACTTCAGCCTGTGTTTCAGGAGAGTTGTATCTCCTGAATTTGTTGTCCTGGTAGAATTTCTTGTATCTACCAAACCTTGAGTTCAACTTTTCAAACATTCTAGCCATCAAGGCTAGTTCTTCCTTCATTTCAGTCTTTGAGACTGTCTTTGATGATCTGGGAGTGGGTTGCATTTCTGGTTCAGCAACTTTGGCTTTGAATGCCACTCCCTTAGTAGAATTTGAAGGTTCCTCAACAGGCTTTCTTCTATTTAGATCAAACTCATAGGCTTTGAGTTCAGAGAAGATTTGTTGCATGGGCATGGTGGAAAGATCTTTGGTGTTTTGCATCATTACAGCATAGACATCCCACTTTTGAGTGAGACTTCTCAAGATTTTCAATCCCACTTCTCTCTTGGTGTAGACCTTGCCCAATGAGTTAATTTCATTCATCACATCAGTGAATCTACCAGCAAATTTGTCAATGGACTCATCAGTTTCCATTGAAAATTGTTCAAACTTCTGCACAGCAACTTGGAGCTTGTTCTCCTTGATCTTTTCAGTGCCCTCACACATTTCAGCAAGAGTATCCCAAATTTCTTTGGCTGTTGTGCAGTGGTAGACTCTTCCCATGACTGCATCTGGAATTGTTTGATAAAGGGTGTTCATTGCTAGATAATTCAGATTATCCTTCCTCTTTTCATCAGCAGTGAAGTCATCTTCATCTTTGGGAATCAGTTCCCTTATATCTGCTTTTTGCTCAGCTGTCACTCTGGGGTTAGTTTGAGTAAACACAAAAGGTCCTCTTGTGATTACTCTTAGCATATCAGTATGGAGAGATGCAAGATGAGCCCTCATTCTAATTTTCCAGAAATCATAATTGTCTATTGAAAACATAGGAAGTTTGTGATGAGAAATGTGGTTGACTGGATTTGTGGCCATGTTGTCTAATCCTTGAACAGCAGGTGGAGGAACAGCATTGTTGTTGGCCATTTCTCAAGAATAATCAGTTAGTCAATAAGTAATAGATTTCAGATAAAGATCAGTTCAGTGACCACACAAATATGAGAGTTTTGAAAATCAAGATGGATTTTCAGAAGCAGTGGTCTCTGAACCCCTGCTCTGATACCACTTGTTGGTCCAGAAAGGAGTATATAACAAGTGTATGGGGGGGGGATACACTTGTATGCAATTCTTTTGCTAATTTGATCAAACCAGAGTTCAGCAAGGTTGTCTTGGACAACTCTGCTGAAGAAGATTAACTCTTCTAAGATAGTCAGACTACTAAGTACTATTGAGTACTTAGTTGAATAACTATCTAGGGGAGTTATATGTGCGGAATAGTGGTTGGCCCTTTAAGTTTAGACTCCTTTAATTTCTGAAATCACTTTCCCAATCCAAAACAGTCTAGTTAAGCTTCAGGGAAGTTGTCCAAATCAGTTTTGCACAGTCTTTGAATATGTACTTTGAAAGATCAGTTTTGTGTGCAGTGTTGAGTGAATGTAAGTACTTGTAAAGTAAATCAACACAAGAGTTTATAGTGGTTCAGAGACTCAAGCTCCTACATCCACTTTCCCTGATTTAACAGGATAATTCCTTCACTCTTGGAATTAACTTGTTTTATAGTGCCAAGGTGCACTTGATCAAGAACACCACTCCTTGGTGAATTGATCCCTAGGATGTCTAGAGTCCTAGTACCCTCTTCTCAACTCAGAACTGAGTTGTTCTTCTCTCAACAGTCAGCTCCTACCACTTCTACTACTACAACCTTCTCACTTTCTCACTTGAAAGGGTTAAGGGTTGAAGTAAGGTTCCAACTAATGAGATATCCTTTACAATGAAGACCAAGGTATAAGGATAGGATATCTCTCTAAGCTTGTGTATGAATATACAATTGGGTTCAGCTTAGAAGAAGTGTATAAAGACTAAGATAGTCTCTTTGAAAGCTTGAGAGCACTTGTCAACTTGTAGGATAATTGGATATTCTTGTCAAGGTTGAGGTGCTTTTGGATTGTGTTGAGGTGCTTTCAAATGGTCTTCACACTTCTGTATTTATAGACAAAATGGAGGATTTGCCCGTTGGAGAGGCAGCCCCAAATTGCTATAAATGTCTTCCTTGAGTTCTTCAATACTGGAAGACAGATTCTTGATAGTGACATGTCCTTATTTGGGTAATAAACGGCTTGTAAGACTTTGTCTTCATTCTGCAACACTTTTCCCAATGTTTGACTTCTTGTTAGGACTTGGACATGGCTTCTGAAGGTTGATCCAATGATAGGACAACATTCCTTATCAACTGGACAACTCTCCTTATCACTATCAGCAGTTTTGCCTTTCAGCAAGGTTGGCTTGCTCTTCTTCAGATGACTTGGCTCTTTCCCTTTATTTCACTCCAAGATGATCTTGGCATGTTGCATTGTATTTCTTTAGGGTATGGTTGTCTCTAATTCTTCAGCATAGTTGACCTTCAAACTTTAGAGCATCTGTTCTGATTCAATCTTGCTGAGACAACTCTTCTGGACAACTCTCCTGATCAGCATATTTGGTCTTTTAAGATCAGAGCACTTTTCACATAGAGTTGGCTTCTCTGGACAACTCTCCTGATCCAAAGCCTTTGAGTAGCCTTGTCCTTTTGAGCTAGGTAGGCTTGTTCTTGCATATGGACAGCTTCTTTGGACAACTCTCCTGATCAGAGCTTTTGGTTTTCCATAGAGTGTCCTTGTTCTTAAGTGATTGTTCCAGAATTTTGAGCCTTGAGGGGACTTGATCTTGATCATCTTCAAAGCATAGGTTCCCCCTCAAATTGTGCATCTAATTGTCTAAGAGCTGCCTAACACTTCAGCTTCTCATCTAGCCTATATTCTATATGTTCTGTTGGGATATGAATCCTAGAACAAGTCCTAATTGATGATAAAAGATAAAAGATAAAGTTTTGATAAGCCAAAAGAAGACTTGAATATTTTCTAAGTGTTGACTGATCTAGTCTAGTTAAGTTGAAGTCGTCTTGAACTGATCAGTAGAATTCAAAAGACAAGTACAGTTTTACAAGTTATTGAAAGATAAGTACGATTTATAAGTACTTCATATCTGTTCATATATGTTTACATTAATTAGGTTGTTACTGAGCTATTTGAGTATTGTATAGAGCTCATGTTTTTATATGTAATAGATTAGATTCATTGTATAGCTTGTAAGCTGACTAAGCTTGTATTATAAAAGCTTAAAGTAATGTAAAAGTTTTGTTAGGTTAGATGATAGGACTAGATTAGTTCTATTAGAAGTCTACTGCACAAGAAGAGAAGACTAGTCTACTACTCAAGACAGGTGGACTACGAGACAAGTGCATCTACTAGACTACACAAGACAAGTTAACTTGAAGTTAGTTACAGAAACGCGTATTGAAGATGAAGTTGAAGAATTAGTTATGGAATAACTAATTAACTGAAGAAACGCGTGGAAGAATAAAAGAATCAGTTATAAGTTAGTTTTCAAGAAAGGTTGTTACACAACTGAAAGTTCTTGGATTTGAAGTCTATAAATACCCCAAGGTATTCATTGGTTAAAGACAACTGATTACAGAGATATTGAATTACTACTTACGAACGTTATTGAAGATTCAATTGAAGTTTACTCTCAGAGTTGATTGAAGTTCAGAAAGATAGCCAGAAGACAAGTGAAGAATCAAGAAGGCTACTACTGAAAATCAGAGAAGTTTTTAAGTTTTTGTTTGTTATTTTCAAGGTGCTAGATACTTGTAAAATTTCTAGTAAGATCGTAGACATATCTGGAGGTATAGTCTGTTGAAGATCTAAGTCTTCTTCTTGGGACTTTAAAGACAGGAACAATACACTTGTACTCGATTGGAAGAGTTTTAGTGGAAACATCACAACTGGGTTTGTGAGAGTGGATGTAGACAAGTTGTCGAACCACTATAAATCTTGTGTTCAATTTACTTTACTGTTTTAATTGTTTAATTGCTTAATTGGTTTAACTACTTAACTGATCTAGACTAGTTGAGTATAGAACAGAGTTCTCGAAAATAAGTTGAGTATAATCTTGAATTGGGCTCATTGATAATTTCGTATTCCGCATATTGTACTTTGATATTTCGAAAGAATTTTGAAAAGTCTATTCACCCCCCTCTAGACTTTTTCACTAGCTTACTCGTTATTAACTCAACTTTGGGACCAACAAGTGGTATCAGAGCAGTAGTTTACGAACTGCTGTTTCTTGATAACCGACTCAAGACTTAGGGTAAAGTCTTGGTCCTTGACTGTTCCTGTATACGTGTTCTTGATCATATTCTTGTATCATCTGTGTTTCGTGCTCCCTGTTCTTGACTTATCTGTTGTTCTTGATCATAACTCTACTTAGCACTTATTTCTTGAAATCATGTCTCTTGAGATCAGCGCTAACAAGCTACCTAAGTTCCAGGTACAAGACTACGACTATTGGAAGCTAAGGATGGAAGCCATCTTCAGCTCCACCCACGACTTAATGATCTCCGTCGTCACTGAAGGTCCAATTGTGACCATGATCCCCAATACTGCTGCCCTTGACCCAAATCAACCAGTGGGTACTCTCGTCAAGAAACCAAGGTCAGAACTTACCTCTGAAGAAATGAGACAGAATAATTTGGATAGCTTGGCCAAGAATTACATCTTACACACTCTTCCTAACGAGTATCTGGGAAAAGTGTTAAAATGTAAAACTGCCAAAGAAATGTGGGATCGCTTAGCTATCATTTGTGAAGGGACATCTCTAATCAAAGAAAGCAAGCTTTCCACTGCAGTCCAAAGATTCGAATCATTTCATATGAAAGCTGGTGAAACAATAGACCAGTTGGATACTCGCTTTACTAAAATCATGAATGACTTGAAAGTCCTTGGTAAATCTTATACTCCACGTGAAATCAATCTTAGGATTCTCAAAAGCCTTGAAAGTCGTTGGAAGATGGTAAAAATGCTTGTTAAGAATACCCAAGATATAGACGTATGGACAGCAGAGACTATGTTTCAAACTCTAAAGGCTCATGAGTTTGATCTAGACGAAGATGAACCCATAGTAAGTAGCGACAGAGAACATGCTGTATCTAAGAACGTTGCTTTTAAGGCTAGTTCGTCTAAGATAGACAGGTCTAAGACTAAGACTAGGTCTGCTTCTGTGAAAGACGAGTTAGATACTGATCTTAGTCTGAAGGATCAGGTAAGCCTCATGGTTAGAAAGTTTGATAGGCTGAATAAACGATTTGGAAGATATAAGAAGTTCTATAGAGAGCATAGAGGGTCTGCTTCTAAGAACTCGTCTGAGACCAGACGAGACCGAAACTCGTCCGAAAGGAGAGACGAAGTCTCGAAAGGTAACAGACAAGATAGAGAGTCTGATGGTAGGAAGATTATTCGTTCTGATAGACGTGATAAACGAAGGAACAACTCTCCTATTAAAAAGGCTACTAATGATCTTGTGTGCTATAACTGTGAGAAACCAGGTCACTACATATATGAATGTCCAGACCTGAGTACTGATGATCGAGAAGAACGCAAAGCACGAAGGGAAAGAAGATACAACCGTGGTAAGAAGGCAATGATGGCCAATGATGACTCTGACTCTGACTCAGACGAGTTGCCATCATCCTCATCTAGCTACCCGTCTGAACCAGATCAAGATAAAGCGTTTATAGTAGATGATGGTCTATGCTTCATGGCTAAAATCGACCAAGAGGTATCATCTGTTACATCCTTTCAATCATGTGATGAATCAGAATCTGATGAAAGTGACACTGCCAGTAGCCAAGTAGGGAGTAGTCTTCAGCACTCTACTAGTGCAGTTGAAGACGACCTCCTACTTGCCAACAAGGCATTCATTGAAGTCAGTGATGAAAACATCATTTTAAGACAAGAAATCATTGATCTTAAGGAAGCTCAGTCTAAAGTAGATCCTAATACAACAGTCCTAAATGAACGCTTGCAAGAAGAGTTGAAACAACTCAAAGACAAGTGTGCTTTGACAGACAAGTTGTATCAAGACCTACTTAAGACACATGCTACTGAGAAACATGAATTCAATGTCTTACAAAGCAAGTTCAAAAAGCTTGAAGAACGTAATAAGTTCTTAGAAACCGAGGTTGTCACTCTAGACCTTAAACTTACTGACCTGGTTAACTCTTCTAAGGTTAACCTTGAATTGTCAGATAGGTATAGGGCTCCTGATGACAAGACAGGCATAGGTGCTGTGACACCCAGCTCGTCTACTCAAGTTCCTAAGAACCCTACTATTTTCATCTCAAGTTCTTTGACTAATGATAAAGGAAAAGAACCAATGATATACGATATTGACACTCCGTCTAAAGGCACTGTACCGAGACAAGCTCGAGTTAACATTCCAATTACCAAGGGAGGTAAAAGGAATGGTAACAACAAGCCTGCTCAACCTAGAACTAATCTTCAAAGAACTAGGAATCGTGGACGACCAAATCAGGTCAGATACGAGGATTGGTATCCTGAGGAGACTAGCACTAGACAAGTACAGACTAGACGACAAGAGTCTAGACCTCCTTTCATAAGGCAGTCTCAACTCTACTCGTCTAGACCTAGACAGGAAGGTCCAAAATATCGTACACAAGCTGTTCTATATCCTCCACCTTTGTCATATGATATTAAAGGAGAAGAAAGACCTAAACATGTCTATAAACCGTATGGACCTAATGCATATAAACCCTACTCTGACTATCATAGACAAGTGCCTGCTCAAGTAGAGATTAAGTCAAAAGGCTATCTCCAAAGAGTAGACCCGAACTCGACTGATAGGCCAGATAAGGACAACAAGGTCTTATTTTGCAACAAATATGGTCGAAAGCTTAGAAGGTCAAACTTGTTCAGGACTCCAATGTACATTTGGATTCCATTGAACTCGACTAACCCCCAAGGACCCCACTAAACAAGGAGGGTACCTAAATTATGTATTATCATCTATTGCAGGGTCGACTCGATCTATACAAGAAAGGTGGTTCAACAGGAGAAACTTGGTACATAGACAGTGGCTGTTCGCACCACATGACTGGTACCAAGACTCTCTTATCAAACTACCATGAGCAAGAAGGACCAAAAGTGATATTTGGTGATAGCTCCATTGCTGTTACTAAAGGATTTGGTTACGTTCGGAATGGTGACATAGAGATTCAAGATGTTTCTTATGTTGAAGGCTTGAAATACAATTTACTCTCTGTTTCACAATTTTGTGATCGTGGATACAAGGTGCAGTTCAAGAGTCAGAAATGTGAAATCATTGACAAAAGGACACACACAGTATTACTGGTCGGCATTAGACAAGGAAGTGTGTACATAGTAAACTGGAACAGTTGTCCGAGGGACACCTGTCTACTTACTAAGAATCCTAAAGAACTTGGTTGGCTCTGGCATAGACGCCTTTGTCATCTAAACTTTAAGGTTCTTAATAAGATAGCCAGAGACTACCTTGTGGAAGGTATTCCCAATGAAGTCTACTATATGTCACATGTATGCACGTCCTGTCAAAATGGTAAACAGGTAAAGGGTTCTTTTAAATCTATTCCATCCCTCTCAACCAGTAGAGTTCTTGAACTTCTACATATGGACTTACATGGCCCAATAACTCCTCCAACTTTGAACGGTAGAAGGTACACACTTGTTGTGGTAGACGACTATTCTAAGTTCACTTGGGTAGTCTTCTTACACAAGAAGAGTGATACACAAACACTTTTGCCTGATCTATTGAAGAAGTTACAGGTTGAGAAGAATCAGTCAATTGTCAAGATCCGTAGTGACAAGGGCACTGAATTCATTAACTGCTATATTAAAGAATTTTGTTCTAAGCGTGGCATCCAGCACCTTACTAGTGCAGCTAGGACACCACAGCAAAATGGAGTAGCAGAACGAAGGAACAGAACTCTTAAGGAGGCCTGCAGGACCATGCTGACAGAGTATAATACGCCTCAGAAATTTTGGGCAGAAGCTATCAACACTGCATGCCACTCACAAAATAGAAGTGCTATCAATAAAGCACTAGGTAAGACGCCCTATGAGGTATGGAAAGGTAGAAAACCCAGAGTTTCATATTTTCATATATTTGGATGCAAGTGTTTCATCCATAACAATGGGAAAAGCAAGTTGAATGCATTCGATGCTAAAGCAGACGAGGGGATATTCTTAGGATACTCCTCGACTAGCAAAGCATTTAGAGTATTCAACTACTCAACCCTTTGTGTGGAAGAAACACCACATGTGGTTTTCGAAGAATCTCAACAGGACCCGTCTGCCAACAAGATCAGTGAGAAAGCTACTGAGCTAACTGTCGAATCTGACAAAGACTCAGAGGTATATGAATCCGTTCAAGCTTACAATCCATTTATAAAAGCTCTCGAGTCAGATGACCAGAAGAAGGTGAGTGCTCAAGGTAACTCTACTAGACCAGTTGACATACCTAAACTAGTCGACTCGTCTACTCCCATTAAATCTTCTGATGATAATGATGTTAACATGCATGATGCTATACATGATATAGATGACTGTACTATTGTTAAGAATAGAAATACATGGAAATCAGCGCATAATACTGAAAATATTATTGGTGACTCTACTGTTGGTGTTAAGACTAGACGACAACTCTTTGAGTCGCAAGAACAATCTAGTCCATCTCTGTTTTGCTGGTGTTGTTTCCTCTCATCTATCGAGCCTAAAACCATTAATGAGGCATTGGCTGATAGTAATTGGATCATTGCTATGCAAGACGAGTTGAATTAGTTTGTTCGAAACGACGTCTGGGAACTTGTCGATAGACCGAAACATCATAATGTAGTTGGAACTCGATGGATTTTCAAGAATAAGAAAGATGAGAATGATGTAGTTGTCCGCAATAAGGCTAGACTAGTCGCCCAAGGCTATTCACAAGCTGAAGGCATAGATTATGATGAAACATATGCACCTGTTGCTAGACTAGAAGCCATTCGATTGTTCCTTGCATATGCTGCTTACATGAAATTTACTGTATATCAAATGGATGTTAAAAGTGCATTTCTTAACGGTATTCTTGTGGAAGAAGTATATGTTGAACAACCCCCAGGTTTCGAAGTCAAAGGTAATCAGGTATACAAATTAAAGAAGGCCTTATATGGACTAAAGCAAGCTCCAAGAGCCTGGTACGATACTCTTTCTCAATTTCTATTAGAAAATGGTTTTACTAAAGGCAAGGTAGACAGAACCTTGTTTAGAAGACAAGAAGGAAAAGACATTTTACTCGTCCAAATTTACGTAGATGACATCATTTTTGGTTCACCTAACAAAGAGCAGAGTGAAAGTTTCTCAACACTCATGCAAAGTAAATTTGAGATGTCTATGATGGGTGAAATGAATTACTTTCTTGGACTTCAAGTAAAACAGACCCCTGAAGGGATTTTCATAAATCAAGCAAAGTATACTAGAAATCTTCTAGACAAGTATGGTATTAAGACATGCAAGTCTGCTGGCGTACCTATGCTACCTACATACAGAATGGACCCAGACGAACAAGGTAAGTGTACTGATCAAACTCATTACCGTGGTCTAATTGGTTCATTACTCTACTTAACTGCTAGTAGACCTGATATTGCATTTTCTGTTGGAGTATGTGCTCGTTTTCAAGCTAATCCAAAAGAGAGTCATATGGAAACCACTAAAAGGATTTTGAAATATTTGAAAGGAACCATCAATCGTGGTATATGGTATCCTTCAAATGATGATTTATCTCTAAGTGGCTACTCTGATTCTGATTTTGGTGGTTGTAGAATAGATAGGAAATCTACATCTGGTTCTTGTCAATTCTTAGGCACAAAACTCATTTCATGGTTTTCGAAAAAGCAGACAAGTGTTGCTACCTCTACTACTGAAGCCGAGTACATGGCTGCAGGTAGTTGTTGTAGTCAATTATTATGGCTTATTCAACAGCTTAGAGATTATAATATTTGTGAATCAAATGTTCCTATATTCTGTGATAGTAATAGTGCCATTGCCATTACACAAAATCCTGTTCTGCACACACGTTGTAAGCATGTTGATGTGAAACACCATTTCATACGTGATCATGTAGAAAAGAAGGATATTCGCATGGAAAAGATTCATACTGAATTTCAAAGAGCTGATATTTTCACAAAACCATTAGCTGAGGCTCGATTTCATGAATTATGCATTAGTCTAGGACTAATTGATCTTGATCCTACTAGTATATAGCAATGCACTAACCAGACAGGTACAATCCTAAGAAGAAAGGAGAAATAGACAAGTTACCACAAAAGAGCAGAGCACTCGTCTACTCACTTAACAGACAGGTAAACAAGGTCAGACAATGTGACCATCCAACCCGATGAGGAAGCTGGTAAAGCTGAGGGTAATACTAAGGGAATAAACATTTAAGGGGGAATCCTTGATTTCTTAAAGATCCTTATGTTGACTCTTTAGTTTGGTAACAGTCATCTTGTTTGAACGTTGATCATTGACTTAGATTGATATTCATTATTAATTATCCTACTCGACTACCTGTAACACATCTAATCTGTAGTGCAAGAACAAGACAGGTACATATAATCGTTTGATGATCTAAAGTAGACAAGCACAATCGAAGGGGGAACTCGTCGTGTGTATACCAGTCTACTCGTCTGTTCTGGATAGACACGAACAGACAAGATAAGTGTTCCTTTGATGCAAATATTCTAAGTGTTTAAACAATACGAATCAAGGATATATATATGTAATTTGAAGTATCGAAAATTGAAAAACCTAGAATTGGATGTATACACTCCATTTAATGAGGTGTATATAACTAGTTCGCGCCAAAAACTCTACTTTGCTAGGTTAGAGGAATACACTCCTCTATTCTACCAATAGATGAGGCGGATTTCAAATTTCCCAATACTCAATCACGTAATATTCTCGATTCCGCCAAACTGAATTTCAAAGGACTTTCATACCTAACCATTGGATTAAATATCTCACTCTCAACCATTGATTTCTACTCAAAGTTTTAAACAAAACCCACACTAACTTGCGTAACTGCTCACAAGTTTTTCTCTCTTGAATTCTCATAACTTCTCAAGAACTCAAGATCTTTCGAAATCTATTATTTCTCTTAATCATTCTACTATGTCGATTGTTTCGATATTTGATGCCCGTACTAACATGCAAGCTAGATTCGATCTAGGCAAGTACATTACAGAAGGAAGAGTGCATGTGGAGGGTTCGGTGTTCTTCAAAGGGAATCACACTGAAGACAACAAAGAAATCCTGATTAAATGCTTCAGATGTGGATTGAGACCCTATTTGGAGGCATTTCCTGAGGTTGTGCTAGAGGAAGAAGTATTAGAATTTTATTCTACTGCAACTCGACAAGGCGACTCGATTGAAGCCTTTGTTGGAAGAAGGCGAGTGGAGATTACTCGTGAATTCTTGACTGAATCATTGAAATTGCCGTCCGGTTCCATAGATATCGAAAGATATGCTGAAGGCAGAGAGTTGAGATATTTGAGTATTTTCTGTGGAAGGAGGCTGAAATTGAAAAGTGATGGTAAAGTTCCTGTAGTCAAGAAGAAGGAGTTACTTGACAAGTACAAGACTCTTCTTGATATTGCATCGAAAATGTTGCTAGGAGTCACTGGGAGTTTTGACTCTGTGACGCCCCAGAAAGCAAGGATTATGGCTGTGATTTATGATGGAATCACGGAAGGAAACTGGACTAAACTCTTCTTGGATAGATTAATGTATTACAAGAAGTTTGTGCAAGTTGACACCAGCACAGTCAACTGGGTTGTAACTGCGAATGTTAGCTTTGGAAATAAGCTAAGTATCATTCTACCTATCTTATTGCCCAACAAGACGAGTTGGAGTAAAGGCAAGCCATTCCACCCTCTAAAGCATTATCTAAAGAAGGAGGCTCTGGCAAAGCAAGCTGCTGCTAGATTGGCTGCCACCAGACAAGTTCAAATCAATCCTGATGACGCCATGATTGAAGCTGCCTCGTCTAGTGCTGGAGAAGACGAGTTGGGCAGTGAAGGTTCTGGGGAGGCTGAGGCTGGAACTAGTGGAAGACTAGTTCAGTATGTGGAAGAGGAGGCTATGATTGAGGCTGAAGGAGATTCGGAAGAAACTCACTCAGACAAGGAGCCTAAGACGAAAGAGGACGAATTGCAAGTTTATCGACTGGTGAGAGTCGAGTCGAGTCCTTCGCCAGACAAGTCGACTGAGGAACAGGTTGGTACCTCTTCTAGAGCTTTGTCAATTCCTCTCTCTCTCCCTGTTAAAACCAAGGCCAGATCACTTCGATCTCGTGCCAAAGCTATTCCCAAAACCTCGACAGTGTTGGCAGTACATCCACTGAGAGCCAACATAACCCATGACACTACTATATTTGATACAATTGATACTTCTACAATTGTCGAACTAAACCCAGACACATCAAAGCCCCAAGAAACCACCACCCAAATTCCCACTACCTCAACAGAATATGTTGAACCTCTTAACCCATCTACTTCAGACAAGATACCAGTTGCCACTGCAACAACTGAGACAGGGACCCCACCTGCTCAGACCCAGTCTGATGTTAGATTTGAAACCCTTGTTCATTATCCGATGTGCTTAAGAGAGAAGAGGGTTCGTGCTAAAGTTAGCAACAATCTGAAGAAGAGGCTCTCGACTATTGAGATAGACACCTCGTCCGAACAGTATGAGAAACTCATTCGAATATGCACATGGGTTGCATTGAAGAAATCTTCTACTGATGATCTGTTTGAAGTCATCCAAGGCATGGGAGGTATTTCCAATTTTATGGATTGGGAAATGGAGCAAAGGGAGAATAGTGGAGTTCAAGATTATTCAGAACTTCTCCCACCTCATGTTATTACAGCTCTGGTAAAGAGAATGCTGAATGTACCAGATGATGTGTTGCCTGCTTCACACATATTTGATGTTGCTATTCAAACTGACTTTGTGGAAGAAAAGTTGCCAGCTGAGTTAGTTGATGTTGCTGTTCAGACTGATCCGTCTGAGGAAGATGCTGTATATGTTGAAGAAGAAGACAACAACTCATTCGATTTTGGTGAAGAAGATGATGAGTTTGTTGAAGCCATCTTGGTTAATGAAGATGAGTTAACTGAAACTCAGTCTACTGCTCATATGTTTCCGGAAGGACTTATAGATGAGTTGAAGACATAATTAAAGGACGTTGTGAAGACATCTATTGAAGTGTTCTTAGAATCAAAATTGAAGACAGTTCTTGTTGAACAAAATCAGTCCCTAGTTGACAGCTCCAGGGAATTGATAGTTGGTGAAGTGAATAAAATGGATTCTACTTTTCGACAAGAGATGTATACGCAAATTGAAGACTTCTTGAAAAGACAAGTTGACTACTTGGAGAACAGGTCTGTTATTTTTGCTAGGTCATTAGCTGACGAGTCTAGTAAGATGGAAAGACTATACAGAGTAAAGATTGAGATAGCTGATGAGCAAAGACGAGAAGCACAAGATCAGTTGGTGCGTTCTCAAGCTATTCTCACTGAGCTGACTAAGCAAAACACTCTACTACGTCAGACAGCTGTTCATTTCAAGGATGAATTGGCTATTAACTCGAAGAAGTTGGAGTCTACTGCTGATCGCCTAGACAAGATGAGTCGAGATCAGACCCAACAAAAGCAGATAGAGCTCGCGGCTGAAGCAATGAGGGAGGCACTGAAAGAAGAAATGACTCGATTCACTAGTCTATTCACTCTTAAGGCAAGTGATGAAGCCAAAAAGGGGGAAGAGACAAGTAGAGTTGAAGAGAAGTCGAGTGCAGAACCAGAAGTTAAAGCTGCTGCGACTGCGATAGAAGAGTTAAGGTATCCCAAAAGAGGAAGGCTAGTCAAGAAAGCAGATATTGAAGAAGCTGCAGAACAGAAAAGATTGATAAAAGGAAAGAGTGTTGCGTCTCCTGAAAGTGAAGTTCGGACTAGACAAGTCAAGAGGAAACTTGTTCTAGAAAAGAAGAAAGAAGAACTAGGAGATATTCTAGCTGATATTGGTGATGAAGAAGTTGAAGCTCTTCATAAGAAGCAGAAGCTGGAAGAAGCTCATTATGCTAACAAGAAGTTGCTGGGAAAGCATATCAAGAATTTGCTGAAATTGAAGACTGATCCAGAACAAGTTGAAGATGCATACATTGATAATTTCATTGATGATGAACATAAAGATGCATGGTTCAAAGTCAAGCTGAATTGGGAATTGGATCACTGGATTATTCGCAAGTTTGGAGATCCAGAGAGCAAAGAAGAGCTATATGCAATTTTTGACAAGTTCATGGAAAATCAAGACAGAAATCTATGGAACTTGATCATGAGGATTGCTACTGCTGTAAGTGTTAATATCCTTGTTCCTATTTTTCCTAAATGGATTACTCCTATGTTAGGTTCTGGAAAAAGGATCGATCACAATCATATTAAGAAGTTTGAAGAAGACCTACTGGAGAAGGAGAAGATCGAAACTGAAGAACATATGGATGTCATTCACAAAAGGCTACTAGATGCTTTTGGTGTTCCAAGTTCTTAAGAAGGTAGTATATCAGATTAAGTGTTTTTGCTCTGATCACTTAATTTTATTTTGAGTAAGTATTTGTAATATCTACTGATCTTATTTTGAATGAATGAAAAGATAAGTAATATTTGATGTTAAAAGACAAGATAACTACTTAACTAGTCTACTAATAAGAAAAGATTCAAGTAGTTTTGGCTTCATCAAAAAGGGGGAAATTGTTGGGATATGAATCCTAGAACAAGTCCTAATTGATGATAAAAGATAAAAGATAAAGTTTTGATAAGCCAAAAGAAGACTTGAATATTTTCTAAGTGTTGACTGATCTAGTCTAGTTAAGTTGAAGTCGTCTTGAACTGATCAGTAGAATTCAAAAGACAAGTACAGTTTTACAAGTTATTGAAAGATAAGTACGATTTATAAGTACTTCATATCTGTTCATATATGTTTACATTAATTAGGTTGTTACTGAGCTATTTGAGTATTGTATAGAGCTCATGTTTTTATATGTAATAGATTAGATTCATTGTATAGCTTGTAAGCTGACTAAGCTTGTATTATAAAAGCTTAAAGTAATGTAAAAGTTTTGTTAGGTTAGATGATAGGACTAGATTAGTTCTATTAGAAGTCTACTGCACAAGAAGAGAAGACTAGTCTACTACTCAAGACAGGTGGACTACGAGACAAGTGCATCTACTAGACTACACAAGACAAGTTAACTTGAAGTTAGTTACAGAAACGCGTATTGAAGATGAAGTTGAAGAATTAGTTATGGAATAACTAATTAACTGAAGAAACGCGTGGAAGAATAAAAGAATCAGTTATAAGTTAGTTTTCAAGAAAGGTTGTTACACAACTGAAAGTTCTTGGATTTGAAGTCTATAAATACCCCAAGGTATTCATTGGTTAAAGACAACTGATTACAGAGATATTGAATTACTACTTACGAACGTTATTGAAGATTCAATTGAAGTTTACTCTCAGAGTTGATTGAAGTTCAGAAAGATAGCCAGAAGACAAGTGAAGAATCAAGAAGGCTACTACTGAAAATCAGAGAAGTTTTTAAGTTTTTGTTTGTTATTTTCAAGGTGCTAGATACTTGTAAAATTTCTAGTAAGATCGTAGACATATCTGGAGGTATAGTCTGTTGAAGATCTAAGTCTTCTTCTTGGGACTTTAAAGACAGGAACAATACACTTGTACTCGATTGGAAGAGTTTTAGTGGAAACATCACAACTGGGTTTGTGAGAGTGGATGTAGACAAGTTGTCGAACCACTATAAATCTTGTGTTCAATTTACTTTACTGTTTTAATTGTTTAATTGCTTAATTGGTTTAACTACTTAACTGATCTAGACTAGTTGAGTATAGAACAGAGTTCTCGAAAATAAGTTGAGTATAATCTTGAATTGGGCTCATTGATAATTTCGTATTCCGCATATTGTACTTTGATATTTCGAAAGAATTTTGAAAAGTCTATTCACCCCCCTCTAGACTTTTTCACTAGCTTACTCGTTATTAACTCAACTTTGGGACCAACATGTTCTAATATTTCTAGAACATGTTTATCTTGACTTAGGCATGTCTCAGGGGGTTTTGGTATTAGATCAAAACATATCTCATTTTATTCCCAACATTAACCCTATTACATCCCCTAACAGAGTGAGTGAGATGTCCACAAAAATAACAGAAATCAAACAACCTCTCATATCTAAAGAAAATGACAGTAGTATTATTTGCCACCATAAAATTAGTGAATCGACACAAAGGGGCCTCAATATCCAGACGCACACGCACACGCACACGAAGAGATTCACCCCATGCCTTCTCACCGTCCTTCGCATCAACCCGAACAACTTCACCAAGAACCTTACCGACCCTGGATGTGCTGGTAAACCATGGACCTGGACCCAAAAAAGGACCTGATCCATCTTGATGGTTGCAAAACAGTCAGAACTAACGAGCGGCTTCAGCACCATCAGCGATCTTCTCAAGTTCCATGGCTGCATGTCAAGAATATCCTCCATTTCAGCCTTTTCTTGGAAGTCAATAACATACAGCCCATCACCGACCATGGTAAGCACAATAGGAGAGGCCACCTTCCAGTTTATGGTAAGAAGTCGCTTTAACTCAAGGATGTTAAAGAACCTCCTAGCCACAAACCTCATCACCACTGAAGATGTTGGAGTGATGAGTTCACTCGTTTCAACTACAGTATTAGAACCCTCTTTTTCTGAAATGGAAAACTCACTGAACTGTTTTTGGATAGACATATCCATTTTGCCAAGAAGAGAGACAAAATCGTACCAAAGAAGGAAGAAACACAAGTGTGACTGTCCAGTTACCTTAACCCCCAAATATATAGCTGCAAACTGAGAAGATAAACTATGGGTATGCTGAGAAACCATTGGCCAGCTTACACGAAGAGATGGATCAGGACCCTTTCTCTAGTTGTTTTTGTCATTGCATGTGCTGGTAAACCATGGATCTGGACCCAAAAAGGGACCTGATCCATCTTGATGGTTGCAAAACAGTCAGAACTAACGAGCGGCTTGAGCACCATCAGCGATCTTCTCAAGTTCCATGGCTGCATGTCAAGAATATCCTCCATTTCAGCCTTTTCTTGGAAGTCAATAACATACAGCCCATCACCGACCATGGTAAGCACAATAGGAGAGGCCACCTTCCAGTTTATGGTAAGAAGTCGCTTTAACTCAAGGATGTTAAAGAACCTCCTAGCCACAAACCTCATCACCACTGAAGATGTTGGAGTGATGAGTTCACTCGTTTCAACTACAGTATTAGAACCCTCTTTTTCTAAAATGGAAAACTCATTGAACTGTTTTTGGATAGACATATCCATTTTGCCAAGAAGAGAGACAAAATCGTACCAAAGAAGGAAGAAACACAAGTGTGACTGTCCAGTTACCTTAACCCCCAAATATATAGCTGCAAACTGAGAAGATAAACCATGGGTATGCTGAGAAACCATTGGCCAGCTTACACGAAGAGATGGATCAGGACCCTTTCTCTAGTTGTTTTTGTCATTGCATGTGCTGGTAAACCATGGATCTGGACCCAAAAAGGGACCTGATCCATCTTGATGGTTGCAAAACAGTCAGAACTAACGAGCGGCTTGAGCACCATCAGCGATCTTCTCAAGTTCCATGGCTGCATGTCAAGAATCTCCTCCATTTCAGCCTTTTCTTGGAAGTCAATAACATACAGCCCATCACCGACCATGGTAAGCACAATAGGAGAGGCCACCTTCCAGTTTATGGTAAGAAGTCGCTTTAACTCAAGGATGTTAAAGAACCTCCTAGCCACAAACCTCATCACCACTGAAGATGTTGGAGTGATGAGTTCACTCGTTTCAACTACAATATTAGAACCCTCTTTTTTTGAAATGGAAAACTCACTGAACTGTTTTTGGATAGACATATCCATTTTGCCAAGAAGAGAGACAAAATCGTACCAAAGACGGAAGAAACACAAGTGTGACTGCCCAGTTACCTTAACCCCCAAATATACAAATTGAGAAGATAAACCATGGGTATGCTGAGAAACATTGGCCAGCTTCTACAAGAATGATCTTGTCGGATTTTAAAACCAAATAAACATCCAAGCATATCGAACCCCGATGAAACCAGCAATCAAAACCGAGTAAATACTCCTAATGAAAAACTTCCGTTGCACACACACCCAATATTGAAGCAAGTGATAATCACTCTCCGCGAGTGGTTTAGAGAATCGAAGAAAATCTAATGATGAGGGAAATAACGTACTCCCCGAGACAATCTTAATCACAGCCGATGTTTGGAAAAGATGTACCATACATTAAATTCAATTAAACGCAGATCAAAAAACCAATTAATGATTTTTAAGATAGAATTACTAGGAAATTTATTGCTTACGGAAGAACTCCCATTTTATCTCTTAGAGAGAGAAAAAAAAAACGAGAGAGGTGGCATATTGGATCTTAATTTAATAACATCTTCAAACTTAACTTTACCGATATTTTTAGTACATTGGTATGCATGTTTTAGCGATAGCTTTTTTATTGACAACTTACGCTTTTTAAGAAAACAAAACATTATTAAATCTTGCTGATATATTTTTTGTATATTGACTTGCAAGTTTTAGTGATAACAAATTGCATATTTCAATATAAACAACTACTCCTTCCGTTCAAATTTGTTATGCTTATTTATCTCTCTATACACGAGTTTTAATAGATATTGATTAGGTTATGTATAAATAAATAAGTTTGGGGTATTATGAAATTCATTTATAAATAAAAAATTATTGAAAGATTAAGATAAAGTAGTGTGAATAATATTATTTTAAAAAGTAAATGAACGTAATTAATGTAAATCAATAGAAAATAAAGTAAAAATAATAAAATTGAGCTTAGGAAATATTACTTTCAAGTGAGAACAACTAATAGTAGTCAATATGTTTGATTTATCTACAAGACCACTTGCAATTATTTAGGTCTAAAAATTAAAAAAAAGGAATGAGACACTATAATTATTTTAAGTGAGGACCACAATTTAATTAAGTCATCTCATGTCTAGAGACGTAAATGAGTTGAATCAACTCGTGAGCTACTCATGTTCGATTTAAAAAAAATTGAAATCAAATCAAATTAAATCGAGTCGAATTTCAAACTATTCGAATAGCTAATGAGTTCGAGTTCATAAATAATCGACTCGAAAGACTCATGAGCCTAATCGAGCTTTTACAATATTTATTATTTTGTCATTAGTTATATAATTTGTATATAGATAGTTGAGTCAAGTCTAGCCTAACTCTGAGTTTATTTTGCCATTAATAATTATATTAGAAAAAATATATATTGTATACATTTAATTTTGCTAAATTATATAGGTAATCGAGTTGAGCTCGAGCTTAAAAAATTTAAGCTCGATCGAGTTCGAGCTTCGAGTATAGCAATCGAATTTCGAGTTCAACACTACTCAACTTGACTCGACTCATTTACACCGGTACTCGTGCCCATGGTACACCCAACACATAAGTATCCAACTCCTTTTCAATTGTACTGCAATATTCGTCTCCATTCAGTTCATTTGCATTTGTGGACGGAGGATGGAGGTAGTAGTATGAGGTCATTCCATACAGAGTTTAGTCCTAACTTTAAATGGAGCTCCATTAGTGAATGGTGGGATCGGGACCATGAATTAATCGGTCCTAGGACCGAATCCCGAAATATAAAAAAAAAAAATACTTTCGTTCCACAATATCTTTCACTTTTTTCTTTTTTTGGATGTCACACATTATCTTTCACACCCTTAAAGTTATAAAAAACCTTGTATAAACTTCAACGTTACAATATGTACAATTTTATATAAAATGTCATTACTTTTTTGATCTACACATACAAACAAGTCAACTTATTTATTTATTTATTTAGTCAACTTATTTATTTATTTTATATATAAAATTTTATAAAATTATATTCTAAAACTCTATTTATTGTTATATTTTTTTAAAAGCGTGGTATCTACATGTGAAAAATACTTCAAGACGAAGGAAAGACTAGGGAGGGTAATATTTATTTACAGGTTGCACAAAGACAAAAGTCACATATAGGTTCCCAAAGAAAAAAACAATGACTAGTTACAACAACTTGTATAGATAGCTATTAATAGCAATAATTTTTTCTATATAAAATTAAAATTAGAGATATAAATTTGTATAAAAAGTAGAGCGAGGGTGCATATATATATAATAGATACTTGCAAGGTCTCTCTCATCATCATTCATTCTTCCAATTCACCAAATTGAAACCACCATTATTGTTACTACTACTACTACTAGTATAAAGATGCGAAACATGACGTCAGCATCGGGCAAAGGTATCGCCGCCATTGTGGGCGTGGGCGAAAAGCTGGGCCTTTCCATCGCCCGTAAATTTGCACACGAAGGCTACACCGTGGCCATCCTCGCCCGTGACCTGGGTAGATTATCGAGATTCGCGGATGAGATAGCGCGAGAAGAGAAATCGCAAGTATTCGCGATACGAATCGACTGCTCGGAGTCGCGCAGCATTAAGGAGGCGTTCGAGGGAGTACTCTCTCTGGGCTTCGTGGAAGTGTTAATCTACAACGCATACCACCCGGTATCGTGGACCCCCACTAGCTTCACTGATCTCACCGTCGACCATTTCCAGAAATCCCTCGCCGTTTCCTCCACCGGCGCCTTCCACTGCGCCCAACAGGTCACCGGCCACCTCTCCCAGCCTTATTCTAATGCAATAATTGAGTTTAATTAATTATTTAAATATTTGAAGTGCAGGTGATACCGGGAATGGTGGAAAGGGGGAGAGGGACTATACTCTTCACTGGGTGTGCGGCGTCGCTTAATGGCATTGCCGGTTACTCTGATTTGTGTATGCAATTAGTAATATTAATTGATTACTATTTATATACTCTTAATTTTGTTAATTATAATAATAGTATTGAGGAGCTAGGCACGTGCGATTGGCGTGCAGGTTGTGGGAAGTTTGCGCTGAGAGGCTTATCACAATGTCTAGCTCGAGAATATCAGGCAGTTGGGGTACACGTAGCACATGTCATCATTGACGGCATCATCGGTGTACCTAGGTTTGTCCATTTCCCATTTACACACTATTATTTAAATTGTGAGTTTAAGTAATTAATTTAATAACTTATTTAAGTTTACAAAAACTTTAAAAATGATTCTATGTAAAAATGAAGTGTTTTTAAGCCCATACTATAGTTTGCAAATACTCACTCTAAATTTTTCAATTGTACCATTCATTCATTCTTTTTTTATTTATGTTCGACAAAAGAATGATAATGTTTAAGGAAAAATTGACTATCATTTTTTATATTATCGTTTTTTTATATGGGATGAAGAGAGTTCCTCAAGACCAGCTCTTCATAACATTATTAATTAAAAAACAAAGAGTTTACGTGAATCAGAGTTTACCAAAATACTCCCCTGTTCAATGATAACTTTCACATTATTTTTTTCGAACGCTTTAAAATAACTTTTACACTTTAAAAATTTAATAAAAACTCTATAAATTTCATCCTCACAATATTCATAATTTACACAAAAATGTAATTAATTTTGAATCTACACATACTCACAATCCAATCAAGAGTATCTATTTAGTTGGTCAACAAAGTCAATAGTACATACTTTTTTAGTATTTTATTTTGTTCAATTTCATTATTTTCATTTTTTTTTTAAATAATACTATTTACACTACTTTATTCTCAACTTTCAATCATCTCTTTATTTATAGATGAATCCTACAACATTTCATTATATTCTCAACATATTTATTTTATATATAAAGTAATCAACATTTGTGAAAAGGTAGTGAATATTATGAATTCAAATATGCATACTGAACTGTCTAGCACTTTAAAAGATTCATATGATATGATGAGATCCCCAGAATGTTGTTACTTTCCCTCCCACATGACAACTTGTAGTCACCTTTTCCACAAGCTTCTTCATTCCTAGAATTAATCCTTTTACTAGCTAGTGTAACAATAATAAATCAATCATATGCTTGCTTGCAGAAGCTTCTCGGTGAGGGGATCCTCACAAGATTCTGCAGCATCCTCTTCGGTGCAACAAAGTAATAATCTCATGGACCCGGATCTTGTGGCTCAAACCTATTGGCAATTGCACCTTCAACACAGATCTATATGGACTCAAGAGATCGATCTCCGCCCCGGAGCCCCACCGCTCTTCTGATCGACCTACTACAAGGGATGATCGATGTGAAACAGAAAGTATATAATAATTGATGTAGCGCAAGTCATGTAATTGAGAAATATAAAATAATGCGTTTAAAATAGAATGAAAAAGTACGTTTATTAAAAAAAAAAAAAAAAGAGAAAATTATAGTTGAACGGAGGTTGTTCCTTATTTCATTCAAAGTTGTTGATGTCTATTTTTTCCGCTCCATGTGACAATTTGATTCTTTCGATATATGATCTACTTTTGTTTCTAGACTTTTTGTAAAATGCACTTTGAATTGGTACAATATATGATCAAACATTTGCAATATTTATTACACCCCCTCAATAAAATAGTCCTAATTAAAATGGAAAAGTGTCCATAAATTTCACCTTAGCAGTGTCCTACAATTTTATACAAAATTTGATTACTTTTAAGTTATATAAAAAAATGTATTAAATAATACATCAATATCATACTCATTTATATATTCAGCTCTTTTAAATTAAATTTAGGTATGAATTGTCCGTTGAACATAATTAATTTGGAGGGTAGGTGTTGTGTTGAATTAAGTTAACGTCAAATATTCCATTCTTTCTAAATAAGTGTCCTTTTATTAGTCGTTTTATATATATTTTTAATTTACGTACTTCATGTGTATAATCTCTTATTTAATAAAAAAATATTATTTCTCTTGCTCACAGATATAAAGAAGAATATTCATATATTTTAATACCGGAGAGATGTGTCAAAATTTTCATTTCTTAAATTTGATATAAATTCAAAAAATGTCACTTATTTTAAAACGGGAGGTGTGTAGTATGTAAGTGACATATATTTGAGGATGTAGATGAACTCACAATTTATAAGAAATATATTAATTATAAAATTGTGAACTTGATTAATAAATTTTGAACATATTTTATATTTTTTTTCAAATCTTGATTAATTTTACATTTTTATTTTTTAAACGTCTCTAAATAATTTGCACACTTCTAAAATGAAAATTCTTCTATAAACATTTTAAAATGTTAATTACTTTTAAATCTACACATAAATACAATTTAATTCTTCTATAGCTCAAGTGGTTAGAGCACCATTACCTAAGCTTTAGATTCTGGGTTCGAGTGGAGGGAAAATGGATGGGTATTTAATGTAATTAAAAAAAATTCAATCATTACTTATTATTATTATTATTTTTTTTTTTAGAAAAACAAGAGAAATGATTATTAAATTAAGTTAATAAGGAACAAGTAACGAAATGTGTTTTGATAGTGTCGGTTACGGAAAGCTGCTTTTTCTAAAATTGGGTAGAAAATGTTGGGGTAGTCAGGGATCAAGTGGACTAAATTGGTATTCGTGTTCGAATTGAGTACACAAAATCTCTGCTTTTTTGGACAACGTACATTCTTCCTTTTTGAGCTGTAATATTTAATTATTGGATGAATCAATGAATCTCACCCTTTTTCTCTAGATTCCGATCCTCGGTTGGATACCAACATCAAACAAACCTCAAGTGGCTAGGTTCCAATTTTTTCATTTAATTTCATTATTTTATTTTTATAAAATAATATTATTCACTTATCTCCACATTTGACAATTATTTATTCTCAATTTATTATTTGTTACTTTATTTATAAATGAACATAAAAAAGATTGAGTTGTATTACTCATGAGTACAAGTACTACTCAACACAAGACTTAAAGAATAAAAAATTGAATTTTGCAATTTCATAAGGTGAAATATCTTAAACTTTATCACTAAGACAAGCTTAAGGATCAATGAGTCATGCTGAAATTGATGCACAGTAATATATACTCCCTCCATTCCACTATAAGTTTCTCACTTTTCTTATGGATGTCTCACTATAAGTTTCTCATTTCATTTTTTGCATATTATTTTCTCTCTCTCAATCATATCACTTACACTTTATCTATTATTTTTTTTTTTTTTTTGAGAAAAAGGGTAAAAATTTTATTCCTAAAAAAAATGCTTATCCCTTAAGGGAAAACGCCAACAAGATACAACGCATAACGTCATAGTACACTATCACTCTTCCCCTATTATCACAACATGTGACATTTCTAGTTTCATCATCAATGACCCCTCTACTACCATTCTTGGTTTTATTTAAGTAACCTTGATTACTCTTACCAATGGACATGCCTATTGATGTTCCTAAAAGAATTAGAAAAAAGCATCTATCAAACCTTTTAGCAAGGTACACCACCCTCACATAGAACAGCTTCAAGACTGTTTCTCCATGCTCCTTACAAGTCATTTCCTTCCGTTTACTACTGCATTTGTCCAGAAATGAACCCAACCCAAAGAATAGTAATAAAACGCAAAATCTGCCATAAATTCCAGCTTGACTCCTCATGCTAATCTTGACTCATCCGAACCCTTTTGAGGAATCTTTGGAACCCTCCCCCTCTTCCCAACGCCTATTCTTACTGCCATTGGACTGCCCTTTTACCTCCATTGCAGATTTACGTTGCCCACTGTCAAGTTTCTGCCCTACTTTGATTTCATCACAACTCTCCACAGGAGCGTCCATCACGGCCTGGTCTTTATCCTCAACTTGAGCCTCATCCTCGTCCATGTCTCGTAATGTGTCAAAGCGTCCACTAGACACCTCTCCCATCTTGTCTTCTTTTCGAGCGCCACTGTCCCTACCCTCCTCGCCGTAACTCGAAGCATAGGTTCTACCCTCACTCACATTTGGCCTTCCTCTTCCTTTAATATTTATGAAGCCCATGTCATCGACCTCCCTGTTTTTAAGCAGTTTCCCCTTCGGCTCCACCACTTTTTCCTTAGGCTTCTTAGGCATTCGAACAATAGGCCTACATCCCTCCGTCGTATGCCCAAGTTTTTTGCACTTGCTGCAATACATGGGCTCGAATTCATATTCAATCTTTTGTGTCCACTCATTCACATCCCCGAGCTTGACCCCTACCTCCCTAACAAGTGGCTTAGCGGCGTCCACTTCTACTAGAACTCTCACATACGAAACCTTATCTTTGACGTTCGACACTTTATCCGTATATAAAGGTTTTCCAACAAACGAAGCTATTATCTCTACTGCCCTGTTATTCCAGCAATGCAATGGGAGGCTCTTCAACTTGACCCACACGGGCATTACACTAATTTCACATTCGCTAAAGTCAAATCCCACGGGCATTTTTTTTAGCATCAAATTCCTGCCCCAAACAGAGTATGGGCCACCATTGAGGACGGTATCCAGGTCCGTCTCCTTGTCGAAGCAAAATAACAGCCAACCGCTGTCATGTCTCTTTATTTCATGTGGAACGTTCCACAATTTGCACAAGTTCTTTAGCACTTCAAAGCCTGGAAAGCGCCCAAGGAAGTACCCTATCAAGACATTGTCCCACTCGTTGGACACCAACTCAATCGGAATGTAAGCTCTATTCGTCGTGGGCTGGACGAAATTCAATTTGTATTCTTCCCTCAATTTCCTGTTTCCAATCACACTCGCTGGAATTTTGCCATTCACCCAAGCACCACCACGAGATGCTTCACCCTTCGAATCTGGATTAACTCCAGCAGATCCATCCCCCTTAATCTCCTCCTTTTTCGTTGCCCCACTTTCGAGAAGATCATTACAGCTAGGGCTGTCAAAACTGGCCCGGCCCGCCCGGCCTATGGGCTGGGCTGGGTTGTAATTTACGTAGCCCGAAAACAACCGGGCCGATTTGGCCCGGCCCACTACAACAATCGGGCCAACCGGGCTTAGACCGGGCCAAGCCCGTATTTTCGGGCCAGCCCGGTTCTGACTTTTTTTTTTTAATTAATTAATTAATTTTTATAATTAAAAATTATAATTTATAACTTGCCCCTACTTGCTGTACAGAAGCAGAAACAAAAAATAACCTAATTCAATTCAGCCACTGCGTAGCCTGCGCCTCCCTTTCCCAAACTCATTTTGCACCGGCGAGTACACGGTGAGTCGGTGACTGCACGACGCTCGCTCGGTGACGACGTCTACACGGAAGTCGCACGCCCGCACTGCACAGCCGCACACCCGCAAAGCACAGCCGCTCGCGAGTCCGTTCTTCTCCCTCCGACTCCACGCAACGGCCTCCTTCGGCGACGGCGGCGCTCTTACTCCCCATTAAGTTTCGAGTCTTAGGTATCCTCTCCAGTTTCCAAACAATTATTCTGAATTTACTAATTATTGTGAAATTATTGTGAATTTACTAATTTTCTACGGTTCGGTGGCATTTTTTTTCATAAATTTGTTGTTAAAGATTATAGAATGAAATGAAATGGAAATGAAAATGTTGAATTTGCTACTGTTTGAATTTTCTAATTTGCTACTGTTTGAATTTCCTAATTTGCTACTATTGAGTTTGCTAATGAAAATGAAATGTATGAAATGAAAATTTGTTACTTTTGGTAGAAGTTGCTAATTTGCTACTGTTAGGTTGAATTTATATTGTTTTGCTAGAATTGTAAATTTGTGACTTTTGGTATTAATTTATTGCATGTTTGTTTTGGGCATATTGCTAATTTTGGTCATTTTTTGGTATTATCAGATTATCACTCGAAGTCTCGAAGATATGAGTTCAAGTAATAGTTTTGAAGATGATGACTTGGAGATGCTTGAAGAAAGTCCTTACACTTTTAAAAGCACCACCACACCAAGAGGTACTCATACTACTCCCTCGTTTGGATGTAATCCTAGTACTAAAAAGAAGAGTACTATGGATGAACTTGATGATGATGATAATAGACCTAGTGGTGTAGAGTTTAAGAAACCTAAGTCCAATGCTTCTGAGGTATGGAATTTCTTTGATAAGATTGGTCTAATAAATGGGGTAGAAAAATGTAAGTGCAAGTGTTGTGAAAGATTGTATACTTGCAACTCTAACTCGGGCACAACTCATTTAAGGCGTCATATTACAGCATGTTTTAAGACTCCTAAGTTTCATGATGTGGGGGCATTGTTAGATAACCAGGCTACTCTCTTGACGAAGTGGAAATTTGATCAGAAGGTTTATAGAGAGGGACTTGCTAAAGCTATTATCAAGCATGATCTTCCATTTAACTATGCTGAGTATGATGAAGTTCATGAAATTAATAGAAAATTAAATCCAGAATTTAAACCTGTTTGTAGAAATACTGCTACAACTGATGTTAAATCTGTGTATTTGATTGAAAAAACAAAGCTCAAAAGTGTGTTAGCTAATATTCGAGGTAGAATATGCTTAACTTCTGATGCGTGGACTGCTGTGAATAGTCAAGGTTATATGACTGTGACTGCTCATTATGTTGATGATAAATGGAATTTAAATTCTAAGTTGCTTGCATTTTGTGATTTGGAGAGTCCACATACAGCGGGGGAATTGTCGGGGCAGTTACTTAGAGCGCTTGAGGATTGGGGGATAAGTTCAAAAATCTTTTCTATCACATTAGACAATGCCGCTTCTAATGATGCCATGCAAAAGTTGGTTAGAGATAGACTTAACACAAAGAATGCTTTGTTATGTAACGGTGAGTTTTTCCATGTGAGGTGTTGTGCACATATCTTGAACCTCATTGTTCAGGATGGTTTAAAGGAGGCATCAAAATCAGTGGATAAAATTAAAGAAAGTGTCAAGTATGTTAAGGCTTCGGAGGGGAGGTTGAAGTTATTCAAGAAATGCATTGAAGAAGGGAATTTAGATGATGTTGGCGGTGGTTTCTTAAGGTTAGACGTGTCAACAAGATGGAATTCTACATATTTGATGCTTGAGAGTGCTATTAAATATCGATCGGCATTTTCTACCATGTGCTTGTATGATAAGAATTTCAAGTGTTGTCCAACTGATGAAGAATGGGATAGAGGGGTGAAAATGCGTTCTTTCTTGGCTCCATTTTATAAAATCACTAACATGATGTCAGGATCACATTACCCTACCTCCAACTTATATTTCAAGCAAATTGCAACCATAGAAATGAAATTGAAGGACAATTTGTCTAGTGAAGATAAGGTGATAAGAGAGATGTGTCATAGAATGATGCTCAAATTTGACAAGTATTGGGAAGAATGTTGTCTTGTCCTTGCATTTGGAAGTATTCTTGATCCAAAATCAAAGTTGTTTTATCTAAACTTTTGCTATAAGAGGCTTTACCCCGAAACATATAAAGAAAAGGTGAATAGGTTACAAGAGGCTTTGCATAAGCTTTTTAAGGAGTATGAACGACGTGGGGTTGCATCTAGCTCATCAAGAAGCGTCCCAACCTTTTCACAATCAATGAACAATGAAGACGATGGTGATGAGACCATCGACCTAGTAAGTTTGAGTTATGTTAACTTATTGATTTTTATTATATTATTTCTCGATGTATTTAATCTAATTTTATGTTGTGTCTTTTCAATTTTAGGAGTATGCCCAACAAATGAGTCAATTCACTTCAACTAATGGCAAATCTGAACTTGATTTATACTTGGAAGAAAGACCGGATATGGGAAAAAGTATAGATATACTTGACTATTGGAAAATGAATAAGGAACGATACCCCCAACTTTCAATCATGGCTTGTGATATTTTAAGCATTCCAATTACAACAGTTGCTTCAGAATCATCATTTAGCTTCGGGGGTCGTATCTTGAACAAGTATAGAAGTTGCTTACTTCCGGAAAATTTGCAAGCTCTCATTTGCACTCGTAGTTGGTTACATGGTTTCAAAGAGGTTGTGGCTTCAGGTAATAATAAAAGTTATTTCATTTTCTACTTGTAATATAATTTCTATTTTAATTATATGATTTTAATATCACGTTTCTTAATATATTGTACAGATGGAAAAGAAACTGAGGAGATACCATTATTCACACTCACTGAAGATTCTAACACTGTCTGAGGATATGTTTGTTGAGGATTATTGTTGGACTTATTAATATATTATTATGTTTGCTATGGATTATTGTTGGACTTATTAATATTTTATGGACTTTTGAATTGTTGTATGAACTTATTAAGGACTATTGAATTGTTGGATGAACTTATTAAGGACTGTTGAATTGTTGTTGAACTTATTTTGATGAATTTTAATTTATGTTTGAGGCCTTAAGGTTAAGGTGTGATTTTATTATGCATTTCAGCATTTGTGATTCTTATTAGTTATTAGGCAGTAGCATGATTCTTATTAGGCAGTAGCATACTAGCAGTTTTTGTGTGCCATACTGCTATACTACTACTACTTAGAATTCAAATATATATATTTTTTAATTATGAAAAGATATGGGCTGGTTTGGCCCGGTGGCCCGGTGGCCCGACTAGGGCCGGGCTGGGCCTCAACATTCTAGGCCCGATAACAACCGGGCTGGGCCGGCCCGGCCCGGCCCATTTGACAGCCCTAATTACAGCGATTACCAGAATTTAGATGGGGACTAACCTGGATTTCAGAATCTTTTGGGCTGCAATTCACACCTTTAACCGGCTGTAACATGAACTCTTCTAACGCATCGTCGTCCATCTCCGAACCAGATTTGTCACTGTCGCCGGAATCCTCTTCTTCCTCATCGGACTGCACATCCAACAAGCCTGAAAAATCGAGATCCCTCATATCATGATTACACAGCTCTTCATCCGCCATCCTTCTCACCATTTCTTTGGTCAGATTCTTCACGCCACTCATAACCGCCTTTTCCACCCCCATTCCTCTTGCCCGTTTAATGGATTTACCCATCAAGAACTCTCTTGTAGCCCTTTTCAACGGTGGAGTTTGGTTAGTAACCGCCTCAGCGCCCTCCTTTCCTTTCTTTGCAACCTTCAACCGCCCCATTTCTGGTTATAACCGCCCCTTAATTGGAGAAAACTTCCAAGAAAGCAGCAGCTTGCTCCAAGAACCGAAGCTGGCCACCTAGTAACCGCCTAATAGCTTCCACAAACCGCCTAGAATTCTCCCTAATTTGATGATCAAATCGAAGAACTCTATAATTCTGGAATTACTATGCAATCTAATCTCGAAATAATTCTGAAATTAAACGCTAAGTCTGGAACAAGATTGGAACTGTGCAGATTTTCAAATCAAGAAAACGGTTAAGCTTTCTTGGAGAGAATCTCCCCCAACCTTGCTACATGATTTATGACTAATCATAACGTGTAAAATTGTCCTTTATCTATTATTTTATCATACTTCATCTCACACTCATCAATTATTTTCTCTTCCCCTATCAGATCACTTGTACTACATTTATTATTTTATCATATTCCTTAATCAAAACACCCAAAAGAAAGGGGAAACTTATATCGGGACGGAGAGAGTATTTGACTTTGTACAACACTTAAAAAGGGTCTTAATCATCGATTTTAACAACGATTTTGAACGAGAACGTTGCGAGCTCCCAGCCATGCCCACATATTTATCTTTATGTTGTCTATTGATTTTCTTAGATTTAATACTACCTCTGAAAAATGTCATGTTTTAAATAATTAAAAAAATTGAAAGAAAAAATGGTTATTTTGATCCGATCGTTCGACTAGACTCGAACTGGACTGGGCTTCATATTTCTAGACTTGGTAGCAATCGGACCAAACCAACCCAGTCCAATAGAAATATGTGGCCTGAAGGGTCAGAAGGATCGAACTCACACAAAATCAATTTCTTTATTAGTTTGTAAAGGGATTAAAGTACAATTTTATAAATATATGGAGTATATATATAACTAATTTTAAGGTTTAGAGGAAAAAAAAGTCGGTGTCAATTGACGGAAAAATTGAATCGGTGATGAACCGATGATCATTTCATCATCCACTAATAAAATTTGTAAAAGATTTATTTCTGCATGTGTCATGTCAACTATCACATCAAAATTAAATACTAATCATTTCATTAACATTTTCAATGGTATTTATTTGTTTATAGTGAAAAAAAAAATTTCTTCCATCCCACAATAACTTTCACACTTTCCTTTTTAGAATGTCTCACAAACTTTCACACTCTTAAAATGGAAAACCCTTTATAAACTTCACCCTCATAATATTTTCAATTTTATACAAATGTCATTACTTTTTTTCCACACATACACAAAAGCCAACTCATTTCTTTACTTTATAGTTTATACATAAAGATTTACAAAATTACCCATCAAAACTCCACTCATTATTACATTTTCTTAATATTTGTGTCCATCTATCCATGCAAATTATTATGGGACGGAGGGAGTAGCAAGACATGTGCACCCTGACATGACAGGAAGACCCCACTTTGTTGTCGAAATTAACTCTTTTTTTTTAAACAATATATTCATTTTGGAAATTTTTTAATCTGAAATTTAGATACTTTCATCTGTTTTTGGTCCATGTGTTTAGAAAAATATAACATTAAGTGGTGATGTGTTATGGAAAAGAAATGTAAAGAAAAAAAAAAAGGAAATATATGAATAATTGTTAATTGTAATTTTATGGGGAAAAAGTTGAGTAGAAAAAAAAATGAATACTACTAATTAAAATACGAAGGAGTATGCTAGATTGCAAAACATTGTTGCGCAATATAAACAAAACTCATTTGATTTTGGATAATGCTAATTGATTTATTGATTCAACCCTCAAATGTTAAAAGCATATGGATGTAGACATGCAGTACATTTGAACGACTATGGCCCCATCTTTTAAAACTAAGTTTAATTCATCATTTTTTATACATATGTTAATTTTAGTGTTTTTTTAATAATAAATTTAAACAAAATATTCAAATAAAACAATTCAACCATAATAAATCATTAATATCGTTAAAAAGATAAATAAACAAATAAAATTTAAAATTATAACATTAACGTATTATTTCTAAGTTCGATAATTAAGGTGAAATAATGTAAAAAGACCTTAAAATACTCAAAGTAGACTTCATATCCGATTTTTTTTATGTCTCGGTATGCGGTTCAATGACCGACTAGTTGCGGGACCAATCTCATCGTCCATTTGTAGAAGACCCATTTAAAATTAGAGTTTTACACTTTATATGGACTATCTGATCGAACTATTTATTAAAAATATATACAGACTTAAAGCCTAGTACAAAACTTCAAATATTTCTTGTATATATGGTCACGTCCTCGTCATATTTATTCAAATCAAGGACATAAGCATTAGATAGTGATGTGGCATAATGGCGTAGGTCCAGAAGAGAGAAGCCACTAGCTAGAAGGCAAGACGAGGCAGATCAATTTCTTCTTAGGACCTGGTTATGTCGGGATCTGATCTCATGAAACAGGGCATGACCTGATCAGATCCCTTCGGGACCTGATCTGGTATTAAGAACCTTACTCTAAAAACGCGATCAGACCTGGGGAGCGCGGATAAGAAGGAAAGCCCCTCCTTGCTCAGGACCAGGGAAATGAATTGTCTTGGCCTTCAAGAAGAGTAAGAAATCTTGAGGTGTCAGAATATCTCTGAATTCCTCTGCAAATGTGTGCGCACTACCCGAATAATCAGTTATGTGTCAGAATCGTACTATGACGTGGCACCATTCATAACAAACCCTAGATTCGAATTTACATCTTTACCCTTCAATCACAAGGTATAAAAGGTACCCCCTTTCATTTTTTCAAAGGTTAAGTCACTTTTTCTACTATTCACTTTCATAGCAAAAATACTCATCTTCTCCATCAAACATCACTGACTTGAGCGTCGGAGGTCCGTTGCCGGACACCTCTCTGGCCCGGTTTTCGTGCAGGTCCCAACTACCACCATCACCTTCCATCTCTATCAATCATCCAAGGATTCTCAAGGAGCTCATTTAGGTATTCATCACTTTAAATATTTCTTTGAATGTGTTCTCTCTCATTCACTCCTGTGAATTTGATGAGGTCGCATCAAATGGCGCCGTCTGTGGGAAAATCTGACTAAGACGTGAGGTTTTGCATTCATTCAAACTTTTTCTAAAAATGGTTCAAGAGAAGTCAATCTCTTAATCTGCTAGTGAAAATCCATATTCATGGGATCTGTTTGCATGTGTTTGTGGAGATATTGAGTTTTTCTTGTGATTTGGCTCATTTAGCGATGGAGAATCAAGTGCAAAAGAACTTGAGTAAAGATTTCGAGGGCGTGGCCACTGATCCAGTTGTTGCTACGGACCTAATCATTGTCACTGACCCAGTTAATGATACTAGAGCGGAGAATGCTGCTGCAAGTCAGAGAGGAGAAGTACCAAATCCATCTCCTCTCTCTGGGCATGTGGTTACCCTCCCTCTGGAAAGTCTAAGGGATCTGATATGTACTGCTGTGGATCAGGCCTTAGCTCGAAGAGGAGTGCCGGTCCAGGGTACTCCTACAGCTCCCCCAACAGTAAACATACGGAAACAGTTCCTTCCAAGGGATGTTCCCCCAGCCCCTACTCAAAACGACCCGGTGTTGGATGAACCAACAGAGGTGCTGGCCGCCGCTACCGAGAGGGGCACGAGGAAGAGAAAAGAAAGAGTAGTGTTGCCCGTGAATGATGAGGAGGAGGATAGTTCGGGAGAAGAATATGTTCAATCTTCAGCCCGAGAGAGCATTAATACTGAGATCGTGGCATTAAGAAGGAAAATGGAGGAAATGAAGGGGATGTATGAGAAAAATGTCACTAGTGGAAGTAAGGCAGTGGGATCTCCCTTTGTTTCTGAAATCCTAATGGATCCCCTTCCTAAGAATTTTAAGACACTCTCTTATGAGTATGATGGTACTACTGATCCTCATGAGCATCTCCTCCGTTTTCAAAATGGAGCTCTACTCCACCAATACACTGATGGAGTTAAATGTCATGTGTTCCTAACGACTCTCACTAAAGCGGCTCAGCAGTGGTTCGCACAGCTTCCTCCTAATTCTGTGAGTTCCTTTGCGGAGATGAGCTCTCTGTTTTTGCATCAATTTGCAAGTGCTCAAAGACAGCTCAAGACATCCTTGTCCTTGATGAGCCTCAAGCAAAGGGCAGGGGAAAGCTTGAGGACCTTCCTTGGGAGATTCAATAAAGCGGCTTTAGACGTGCCCAATGCAACAGGGGAGGTGAAAATCAATGCTCTCACTCAAGGCTTAGCCGAAGGAGATTTGTTTAAGTCTTTGGCTAAGCGCCCTCTGCTGACATTTGATGAGCTCCTAGCCAGAGCAGAGAAGTATATCAATGGAAAGAGATCCAACATACCAAAAAATAAAGAGAGCGGAGGAGATCCAACATACCAAAAAATGAGACGTGAGGAACTCTTACATAAAGAAAGAGAGCGGAGGAGATAAGAAGCGCAGGTACGAAGAAAAGGATGCCAGGGTAGAGACCAGGCACTTCCGAAACCACACCCCTCTGACCAAGCAACCTTCAGAACTATTGGAGGTGGTACAAAACAAACCAGGATTTAAGTTCCCATATTCTGCCAGAGGAGGTCCTAAGAATCCCAGATCTGACAAGTATTGCAAATACCACAATGAATACGGTCATGACACTGACCAGTGTCGTCATCTTAAGGATGCGATCGAGAGGCTGATCCGAGAAGGACAGCTGGCTGAATATGTGAGAGCTGAGCGAGATAAGAACTATGGTCGGAGTGAGGATAAAGGAACAGAAAAGGCACAGCAGGAGCCACTTAGAGGAAGAGCACCACAAAAGAAGGGTAACATCTCCATGATTGCAGGAGGACCTACTGATGGTGATTCAAATAGAGCACGAAAAGCTTTTGTAAGAGAGGCTAAGGCTTGGGGATCTGAAGTGCACAGTGTGTCAAATCTAAGCAAGACACCGATTATCTAGTTTGGTCCTGCTGATGGAGGAGGTGCACTCGAGCCTCACAATGATGCATTGGTTATCACGACTGAAATAGGAGGATATGATGTAGCAAGGGTATTCATTGACACAGGAAGCTCTTGTGACATCTTGTTCAAAGAATGTTTTGATAAGATGGACCTGAACGTGAAGGTCGTGCTAGTAAAGACAGCTTTGTATGGGTTTACTGGAGGAGCTATCCAACCTTGGGGGCAAGTTACTCTACAACTTCGGATAGGAGAACAACCATTACAAAGAGTAAGGATGGTGGAATTCCTGATCGTGGATGCCCCCTCTTCTTACAATGTGATCTTAGGACGACCCTCTCTGAACTCATTGCAAGCAGTAGTGTCCACCTTTTACATGAAAATGAAGTTCCCCGTTGGAGATGAAGTGGGTGAAGTTCTTGGTGATCAGGTCAGTGCTAGGAGGTGCTATGTGGACGCTGTGAACCAAGCAGAGAGAGTGTTCAAGAAGGACCAGGGAAGAGGTGATGATCCTGTGGGGAAAAGAATGAAAGAAGGAGAAATGATGGAAGAAGATCCCCATTTGCAGATCAGACCCGAAGAAGAAACTATGGCAGTGGAACTGCTACCTCACAAAATAGGTTGTACAACCAGGATTGGGACTCAAATGAGTCATGAGGTGGCCCAAAAATTAGTTCAGTGTCTTAGAACTAATTCTGATATCTTTGCATTTCATTCAGCTGATCTCACAGGGATAGATCCCGCTCTGGCCATGCACAGCTTAAATGTAAATACACAAGTGAAACCGGTGAAGCAGAAGTTGAGAAGGTTTGGTCCAGAGATGGATAAAATTATCATTGAGGAAGTGGATAAACTGTTGGTGGCAAAACACATCGTGGAAATCCAGTTCCCTAGGTGGCTTTCCAATGCAGTAATGGTTTCTAAAGGAGCTGGAAAGTGGAGGATGTGCATAGACTTCAGGGATCTCAACAAAGCTTGTCCAAAAGATCATTATCCACTACCTCGGATAGATCAGCTGGTGGACTCCACGTCAGGATGTGAGCTACTCTCTATGATGGACGCTTATCAAGGGTACCACCAGATCAAGATGGATCCGAAGGATGTGGCAAAAACTAGCTTTGTGGTATGCTGTGGAACATATGGATACACAGATATGCCTTTTGGCTTAAAGAATGCAGGAGCTACATACCAGAGAATGGTGGACTCGATCTTTCGAGAACAGATAGGGAGAAATGTGGAGGTGTATGTAGATGATATGTTGGTAAAAAGCTTAAAGGAGGGAGATCATGTGAAAGATCTGGAAGAAACTTTTGAGGTGATTAGGGCGAGTGGCATGAAGCTTAATCCTGCGAAGTGCGCCTTTGGAGTTCAATCGGGCAAGTTCTTGGGGTATATGGTCACACCAAGAGGGATCGAAGTAAACAAGGAGAAAGTGAAAGCTGTTCTAGAAATGCAAGAGCCCAGAAACATAAGAGAAATCCAAAGGCTAAATGGTCGCATAGCAGCTCTTAGCCGTTTCATCTCTAGATCTGCAGAGAGGAGCTTACCCTTCTTTAAAATCTTGAGGAAGGGGTCCAATTTCGAGTGGAGCGAGGAATGTAGAAAGGCTTTCCAGGAACTAAAGGATCATCTCTCAGCCTTGCCATTGCTCACTAAACCAGTTCCTGGCGAGGTTCTATTCTTATACTTCTTTGTAGGAGAACACTCTTTAAGTTCAGTCCTCCTAAGAGAAGAAGGAGGTCGTCAAAGGCCAATATATTATGTAAGTAAGATGCTCCAAGGACCAGAGGAGAGATACTCAGAAATGGAGAAGTCAGCCTTGGCAGTAATGGTGACAGCTAGGAGGCTGAGGCCATATTTTCTAGCACACAAAGTGATGGTGAGAACAAGCTTGCCCTTAAGACAGACCATGGGGAGACCTGATCTGTCCGAGCGCATGGTAAAATGGGCAGTAGAAATAAGTGAGTATGACATAGAGTTTGAACCAAGAACTGTTATTAAAGCTCAAGCTCTGGCAGACTTTATTCAAGAAACTACAAGGAGCACGGAGTTGGAAGAATGGATAGCTTATGTGGATGGATCCTCTACCATGATGGGGAGTGGAGCTGGGGTAATGATCATTACTCCAACAGGAGAAGAGTTGCAATTCTCTATCAAGTTTGGTTTCAAGGCCTCAAACAATGAATCTGAATATGAGGCCCTGGTGAGAAGAATGAGGATGTTAGCAGACCTGGGGGCTCAGAAAGTAAAAATCTTCTCAGATTCCCAGTTAGTGGCTCAACAAGTAGCCAGATCATATGAAAAAATGATCAAGTATGTCAAAATGGTGGAAAATATCAGATCAAGGTTTGTGGAGTTCTCTTTGGAACAGATACCAAGAGGAAAAAATATCAAGGCTGATTATTTAGCAAAATTAGCTAGCTCAGTGGAAGAAGAAGCTAGAGGTCAGATCACTCTTCTAACAGCAGACAACAGAATGATAGACCTGAGAGGTGTTTTCAGTGGAAGCAGAAGCAGAGAATGGAGATTGGAGAGTTCCAATTATTCACTACTTAAAAACAGGGCAAAGGCTTGATCAACCTGGAGTTCCCAAAAGAGCGATATTTGCAAAGTACTGCATGATTGGAGAGGATATGTACAAGAGATCATTTTCACAACCATATTTGAAGTGCATAACTGATGAAGAAGGAAATTATGTCATCCGGGAGATTCATGGGGGATGTGGAGGAAGTCACATAGGATTCAGAGACGTGGTCAGAAGAATTTTGAGAGCTGGATATTTTTGGCCAAAGATGCTTAGAGATACTAAAGAGTTAGTGCAAAAATGTGAGAAGTGTCAAAAACATGGACCACTTATCCATATTCCTGGAGAAGAGATGGGAGCTGTGTACTCCCCATGCCCTTTTGATAAGTGGGGAATTGACATTGTAGGAAAATTTCCTGAAGCATCAGGAAGGAGATCCTTTCTGATCGTTGCCGTGGATTATTTTAGTAAGTGGGTGGAAGCTGAAGCAGTAGCAACGATTGATGAGAACAACATTCAGAAGTTCTTATGGAAGAATATCTGTTGCCGATTTGGGATCCCTAGAATTCTAGTTTCAGATAATGGAACTCAATTCAGTGGCAAAGCTATCAGGAGCTGGTGTGAAAAAATGAAAATCACACAAAGATTCACACCCGTGGCACATCCTCAGGCCAATGGACAAGTGGAGGTGACCAACAGGACCATCGTTGAAGGAATCAAAGCTAGATTGGAGAAGAAGAAAGGGAATTGGCCAGAGGAGCTGGATTATGTTCTCTGGTCTTACAGAACCAGTCCCAAAACAGCTACAAGAGAGACACCCTTCAACTTGGTATATGGAGAAGCTGCAGTGATCCCGGTGGAGATCGGATCTGAGTCTCATCGAATCACGTCCTATGATGAGGACCAGAACTCCATTCTGATGAAAGAAAATCTGGACCTGGTTGAAGAGGAAAGAGAAATAGCACGTCTCAGGGCTGAAAGGTACAAGAGTCAGATCCGTGCTGGATACAATAAGCGAGTAAAAGTGCGAAAATTTTGTCAAGGAGATATGGTCCGCAGAAGAGTCGATGCATTGAAGCCGGTAAAGAAGTTGGAGCAAAATTGGGAAGGGCCATTCATTGTAAGTGAAGTGCTGAAAGGAGGAGCATACAAGCTGATGAGAGAAGACGGAAAGGAAGTAGCACGCCCATGGAATGTGAGCAAACTTAAGAAATACTATTGTTAAGAAACAAGCAAGATCTGAAACTCCTACTTTTGTTATCTTTCTTTGTTTATGAACTAGATGATGCATCCAGGTTATGAAAGATCTTTGTAATAGCTTTGCATTTTGAATATTTCAATGAAACAAGGAGCTGGTGAGAGCAGTCCTTTTTTATCTTATCATTATGAAAAGTATCTGGATTCGAATGAACTCCCCGAGGAGTATAAATAACTCATATAAGAGTATAAAATATAACTCTGAAAGAGCAAAGGCTGCTCCTGATATTCGGAGTATAAACAACTCCCCGAGGAGTATAAACAACTCATATAAGAGTATAAAATATACTCCCTCTGTCCCAGAAAAAGCTCCCCATGAGCTTCAGACACGAATATTTAGAAATACTAATATAATAAAAAATACTAATATAATAAATAAATTTATTGAATAACTATTCTCTCTCACAATTCATTATATTATTTTTTTTTCTCCATCGCATCATCTCTAATACATTTACTTGTTATATTAGTATTTTTTAACAATCGTGTCTGGAGCTCATGGGGAGCTTTCCCTGGGACGGAGGGAGTAACTCTGAAAGAGCAAATGCTGCTCCTGATATTCGGAGTATAAACAACTCATATAAGAATATAAAATATAACTCTGAAAGAGCAAATGCTGCTCCTGATATTCGGAGTATAAACAACTCAAATAAGAGTATAAAATACGACTCCATAAGAATGAACAATTATTCTCTACATGGAATAAATGGATGAGAAGAGATCTCAGGACCTGAGTCCGAGATCAGAAAAATTATTTACTTGGAAAAAAAAAAATCAATTTTTTCTGAGGATGAGAAGTGATCTCAGGACCTGAGTCCGAGATCAGAAAAATTATTTACTTGGAAAAAAAAAAATTCAATTTTTTCTGAGGATGAGAAGTGATCTCAGGACCTGAGTCCGAGATCAGAAAAATTATTTACTTAGAAATTTTTTTAATTTTTTCTGAGGATGAGAAGAGATCTCAGGACCTGAGTCCGAGATCAGAAAAATTATTTACTTGGAAAAAATTTCAATTGTTTCTGAGGATGAGAAGAGATCTCAGGACCTGAGTCCGAGATCAGAAAAATTATTTACTTGGAAATTTTTTTAATTTTTTCTGAGGATGAGAAGAGATCTCAGGACCTGAGTCCGAGATCAGAAAAATTATTTACTTTGAAAATTTTCTAATTTTTTCTGAGGATGAGAAGAGATCTCAGGACCTGAGTCCGAGATCAGAAAAATTATTTACTTGGAATTTTTTTTTTAATTTTTTCTGAGGATGAGAAGAGATCTCAGGACCTGAGTCCGAGATCAGAAAAATTATTTACTTGGAAATTTTTTTTGAGGATGAGAAGAGATCTCAGGACCTGAGTCCGAGATCAGAAAAATTATTTACTTGGAAATTTTTTTAATTTTTTCTGAGGATGAGAAGAGATCTCAGGACCTGAGTCCGAGATCAGAAAAATTATTTACTTAGAAAAAATTTCAATTTTTTTCTGAGGATGAGAAGAGATCTCAGGACCTGAGTCCGAGATCAGAAAAATTATTTACTTGGAAATTTTTTTAATTTTTTCTGAGGATGAGAAGAGATCTCAGGACCTGAGTCCGAGATCAAAAAAATTATTTACTTGGAAATTTTTTTAATTTTTTCTGAGGATGAGAAGAGATCTCAGGACCTGAGTCCGAGATCAGAAAAATTATTTACTTGGAATTTTTTTTAATTTTTTCTGAGGATGAGAAGAGATCTCAGGACCTGAGTCCGAGATCAGAAAAATTATTTACTTGGAAAAAATTTCAATTTTTTCTGAGGATGTGAAGAGATCTCAGGACCTGAGTCCGAGATCAGAAAAATTATTTACTTGGAAAAAATTTCAATTTTTTCTAAGGATGAGAAGAGATCTCAGGACCTGAGTCCGAGATCAGAAAAATTATTTACTTGGAAAATTTTTTAATTTTTTCTGAGGATGAGAAGAGATCTCAGGACCTGAGTCCGAGATCAGAAAAATTATTTACTTGGAAAATTTTTTTAATTTTTTCTGAGGATGAGAAGAGATCTCAGGACCTGAGTCCGAGATCAGAAAAATTATTTACTTGGAAAAATTTCAATAACAATACAAGCATAAAAGAGCACAAGTAGTTCAAAAAGATAAAGGAGATCTCATTAATAATGGGATGATAACCATACACAAGAGGAATACAAAAACAAAAAGTACAGAATGTGATAACAAAAGGAGCATACAAGTTCTTGAAATCAGAAAAATACTAAGTCTGAGCATCAGTTGCAGGAGCTTCTTCCTCGACAAGGTTTGAGAGCCCAAAATCTGGAGTACTAGATCCTTCTATTGAAGGGAGGTTTGGTAAAGGATCAAAACAAGAGGCCAGAGTTTGACGAGGAGGAAAGATATCATAGATCAGGGAGGAGGTGGTAGGCACTTCAGGGTCCAATTCCTTCTCAAAGGCCAATTTCAGAGCTGCTTTCTGAATCACGGGAAGCCACCACATATGGTCAGGTCCTGCATTAAGATCCCCTTGAAAGAACAGAGAGGGTGCTAAACTCTGGATAATGGGAGCTGGGTCGATAGAGGGCTTGAAGCCTTGTTTCTTCACTTGAGCTATGGTACACTTGATCCCGTGAGTTATAAAATGACCAATATGAGGGTTCATATCCCTAAGGTAATGGGGGCTACGTTGATACGCTTCAACCAGCCCCAAATGGAGATCCTGGAGAAACTCTTGACCAATGGAGGTCGTCAATAGTCTCTGACGACAGTCATCAACCCCCCGTTTCTGCCCTTGCTTAAAAGCCTCTTCCAGGGCTCTCTGTTGCTGAGCTCTCATAGCGGACGTCTCAGAGCGAGCTCTTTCAACCAACTCCCAACCTTCTTCAACCTTCTTCCTCAGTTCCTCGTTTTGGGCGGTGAGCAAACTTAGATCTGCAGCCGCTTTTTGAACTTCTTCGTCCTTCTCGGATAACTCTAAACGGAGACGTCCCAGGTTCTTATCAGATAGCTCCTTCTCGGTCTTGTCCAACAAAACTCCTTGGACAGCCATAAATTGAAAGAAAAGAGACTTGTTAAAAGGAATAGAGAAATGAAAACATAAGAGTATAAGAAAAGAGGAGTTACCTGGGTGCATAATTCTGAAGAGATCTCCCAAAGTTGAGGAACCGAATGATCAAAGAACCGTTGCTTATCATCCGGAGTCGGAATCAACTTGAGGAAGGAAGTACTCTCTTCTCCTCTTAACTCAGAAATGGATTTGGGAATCTCCAAAGTAAAGAAGTCCTTAGAGGACCTACGAGGACCAGCTGCCTCCGAGCGAGAACGATGAGATTTGGACTTCTTTGAAGGAACCTTTTCACTATCCGTAGGAGCAGGTCGCTTAGGGATAGGAGGAAGGGCACCAGAAGCGGCATCACCAGGGACTTTGGCAATGACAGGAACTGATTCATCCTCATGAATAGGCTGGGCCGAATTTAAGGGAGCAGCTATCATGACAACATCCTCCATTCCTGTGGCCAAGGCAGAAGCTTCCGAAGAAGTCCCTACCGTAGTGACCTCATCATCATCATCACCCAGGTCTATCTTAACGGAGCTGAAGACGAAGTCCATTTCTGAAGAAAAACAATGAAGAGAAAATCTGAGCTAAATATATAAGAATAAAAGAGGGAACAAAAAGAAAAGAGAAGAGGGTGTTACCGGCTCTGGGGGAAAGTTCCGCTCCAGAGCTATCAAGGCCAAACTGAATTAACACACCCCGATCCCGTACGAGTTGGATTATTTTGAAAAAACCATTCTCTTTATCGAGAACATGGTCTTCTAAGGAACCCATGATTTTTCGATCCCTTTTAGAAATATAGAGTCTGAGATAACACCATAGGGAGGAGTGGTCTGTTGCCATTCAGAACAAGGAAAAGGCCACTTCCCACTCTTGGGAGTAACCCAAAAATATTTCTTCTTCCACCCTGGTTCAAGGCTAGGAGGTTTCTTTATGAAATTAGGGGGACCATTAACCCGGGAGCTAAAATAAAAGAAGCCTTCCTTTAACTTGATCTCATGGCAAGCTACGAACATTTCAGGACTAGGGTTACCTCCATAATACCTTAAGAGGATATAGAAAGATAAACAGGTCCTTATAGATGACGGATTAACCTGAGCTAAGGAGATGTTAAACAATTGACCTATTTTGGCAAGATAAGGGCAAATTGGGAAACGAATTCCACAATCGATGTGGGCCTTAAAGAATGGTAACGAAGGCTGGCAAAAGAAGTTCGGCCTCTCTGCAGGAAGAGCTATGTCGAAAAGAAAGTCAGAGACATTGTGGCACCTTCGTCGGATTGTTTTAAGTTCCAAGGAGGTGAGTGAAGAGTGAGTAGTAATTTTATTCCATGATTCGTCGGAGGAATCTGCAGAGGCGGTTAACCTCCTCGGGCGTCGAGAAATGGAAGGACGAGAGGAAGAGGAGGAAGGATGAGGAATTAGTGCTAAAGGAGGAGGCCCTAATTGGGACCTGGGATACTGATCGGACAGAATATCTGTATGTCCCGATGAGAAAAGCTGGTCAGGAGTTAAGCTCCTGGAACTACAATTTTGAGAATCAGATCGAGCTGTCATGGGCATGAGTTATGAGAATAGTACTCAAGAGTTGCAGCCTCAAACAATTAAAGAGAACATTGGGCCACTATCTTTTAAATTACATTTTGTAATAGGATTAGCCCATTTGCTTATTATTTTATGTTCTTAGGCCCATTAGTATTTCATCTTATGTATTTATAGGTTTAAATAGGAAATGTTATCAATGAAGAAGACAAGCAGACAATATTTCCAAATTCCTTCATCTTCTCGACTCTTCTAATCTCTCTTCCTCAATTCTCTCTACTTCGCCCCTTTCTATTCCTTCTTGTATCAATCTTCAAATATTCATCATTTCATACTCAATTACTTCTCAGAAAATTATATGGATTTCAAAGGTAGTGAAGAGTTCATTACATTTGGTATCCAAAGCCATCCATCATCTTTGGGCATGACGGAGCCGTGCGATTTACCAGGGCAAATTACCAAATTTGGTTCTAAATTACAAGGTAAATTGGAGACGATAGATAGAAAACTTGACTTTATTATGGAAATTCTAGCATCGATGCAATTGCAATTGTCACATGTCAACAAAGGAAAATGCGTATTGGTAGAAGAATCGATCGCAGAAGAACCTTGTTCTAATGGGTTTGAGGAAAAAGTTTCTAATGGGTTTGAGGAAAAAGAAACAGGCGATTTGTTATTTCCTAATTCCTCTGATTTGGTCGATTCCAGCGATACCCTCATTTATCGTCACCCGCAGAAAAAAGAAACTAACGATTTCTTGTTTCCTAATTCCTCTGATTTGGCCGATTCCACCGATACCCTCATTTATCGTCACCCGCGGCAGAAACCTACTGAATTCACTCCGGCGGATACACCTACAACCTACCCATCACCATATTTTGGGGCCAGAGACCACTGCTTTGTTGATCACTACTATCGAGAAGAGGTATATGTACAACCTTTTGTTTTTGCTTCGATTATCAACAATTATGTTAGGATTTGCTTCTCTACTTCATTCGAAACACCAGTACTAGATATGAAGTATGATGAGTATTGGCCACCTCCTATGATTTCATCCTTAATTCCCTGTGATTTTATTTGCCTAAGTGTGAGATTTAATATGCCTTTTAAAAGTGAGTATATGTATGCGGCAATGTGGTTGAGAATGAGTATATATTATGTTCATGGGAATGATGGAGGTGACGGGCTAGAATCAAAGAAAACAATAGAGTTATATGTAGTTTTGGTTCAGATGGCAAAAATGGTGTCAAATGGTACTAAGGCATTAGTGGTGGAAGATTCTTCTAATGGGTTAGCTTTTGGAAGTTGTGATGAGAAATTATATAAGAAAATTAGTAGTGTTAAGAAGGTGAAGTATGTGAAGGTAATGGCCAAGGTTTTTGTTGATTGGTTTCTGTTTTCTTGCATTTTGGGGTATTTGATTGTAAGAAGCTTTGAGTATTACATTTGTTTGTATGGACTCATAAGTAGGCTTTCCATGAAAGAAAGAGGATGTTCAGTTGAGAAAAAACTTCACGTAATTTGCTTGGGTAAAATACTAATAGATTCTGTGCCAACAGTTAGTGAAGTTTCATTTGTTGAAGCCCCTTCCTTCAACAAAACAACAGGTGGTGCTCTTTTAATGGTCGTTGTTTGTGTAGCTAAACTCAGAGGTTCTTTAGCTTTTATTGAAAATCTAGACAAAGACGGTTTTGGACATATGCTTTCTAACATGCTGGAAGAAAACAAAGTCGATAATTCAGGTGTGCGATTTGACATTGATGCAAGAATTGCACTGACGTTTATCACACTTATAGCATATGGTGAGCATGAATTCATGTTCTTCCGTCATCCGAGTACTGGTATGTGTCTACAAAAGGCAGAACTTGATGTGAATCTTGGTAAAAAGGCAGTCATCTTTTCCTTTGGTTCAAGTAGTTTGATTGAAGAACCATATAAATCAACTCAGCTTGCTGCCATGTTCATTGCCAAGAAATCTGATAGCTTGTCCATTTGGCCTTTGGAAGATGTTGCTTGGAAGGGCATAATGGTAGATATTATCAAGATAAGTGAAGAGGAGATTTCTTTCTTGACTAAAGGATTGAACCCCAATGATGATGTTGTGGTGTTAAAAAAAGATTTTCCATCCTAAACTACTTCTTTTGCTTGTAAATGAGGAAAGGGAGGTCTGCATATTTTACACAGAGAAAGGTAAGGAGGAAAAGCAGTTTAGGGAGGCTTTGTTGTATGAGAATGAATGTGTGGTCCTCACTGTTATTCAAGTTGGCACAAGTATCATTTTGTCTACCAAATTTATGTTGTCAATTAATGGTTTCAAGCTTGGCTCTTATTGGATTATTAGTGGTAAGAAGTCTGTTCTTTCATCTGTTGGGTTTAATATAGTTCTTGGGCTCAAAGCAATGCAACACTGTTGCATAACCTCCAAGCAAGGCAACAATGTTGCATATCAAAATCATTTCTATCTTAGATCCTTGGGGACAAGGATCTAAAAAACGGGGGAGTATTGTCATGGGCATGAGTTATGAGAATAGTACTCAAGAGTTGCAGCCTCAAACAATTAAAGAGAACATTGGGCCACTATCTTTTAAATTACATTTTGTAATAGGATTAGCCCATTTGCTTATTATTTTATGTTCTTAGGCCCATTAGTATTTCATCTTATGTATTTATAGGTTTAAATAGGAAATGTTATCAATGAAGAAGACAAGCAGAAAATATTTCCAAATTCCTTCATCTTCTCGACTCTTCTAATCTATCTTCCTCAATTCTCTCTACTTCGCCCCTTTCTATTCCTTCTTGTATCAATCTTCAAACATTCATCATTTCATACTCAATTACTTCTCAGAAAATTATATGGATTTCAAAGGTAGTGAAGAGTTCATTACACGAGCTCCCTCCCCCTCTGTGGAGAAAGAAGAGGAACCGGGAGCAGTAGGAGATGGGCTAGCCATCACAGATCAGAAAAAGAAGAAGAAAGTGGGAAAGGAGGACAGTACCTGGTTTGAACGACGGTGACGCTCGCGCAAAGAGATTCGTCGGAAATAAAGATCTCCCACCGGAATCCTAGAGAGAAGATTTTCTCAAAAGGCAAGACTCTTTTACTCAACTAATCAACAGTAAGAAATGAAAATGAAACCCTCCTTTTATACCAAAGGGTGATATGACAGTTGTCCTGCTAAATGGACGACACGTGTACGATTCAGATGATAGAAGGTGAAAGGTCGGGCATGTATGAACAGCTCAGATCGAAAGATAAAAAAAGTTTAAGAAATGAGCGGGAAAACCTAGGGAAGTTGAAAAGACTTCATTCTTAACTACCTTGACAGGAACTGCGGTAGTCAAGAATAGGGGGGAGTGGATGATGTGGCATAATGGCGTAGGTCCAGAAGAGAGAAGCCACTAGCTAGAAGGCAAGACGAGGCAGATCAATTTCTTCTTAGGACCTGGTTATGTCGGGATCTGATCTCATGAAACAGGGCATGACCTGATCAGATCCCTTCGGGACCTGATCTGGTATTAAGAACCTTACTCTAAAAACGCGATCAGACCTGGGGAGCGCGGATAAGAAGGAAAGCCCCTCCTTCGACCCTCCTTGCTCAGGACCAGGGAAATGAATTGTCTTGGCCTTCAAGAAGAGTAAGAAATCTTGAGGTGTCAGAATATCTCTGAATTCCTCTGCAAATGTGTGCGCACTACCCGAATAATCAGTTATGTGTCAGAATCGTACTATGACGTGGCACCATTCATAACAAACCCTAGATCCGAATTTACATCTTTACCCTTCAATCACAAGGTATAAAAGGTACCCCCTTTCATTTTTTCAATGGTTAAGTAACTTTTTCTACTATTCACTTTCATAGCAAAAATACTCATCTTCTCCATCAAACATCACTGACTTGAGCGTCGGAGGTCCGTCGCCGGACACCTCTCCGGCCCGGTTTTCGTGCAGGTCCCAACTACCACCATCACCTTCCATCTCTATCAATCATCCAAGGATTCTCAAGGAGCTCATTTAGGTATTCATCACTTTAAATATTTCTTTGAATGTGTTCTCTCTCATTCACTCCTGTGAATTTGATGAGGTCGCATCAGATAGATTGCACTGTGCAACCAAAAAGAGCAACATTTCAACAATTTGTATTCATTTTAATCAATGAGAGTCGTCATTTATTTTCTTTACCTTGATGTAGGCCATATATTGATGAAAATTCTGAAAAAGCAATCACGTATATATGGGTAGGGGTGGGCACTACAAAAAAGAGGTGTTTTACCGATGGAAATGCCGACGGATATTCAGTCGGTATTGGCTCTTGCCGACGGATTTACCGACGGATTTCATCCGTCGTCAATGGATCGGTCGGTATGGTTTACCGACGGAAAATATGATTCTGTCGGTATGTGGCGACGGATTCCCGACGGTTTCTGCCCGTCGCCAGTACCGACGGATTCAATTCCGTCGGCATTCAAACCAACCCGTTTTCAAATCGGGTCAAGATTCCGTCGGTATATCCGTCGGTAGAGCCGTCGGTATATTTTGAACATAAAATTTATTCTTTTAAAAAACATAAAATAGTCCGTTGGCTCGTTTAGATTTAATGCAATAATTAATACAATACACATGCATATTTCATATTCTAAATCTTATCGAGAAAAATGCATATTTAATTTCATTAATCAATTAATTTTGATTTCATACGAAATATTTGTTGCAAATTTGATCCCTGGTTATTACGAAAAATGTAAAATTAACCTTAAAGCATTCAAGAGTTAGCAAAAGTACTACCACATGGCCGTTAAGTGAATTAACTTATTTCAAATCGTCTCCCAAATTATTTGAAACAATTTTTCTCCCTCGAAAATAAAATATCTAATGAATCCCAATTTCACTTTGACATTCACTATTTTCGCAATTGTTTGAGATTGCGTTTGGATGAGGGGATTTGATTTGAGGAGGTATTTCAATTGAGAGGATTTCAAAATAGATGGATTTCAAATGACATGATTTTAGTGCGGATTTAAAATCTCTTTCAATTTTAACTAAAAAGTATGTTATACAAATTTAAGTATTTGAAATTCATTCATAATCCAAACATGTCGAATGGATTTAGATTGTGGATTTGAAATCCATAAGCCCAAATCCACCAAACCAAACACAACCTAAGTGATTCCAGGAGTAAAATGTTGCGTCAGAAGAACTTGGTGAAATACGACGTCTTAGATTATGATGTATATTTTCACGATGCGTTTTTGTGTTGAGTACGTATACTCTATTTTTACAAGATTTGAGTGTGTGTGAGTCTTTCTTTTGTGGGTTTTGAGTTGTATATATGTGGTATTTTTGAAAAAACAATATGTATCCTCTATTTATTTATTTGAATTTCAAGAGTTAAACGGTGGTTTTTTTCTCATAGCCTTCTTGTTGTGAGTGCAGTTAGTGCTCTGTTCGAAACAATGTATACAATTGTTGCTCTATTGAGAGATATTATGATGTATATTTTAAGGATACAAGCTTCATGAATGGTGATGAATTGTGACCTAAAACTAATTAGGTACCACCATTGCATCATATTTGAAAGTTAACTCAAAGGATGAATCAATTGGAGAAAGACCTTTATAATTGGAGGATGAAGTCCATCAAATGTAAAACTTTTATGATTTTCACTTAAGTTTTATTAATTAGTACATATTCCAGTAATTTATTGTTTATTCCCCAATAGATAGGAATTTGTTTCACCTATTGAATTTAGCTCAAACAATTTCATTTGGGAGTACCACAATTAAACGGTGCTTCCAGCTCCAACTCTAGTGTAAAAAATTTCATTGTTTATATGTGTAGATCTTTGGATGAGTTTAGAAATGTAAAAAGTCTACAAATGAGGAATATATTTTTTAACCAAAAATAATTTTTGCATATGCTAAACTTAAAGATCATATTGTCTGCTTTAGTATAAAGTTAGGACTGGTATACTGAACTTAATTTTTTTCGTGACAAATAAGAATTGTCGGGTGTAGAATATACTAGCTAGAACTCATAACTTAGCTACTTGTAGATGTTGTTAATTTTTAAATGTCTTAACATTATCAACAACATCTAAATTTGACCTTCCGAGATTTTTTCTAAGTCTTTTCTGAAATGCTACATTAAATGTTGATCTAAATGTTGTCGCATTTCTGGCAGGATCTAGAAGCTTCTACAAGGATCTGGAACCTGGAAGATTCCAGAACATTGGAGAACATGCTAGAACAGCCTAGATGCATTTGGAACGACCTGGAGCAGGCTAGAAGGATCTAGAAAGATCATGGAAGTTGTGGAAGTTGAGTTTCCTAAAAAATAGGACCTCAATGTGGAAGCCTCTAGAATTCGTATCCCACATCTATAAATACCCATTGAAGGCTTCATAATTCGGTGTGCTCTATTCGATCAATATCCTAGACCGAGCGTTCATCCCTGTTAGGAAATTGTGGCCAATAGTTCTACATTTTAGTTCATACGTTGTATACCACCCGTATGACTGTGTGTCTTCTTATCTATTGAGAGTGTAATCATTAGATAGACTAGGCATTTCGACAGTGTATAATTTATACACTTAGTTCGTTTTCTAGACTTGGCACCTGCCTCGTTTATAGTTTCGTTGTGAAAGTTATTGTTGTAACATTTCACACAACATTTGTACTTGAAGATAAGTATTGATTTTACGCCATAAGGCAGACATAGATTTTTATTTATAAAATCTATGTTAAAAGTATTTCCATTGTGTCTCGTTTGTTTTTAGTGTTTCAAGTCTTCCGCTGTGTATCTTAATTTCTGACATTCTGTTAGAGTCAGTGTTGCACTATTTGTCTCAACATTCTGTGCAACATTTATCTACTTATACTTAAACACTTCTATACACAACACCCCGCCACACACTTTCAGTTGGTATCAGAGCCGATACCTGACGACACTAGGTTAGATCTTTGGTCAAGTGTGTTTTTAGTTTAGTTTAGCAATGGAAACACATCACATATCCACTGCACTTAGGCCACCCGTTTTAGATGGTTCGAATTATTCTTATTGGAAGCCTAAGATGCGTATGTACATCAAGTCAATTGATGAACGTGCTTGGAGGACTGTACTTACAGGTTGGGAAGCTCCAAAAAGACAAGCAGACGCAGATGGTGAAGTTCAACTCAAAAGAGAAATTGATTGGACGGCTGATGAAATAACAACAGCAAGCTACAATTCTAAAGCTTTAAATGCTATTTTTACTTCTGTTGATGTTTCAATGTTTAAAATTATATCTAACTGTTCTACTTCTAAAGATGCATGGGACAGGTTGCAAGAGCATTGTGAGGGTTCAGACAGTGTTCGAAGGACAATTCGAATGTTGGGGACAAAATTTGAGAATATCCGAATGAAGGAAGATGAAACCATTTCATCCTACAATGAAAGGTTAAGTGAGATAATCAATGAATCACATTCTCTTGGTGACCCTATTTCTAATGTTAGAGTAGTTCATAAGATATTAAGATCTGTTCCTAAAAGATTTGATGCTAAAATTTGTGCTATTGTAGAGGCAAAAAATACAGATACATTAAGTCAAAATGAGTTAGTGAGTATTCTTAGAACATATGAAATAAACACTAATCAAGTTGATGAAAATGATGATGATAAGAAAGTTGTGGTTTTTAAAGGAGAAACATCAAACATTTCTGAGATTCAACCTATCATTACTGAAGTTGATTCTGATGAAGAATTGCTTGATAAATGTCTCAAGGATCCTAACAACATTGCCTTACTTACTAAGCACTTTAATAAGTTTCTTAAGAAATCTGTGAACAAATCTAGTAACATTCAGCCTAAGATTCAAATCAACACATCAACACCTCAACCAGAAAGGAGGAAAGGTCAATTCACACCAAGACTGTCAAAGAGTGAAGGTAAACCAAGGTATGATCCTGAATTTCGAAAATCAGTTCAATGCAATGCTTGTTCTGATTATGGCCATTATGCAAATGAATGTGCCAATACTAGACTTAAGCAAAAACTGAATTTTAGTGCTACCTTGAGTGATGATTCTGATGATGATCTTGATGAATTAAATCAGAATGAATATTCTAATTTTACTAGAATTGATTATAATGATTCCTCAGATGATGATCTGGATGAAACAGATTCTGATGCTGTACCTGATGCTTCAACATCTATAACAACATCAGAACAGAGTCACCCAAATTTGAATTGTTTTAATGGTTTAGTTGATGATGCAGAAAAAAGGAATGATGACAATGAATACCAAAAACTGTTAGATGATTGGAAGAATCAGAAACTCACCCTTGATTCTCTGAATAAAAGGAAAGAGGATTTGACAGACACAATCACCAAGCTAGAAGTTATTCTTACCAAAAGAGATCTGGAAATCTGTAACTTAAAGGAGAAACTGATAAATTCTACTTTATGTTTCAAGAAATATTCCAAGAGTGCTTCTGAGGTAAATAATGCTATAGCTACTGGTAAGTCTAATAATCATGGTTTAGGTTATGATGGTACTACTGCTTCTATTTCTGATAAATTTAGAAAACCTGTGAAATTTGTTAAGGCAAATGTTGACACATCTGGGTCAACATCTGCAGAAACAGAGTCTCACAAGGTTAAAAGGAAGTATATCTGTCATTACTGTTTCAAAATTGGTCATATTCGTCCTTACTGTATAAAGTTGTTTGAAGAACAGAAAAACTTGAAAATGCTGCATAAGAAACTGTCACATCCTGGTAAACAGTTTTTGAAATCTGCATGGAAACCAAAAGCTACCTGTAATGTTGTTCATACCTCCTTAAAAGCATGTCTACCTGACTTGTGGTACTTTGATAGTGGTTGTTCTAGACATATGACAGGTCGTATTGATTTCTTATCTGATTATGTGACCTTGAATAGTGGTAGTGTTACATATGGTGGAGGTTCTAAAGGAAAGATTGTTGGTAAAGGAACTTTGAATGTTGAAGGTTTTCCTAAGCTTAAAAATGTATTACATGTTGATGGCTTACTTGCAAATCTGATTAGCATTAGTCAACTTTGTGATGATAATTTGCATGTGAAATTTGATAAAGATTCATGTTATGTTCTTAATAAAGATGAAGTTTGTGTCATGACTGGTACTAGGTCAGCTGATAATTGCTATCTTATTGGAACAAATATGTGTAACTTGTCAAAACATGATGAAAATGTTCTATGTCATCAAAGATTGGGTCATGCAAATTACAGAGCAATGAAAAAGTTAATCAAAGCAGATGCAGTAAAAGGAATTCCAGAACTGAGGTTTCACAACACCACTGTATGTGGACCATGCCAAAAAGGTAAGTAGGTAAGAATGTCACACAAAATGCTGTCACATTGTACTACACATCGATGCTTTGAATTACTGCACATGGATTTGATGGGTCCTATGGAAACTGAAAGCATTGGAGGAAAGAGGTATTCCTTAGTTGTGGTAGATGATTTTTCTAGATATACCTGGGTAGAGTCTTTGAGAGACAAATCTGAAGCATTTACTGCATTTAAAATTCTTTATAAGAGGTTCAAAAATGTGTTTAACTTGAAAGTTGGTCGTATTAGAACTGATCATGGTAGGGAATTTGAAAACAGCATGTTTAATGATTTTTGTGATAAAAAGGGTATCTTGCAAGAATATTCATCTCCTAAAACTCCACAACAAAATGGAATTGTTGAAAGAAAGAATAGAACTTTACAAGAAATGGCTAGAGTTATGCTTACATCCAAATGTCTTGCTAAGAAATTTTGGGGAGAAGCATTGAATACTGCATGCCATATTATTAATAGGGTTTCTATTCGTTCTAACACTAATCAAACACCTTATGAGATTTTGAACAACAGAAAACCTAATGTGAAATATTTTCATGTATTTGGTTGTGTGTGTTATATCCTGAATGATAGGGATCAACTTCATAAGTTTGATTCTAAAAGTGATAAAGGTTTCTTTTTAGGCTATTCTAGAAATAGTAAAGCTTATAGAGTTTATAACCTAAGAACTAACACTGTTCAAGAATATGTTAACGTTGTGTTTGATGATGATAAAGGTCTTACAGATGACAAAGATGAAGAAGATGTATCACAGGTTACTGACACTTCTGAGAATACACTGAAGTCTGAAAATGTTGCACCAAATGTTAACACATCTGGGTCAACATCTACAGAACAGTCAGCTGTAAATTCACAGAATGATCAGTACATTCCCAAAACGAATCCTTCTTCAAGAATAGGCAAAAGTCATCCTTCTGACCAGATCATAGGCGATGCTACAGTTGGAGTGCAAACAAGAGGAAGAGTAAGATCAAACAAGGTAGATGTAGTAAGAACAACATGCATGTCTTCTATGTGTAATGGTGTAAATGCTGAATGCTATTTATCTGAAATTGAACCTAAGAGTGCTAAAGAAGCCTTAACTGATGAAAACTGGATTAATGCTATGCATGAAGAACTTGGTCAGTTTGAAAGAAATGAAGTGTGGACACTTGTTCCTAGACCTAGTCATACTAATGTCATTGGAACAAAGTGGATATTCAAGAATAAAACTGATGAATCTGGTAATATTGTTAGGAACAAGGCTAGGTTAGTAGCACAAGGTTACACCCAAGTTGAAGGAGTTGATTTTGATGAAACTTTTGCACCTGTTGCTAGGATAGAATCTATTAGATTACTGCTAGCTATTGCATGTTTTATTGATATTAAACTTCATCAAATGGATGTAAAGGCTGCATTTCTAAATGACATATAAAATGAAGAAGCATATGTTGAACAACCTATAGGATTTGAAGATCCACAGTATCATGATCATGTATATAAACTTAAGAAAGCATTATATGGCCTTAAACAAGCTCCTAGAGCATGGTATGGTAGGCTTACTGACTTTCTTTTGGAATATGGATTTATTAGAGGAGAGACAGATAGAACTTTGTTCATTAAGCACACTGAAAATGATATACTAATTGCTCAAATATATGTTGATGACATTGTGTTTGGTTCTACTTGTGATAAAATGTTGAGTAAATTTGTTGAGGCAATGACTGCAACATTTGAAATGAGTATGGTTGGAGACTTGAACTATTTTCTAGGTCTTCAAATCAAACAATGCAGTTATGGTATTTTCTTTTCCCAGAGTAAGTATGCTAAGAACTTGGTTAAAAGATTTGGTCTTGAGAATTCAAAACCAATGAAAACTCCTATGGGATCTTCTTTGAAACTTTGCAAAGACAGTGCTGGAACAGATGTTGATTCAACACTTTACAGATCCATGATAGGTAGTTTACTGTATTTAACCTCTAGTAGACCAGATATTATGTACAGTGTGTGTGTTTGTGCTAGGTACCAAGCTAATCCAAATGAATCTCACCTGAATGCTGTGAAAAGGATTATCAAGTATGTTGCAGGTACAAGTGACCTTGGAATCTGATATACTAAGGACACCAACAACATTTTGATTGGCTACAGTGATGCTGCTTGGGCTGGAGATATAGATGATAGAAAGAGTACGAGTGGAGGATGTTTCTACATGGGAAACAATCTTGTTTCATGGCACAGCAAGAACCAGAATTGTGTTTCACAATCTACTGCAGAATCTGAGTATATAGCTGCTGGAAGCTGCTGTACACAACTCTTGTGGCTGAGCAAGATGTTCCATGACTATGGTATTGAGAATGGTATACTTACAATTTTTTGTGATAATACTAGTGCTATTAACATTTCTAAGAATCCTGTACAACACTCACTCACAAAGCACATTAGCATAAGACATCACTTTATGAGAGATTTAGTAGAGAAGAACATTGTGAAGTTGGAGTATATACCTACTGAAAAACAAAATGCTGACATTTTTACTAAGGCATTAGACCATGAGAGATTCTCAATCTTGAGGAAATCTCTTGGCATGAGCACTATCTGAAAAGTTCGGATGGATGTTGTCACAAATGCGTCAGCATTTGGGACAACATCATGGGTTGTAAAATTTTATAAGTTGAATTTATTTCTTACTTAGTTAAATAATTCCTTTGTAAAATATCTACGAATCTAAGAACCTTGTAGTGCAAAAATAAACATGTCTTACACCTCTCAAATGCATAAAAATGAGAATGTTATTAGCATACTAAAAGATGTACCAAATTCACTGAGTAACTATGGAGCACGGAGTTCACTACTACGATGCCTTCTTTTCAAAAGGTGATTCTTTGGTAAAAACATCAATATATTTGTAATCCATTAAGTAAGTATGGGGCACGGAGTTCGCTACTACGATGTACTCTACAGGAACAATGGATCAATACAAATTAGATCCTATAACACAAAAAGAAAAAAAAATTTATGGTGCAACACAAATGAAGCAAATTCATGTAAAAACCGTGTTGAGGTGTTTGTAACAGTTTTGAGCACAACATTGCCTGATTCGAATTTATTTTTATAAGTAGTAATTATTTAATTATTTATTGAGATTTATTTTATTTATTCAATTATATAACTAACCCACGTTCTTTATTTTTCAGAGTATGCTTGAACTTAGTCTTTATTCTAGAAATTTCTTAATTATTTAATTAATTAATAAAATGGATTTTTCCCACTAATTAAACCATGATCAAGGTTGTGGCTAAAAATGTGGAGCACTATCACATTATTTCTGGAATTAATCATGTTAACCTCCAACTACACATACATTCTCTCTATAAAACTCAATTAATTGTGACTTATGTTGCTAATCGTGATTTTTGAGTTTGTTAAGTATTAAGCTTCTGCAGAATTGATTACTGGCCGTGTATCTCTCAAATTTTGTGAATACACTCCTCAAAACCATCTTGAAATTCCAACCATCCCTTAAATGGCTAGAAACCGACCTCAATCCCACTCACAATCTCACTCTGATTCGAAGAACTCATCCCCTTCTCACACAAACCCTCTCGAAATCCTTGCTTCCATGGCGTCTCAGAAATCAACCTCGTCAAATGCTGACTCAAATGTCTCTGCAACACCATCAACAACCACTCCCACTCCTCAAACTGCTCCTCAAACCGTTCCACCAACAACCAACATTCCTCAAGATGCAACTGTCGAACAGTTCAACAAGGCTATCGAAGAAGTGTCTGACTCTCTTCGAACAACTGGTCATCTGCCCGTGATGACATTTGGAGATATCACAGTGGATATTTCAAGCTATTTGGCTGATCAAACCGCCCAAATGGCTGCTGCTTCAAAAAGCCCTAAACCACCTACTGTTCACACCTCGCAAGCTGAAAATGAGGAAGTTACTGCTGAAGAAGAAGCTACTGCTACTTCCGACCCTGAAGATGTTGAAATGGAGGATGCAAACATCTCTGAAGACGGTACAAACTCTTCACTCTCTGTTTCTGATGAATCTGCTCTCATTCCTTTCAAGAAGAATGCGCAGAAAGGAAAAAGACAGATGAGTCCTGTTCAAAGAAGAAGATCATACCGTGTGTTCACTCGTGTGGATTATTCTGAATCTATGAGGAAGAAGAAGAAAGCTGGAGCTGAAGCTGCTGAACCCATCCAAGTGTTCACAGACTCTGAAGAGGAAGCTGCTGTTGTTGTTAAAAAGACTGTTGCTGAGAAACCCAAGAAGGCTGTTGTTGAAAGAAGGAAGAAAGCTGCTGCTGATCCCAAAGGCAAAGGGAAGGCCAAGATGATTGCTGAAGATGAACCTGCAAAATCAGATTCCAATTCTGATTCTGATGTGTGTTTAAGAGATATTCTGAACTCTCTTAAGAAAAATGCTGAGCATTTTGCTGCTGCAAAGGAAGCTGCACCAGAACCTGAAGATGATGGCAGTGGTGATAGCTCTTCCAGTGCAGAAAGCAGCTCGAAGGAAAGCTCTGCTAAAGACTCCACATCAAGCTCCAATGACCTTGCTTCTGAAGAGGAAGGTAATTCTGATTCTCTTGAGACTCTAGAGAATAGGTTGGCTATTTATTCTAAGAGGAAACTACTGATAGAGAAGAGGATTAATATCCCTGATTTTGAAAGTAAAGGCATGGTTAGTTTCTTAGAGGAAAGGAATTTGATGCATGCTGTGAATTTTGGTGAATCTTTCTTGACAAATTGGGCTTATGAATTTTATGCTTGCATGAAAAAGAGTACTGGTAGGAGATCATCTAAGTGGTATGGGACTGTAAACTTTAGGGGGAGGGATGTACCTTTTACTCCTGAGTTGATAAATGAGTTTCTGCATATTCCCAATGTTGAGGTGGATGAAGAACCTGACATGGATGTGGTTATTGCTGCTATAACTGGTGGTAGGGTAGTCAAGTGGACTAGCCAGATGCTAGCCAAAGACCTCACTTCCCTACATTCTGTATTATACAAACTCATTATCTACAACTGGATTCCCACTACAAATACCACTAAGATCACAAAAGACCAAGCTGTTCTTATGTATAGGATCTCTGTGCTTAAGAAGTTCAATTTAGGCCTCACAATTTTTCACCATATGATGAGATTTACTGGAAAAGTTTCTGAAAAAGGCAACCTACCCTATCCTGTTCTGATTTCAAATTACTTGAGGCATCATGAATTTGTTGCCAAGAACACTGATGTGTTGAGGGGGAGAGTACCATTACTGGCCATAGCTCCTGCCTTACTCACTGGGGATAGAGTAATTGATCTGCCTTTGACTGCTCCTGGTACTGATCATCAGCACAGGCCTTCAACTACTGAACATCAGCAAAGACCCTCAACTTCTGATCATCCAGAATCATCCAGATCAAAACAGAGAAATGCACCCCCAAATGTTGAGAACATCCATATCAACATTTCTGGTAATGTGTATCTTTCACAGGAATTCATCAAATTGCAGCTCAAGCACTTGCAGGAAACTATTGATGAGCTCCAGTTCCTGAAGGATAGGTGGTCCAGTATGCTTTCACCTACAACAGGGGGAGTACCACCACCATCAAATTCAAATGTGGTGATTGAAGAATTGAATGATGGTGGAGTTCCTACTGCTGCTGCTGCTGGTGGTGAACCTGATGCTGCTGTGACTGATGTAGTTGCACATCTTGCTGCTACTTACTTTGTGGATGAAGCTGATGATGAAGATGCTGAGATGGAGACCCTGTATGGTGATCTACACTGATGAACAGGGACAAGCAAGACAGGGGGAGATCTGAATATATCAAAATGGCTACTGTGCAGGAAGTTGATGCTGCAGCTGTTACCACAGCAATATATGCCATTTATTCAGTTCAATCTCTGTAATTAATGTTTAAGTATTCTGAAATTCTGATACACTTGTTATTTATTTCTTAGATGTTAGTTTGTTTATTTGTTGCAACTTGCTTAAATTATGGTTACATTTGATGATATCTGTTTACTGCCTTTGCTTAATATGTTTACATATTATCATGTGTTTACTGCAGGTTGCTGGAGTCTTTGTTTTGTTTACTCCTCTTTGCTCTGATTTTGTTATTTTGTTTTTTGTTAGTGTCTTACTTTGATTCTAAGTTAATTCTTCCAGTTCAACTTATTATCTTAGTATAGTTACTTATGTTGTGAGTAAGTGTACTGTTTATACTTATTCTATTTTGGATAAAATAGTTTTGATCCTTTGGCACAGATCATTATGAAATTATCCTTGATCTTCATTTGATTTGATCCAACGATTACAACAGGTATTGTCTTGACTAGTGCTTAGCAATGATGTCAACCTCAACTAAGTACATAAAACTGAGTATGTATAGAAATATATGTGCATCAGGTGTGTTGTAGTATTAAGGTCAAATTGGGGGAGATTGTAGATGTTGTTAATTCTTAAATGTCTTAACATTATCAACAACATCTAAATTTGACCTTCCGAGATTTTTTCTAAGTCTTTTCTGAAATGCTACATTAAATGTTGATCTAAATGTTGTCGCATTTCTGGCAGGATCTAGAAGCTTCTACAAGGATCTGGAACCTGGAAGATTCCAGAACATTGGAGAACATGCTAGAACAGCCTAGATGCATTTAGAACGACCTGGAGCAGGCTAGAAGGATCTAGAAAGATCATGGAAGTTGTGGAAGTTGAGTTTCCTAAAAAATAGGACCTCAATGTGGAAGCCTCTAGAATTCGTATCCCACATCTATAAATACCCATTGAAGGCTTTATAATTCGGTGTGCTCTATTCGATCAATATCCTAGACCGAGCGTTCATCCCTGTTAGGAAATTGTGGCCAATAGTTCTACATTTTAGTTCATACGTTGTATACCACCCGTATGACTGTGTGTCTTCTTATCTATTGAGAGTGTAATCATTAGATAGACTAGGCATTTCGACAATGTATAATTTATACACTTAGTTCGTTTTCTAGACTTGGCACCTGCCTCGTTTATAGTTTCGTTGTGAAAGTTATTGTTGTAACATTTCACACAACATTTGTACTTGAAGATAAGTATTGATTTTACGCCATAAGGCAGACATAGATTTTTATTTATAAATCTATGTTAAAAGTATTTCCATTGTGTCTCGTTTGTTTTTAGTGTTTCAAGTCTTCCGCTGTGTATCTTAATTTCTGACATTCTGTTAGAGTCAGTGTTGCACTATTTGTCTCAACATTCTGTGCAACATTTATCTACTTATATTAAACACTTCTATACACAACACCCCGCCACACACTTTCACTACTTACCTACAGATTGTTCGAAAGTTGGTTAGTTGGACCAATATCTCAACTAAACTAAGAGCGGAAAAGTATAGATCCTTAAAATATACTTGTGTGATTATAAAAACTACAACTCTTATTAATTTTTATAAGGAAACTAAAATTTTATTTAGGTTTATTTGATTTTAAAGTTTTTTTTTTAAAAAAGATTAGTTGATTTTCTTAATATTTTAGAGATTTTTTTCTTTACTTAATTTGTATTTTTTTAATTTAAATATTTTTTTAAATTTTAGTTTATTTTTTAATATTTTATTTAGTTTTTTTTATATTATTGAATACTTTTGTTTTGCTAATTAATTTTTAATATATTTGAATTTTTAATTGATATTTGATTTATATAACTTTCACATTTAATTTAATTTATTATGTAATGTTATTTTTTACTTTTTGGTATTTTTTTTTTTTTGAGGTGATGGAGAAAGAAGGAAATGCGAAAAAGGTTTTTATTTTTATTTTTTTAAAGAAGAAAAGAGGATAATAAATATAATTTTATAAATAGTCTTCAACTTTGTTCAAATCTGTAAGGGGGTGTTTCTTTTGGGCTTTGGGTGGTTTTAAAAACCAGATTTTAGAAATCCTGGTTTTTGAAATCCCGATGAATAGTAATATGGGTGTTTCTTTTGGGTTTTGGAATAGTGAATGATTTAACTTTATGTCAAATCAAGTTGTAAGATTGAATGAGTTTGTATTATTATATTATTGTTTGGTGAGATTATAATGATTAGTTAAGTGTGTAATGATTAAATGTATTATATTATTGTATTATTATATTATTATAGTATTATTATATTATTGTTGAGAAAGAATATAATGATTGAAGTAATATTATATAGATATAACTTTATGTCAAATCAATATGTTTGATAGGGGTGGTTTTGAGTGGATTTTGAAAACCGGTTTTTAAATCCCGAAGTAAAACGGGTTTTGGATCTTGAAATCCAAAACCTGGTTTTTAAAACCAAAAAGAAACATACCCTAAAAGGTTCGGCAACATTTTACTTTATAAATTTTAGTCATGTATTGTCTAGTGATAAATTAGAATTTCTATCGAATTTTGTCACATATTCAAATTTGTCGTCCAATAGTTGTCCATGAACAACTAACACGTTAAAATTAACATCTCACATTCTAATCATACTTTACGTCAGCTCATTTGTAGGGGAAATAAATTTATAAGATGAGGTTATTCTCCTCAATTCGCAGGTTCTTCCTCCTTAATTTTTAAGTACACAATTTTTATTTCACACATTCAAGAGTAATTTGAAGGCATATATTTTACACACAAATGTATGATATAAATTGTTCTCAATTATTGTGAAGAATAACAACAAGTCAAGCCAACAAATAAAAAAGTATTAGTTAGAGTAGTTATTCTAGTTGTAACTTATAGTTTAGTAGTTATAACCTCTCTTGTAAACCTCCTCTTATATAGAGGAGTGATGATCATCTAATTCACAATTCAATTCATTTACTACTTAATATGAATTATATATTTCTAAATTCTCTCAATATGCACTCTATCCAATTTCTTCTCTATATTGTGAATTAGATGATCATCACTCCTCTATATAAGAGGAGGTTTACAAGAGAGGTTATAACTACTAAACTATAAGTTACAACTAGAATAACTACTCTAACTAATACTCTTTTATTTGTTGGCTTGACTTGTTGTTATTCTTCACAATTATATCACTCCATGCAGTGCAATTGGGGTTGCGAATATGGTTCTTTACATTTTTATCGATTTGGGAGAGATGGTTATAGTTTTTGTTTCATTCGATCGTTTATTGACCCGTCCCGTTGTGAATTTTCCACTCTTATTTCTCTTTAAAACTGCTTGCGTGGCAGATGATATGTCAAAGGTGCCGACAAATTTTATCACGTCGTCTTTTATTCCATTAGTAGGATTGAAATTGGATTAAAACCGAGACTAAAAGAACTAAAAAAACTAGAATTGAGACCAAAATAACTAAAAAAAACTTGTTTAGAAAAAAGTTAAACCTTTTGTTAATTCATGCAAAGTTACATCATAAATGGAGAAATGGTTCATTTATCTCTCAATGGTGAATGAGGTGAAATGTAACGACACGATAGCCTCGAGATTTCTCTCATAAAAAGGGGGTTCTTGTTTTATCCAAAGTTTTCTTGGAAAACTTAATCTATCGGTGCCGTTTCGAATTCCGGGGACACTTTCCAGAGAAAAAAATTATTTACGTCCCGTAACTTTTATCTTTTTTGAAAAACGTCCCAAAATAGTTAAAATTTTAATTTACGTCTCATAACTTTTTCAATTGCTTAATTTACGTCCAATTTTTCCTGAAAATCCCCAAATTTATATAAATGAGATGTAAATTGAGCAATTGAAAAAGTTATAGGACGTAAATTAAATTTTAATTAAAATGGGACGTTATACGAAAAAGATAAAAATATTCAACAAATGTGTACAATTCACTTTAAAATTAATGTAGTTTAAGTTATACAATCAAATAAAAAAATAATTCATAAATTAATTAATTATTATAAAAATCAATTAACTTACCTAATTCATTATTAGAAAAATTATTAACTTACCTAATTAGAAAAAATTATAATTACAATATATAAGTATTATAAAATAAATTGTGAATATTAATTAAAATACTAAATAATATTTTAAAATATATAAAAATAAATTTAGAATAATATTTAAATAAGTAAATAATTTTTCATATAATATCAAAAAAATATATAATATGAAAAAAAAAATCAAGATTTATTCCTAATTCAATTAATTACTAGAAAAATCAATTAACTTACCTGATTAATAATTTAAAAACTCAATTAACCTAATTTAAAAAATAATTTAAAAAATCAATTAACATACTCAAATAAATATAAATTTTATCTTTAAAATAATAAAAATCCCAAATAATTGTTTTTATTAAAATTATCAAAAACTCTTATTAAAACTTCACAATTATTTTAATATCTTAAATAAATAAAAAAATCCACAAATATTTAAAATTCCCTAATAAATCAAAAAATACTCTAATATATCCATAATTCTCATCTCTTACCCACGGTAATTGAAAGATGATGATGAACATTATATTTTTTAACAATTTGTTAATTTTATTGTTTTTCATTTTTATTATTCAATTTTTAATTTGATATTAGTTCGTACAAAAATATGTGGACCCACTTTGTGTAATACTTAGATAATTTTTTATATTTATTTGATTACTTTAAAATAAATAAATATTTTTATAATACTTATATTGTAATTATAATTTTATTCTAATTAGGTAAATTAATAATTTTTCTAATAATGAATTAGGTAAGTTAATTGATTTTTATAATAATTAATTAATTTATGAACGAATGAATTATTTTTTACATTAAAATAAGTTAATTTATGAATAAATGAATTAGTTTTTTATTTAATTGTATAACATAAACTACATTAATTTTATAGTGAATTGTACACATTTGTTGAATATTTTTATCTTTTTCGCATAACGTCCCATTTTAATTAAAAATTTAATTTACGTCCCATAACTTCTTTAATTGCTCATTTTACGTCCCATTTACATAAATTTGGGAATTTTCAGCTAAAATTGGACGTAAATTAAGCAATTGAAAAAGTTATGGGACGTAAATTAAAATTGTTGGGACGTTTTTCAAAAAAGGTAAAAGTTACGGGATGTAAATAGTTTTTTTCTCGACTTTCCAGCCCCTCCCTCTTGTTTTTTCTTGTTTTGCGAGACTCCCTTTCTCACACTCTTTCTTTCTTCCATTATCTTGGTTCGTGTTATATCCTTAATCATTAGATCTTTTGGGAGAGATTTGTTTTCATCCTTCTGTAACCCACTCGCGATTTCATTGGGAGTGTTTTGTTTGTCTTTGAGGTTTTCTTGGTGTTGGTCCCAAAGTTGAGTTAAGATTGAGTAAGCTAAGAAAGTCTAGAGGGGAGGGGTGAATAGACTTTCAAAAAATTTTCAAAATATCAGAATATGCAATGCGGAATTTAGTGTTCTTATGTACTATACTGTGCTTACTTAGCTCAGATCAGTACTTTCAAAACAATATGGGCCTTACTAGTTTATACTCAACTTTTCTTTAGATCTTTATCTTTGTAAATTCTTAATGTTCTTAGTTAAACAATTCAAACAAATATCAAACAGAAAATGTAAAGAACACAGAATTTTATAGTGGTTCGACAAATGTCTACATCCACTCTCACAACTCCAGTTGTGAAGTTTTATTAACTCTTCCTTCTTGAGTTTCTTGTGGCTTAAAGTCCCAAGATTAAGACTTTGATCTTTTCGATTATACCTCCAGGTATATCTTCGATCTACTAGTAATTTTCCAAGTAACTAGCACACTTGTTTTACAAAATACAAACTTAAACTTGAAAAGTAAAACTTCTCTGTGTTAGCCTTTGATTCTTCTTCTTCAAATCTGTGGCTTCTCTTCTTTAATCTCCTTCAAATCTGTGAGTTCTTCTTGTTTTCTGTAGACTTAGCTTGCTTGTGAATGCTTTCAGATCAGTAGTCTTAGCAGTAGGAGATCACACAGTATTTATAGAACTTAGTGTGACAGTTAGCAGTTTGTGAACTAACTCTCAACTAACTCTAAAACTGTTGTTGTAACTTCTTCTTTTCTTGTAACCGACTTTGTAACTTCCTTCTAAGTCAGCATCTCTTCAAATATATTCAGTTACACCTTAAATAAGCTTTCCAAACTTATTCTTCAATTTCACCAAATCAGCACAGTAACTTACTGTTCTGATTTTTACTCTTCGGATTTTTACTCTTCGGATTTTTACTCTGCTGAGTCAGTCAGTACAGTAACTTAAACTTGTTCAAAACTTCTCCAGATTTCTTCTAATCTCTTCTTCAACTTTTCTCTGAAGTCTTCTTATTCTGAAGTAGTCCTCTGAGTCTTCAATAGTCTTCTGATCTTCTTCTATTCTAGTTCTAAACTTACTGTTCTGAACTTTTACAATGCTGAATACAATAGAATACAAACTTACATATATAAAACCTATCCATACATCAACTGAACTATATACAGATGAGTATATCTAAGTCCTATACTATAAGCTGTCTATACAATACAAAACATCAGCTTAGTTCCTAACAGTTCATATATCAGATCAGTAACCAATAAGATCAGTAGCTATATGAGATCAATAACTTTCATATAAGATCAGTAAGCATTTAAAATCAGTAAATATATAAGATCAGTAACTCAGATTCAAATATCTCATATAAGATCACTAAAATTATTCTCAGTTTCCACACTCAGATCAGTAATCTTATTTCAAATGACTCAGTTAAGATCAATAATCTTATTTCAAATATCATTAAGATCAGTAATCTCAATTTAAGTTTCTCATCAGATGGCTTAGTTAAGATGACTTAGAACCACATATATCACTAACTTTAAGTTGCTTTTGGCCATCAAAACATACTTTCATCATCTAGAACATTGTTTATAGGATTCATATCCCAACACTTGGAGACAAATTATGAGTTCGGGAATGACGATTGGGCGAAAATTTCTCGGGGATTTTTTCTTTTATTTTTCTTCTCTAATGGTGGGATAAGTGGTTTAAAAGTCGTTGTTTTTTCATCCCGCAGTTTTCTGGGGTTTTCTCCTTTATATATTGGCTGGAGGGTTTTTCTTCTCCTTCATTCTCTCAAACCACTCTTACTTCAACAAAATCTTTCTTTCTCTTAGTTCTTATGGCAGAGTCTCTAAATGAAATGATGGAGAATTTTAGGATTTCAAGTCAAGAAACCACGACAAATTTAACAAAAATAGATTCGTTTATAAAAATAGTCATTAGCGTGATCAACACCCACTCCTGTCTTAAAGGCGTGATCACTACCCACACTTCTGTTTTTTTTTTATTATTATTAAATTAATGAAAAATAAAAATAATAATAATAAGAGAGGCGTTACTGCCAGAAACGCGTCTGACACCCCAGTCAAATGTGTCGGGCGTGCCAGTCGAGTAAAAGCAAAAAAACAATAATATTTTAATAGAGGCTCAACTAGCAGGTGAGCCTCTGATTGTGACAAGACAACACACGAACACGTGACAGATAGCAAGTATAAAAATAAAACAAACAAAAGAAATATATATTTTTCACAGCATTAGATGGAAGTTAAATACCCATCCCTTTTTTCCCCTCCCCATGACTCGAACCCAGGACCTAAGGCCTAGGTAGTGGTGCTCTAACCACTTGAGCTATCCCACTTTGTCACAGCATTAGTTGTACTAGGTTATTTATTATTCACTAATTTTCTCTTTTTTTTTTTTAAGGGTAGAATTACAAGATATTGAAATTGTATCTCTCGCTCACCTATCTATTACAGATAAACTCTACCATATATAGACTCATATTCCAAACTCAATCTTGAGAGAGTGGAGAGTCACACAAGCAATCCATCAGGTTCCTCGATCAAGAAGATGACCCAAATCATAGAAGATGACCCAAGGACAGCCAGTGTCAAAGGACAGTCAGTGTCAACCAAACACACTACCAAGCAACAAGGACCCACAAAGGGGCATGATACCCACAACAGGGGAAGAGGACCCATAAAAGGGGAGATAAAAATAACCGTAAATATAACACGAAAGTAAAGAAAATAACAACAGTAAAAAAATAAGAAACTAAAACAGGATCAACGGAAGAAACTCAACCATACGGTCACCGTGGCTCCGTCGGAGAGGATCTACACATTGATCCCAACAGGGAGACGACTCTTCTACGGTCCGGCGGCGGTCTGGTGGTGTTCCGACAGTGGTGAGCGGCAGTCTGGCGGCGGATCTACTCAAACGATGAACGACGACGATCGATCAAAATAACTTCTAGAGTCGAGGAGAGGGAAAGGAACAGATAAGCGATGTGGGATGCAGATGAAGAAGATGAGCGGTGTGGGCGGTGGAGTTTTTGAGACGCTGCTTATTTACTAAGCAACAAGAGAGATTATTAGAGAGAGAATTTTAAACAATACTTGAGTAATTGACTGAATAAGATATGATTACTTATTCACTAATTTTCTCAATTGAATAAGTTGCACTATAACTACTAACTGTTTTTAATGTATAATTAAAAACAATATAATTATTTTAATAATTATAAGATACTAATATATATAATTCTCTCATTTAGTGTATAATACTCTTTTTTTTTTTTTAAAGAATAAAATATTTTTTTACTTAGCAAATCTATTAATATGATACTTAGTAAATTAAAATAAGATATTATTTTTAATGTATAAATTATTGAAAACATGGTTTGAATAAAATATTTTTTTACTTAACAAATCTATTAATATATTGTATATAAAAGTAAATATACGAGAGTCTTAACTTAAAAATCTTAGTTATATTTTTACGAGAACATATATAAAATAGTTTTTTTTTCTAAAATTTTTAATTAATAAATGTTGGTTTTTTAAGATATGACCACCCCAGAAGACATAAGAATTATAGTGTGCTCTTGCGGAGTAATTGTTGGCTCGACACGTGTTGATCGTATGATTGATTTTGACGATCTATTACGTGAGTTGTCGGAGATTATGGGATTGGATCTTAATATTTATTCATTGAATGTGTCTTCCGTAACTAATAATGGAGATGTGTCGTCATGCTGCCATATTAAGAGCAATCGTGATCTTCGCTTCTTTTTCAGTCTGAATAGCCGTCTCAATCTTGTTGAATTATTAGTGGAGTCTGAAATGAAGGTGCCCCCACAAGCACCACATAATACAAGTGAACATATCGGTGGTTATGATCATAACTATCACTATCAATATGGTGTTTCAAATGAAGCCCCACGAGCTTGGGATTCATGGGCAGATGAGCATATCAGTGGTTATGATCATAACCATCCCTATCAATCTGGTGTTACAAATGAGGCCCTACGAGCTTGGGATTCATGGGCAGATGAACACCACTCAAGAGGTGGATATGATTGTAATGTTATACCTCGCGGTATTACAAATGAGGTCGTCGAGCACAATTTAGTTGTAGTTGATCTCCCGGCACTTGATACGGATCAGAGTAATGATGACGAGATACTTTCTCAAGATAGTACTGATTCAGGTCTCGAGGAGGGTTCATCTGATGACGAGGGTCCAACAACTGGGTATTACCATCCACATGATGATCAAATGCCAATAGTGCCACCGCATCCAAATTTATCAAATCTACCATTTTTTACATCGGCTTACGAGGAAATACCTACTGATTCAATAGGTATTCCAAGTGAGACTAGGATGTACAATGTAGAACATGGAGTTTTGTGGAAAGGGATTTTTTCACAAATAAAAAATAAATGCAATCTGTCGTGAAGGATTACTCGGTGCGTCATGCAAGACGTGAGTATAGAGTTGTGCAGAGCACACCGACCATTTGGAAAATTGTGTGTAAGCAAAACACTAATAGTGGTATTGACCAACGCCCAGCATCACAAAATTGTCAGTGGTGGTTGCGTGCACATTTGAGTAAAAAACATAATTGTTGGAAAATCAGTCAGTTGGGCCCACCACATTCCTGTCTTATGGATACGAGCTCAAACACTCATAGAAATCTTTGTAAAAACTTGCAGTTGACCTGGAGAGCTTGGTGCACATTGATCCAACATACAATGTCAAACTTGTTGTGGAGCATGCTGATAAAAAATATAATTACACTATTTATTATCAAAAGGCAGGGTAAGCGTTGAAATGTGCTAGGGAGAACGTGTTCGGAACCTGGGAGAGTTCATGTCAATATCTACCCAAGTACATGGGGGCTTTACAAAAGTATAACCCCGGGACCATTGTGGAGTGTCTTCACAGTGATACTGGTGATGGTGTTGTGCACACGTTAGAATATGTCTTTTGGGCATTCAGACCATGCATCAAGGCATTCAGACATTGTCGCAAAGTACTTATTGTGGACGGTACACACCTATACACTAAGTATAAACACAATCTGCTAATTGCCAACACCATGGATGCCGATCAAAAGATCATTTCAGTAGTTTTTGCCATTGTCGACGAGAAAAGTTTTCAGTCATGGCGTTGGTTTCTTAATATGGTAGCTACACACGTTGTGGGTGATTAGAACGACATATGTCTTATTTCAGACAGACATAAGGGCATACTGAAAGCAGTTGATCGTGTTCCAGCATTTTGTGAACCTAGAGGTGTGCATCGCTTTTGCTTACGACATGTTGCTTCAAACTTTAACTCTAAATTCAAGAACGTGAAGTTGAAGGACTTGTGTTACCAAACAGGAAAAGCTTCTATTGTCCGGTATTTTGAGCAAACGATGAAATAGATTAAAACTTTAAATCGTCCAGCTTATGATTATTTAAGAGCAATCGATGTTAGTAAGTGGACATATTCTCATAATGGAGGTCGTCGTTATGGTATTATAATGACAAACATCTCTGAAATAATCAAAGGTTTTCTAAAGTGTGCACGACGCCTTCCAATCACTGCCATCGTGAGTATAACATTTAAGCGGGCGAAAAATATCTTTTTTAAACGTCAACAAGAACTAATGAGTCTACGACAAAGGAATCAGAGGTGGCCCACTCATGTTTTAACACGATTTGACGCTGAGCAACGATTGGGGATGACACATCAAGTGGAATTCTACGATCTTCAAAGACAAACAACCAAAGTATCTACTTATGTGGTAGGATCGACGCGTCATTATACGAGTATAGTTTCACTAAGAGATCGTGAATTCACTTGTGGTAATTGGATGGTGAATGGTCTTCCATGCTCTCATGCACTTGAAGTGTGTAGACAATACAAAGTTGATTCAACACAGTTCGTGCCTCACGTTTACAATACAAATGCGTATTCTTGGACGTACACCTCGTGTTTCTTTGCACCGTTGCCAGATATAGAAGAGTGGGATGAATCATTGTTCGAATTGAAGCATAATCCAGAGCGCAGGATAAAGCGCCGTGGTCGGGACATGACGTCTAGGATCCATAACGAGATGGATTGGGCGCACACACGCGCTAGACAACAGTACCAAGTACAAGATAGAGCTGGACCTTCAACTCAACAATCTGCGTCACGTCGTTGAATTTTATAATGTTGTAATGTTAGTTTCATTATTTTAAACGTTAATTGATTATAATTCCATTGTTTGGGTGAAACACGTGGTCTACATCTATTAGTCTTGTATTAATTAATGATATTCTCACATGTTGTATATTTTTTAATTGATAATGTTGAAATTCAGATCATTAAATTTTTGTAGGTTGTAATGACGACTCAGAGGAAGGCGAAGAATCATTTCGAGAGGTGTGAGAATGATTGTTTCTGGACTCCTGATGCAGATTTATCTCTTGCTCAGTGCCTCAGTTATGAACATTCTATAGGTAGATGGATAGTTGGGGGAGCCGACAATAGTCAGCCCATAGTCAATGCTACAACCTGGCTTAATCGAAAGTTTCCAAATCGGAATTACATTATTGACCATGTTAAACAACAAATTTCTTCGTTAAAAGAACGACATGATTGGGTGTACATGATGATCAACACTAAGGGACAATGCATCTGGGATAGGGAGTTCACCACGATATGTGCCTCACCTGAGGTTTGGGAATTTTGGTTGGATGTATGATTTTTAACTCATCTTTTACTTATTAGATTTACAATGAACTTTCATAATCTTATTTTTTTTCCAGGTGGATGACCATGCATACTCGTTTGTGGGATATGTTAACCATTTTATTTCCAACTTCGTCTCCCATGCTAACAATCTCCAATTGGCGTCGAAGACGTGCAAAAAATCACAATTAATCTTGTATCAAAGTGTATGATATATTTTAATTTTTAGACTACTTTTATTTGTCACTTCTTTCTTGAATTATTATGCTACTTATATTCGCTCTTCATGTTTAGATGACTTATATTTGTCACTTATGTTGGTCCTGAAAGGAGTATATAACAAGTGTATGGGGGGGGGGGGAATACACTTGTATGCAAATTCTTTTCAACTTTGATCAAACCAGAGTTCAGCAAGTTTGTCTTGGACAACTCTGCTGAAGATGTATAACCTTTTCTAAGGTAACCAAGCTACTAAGTACTACAGAGTACTTAGTTGAATGACTATCTAGGTTGGTTATAAGTGCGGAATAGTGGTTGGCCCTTTAGTTTCAACTCCTTTAAGTTCTGAAATCACTTGAGCTATAATTCAGTTTTCAGGGAACTTGTCCAATACAGTTTTGCACAGTCTTTGAATATATGTTCTTTTGAAGATCAGTTTTGTGTGCAGTGTTGAATGTATGAAAGTGCTTAAAAGTAAATCAACACAAGAGTTTATAGTGGTTCAGAGACTCAAGCTCCTACATCCACTTTCCCTGATTTAACAGGATAATTCCTTCACTCTTGGAATTAACTTGTTTTATAGTGCCAAGGTGCACTTGATCAAGAACACCACTCCTTGGTGAATTGATCCCTAGGATTTCTAGAGTCCTAGTACCCTCTTCTCAACTCAGAACTGAACTGTTCTTCTCTCAACAGTCAGCTTCTACCACTTCTACTACTACAACCTTCTCACTTTCTCACTTGAAAGGGGTAAGGGTTGAAGTAAGGTTCCAACTAATGAGATATCCTTTACAATGAGGATCAGTGTATAAGGATAGGATATCTCTCTAAGCTTTGTATGGATATACAATGAGGTTCAGCTTAGAAGAATTTTTTCAAGACTAAGAATGTCTTTTGAGGACTTTGAAGCTTCAGAATAATTGTTCAGTTGGATGTAGAATGGATGCTTTAAAATGTCCTTCACACTTCTGTATTTATAGGCAATTTTGAGGATTTGCCCGTTGGAGAGGCAGTCCCAAATTGCTATAAATGTCTTCCTTGAGTTCTTCAAACTGGAAGACAGTTTCTTGATAGTGACATTTCCTCATTTGGGTAATAAACGGCTTGTAAGACTTTGTCTTCATTCTGCAGCACTCTTCCCAATGTCTGACTTTAAGATACACTTGTTAGGACTTGGACATGGCTTCTGAGGTTTGATCCAATGATAGGACAACATTCCTTATCAAATGGACAACTCAGCTTATCACTATCAGCAGACTTTGCTTATCAGCATAGTTGGCTTGCTCTTCTTCAGATGACTTGACTCTTTCCCTTTGCTTCATGTAGGTATGATCTCAGCATGATATAATGAAGTCTTTTAGGGTGTAGTTGTCTTTATCTCTTCAGCATAGTTGACTTTCAAGCATCAGAACATTTGTTCTGGTTTAATTGTGCTGAGACAACTCTTCTGGACAACTCTCCTGATCAGCATACTTGGCCTTTGAGCTTTAGAACCTTTGTTCTTGTTTTAAATTGCAGAGACAACTTCTCTGGACAACTCTTCTGATCAGAGTATTTGAATATGCTTGGCCTTTAAGCTTCAGAACCTTTGTTCTTGCTTTAATTGAGCAGAGACAACTTCTCTGGACAACTCTCCTGATTAGAGCATTTGGTCTTCAATAGACTTGGAGATTGTTCCAGAATTTGAGCCTTGAGGGGACTTGATCTTGATGATCTTCAAAGCATATGTTCCCCCTCACATTGTGCATCTAATCATCTAAGAGCTGCCTAAACATTTCAACTTCTCATCTAGCCTTATTCTATATGTTCTAACATTCTTAGAACATAATCATCTTGACTTAGGCATGTCTCAGGGGGTTTTGGTATTCAATCAAAACATATGTCATTTTATTCCCAACAATTTCCCCCTTTTTGATGATGCCAAAACCTATAAATTTTATGCAAAAGTGACTTGACTATACCTATTACATTTATCTTCAGAGGACATGACTGAGGTCAATTTTCCTGAAAAGAAATGTGTTAGTGTACTCACCATTCATGTTGTAAATAGGTTTCAAGAATAGGCATAGAGAGATTTGTGTTTCTTGATTCAAAATGTGTTCAACTATCATTAAAATGAGAATCATTACATCATGTTGATAGTTTGAACAAAAACATATCAGAGCATGAGAAACATTACATATAAGCACAAATTTACTACAAAAGCAGAACTTAATGATATACTATCAGGTCATTAAGCATTCAGGTATCAGAGCAAATATATCAGCAGCTTTGAGCATCTTCAGCATAGTTTGACCAAATCAACTAGTTAGCAGCCAACTTAAGTTTTCATCCATTTCAGCATATAAGAGTCAGGAAAACTTAGCCATTTCAGAGATCATCTTCTTTAGGTGGCACCATCCCATATTGTGCCCACACTCTCTTCTTGAGTTCTATGGCTTCCTGGTTGGTTCCTTTGGGTCCAAGGGTCATCTTGTTCAGTTTAAGAATCTCTAGAAACTCCCTCAGGATCCTTGACTGGTCAATCCATCCATCAAGCTTTGGAGGCATGTAAATGATAGGCTTGGGGACATTGAGTTCAATTCTTGCAATATCAGCAGCTGCAAGCAATTGTTGATACAACTCTCTGTAATACTCTATCATGAACTCAGCAAAGGAAGAGTTGGCATCTCCTCCATTCCATCTGTCAATGACATAATAATCATAGACAAACTCCCTTTTTGCCTCTTCCCAAGTGTCATTCAGCTGAATTGGCACCCATTTATCTAAGTGTGGATATTTGGTGTCCATTGGGACTAGTAGCTGAGGCTTCATCTTGCTGTAAGTTGCTCTCCTTCTTCTTGGCTTTTGGAAGTCAGCTCTTCTCTTATCTCTTGCTCTGTTGGCCTCTTCCATCAAATCAATTTTCTCTTGGGCATCATGACCAGTTTCTGTTGAGTTTCAGGGTCTTTACCATACCCTTCATGAAACAGCTTTGATGGATCATTGAGTACCACAATCTTTGTCTTCTTTGGTCCAGGTCCAAAGCCTTCTTCATATAATGCTTCCACATCTTCAGTAACTTTGGCACCTTCAGCAATGTTGACCATTTCAGAAGACTTGTCTTCTTCAGCAATCTTGGACACTTCAGTAGTTTTGTCCTTTTTAGCACTCTTTGTCTTTTTTTAGATAGGCTCATCATCATCAATTCTGAACTCAGGAGGCAGATCAAGGCTGTTGGGAAAATCAGTGAATGTTTCTGCTTTTCTTTTGTTTCCTTTAACCTTCTTGATTTTTCCTCTAGTTTGGACACCTTCAGCCTCCTTGTCCAAACTAGACACCTCTCCTCCTGGTCTTTGCTGTAGCCTTACTCTTTCCTCCTATGCTGAGGCCATTGAGTTCTTCAAGGCAATTGCTAACTGTTCTTCTTCATCCAATTCTTCTATGTTCAGCACTGCTGGTTCTTTTCCTTTTCCTTCAGCAGCTTTGTCCTTTCCCTTTCCTGGGCTTCCAATGACCAAGGCACCTTTTGCTCTTACTCTTTCCCTTTCCCCCTTTTTGGCAGCATCAAAACACTGGGGTTTGAGCTCACTCATTGTTGTAGCCATCAGGGATTGGGCTAGGTTTAGAGACTTCATCTCTTCCAACAAATATACATTCTCATCATGTATATTCTGCATCTTGTCATTGCTCAAGCTAAGGAAAGCTAGAACAGGCTTCATCTTTTATTGGACAACCTCCTCCAAGGTTGCTTTCAGAGATGCATCAAGTTGGGCCTTAAGAAGCTCAGTGAGGTTGGCCACTGCACTTTCAGCAATGTTGGCCAGCACTTCTTGGGAAAACTTTTCAGAGGCTGCTTTCACCATAGCAAGCCTTTGTTCTTCTGCTCTTTTCTTCTGCAATGCAGTCTTCTTGCCAAGTGCTTGTTTTACAGTTAGCCTAAGAGCTTTGACATTGGCATTATGATTATCTCTCAGCAGTTTTTGTTCCTTCTTGACCTCCTCTGAGATGGATTCCATAGTGGATTTGGCTTTTTGAACTTCAGTGGAAATGGTTTGGAGACCAGTTTCCACACCACTAATCCTTGCTTCCAATGTGGGTAGCACCACATCCTCAGAGCCTGTTAATCTCATCTCTACAGATGCTAGAGTTCTTCCTTGCTCATTTAATGCTCCTGAAGTTTCAGCATGAGCAAATTAGACCTGATAAGCCAAGGAGTCCAACTTCTCTGATTGCATTCCAAGCAAGGCTTGTGCTGAGCCTGCAGTATCTACTTGGATAGGGGCATTTGTCAAGAACTCATCTGCAAATATTTGGTCAAGGGAAATACCTGCAATGTTAGACAAATCAAACATGTTAGGGAATAAACACTCATCACCCTCAGTTTCTTTTGCATAAGACTCTGATACATCAGCAACCTTCTTCTCATTTTCAACTTTTTCTTTTCTTCCTTCATTTAAAATGTTCTCACCCAAGGAATCAGGCCTACTTTCATCAAGGGATTCTTGAAGTTCAGATTTGACTTCAAGAATAGCTTGTCCTTCCTCACTTATACCACCCTCTATTTGTGGTACACTCACTATCTTAGTGATTACAACCTCTCTATCATCCACTACTCCCTCTGATTTTTTGACTAAATTCTCCTTTTCAACTCCTTCACCTAGACCTGCAACATCTCCACCTTCAACAAGGTTCAAAGATGGCAGTTGTGGGGAGATCACAGTGCTTATTTCAGCAGCCACTGAGTCATCCTGAATGATTAAGGGCTGATCAGTGTCCAACTCTTCTGACACTGAATAGGCCTTAACCAAACCAGCCTCTAAGTTAGGAACCTCAACATCTTTAGGTTGTGCCTTGGGTTCAGAAGAACCTTCATTGGCAGATGTATCTTTGGTTGTGTTACCACCCTTGGTCAACACCTCTGATGAAGCAGAACCTTTCCTATGATAGGTTAAAAGGGGAGTTGAAAGCAAATTGGATTCAGAAGGGTTGGGGTTGGTTTCAGGAGGGTTGGGTTTTGAGGGGTTTGAGGGATCATCAGGGGAATCATCATCATTTGAGCTACTATCAGGGTGTTTGATGCCCTTAGCTTTTCTTTCCTTCTCCTCAATGATCTTCTCTCTACTAACTTTGCAAAAACTTCCTCATCAATGAGAAATCTTGTTTTTAGCACTCCAGCAAAGTGTAGCAGTCTACTCTCTTCCACTTGCCACCAATTAGCACCCTTATCTTGGATGACTTGAGAGATTTCCATCAATGTTTTGTCCTTGACATCTACCAGCATTCTCAAGTCATGGAACATTTTCTGAATTCTAGGAAATTCAGCAAGTTGTGGGTACAGACTATCCACTGTGGCCCTGGCTCCACCTCTGAGCATACTTTCATAAGTATACTCCTCCTCATTCTCATTAGATGGACAACTTTGGGCTATAGGGGAGTTGGCTGTGGTTTCATTAAGTGCAGCTTCAGGCAAGTTGAGTTCAGGAGGGTTGGCTTCAGAAGGGTTGAGCTCAATTGAAGGTACCTCAGTTGCTTTTGAGAGCAATGATTCTGAGGGGGCTTTGCTCAGGGGGGTTGGCTCATGAAGTGCATGTTCTAAGAGTTTGGAGTAATTTAACATAGATGAATCAAGAGGGGACAGAAGCCTTGTCTCATCTACTGCTAAGTCTGCTAGCACATCAATGCCACTTCTGTGCACACTTCCTTCTGGAGAGTATCTCTTAGTGAGATTTACAGGGGTGATAGGCTGGTTGGGAGGGGTAACATGAGTTTCAGGGGAGTTGGGTTCAGTATTTTGGGTTTCAGGGATGTTGGCTTCTAAGGGTTGGTCTTCAGGGACTTTGGACTCTGGAGTTCCAGAACCAGAAGAGTTGGTCCTGGACTTAGATTTTGTCCTGCTTTCAGCCCTGCTCTCCCTTAGAGCAATTTGAAGAGACCTTTCTTCCTGAAATTCCAGCACCTTCTCAGTGGGCTTGGCCCTTCTCTTGCTTGCCCTACTGCTCCCACTTCCTTCCACTTCTTTCTCAGGGACAACTTCCCTGGGCTTCTTATCACCTTTCTTCTTTTGCCTTGTCTCATTATACTTTAACATCAACTCTTCTGAGTGGTCAGAAGGCACATTCACTCCCTCTTCTGCCACTTCATCAACTTCAGCTGATGCTCCTAAGGCTTCTCCTGAAGATATTTGAGACATTTTCTTTGTTTTGACAGCCCTGGCTTTAGTTATTTTCTTCATCTTGGGCTTGTCTTCAACCTTTTCAGCAGGGTTGGCCAGAAGCATCCTTCTTTGCTCAGTTTTCTTGCTGGGCTTTCTAAACAGTATTTTCTGGGCTGGGAGGGGTTTGGCAAAGGTTTGAATCTCAGAATAGTGAGCAAACTTTTCAATAAAGAGACTTGCCCTGGTGCAATATCTCAGCTTTCCTTCCATCACAACTTTGTTGTGAGCTCTTACTTTGAACTTTGCCTTTTCTTTCATCATCTCAGACAAGATGAAAGTCCTCCAGTTGAACTTGATGCCTTTATCACTGGCATCAATCACTGCTGCCATATTCCTTATCCTTGGATGGCTTACTTGCTCTAAACTTCCAGTGTTGCTGAGCAAACTCTTTGCTACAACCTCAAATAGGGTAAGAAACTTTGGTTTGAGGGTTCTATTATGTTGAGTAGAGGATAGTGGCCCTGGAGTGATATGCCAATCTTGAGAAATTTCTTGCTCAAGTCCATTTCCATAAAATTATGGATTCCTTCCCTCTGAAGGCAATCTAAAGGCAGCATCAACCTCTTCCTCAGAAAATTTTACCCTGTGAAATCTTTCCTCTTCTTCACCATCTGCAACATAGGACAATCTTGTGATAACCTCACCATCTTCAGGTTTCCCTCTCCATTTAAGAAATGCAAAGAACTCAACCATGTTTGATTCAAGACAGGAATCTGGCCTTTCTTGCATGAACTTTTGGAGACCTGCCCTTCTCAACCATCTCAAGGTTGGAGTAACATTAGGATCCTCACTCTCAAAGGAAAGGATTGGCTCGAATGTGAGGTTGTTTTTGTGGCTTAGATAGCCAAAATCAAGGTCAAGTTCCTTGTTGGAGAAATCAACAACCATCTCTAGTTTTGCTTTGGGAGCCATTGAAGGTTACAGAGAGAAAAATTTGAGAGAGATTGAGAGTGTTTGAAGTAAGTTAGAGCTAGGGTTTCGAATACTTGGGGAAGAAGTGTTTGTGGGGGATCTTAAGACTTGTGAATATTCTAAAAAGAATGTTTGTCAATGAGTTGGTGAAGTCTTGATGCAATTCAAAGGTTAACAAAAGTGGAAATCAAAATGGACGGCCAGGATTGATTTCAGGGGAGTTGTCCAATTTTGATCCAATGGTAAAAAACCAATGCAACAATGAGTAATTGGTTTTATTCAAAACGTGGCGGTTATTTAATATTAGTTAATTGTTGGGGAGTTTTCAAGGTAGATCATGGCTTGAAAAGGTGTAATGCAAACAAGAGTTAAATCTTGGCATTTAATGCATGGAAAGTGACATTTTGGGTGGGAGACAAATTAAATCCCTAAAAGATGATATTTGTATATGGAGTGGGATAAATTTCGAAATAGGCAATGATTACCCAAAATAGGTGCTTATTAGACCAAGATTTGGTTTGATAGCTAGGACAACTTATCTGACCCCACTAGGACAAGTGTCCTGAAAAGATGTGGACAACTGTCCTGAAATTCTATGGACAAGTGTCCTGAATCATTTAGGTTATCTCTTCTGAATTTCAGTAGACTTAACCAAGTCTGCTGATCTTTAATATTAGTTCCCCCTTAATTAATAAACTCCTTTGGACTCATTTGTCCAACTTCCCTGGATCAAGAAGACCCAACTCTGCTGATAATTCCAGAAATCTTGCCTCTGCAAGTGGTTTTGTCAATATATCAGCTTTTTGATGATCTGTGTGGATTTTCACCAACATGATATCCTTCTTCTCCACATGGTCTCTAATGAAGTGATGTTTGATGTCCACATGCTTTCATCTTGTGTGCAATACAGGATTCTGTGATATTGCAATAGCACTGTTGTTGTCACAGAAGATAGGCACTTCAGTAGAGTTGACATTGTAGTCTCTTAGTTGTTGTCTCAACCAAAGAATCTGAGCACAACAACTTCCAGCTGCAACATATTCAGCTTCAGTGGTGGAAGTAGCCACTGTGTTTTGCTTCTTGGAGAACCAAGATATGAGTTTGTTGCCCAAGAACTGACAAGTCCCTGAAGTGGACTTTCTGTCAATTCTACATCCTCCATAATCAGCATCTGAGTAGCCAGTTAACTTGATTTCCTATTTTTCTACTTCCCATGTGGGAAAAGTTGAAAAGTCGATTCCCCTTCTGAGGAGATTATGCCGGTGAAAAAGGGTGAATGTTGTCATCAGAAGGGTACCAAAGGCCTATATTTTCAGTGCCTTTGAGATACCTCAAAATCCTTTTTGCAGCCTCAAGATGGCTTTTCTTAGGATTTGCTTGAAACCTTGCACAAACACCTACTGCAAAGGTGATGTCAGGTCTGCTGGCAGTGAGATAGAGAAGTGAACCAATAATTCCTCTATACTCAGTAGAGTTGGTTGAGATACCACTCTCATCAGGATCCATCTTCCAATTTGTGTTCATTGGGATCCTTACTGGCTTGCTAGTTGTACACCCAAACTTTTTGATCATTTCTCTGGTGTACTTGGCTTGATTGATGAAGATTCCTTCATTAGATTGTTTGACTTGAAGTCCCAAGAAGAAGTTCATCAGACCCATCATGAACATCTCAAACTTGCTTTGCATGAGCTTGGAGAACTTCTCACACAGCTTCTCATTGGGGGATCCAAATATGATGTCATCCACATATATTTGGACAAGCAAGATGTCCTCTCCTTCAGTGATTCTGAAGAGGGTTCTGTCCACAGTTCCTTTGATGAAACCATGATCCAAGAGGAACTGTGACAGTGTGTCATACCAGGCTCTTGGAGCTTGCTTGAGTCCATATAGAGCTTTCTTCAGTCTGTAAACTTGGTTTCCAACTTCAAAACCAGGTGGTTGCTCCACATAGACTTCTTCTTTCAAGACTCCATTCAGAAAGACATTTTTGACATCCATTTGGTACACTTTGAACCTCTTGTGGGCTGCATAGGCTAAGAACAGCCTTATTGCTTCTAGCCTTACCACAGGTGCAAAGGTCTCATCATAGTCAATGCCTTCTGATTGACAATAGCCTTTTGCCACTAATCTGGCCTTATTTCTGACAATCACATCATTTTCATTCTTCTTGTTCTTGAACACCCACTTGGTTCCAATAACATCTTGATGTGAAGGTCTATCCACCAGCTCCCATACATCATTCCTGGTGAATTGGTTAAGTTCTTCTTGCATTGCTGTGATCCAGTTTGCATCCTGAAGTGCTTCATCAATGTCTTTTGGTTCCTGTTCTGATAAGAAACAGCAAAACATAGCACTTTCACCATGAAAACTTCTGGTTTTGACTCCTATACTTGGATCACCAAGTATCAGATTAGTAGGATGGTCAGACAACCAAGTCCTTCTTTTTCTGATCCCTTCAGTAGAGTTGTCCTCTACTAAGGTTGAGTCACCAGTGTTATAGAATTCAGGATAATTGAGTGCAGGATCTAATTCAGGATCATATTCAGGGATGTTGTCCTCAATGTTTGGAACATTGGTATTTCCAACTTTTATGGTTCCCCCTTGAATATTGGATCCATTAACTACCTCAGCAGAGCCTGCTTCTTCATTGGTAGTTGTTACCTGAGTGTGAACTGGGATTGGATCATTCAGTTCACAATTTCCTTCAGTGGGGTTTGCTTCAGGAATATTGCCTTCAGGATTGTTGTCCAGTGTTGTGTTTTCAGGGAGATTGGTTTGGACAACATCTATGAATTCAGTGTCCTTGTCTTTTAGGCTCAATCTGGTTGTTCTTTGTGTGATCTCTTCAGGGTCCAGGTTTTTGTTCCTGATCTCAAAGATAGATTCATCAAATAGAACATGAGGTGTTTCTTCCACAACAAGGGTTTTCTTGTTGTAGACTCTGAAGGCTCTACTGATTTGAGAGTATCCAAGAAATACTCCCTCATCAGCTTTGCTGTCAAAGGCTTTCAACTGTTCTTTCCCATTATTGTGAATAAAACACTTACAACCAAATATGTGAAAGTATGATACTTTAGGCAATCTTCCTTTCCAGAGTTCATAGGGGGTTTTGCCTTGCCCCTTAGTAATCAAACATCTATTCTGAGTATAACATGCAGTGTTTATAGCTTCAGCCCAAAACCTTTTAGGTAGATTAGAATCAACAATTAAAGTTCTAGCAGCTTCTTTTAGGGTTCTATTCCTTCTTTCTACAACTCCATTTTGTTGAGGAGTTCTGGCTGCTGAGGTTTCATGAGCTATTCCATTTGGAGTGCAATACTCATTGATGTATGAATTTATGAACTCAGTGCCTTTATCAGATCTTATCTTGATAATGCTAAGGCTTTTCTCATTTGACAGTCTCTTTAAAAGTTCAGGCAGTTTGACTTGTATTTCCTTCTTATTAAGGAGAAATACTACCCATGTGAACTTAGAGAAATCATCTACTACCACCAATGTGTATTTCCTTCCATTTATGCTTAAAGGAGTGATTGGTCCAAATAAGTCCATATGTAAGAGTTCAAGTACCCTTTCAGTAGAGATGACTGATTTTCCTTTGAATGAGGCTTTAATCTGTTTTCCTTCTTGACATGGTTTACACACATGTTCTTTAATGAAAACCTCATTAGGCAGTCCTTTTACTAATGCATTTCTAGCAAGTTTGTTCATTGATTTGAAGTTCAGGTGGTTTAGCCTTTTATGCCATAACCAGCTTTGTTCACTAGAGCTCTTAGCAATGAAACATGCAGCATCAGTTGACTTGTCCCAGTCTGCAAAATACACATTTCCTTTCCTAGTTCCAGTCAATAGAGTTTGTTGAGTTTTATCTTTAATCAAGAATTTTCCACTTGAGAACTCAACATTGAAATCTTTATCACATAATTGACTGATACTTAGGAGATTATATTTGAGACCAGTTACATAAGATACATTGGTCACTTTGATGTTACCAATCATCAAAGTACCATAACCTTTTGTTGTTGCTTGTGAGCTGTCTCCAAATGTGACATTTGGGCCTTCTTTTTCAATAAAATCAGTGAGGAGTTCCTTGTTTCCAGTCATGTGCCTTGAGCATCCACTGTCAAGGTACCATGCTGTCTTTTTGCTCATACTCCTCTTCTTGTGGCCCATAGGTACCTGCAATTAGATAGGTTTAGGTACCCTTTGAGTTTTGGGTCCTGAGAGGTTAGCTATACCTTTTGGAACCCAAACTTGCCTAATTACCCTGATTAATTCAAGGTGGCTAAGTTGTTTTCCTTATGCATCAACATACACTGCCTTTCCCTTAAATGCCTTTGGGAAGGTGTGTGTGAAAGTGTTAACTCTATAAGTTTCAGGAGGGTTGTCAAATCTCCTGAACTTATGAGTTCTTTGTGCAGCTTGATGAAATCTTTGAGGAAAGGTCTTTTTATGACCATTACCCTTTGGCATGAAGGGTTTTGGTTGTCTCATTTTATTCTGCCTTTGAGGATAGTTGTCCTTTGGTCTATTCAGATGAGGCTTTCTCAGAAGAGTTGGCCTTGGCTGATTATACCTTGGATAACTCTTCTGAACATTGTTCAGGAGAGTTGCCCTTCCATTGGGTCTACTCTGCTGATCAACATTCCTCTTGTGTTCAGGGACTTTGGCCATTTCCTTAGGTTTGGGCCTAGTCTACTGAAGCACTTGAGTAGGCATTTCATTCATTTTGCCCTTTCCTTTGTTCAGTGGCTGAATCATTTCATTTTCAGCTTGTTGTGCCACTGATTTGACAAAGATTTTCTTAGTGTTACTTGTTGAAGCAACACTGAGACAAGGTGAAGATTCAAATGGATCAACAACTAATCCACTTCTTTGAGCCATAGGTCTTTGATAACTTTGAATTTCCTCTATTGCTCTAGAGGATTTGTTCAAAGCAGACATCTTTTGTTTCAGGCTCTCTTCACTTGATTTAAGAATGTCATACTCATGTGAGAGGTTTTCAAACTTAGCTTGAAGAATTTTTAGTTCAAAATCTTTTCTCTTCTAAGTAATTGAGCATCAATCTGTCCTTGTTGGTCAACTATCCTGAGATTTGCTTCCTCAAGCTCTCTCAAGACTTGTTGATACAACTCAGTGGATTTAATGTCAACTACTGTCTCAGCAGGTTTTGAAAGCTCAATTGAAAGTCTTTCATTTTCTCTCACACAATTATCATGAAATTCTTGTAATCTAGTGAAATCTTCCATCAACTTCCCAAAGGAAAGTTTCAAGTTGACTTCACTAGTGTTCTGTGATAAGAATGATGGTGAACTAGAAGTGGAAGACACCTCATCATCCTCAATAGCCATGTTGCACACATCATCATCATCATCACTGTTAGAGAATAGTCCATCAGAAGAGTTGAGTCTTTCAGCACTATCAGATTCATCACCAGCCATCATAGCTTTTTTGTTGGTGAATTTCTTGTCTCTTTTGGCTTGCCTCTCTCTTCTTTCTTTAGAGCTGAGTTCAGGGCAATCATACTGGAAGTGCCCTTTCTTCTTGCAATTGTAGCACAGATCCTCATCATCATCTTTCTTGGATTCATCTCTTCTTTTGGATGATGAAGGTTCAGCTCTACTGGACCTTCTCCTATCAGAGTACTTGTCCTCTGATCTTTTCTCTTCAGGCTTTTTGTCTTCAGCCTGTTCTTCAGGAGAGTTGTACCTTCTCCTGAATTTGTTGTCTTGGTAGAATTTCTTGTATCTACCAAACCTCGAGTTGAGCTTGTCAAACCTCCTTTCCATAAGAGCCATTTCTTCCTTCATTTCAGTCTTAGAGACTGACTTTGATGATCTTGGAGTGGGTTGCATTTCAGGTTCAGCAACTTTGGCTTTAAATGCCACTCCTTTGACTGGTAAGGAAGTCTCTTCTGCTGGCTTTCTTCTATTGAGGTCAAACTCATAGGCTTTGAGTTCTGAGAAGATTTGTTGCATGGGCATGGTAGAGAGATCTTTGGTGTTTTGCATCATGACAGCATAGACATCCCACTTTTGAGTGAGACTTCTCAGGATTTTCAAACCAACTTCTCTCTTGGAGTACACCTTGCCCAATGAGTTGATTTCATTCATCACATCAGTGAATCTACCAGCAAACTTGTCAATGGATTCTTCAGACTCCATTGTGAATTGTTCAAACTTCTGCACAGCAACTTGGAGCTTGTTCTCCTTGATCTTTTCTGTACCCTCACACATCTCAGCAACAGTATCCCAAATTTCTTTGGCAGTTGTGCAGTGGTAGACTCTACCCATGATTGCATCTGGAATTGTTTGGTAGAGGGTGTTCATGGCAAGGTAATTCAGATTATCTTTTCTCTTTTCATCAACAGTGAAGTCATCTTCATCTTTGGGAATCAGTTCCCTTATATCAGCCCTTTGCTCATCTGTCAACCTGGGGTTAGTTTGAGTAAACACAAAAGGACCTCTTGTGATTACTCTCAATGTGTCAGTATGAAGAGATGCAAGATGAGCTCTCATTCTGATTTTCCAGAAATCATAATTATCTATAGAGAACATGGGCAGTTTGTGATGTGAAATGTGGTTGACTGGATTTGTGGCCATGTTGTCCAATCCTTGAACAGCATCATGAGGAACAGCATTGTTGTTGGCCATGGCTTAAGAATAAGATGTCAGTCAAATGATAAGATTTCAGATAGATCAGTTCAGTGACCACACCAAATATGTGATTTTGAAAATCAAGATGGATTTTCAGAAGCAGTGGTCTTTGAACCCCTGCTCTGATACCACTTGTTGGTCCTGAAAGGAGTATATAACAAGTGTATGGGGGGGGTGGAATACACTTGTATGCAAATTCTTTTCAACTTTGATCAAACCAGAGTTCAGCAAGTTTGTCTTGGACAACTCTACTGAAGATGTATAACCTTTTCTAAGATAACCAAGCTACTAAGTACTACAGAGTACTTAGTTGAATGACGATCTAGGTTGGTTATAAGTGCGGAATAGTGGTTGGCCCTTTAGTTTCAACTCCTTTAAGTTCTGAAATCACTTGAGCTATAATTCAGTTTTCAGGGAACTTGTCCAATACAGTTTTGCACAGTCTTTGAATATATGTTCTTTTGAAGATCAGTTTTGTGTACAGTGTTGAATGTATGAAAGTGCTTGAAAGTAAATAAACACAAGAGTTTATAGTGGTTCAAAGACTCAAGCTCCTACATCCACTTTCCCTGATTTAACAGGATAATTCCTTCACTCTTGGAATTAACTTGTTTTATAGTGCCAAGGTGCACTTGATCAAGAACACCACTCCTTGGTGAATTGATCCCTAGGATGTCTAGAGTCCCAGTACCCTCTTCTCTTCTCAACTCAGAACTGAACTGTTCTTCTCTCAACAGTCAGCTTCTACCACTTCTACTACTACAACCTTCTCACTTTCTCACTTGAAAAGGGTAATGGTTGAAGTAAGGTTCCAACTAATGAGATATCCTTTACGATGAGGATCAGTGTATAAGGATAGGATATCTCTCTAAGCTTTGTATGGATATACAATGAGGTTCAGCTTAGAAGAAGTGTTTCAAGACTAAGAATGTCTTTTGAGGACTTTGAAGCCTCAGAATAATTGTTCAGTTGGATGTAGAATGGATGCTTTAAAATGGCCTTCACACTTCTGTATTTATAGGCAATTTTGAGGATTTGCCCGTTGGAGAGGCAGTCCCAAATTGCTATAAATGTCTTCCTTGAGTTCTTCAAACTGGAAGACAGTTTCTTGATAGTGACATGTCCTCATTTGGGTAATAAACGGCTTGTAAGACTTTGTCTTCATTCTGCAGCACTCTTCTCAATGTCTGACTTTAAGATACACTTGTTAGGACTTGGACATGGCTTCTGAGGTTTGATCCAATGATAGGACAACATTCCTTATCAAATGGACAACTCTGCTTATCACTATCAGCAGACTTTGCTTATCAGCATAGTTGGCTTGCTCTTCTTTAGATGACTTGACTCTTTCCCTTTGCTTCATGTAGGTATGATCTCAGCATGATATAATGAAGTCTTTTAGGGTGTAGTTGTCTTTATCTCTTCAGCATAGTTGACTTTCAAGCATCATAACATTTGTTCTGGTTTAATTGTGCTGAGACAACTCTTCTGGACAACTCTCCTGATCAGTATACTTGGCCTTTGAGCTTTAGAACCTTTGTTCTTGTTTTAAATTGCAGAGACAACTTCTCTGGACAACTCTTCTGATCAGAGTATTTGAATATGCTTGGCCTTTAAGCTTCAGAACCTTTGTTCTTGCTTTAATTGAGCAGAGACAACTTCTCTGGACAACTCTCCTGATCAGAGCATTTGGTCTTCAATAGACTTAGAGATTGTTCCAGAATTTGAGCCTTGAGGGGACTTGATCTTGATGATCTTCAAAGCATATGTTCCCCCTCACATTGTGCATCTAATCATCTAAGAGCTTCCTAAACATTTCAGCTTCTCATCTAGCCTTATTCTATATGTTCTAACATTCTTAGAACATAATCATCTTGACTTAGGCATGTCTCAGGGGGTTTTGGTATTCAATCAAAACATATGTCATTTTATTCCCAACAACTTATATTCGCCCTTCATCTTTAGATGACTTATATTTTTTTTTTTTGAATTATCACACAATATCATTCAATTTTCTTGTTCAAAATATTTTTTTTCTCTAAAATTCCAACAAATAACAAGCAATTCAAGTTAATAAAATAATTTGCATTATATTATACAATCAGTGGTTATGTCTTTTTCCTTGTCTTTGTTTTTTACCTTCTGTACCACACGGGGGCGGGCGTCGAATTCGTGTACTATGACAAGGTTGATACTCATGTTCCTGTTGATCATCTTCATCATGATCATCTTCACTGTGATCATCTTCATCATGTTCTTGTGTGCTTGGACCACCAAATCCACTAATACCCGTAAATGGAATAAGCGACGAATTGTAATTTGGACGTCATTCATTGGTAAACTCGTTCAAAGGTCCAGCCGAATTCAACAATGAAGTAAAAGATGTCAGTCCCTAGTGAAAATGAGACTCAACTTGAGGTACATTATATCCAGTGGGTTGCCATGATGTAAAATTATCTGTAATGAGATAATAATTTTAAATCAATAATAAATAAATAAATATATGTAATTAAATAAATAACAATATTTAATTAAATAAATAAAAATATGTAATTAAATAAATAACATATAAATTGATAAATTACGTACTCATTTGTGTAACAGGTGTAGTGTACATATAATTATCAGGCCGAGGCACAAAATAATTGTCTTCATGCCTACTTGATGGCCCAGCATCTGTCACTTTATAACAATAATAAAATAAAATGGTAATTTCACTTGTGTTGTTAGTGTAACAAATAATTAAAAATATTATAAATTACGTACTGTTCTGGGAATAAGATGGATACATATAAGGAGACTCATGTGCTTCTACTGATGAACGTCTTCTTTGACTTCTAGACGTTGAAGGTCCAACATCTTCATGTCTTGTGCTACTTCGTCTCCGATGTGTTGTAGTCCTCTGTTCAGCTTCTGTGTTGTCAACAACGGGTGGATCTACAAGGTACGGAGGTACGTTCAGAATAGGTGTCGCCTCCTGGAGAATTATACTCGTCGTATTATAGTACTCCACCAGTGATGATCTACTGTCAAGTCTAGTTCGACGTTGACAGAGTCCTAAACGAGAGAACATATGGATCTACAAGAAAATAAATAAGTGAATTTTTATGTAAACATTTTTTAGTTCATATTGCTACGAACATAAAAAAAAATGAGTGAACTTGTACCATTTAATCTCTTAAAGAAGTCCTTGGTGGTTGGAAGCCCTGAGACTCCACAGTGTACTCCACAGGGGAAATTATACGTCGTGTAATCCGACGGTACCACTGCATATATTCATTGGTGACAGAAGCTCTACCATTGATGCGTTGAGTTGGTCTAAACGGGCTTCTACTATTCCAGTGTTCAATCCAAACATTATGTAAATGAGCTCAGTTACAACCCTCCCGCCCTTTTTCGACCGATAGAGTGCAACGTCGCATGATGAGTGTCTATCGCGCGTGGAATGCCTTGGATATAACCGGGTGATGCATCTCCACTATACTAACATTGATTAGTGGACATTCTGACATCCAATTCCAATTGAGACAACGGGATGAAAGACTTGATATCTCAGGCGCATCCATGTCGAAAGGTTACCACTCAAACTTCATAAAAAATTACTTATTCTTATGTTTAGAAAACCATCAATATGTCATATGATACACGATAATTACTTACTTGTGAGTCTATCAAACGATCAAATATGTCTCTGTATAAACGAACTGTGTTTCTCCCCGTTCTTGTATGATCATGATAGCTACTCCACCTATAATTTATATATATTCAATATATATAACACAATAAGTATAAATAAATAAAATAAATAAATCTATTTTAAGTATAAAATCATACCTAGACCCATACGGAGCAAGCCCCAAGTTGCGATTGTTCACACTGAACATTGGCCCTCTTATAAGCATGTCACGTATGTTCAAAGGTTGAATAGCGTTTATTCTCGTCCATGCCCAAATCTGCAATGAGTATGAAATGTTTTGACAAATATGTACAATATAACAATGAATTAATATTTATAAAGTTGTTATATATTAACAATTACCTGTAGTAAGGACAATGCTCCAACAATAGTTCGTGCACCAACGCGTGCTGCCTTACAGAGCTCTCTATATAGGAAAGCCAGTACTGCACTTCCCCAGCTATAGGTTCCAGCTTTCGTCACGTCCTCTAAGAAATATAAATATAACAATGGAACAGAAGATCGAGAGGAGTCGGGCATCATAAAACTACCCAACAGTATAAGCGCGCATCCTCGTGGATCAACACGCACTTGTGGTGTATTCCAGTCAATATGCTGACGCTTTAGGTGCTCTGTAATTGAAGTCAGGTGGATCGCATTGGTAGTCCTCATCTCTCCGTCAATTGGCCGGAACCCTAGCCAAGTTTCAATATATGTCTGTCATTCTGATGGTGAGCGTCTCAATTCCGGACATATAACAGGCTCTCCTCTATCGACAACCCCCATAAAACAGCCACATCTTGCAATGTTATAGTGACCTCCCCGATCGGAAAGTGGAAGATGTGTGTCTGTGGGCGCCATCTCTCCACTAGTGCAGTGATAAGATGACGATCATGTTTCACATGTTCACACCTATACGAACCATAAAAGCCCATTTTCTCTAACACGTCTACCACTCGAGGGTGAAGTCGTACATCTTCTGGGTCAGCATTTTCCCTATTGGTCCAGAAAATGTTTTCAGCTCCTTGAGAGAGTGACAACACGTTGTTAGTTTGAGTGTTGTTGACGTAAATGGTGCCAGAACGATGTGTGGCTTGTTCATTCAGTACAGAATTATCTTCTGGTCCCATACAAATATTCTCGTTTTCCATCCTGAAAATTGTAAACATAAGTATTTAATGCAAAAATATAAAATTGGGTAAAAAATAGTCATAATCAGATTAGGCACCAAATAATATTAATATATAATATATATATTATTTCATCCTATAAAAATCAATTCTAACAATTAAATAGTGGATTTTATTATATCTAGTGGCGCATATATATATATATATGATATTTACTTCCCATAAAAGGAAGATTGGTTTTTATGAGAAATCTAGTGGCACCACGTTGCTTACATCTGCTAATGTTACCCAAATTGCCCATGAATGACTAACAACTCTCTTATTTGCGTAACATGTACTACGCTGGTGAGGCTATTTTAATGTGCTATATTGCTCTTTGGGTTCTTAAATGAATGACACTTTTTAGGCTGCTGTTGGGGATTTACACAAAAGCATGTGTACACTATATGGGAACTTACAACTTTCTATGTGTGTCACAACTCCATCTTCTTATTTTACAAATAAAAAAAAGTTTATAAGGGGCTGAGTTATTTATTTAATTAATTTTGACAATTAAATTTGGATGTATGTAATATATATAAATTAACAGCAAATAGGCACCGTCTGCCAATTTTTTTTTTCATTATCAGAAAACACAATAAGTTTATCTTTACTAACAATTAAATGTTTCTATCTCTACTAACATTTAAATTTATGTAGAACATGTACTAAATTACAGAAAAGAAAAATAATATATTTGCAAACATGCAAAAAAAAAAAAAACTAATTCCCTAAGGGTACAACATCTATATATTTAAATAAATATAACAAAAAAGAAATAAAATATTTGAATATGTTCAATTCTTCAAATACACGGTCCTTTTGTTGATTCCACGTTCGAAATTCCTAAACAAATTAAATAACCTAAGAAGAGTAAAAAAAAAATTAAACAAATATAATAAACTATATAATAAATTTTAATTATTTTTTGCATATATATACCTCAAGTTGTAATATACCTACCTCAAGTTAAAGATGGAGAAAGGAATATTTTTTAAAAAAAATTGTCTTCACACACACAGTAGTAATGAAGGGAGTAGTTTTTCTTAGGTGTAATGAAAGGGTGAAGACATGAAGTGGAGTATTTTTATTTTTTTTTGGAGGGTAATGAAGTGGTGAAGTGGAGTAATAAGTGAGTAGATAGTGGGTGGTAGAGTAATAACGTTAGTTGGGAAAGGAAATGTAGTCAAATCTTTGGGAAAGATGAAAAATGTCAGAAGCTCAACTCCTATTCACGTCTATATATATATATATATATATATATATATATATATATTTTATGGTTTGTTGGGTCTTGTCACAATCAGAGGCTCACCTGCCGGTTGAGCCTCTATTAAAATATTATTGTTTTTTTGCTGTTACTCGACAGGCACGCCCAACACATTTTTCTGGGGTGTTAGAGGCGTTTCCGGCAGTAACGCCTTTCTTTATTTTTTTCATTAATTTAATGCAAAATAAATAAATAAATATCAGAAGCGTGGGTAGTAATCATGCCTTTAAGACAGGCGTGGGTGTTGATCACGCCTGTGACTATTATCATAAACAAATCCATATTTGTTACATTTGCAAGAGGGGCTCCCAAAAATGTATTATTTAAATAAATTTACTAGAAACCACACATATCGTGGCATAGAAGGAGGAACTTGCTATCCCAAAGAATACGATGGCCATGCGTTTTGTTGCAAAACGCTCTTTTAGTATCACGGAATTGAAGGAAATTCTTGGGAGAACTTGGAGGCTGAGGACCCCTTTGAAGATTGTGAATGTGGGGGAGGGCCTTTTTCTCCTTACTTTTTCTAAGGAATTTGAGGTGAAGGATGTGCTTCTCCTTCATCCATGGAATCTAAGAAGATCACTGCTTGCTTTGGAGTTGTTGCATAGGGGGAAGGTTGTCCTAACTTAAACTCCAGTTTGTCCCTTTCTGGATCCAAGTCCATGGACTTCAGCTGTTCGCTATGAGTAAAATTCTAGGGTTGAAGATCGGTAGTATTGTTGGTGAGGTGTTGGAGGTAGATGTTAAGGAAGGTGAGGAGGCGTGGGGGAAATGTTTAAGGATTCGAGTGAGGATGGATGTGTCTCAACCGTTATGTCGTTTCTTCTATATCACGGTTGAAGATGAACCGGTGACGGCGGTTTTCAGGTATGAACGACTCTCAGGTTTTTCTTGTTGTGTGGGATGCTTGACCATACGGAGAAAGAGTGCAATCTGGCTTATGGAAAATCTGAAGAATGGTGCAAACATCACCATTATTTCCCTGCATTGCTCCAGGCGGACAAGAAGAAGAGTCCTTCGGCTGAACAACTGGAACAGTTTTTTAATCTGCTCAAGCTTGGTGCTGGGGAGAGTGGAGGCTAAGAGGGCTTTAAAGGGAAAAGCAGTTGTGATTGAGGAAGAAGAGGTGGAGACTCGTTTGGCCATTGGTCCTCAAGGGAGACAAATTGTTCACAGGTTTGAAGAACTCATGCCAAGGATGGGGGGATCTGAGGGGGGTAGAAGAGCTTTTATACCACCTCAAAAAGAGAGTTTGACCCTTGTTCAGGTATGTATCTGGATCTACTTTCTTTTGTTGTTCCTATTGGTTTTCAACATTGTTATATGAAGGAGCCTTTAACTGGTGTGGACAATGGACGGGACTTTCGGGTTGTTCATTTTATTGGAAGGGATTAGTTCCCGTGAGTACACTACCTTTGTTGAGATCATCTATGGAGGAGAAGATCCTTTTAACCCGATGTATGAGATTTATGCCTAAAACAGACATGCAACCCCAGAAGCGGTGAACCTTTTCACGCACAAGAAAGTTACGGAGGATGTTGGGTCGGTTCAAAGCAATATGTTGCCTTGCAAGAAGAGAGCCTGGAGAGATGTATCTGGTGAACTAATGGAGTTTTGGAGGGATGGGAAAGGTTGGTCTGAGGGGGAAATTGTGAAGGAAGCGGAGGGTCTTTGCAAGAGAGCTCGAAACATGTTCGATCTGTACGGGTCTGCCATTAACGTTCATGATAAGGCGGAGGCTGAGGTGGATCAGCCCCGCTGTAGGGAATGATCGTCATTTGCTGGAATGCCCGAGGTGTTCGTAGTACTCGGGCGTTCAATCATATTAGTAGACTTGTATTTCAATTTCGTCCTAATGTTTTATTTGTTTCAGAATCGAAGTGCTCTTCGGCTAGAACCGACTTTTTGAAAATTCAACTTGGATTCCATTGTTGTTTTTCTGTTAATGCAAAGGGGTGTTCTGGTGGTTTGTTGGTTTTGTGGAAGGATGTGTCACTTGATATTGTTTCTTATTCGAATGCTCATATTGATTGTTTGTTGTTGGCCCATAACTTGAAGTGGTGTTTTACGGGCTTTCATGGTAATCCGAATTTAGATGAGAGAAAATTTTCTTGGGAGTTGCTTAAGAAGTTAAAAAATTACACCTAGTTTGATAATAAGGTTTGGCTTGTGGGAGGGGTTTTTAATGAAACTCTATTCCAATTTGAAAAAAAAAAAGGTGTTAAAAAACATTTGTCCAGAATGTTGAATTTCCAGGAGGCTTTAAATTACAATGAGTTTATCAACTTGAAGGTTATAGGACCCAAGTTTACTTGGATGAATAAGTGGGGGGATCGGCATTTATTCAAGAAAAACTGGACAGATTCATTGCAACTCATGATTGGTTAAAATCTTTTCTTGTGTATGAGGTAACAACACTTGATTATATGGGGTCGGATCACAGACCAATTATGTTAACTTGTGACTTCCATACTAATCATCCTCGCTTCCACAAGAGCACTGGATTAAAGAGCCGGATTTTACAAGAATGATAGGCCAAATATGGGTAGCTAAAGATAAGGGTTTAAATTTGCAGGATTCTCTAAGGCATTGTAGCAAATCAATCAAAGTTTGGGCAGCAAAGAAGGGGGGGACACTGAAGGATCGTATAATCAATGCTCAAAACCAGATTAAGAAGGAATTAGACACTAAATGTAATACTCCGGATTTTAAACGAGTGGATGCATGTGAAAAAGAACTTGAGAAGTTGTATTCGCAAGAAGAGTGGTATTGGAAGCAGAGGTCTAGGGTTTCTTGGCTCAAAGAAGGTGATAGAAATACTCGGTTTTTCCATATTCGGGCTACTCAGAGGAAATGCACTAACATCATTACAAAAAATTCAAAGGGATATAAGTGATTGGGCTCAGGATGACAAAAGCATTCAGGAGACGTTTGTCAATTACTTTCGTGGGCTTTTTTGCTCAAGTGACCCTAATCCTCAAAAGGTTAGTTGTGCAACAAAGGCTATGAGTAAAAAACTATCGGATGATCAATTGAGATTACTTTATTTGCCCTTCTCTAGAGAAGAAGTAAATAGAGTTATTAAAGATCTTAATCATTGGAAGGCTCCTGGACCGGATGGTTTCCCGACTTCGTTTTACCAGGACAATTAGAATACTGTTGGTGATGAAGTTGCTGGACAAATATTGGGGCATTTGAATGATAGTAAACCCCTGGATTCGTGGAATAGCACCACAATTGTTTTGATTCCGAAGGTGAAGAATCTGGTGTATGTCACACATTTTCGCCCAATTAGTCTATGCAATGTAAGCTATCGTGTTCTTTCGAGGGTAATTATGAATAGACTGAAGATCTTTATGAATGATATCATTGACCCCTCTTAGAGTGCTTTCATTCTAGGAAAGTTGATTTTAGACAATATTTTAATTGCCTTTGAAAGTCTGCATTGGATTCGTTCGTCGAAAAGCAAAGAGGGTTATGCTACTCTAAAAGTAGACATGAGTAAGGCTTATGACCATGTGGAGTGGCCCTTTCTTCTGGAGGCTATGAAGTGAGTTGGTTTTTCGTGCAAATGGCTTCGTCTCATTTATCAGTGTGTTTCCTCGATTACTTATAATATCTACATCAATGGCTTTTTGACTGAGTCTTTAAAACCCTCTAGAGGACTCAAGTAAGGTGATCCGTTATCTCCGTATCTCTTTGTCATTTGTGCCCAAAGTCTCTCCTCCTTATTACATGACACTATTGCTCGACACAGGTTTTCGGGAGTTAAGATCGCAAGAATAGCTCCTATTATTTCTCTTTTTTTTTTTTTTGCAGATGATAGCCTGATATTTCTAAAAGCCACGAAGCATGATTGTTCGGCCCTTAAAGAATGTCTTAATACTTATGAAGAAGCTTCACGTCAGCTTATTAATTTTGAAAAATCGACTACCACTTTTAGCCCCCAAACAAAAGCTGCAAATCGGGAATTGGTAAAACACATGTTAGGAGTTCGATCGACAAATGGACATGATATTTATTTGGGACTCCCTACTTTTTCTGTTAAAGCTAACTAGCCAAGAGACACCAATTTGGCTACCTTTTGGATAGAATCAAGCAAAAAATAATTCCTGGAGTCACAAGAAATTCTCGGAAGGAGGGAAGGAAGTTCTTTTCAAATCAGTTTTACAAGCTATCTCGTCATCTTCCGACATCGATATGTACAGACATGGAAAATTGATAGCTAAATTTTGGTGGGGTAAGTCTGAGGAAAATCGAAAGATTCATTGGAAGAAGTGGAGTGAATTATGTAAATCTCGTGGTGATGGGGGTTTAAATTTTTGCAATTCGGTCCTCTTTAACGAAGCCCTTCTTGCCACGCAAGTGTGGAGAATTTCTCAACACCCTAAGTCCCTTGTTGGAAAGCTTTTCAAAGCTCGATATTTTCGACAAACAAATATTATGAATGCTGAATTAGGATCGAACCCTTCTTTCGTTTGGAGTTCCATGCTGTGGAGTAGAGACATATTGGAAAAAGAAATCTGATGGAGGATAGGTAATGGGCGTTCTGTTCATATTTTTAAAGATAGATGGTTAATGGGTTTCACAGAGGGACGAATCTTGTCTAGAATTGCTAGTGCTTCCATGGTTAGTCGTTTTATCTCTATTGATTATCGTTGGGTCGAAGAGCTCATTCGGGAGGCTTTTCTACCAGTAGAGGTTGATGCTATTTTGAAAGTTCCCCTTATAAGAACTAGCAAAGAAGATCATAGATTTTGGCCAGAATCATCATCCGGGAATTACTCAGTGGCGTCAGGATATATGTTGGCCTCACAAGATTTTCAGCAGGAGTGCAATCTAATTACTTCAAGCTCGTCGGGTAAGGATAGTCTGAAAGTGCTTCAGAATTTCTTGTGGAAGTTGCATGTTCCACCAAAAATTCGTATTTTTGGATGGAAATTATTAAATGATTCCATAGCCACTGAAGGTAATTTGGTTTATCATCATGTTCCTATCACGCCTTTCTGCTCTGGTTATGGGGCAGCATGTGCAGACTCCTTACATGTTCTCTTTCAATGTGCCTTCGCAAGAGCTGTGTGGAAAAAGCAGGGGTTATGGGTGCAATTGAAAAGCTTCACTAAGGGTTCGATCATTCAACTTCTGTTTGCAGTTAAGGACAACTTTGATCGGGACTTCTTCTCACTCGTTATCATTATTGCTTGGGCAATTTAGAAATAAAGGTGTAAAAAATGGATTCATTCGAACAACCATGATGGTTTAAAGGTTTCGACTATACCGGGTTTTGAGGTTAAATGGGCCATTGACTATTGGAATAATTTTATAAAGACTAGTTCACTCTTTTAGGTTCAGGGCATTGATCTTCCACAATTACTTGGTAAACCCACTTGTTATCATGACAACCAGATCCTCTACACTGATGTTGCTTTTAATTCTTGACAGTTGGATATGTGGTTGTTAATTCTTATGGGTCTGTTTATCTGGCCGGGGGACGACGCATTGACAATCCAGGGTCTATTATTGCGGCTGAGCTCACAACAATTGAAGTTGGATTAGGAAGATGTATGGAAAAGAATTTGCCAATTTCGAGCCTACGATTGGATTCTTGTAACCCCGTTGATGCTATTAGAGCTTCTCTTTGTTCTGGATGGGGTGGAAGATGCTCTTATTCAAACGATCGGAAATCTTACGAGGAGCTTCCTTATTTGGGACTGTGACTTTGTTTCAAGGGAAAATAATCGCGTTGCGCACACCCTAGCTCAATTGGCCTGAAATATTTCAACATCTTACGATTGAGTTGAAAATGAAATTCCCCAATATATTAAGGAGATCGTGTTGCTTTTAATATTTTATACTCCTTGTATATTGTCAAAAAAAAAAAATTGAAATGTAATTATTAATCCAAGTTAAATTTTAAATTTTGTAATGTGATTGGATGATTTTAGGGGATGTTTCCTTTTGGTTTTAAAAACCAGGTTTTGGATTTCAAGATCCAAAACCCGTTTTACTTCGGGATTTAAAAATCGATTTTCAAAATCCACTCAAAACCACCCTTATCAAACATATTGATTTGACATAAAGTTATATCTATATAATATTACTCCAATCATTATATTCTTTTTCAACAATAATATAATAATACAATAATATAATACATTTAATCAACTAATCATTATAATCTCACCAAACAATAATATAATAATACAAACCCATTCAATCTTACAACTTGATTTGACATAAAGTTAAATCTTTCACTATTCCAAAACCCAAAATAAACACCCATATTACTATTCATTGGGATTTAAAAAACCAGAATTTTAAAAATCTGATTTTTAAAACCACCAAAGCCCAAAAAAAACACCCCATTTTGGTATAAATACTCTAAATAAATTTAAGAAGTAAAGTTGGGCATAGGTTGGGTTACATTCGTAATAGTGATCCATTCTTACATTTCTTCGACGAAAAAAAAATCTTCCTTTCTTTGCTCTGCATTATCAGCAATTCTTCACAGGTTTACAGTTTAAGATTATCTCAAATCTTTACTTGTTCTGCGTTTTTCGGTGGTTTGCTGAATCTGAGCCATTGAATTGACATTTTCACCTCAAATGCATCATAGACTCCTCCTCCCTTCTCCCTCTTTTGAGCCCTAGTAGATCCCTTTAGAATTCCCCCTAAACCCTCCTTCAAAGTTGTTTAATTGAATACACTGTGCACTTCATTTTTTGCTATTTTTTACTTGGTTGGTTGAAACCAATCGATTCCGACAGCCGCCTCCTCCTCTTAATCTCGATTGACCACCGTATTTCGACCTCCGCCGCGCCTCCATCAGTCGATTTCCACAGCTTCCGTCGTTGCTCCGGTACCGATCTTGCTTGTGCTGTACTTCTGTTTCTGTTTTTTAACCTTAACTATTGCGCTGCCTTTTCCCCAAAATAATTGGGCTAGGATTTTAAAAAAAAAAACTGAAATTGAATGCTGATTTCTTGGATCAAAGCAAGTAAAACTGTACGTTTTATGGATGTTGTACTGCATACGAATTGGGATGGGCATTGAATTGTTCCTGTAATAGCATATATTTTTCATTTATGCATATCCTATGTAATGTGGATGCTAACAAAGAAAGCTGTTTCCTAATGTTGACGAATGAGGATGAAATTTGTTCAAATTCCAGTCTGTTTAACTTCAACTTGCTAATGTCATGTATAGCTCTTTGGGTAGTTAAGTCACCAAAAACTTAGTAGAGCTAGAAATGAAAATTCCCTTTATATGGCTATTTCATAGAGAAGAATCTGGGAAAGTGGTATATATATTGAACTGATATATAATGCAGGAAATGGGGTTGTGGACATTGCTCGAAGGCTGCCTGCTTCTTGCAAATGCACTGGCCATACTTAATGAAGATCGATTCCTTGCCCCTAGAGGGTGGAGTTTCCAGGAGTATTCTGGTGTCAAGAGAAACTCATTCAAGGGGCAGATTCTTGGTCTTATTTATGCAACTCAGTACTTGAGAGTTCCCCTTATACTTCTCAATTTGCTCTGCATTGTTGTTAAATTCGTATCTGGGTGATGCTCGTGACACTTTATTCAAGGCCTTGTTTTAATTGGTAAGTGAGCCTTACCTCAATTTTAATGTGTATTAAACTTGTTTTCTATGTCTTAATGAATGAAATTGGAATATTGGATGTGTATCATTGTTTGCTTGCAACATTTGCCTTAAAAATTGGTTCACTCTAAAGTTGGTGAACTCTCTGCTTATTTTCCTTCTGAAAAGTTTTAGGTTTAGCATATCATTTTTCTATATTTAGTTATCCATCACATAGAATCCAAATTTCGATTTTCTCTACGTTAGGGCTCCTTATGTGAGAAAGATATACTGTTGCTTCAAGGTTCAAAACTTACTCTTAATGGCACCCGAGTTCTGCTGCTCGTCTTAGATTATCAGCATAATTGACTTTTTTTTTTTATAAAGTGTTCATGTCTATTTATGGTCCCTGAATAGTTTTTTTTTATTACTTCTTCTGTGTGGAATTTAAGCCCCCACAAATTTAAGAGAACAACTGGAACAGCTTCCTTTAATTTTTATGTTGAAAAGATTTTCCACATTAGTAAGTCTCGACTCCCAATAGAAATGAAGGTTAGCTGAACGTGGGGGATGGTGTGCTGGATATGGGAACAGGGAGTTCTGTAGTTATCTGCTATGGATACTGTGGTATTATTATTAATTTTACTTATTTTTCATTGATCATTGAGCTAACTAGCTAAACATGATATATAGTTTTTATAATTGTAGGAAAAGATATGTCGTCTTAAATGAATGACAAAGTTGATCTTATTGCATTTCTGAATTACTATAATTGTAGGAGTACTACTGTACTAGTTTGTGAAACTTGTGTATATGGGAAGGAATGAAAGGGATTTACAATATGGGTTCCAAGAAGCCAAATTTAGTAATTTGGAAAAAGTATGAAAAATTCTGGGGTTTAACAATAACAAGAATGATTCAAAGACAAAAGATGGAGAGCTTAGCTTATATGGCGTAAGTTAGATTTAGCCCCGATTTTTTTTTTTATTGCTGATGACTAATGTTGTATCATGAAGTTATACAACGAGTTTTGAGAATCAAGATTTTCTAAAAATCCCAGTTTTTTCCATTTTCACAATATTTAGTATGTAGACTTGCTCAAAAAGTTGTGATCTTCTAATGAAATAGTTAGAGTAGAATGATAATTTCAACTTGGCTTTGCTAGCACGATTTGGCATGTGACAGACAGGCAGGTAATAGTAATTGTTCCACATGTTTCATTTGGATGCTTAAGCAATATGTCTCCTATAGAACTAAGACATACTACTTTCTTGATATTGTGTTTGGACCATTTCTGTGTCACAATATATATATACTTTATAAGTTTCCAAAGCACCTCACTCCCAACTAAATCTCTTGTTGTAGGTGAAAAGACACCACACCTTAATTACACACTCATCACTCATTCATCTATATTTATCTGGGGGAAACAAACATTTTTTTTTGCAAAATTAACAGTGTAATTTATTTAGCAAGAGATCCCATGCACCAACTTCACATATCCAAGAAAACTAAGTTTTCTATCACTCTGCCTAATACAATCATGCACTGGAACGCAACGGCTAACCCCAAGTTCCTGAAACATTCATTTCAAACCCATTAAATCATCATCATCATCTTTTGAATTACAGTATATGTTTTTAAAATTTGCAATTCCATACACTATTGCATCACTATTTTCAAAGATTTTTTGGCTGCTAAGTCAGCACAGGTTGCTGCAAATTGAAAAACATGCTGTATGTTGTAATTAGAAAAAAAAAAAAAAAACATGAAAATGTGGTGATATTTTATGCAGTTAACTCTTTAAAAAACTAATGTTAAAATTGCTTTACCGAAGCTAATTCCTCGATCATAATAGTCCTGTTGCCATCCTTATCAAAGATTTCCCATAGATCAAGAGCCTCTAACTTAATGCAGCAGCACAGAATTCTTCAAAAACCATTCTTCTATATTGGAGTGCATTAAGCTGCGACATACAGGGACAATAAATAGAATGTTGTCTACAATAAAGCTTAAAAATTGTGACACTGATTCAAATTGCCAATAATTAATTATGTACTACTAATAAATTAATAATACCAACCGCTTTGATGGTGCCATTTTTGTTAGGCCCCAACTGAGCAAATTGCTCCTTCAAATAGAAAAGTTCATCAACGGTCAGTGTCTTCGAATTTGAACCCACAAAATTAATCAAGGAAAATACAGAATACTAAAGAAAAGCTGGACCATCATGCACCAACAGACAGAGAACAAAATAAGGTGAAACATCATCATCATCACTTCTTAGAACAAAAATATAATTTCTCCACTCTTGTTCAAAGCGAAGCAGCAATCATATGAATCGTAAACATAGTCTGGGACTAAATTCCCAATATTGAGAGGTGTGCTAAGCATGTCCAAAAACATACTGTACAAAATTTCCACATATTCATTCATCTCAATTTCATTATAGAAGCATGCTTCGTATCCAATTGGAATGAATGGCTTGAACAATTTCATTACCGAAGCAAAATCAGATGGCATTAGTTATCTGTGGAGTTTAAGTTTAATTCAGTACCAAAAGTAGTACGGTATATAATTCGCGAGTCTCTTTAATTTTTTCTTATTGAAAGACACTCACAGGTTAAGATGAAGGAAAATAAATATTTAAAGCAGCTTTGCGTAGAGGTGATGAACGCAAATAAGCTTTCATGAGTCTAAATATTATTAGTATATCCAACGGCACTTTGGCATCATCAGTATTTCTTATCCAAGGATGACCTGAAGCACAAATACACAAATACTAATCTGCAACTCACAAACTGTTACATAGCATGTATGGACGTATTTGGATCTAACTTTTCATAAATCGATCTGAACTTTTGTATTTGAGTTATAATGGGTTGAATGTTTGGATTAAATATAAGTTACATAATTGTTACACATGAGTCCAACTCGCAGAAATATAATAAGACTAAAGACTTGGATAATTGTTTTAAGGAGATTATCAATTCAGGGCTGATAGATTTTTCCAGTTGATTCAAGGTCTATAAAATAGACAAAAATTTATATGCAATATTGTATACATGCAATATTGTCAACGCGGGTCAAAACGGATCAAAGCGCGTCAACTTTAATTAAAATATTTATTTTCACTCTAAAATATTATCTTACTACATGACCAAAACTATGTTACTACAAGACCTAAATTTTGTCACTACAAGGCAAAAAGTGTATTACTGCAAGTCCAAAAATATTCTGGACACTTATTTTTTTTGGGCAAAATTACTAAAATAATTTGACTTATTCGGCTACTACATGACTAAAACAATGTTACTACAAGATGTAAAAATGGGAAACAATTATTATTATTAAAAATGTTAAAAAATCAATTGCGCATGCAGCAACGAGAGACAGTTGAAATCCATGTGGCATGGAAGGTGGGGTTTTTATTTCATACGTTCATATGTCATCATCAATAGTCATCAAATCCACTTTTATTTTTCCAATACTAACTTTGAGTAGCCCTTAGTTATTAAAGTTTGTTCTTTACTTTTTTTATTGAGATAAAAAAAATATATACTCCATAAAAAGTATTGAGTGGTAAAGATAGAGATATAAAGAAGAGAAAAGGGTAGATAGAAGTAGAAATAAAAATAGTGTCATTTAAAAAAATATGAAACTTATGACGGGATGTCCAAAATCCGGTTATGGCAGGACGGAGGGAGTATTAAAAATAAATTTGGACAATTTAGAAATTAACCACGAAAAACCCAACAATAAATGTCATTAATCCGCTTAAAATTAATTAATTGTATGATTATAACATGTGTTGACAATGTTGAACAAATTTAATTTGGAAAAAACTCTATTCCGACCTCCAATTCAGATTCTTTGAAAGAATTGAACTCAAAGATAAGAATTACGGATATAAAATTAATAATACACAGTGTTTATATTTTAAAAGTACAAAGGGTAAATAATACACTACGTCTGTACTTCTTCTTCTTCTTTTTTTTTTTTTAAATTTCATTATTTTACTAGTGCAAACACGGGACTGTTGAAAAAACATTTACTTAAATTTTAGAATGTATATTTATGTAATTTTATTTACCTAAAGAAAATAGGGAATGATTAAAAGAGAAACTAATCAAAATAAAAATGTAAAAGTAATAGTATAAAATTAGAATAAGAAATGTAAATAGGTGAAAAGGGGAGACAGTTTATAAACAATAAAAGAAAAAAAAATTAAAATCCAAACTTACAAAATTTAAAGAATTTTAAAGTTGAGGAGAGAAGCCACAGAATTTTTTTTTGACAGGTGAGAGAAGCCACAGAATTAGTATTAGTATAAAGAGAGATTTTTTTGTCATAGAAATAATATTTCACCTTGGCCCTCTATCCACTACTTATTCACTCAAAATTATAGTTCATTTTATTTATAACAATTACTCTATTCATAAATAGACTACACAATACTCCATCATAACCCCAATCTATATATTTTATACATATCTACTAATAAATATTAATTAAAACTTGTGTCAAGTGAAATGGAGAATTTTAAATAGAGGAAGAACTATTCTTTAACATTTTCACTCCAATTTGAGACAAATGAGCGCACACGAAAGAAAGTAAGAAGCACTATGTACCTATAAACTCAGACAATCAACAGCCTAGAGATAATTGACAAATGATGCCTCTCTATCCAATTTGGCAGTATGAATAAAGTGTCCCAAGAAATGTTCTCACCTTCAAAATCAAACATAAAAGAAATTAATTACAGGCTTTACAATGGTTGGATGCCTAACTTTGCTGGCCACCTACTCTTCTACTTCTCCCAACGGATGCACTTTAACCTTGGCCTGATTCTATTGCATCGAAAAGTTTATCCATAGTTATATTGTTGCATCGATCATCAAGAACAACGGTTGAAAAGTGGGAATTAAAATCCCAAAAGTGTCAGTGTAATTTAGCCAGAGATCGGGTGGAAACACCGTGCAGCAACTTTACGTATCCAAGAAAACTAAGTTTTCCATCGGTATGCCTAATCCAGTCGTGAAGAACAGCATGAACTGGAACAGAAGGTCCCAGTCCAAGTTCCTGAGGCATTTGATTAAAAACAAGAAAAACAAATCTAATCAGAAGAATGCTCATAAGTTGTAAGTTCTTCACGTTTAAAAAAACCCGGAATAACATCCTTTTTGTCCCTAAACTGAACCCCTGATTCATTTCTCGTCCCCCCATTTTACTCATTATAGAGTTTGATCCTTGAAGTACACTTTTAACCACATATTTTTTTCATATCAACTATTTGAGGGTACTAAAGGTAATTAATAATTTTCTGATAACTACATTTAGCATATTAAATAGTTGATTTTCCTTGAAGTACACTACCGGTGAGATTAAATGTATACTTCGAGGACCAAGTTTGATAGTGAGTGGGACCAAAACCGGGAAAAAATAAACTTTAGGGATAAAAATGATATTAAGCATTTAAAACCTCATGCTAATAATTAAATTGCTTTTACCGAAGCCAATTCCTCAATCATGATAGTCCTGTTGCCATCCTTGTCAAAGATTTCATATGCACAACGAGCATGTTGTTCCCACCGATCAAGAGCTTCTAACTGATACACACTTAATGCAGCAGCACAGAATTCTTCAAAATCCATTCTTCTGTATTGAAGTGCATTAAGCTGGCACAGCAGGACAAGAAATAAATTAAAAACTAGATTATCTACAATTAAAAAAGGCTTAATCGCTGCTAAAAACACCGAATTTTAAAAAAATGAAATTTAATCTAAGTTTTGGCAAATAAAACTCGATTTAAAAAAAAGCAATTTGAACTTCCGGCAGATTGACTCTTTCTTGTTTCTGGCATGTGATCTTACCTGGCAACAATTTAAATCCCAAAAGACGTCATCAGCCTAAAAACTGCCCAAACGGGCAAGAGTCAATCTGCCCAAAAGTTCGACTTGCAATTTTTTTTTAAATTGAGTAATTTGCCAAAACTCAAAGTTTTGATTAAAGTGCAATTTGCGAAAAGGTGGTAATTTTAGAACAATTAAGCAATTAATTTTTTTTTTTAGTTTTTTTTTGGTCAGTAAAAGGGAATTTTATTTCACAAATGATTCCCTCGGATTAGTCGGTCCTTGGACCGGATACCGTGGCATCAAAAAAAAAAGTCACAAATGATTCCAGCTACAAGTTTTTTTTCACAAATTAATATTTTTTTAGTTAATCACGTAAATCTACTCACTGAAGATAGGAAGTCATAGATGCGGGACTCATTCATGGCATCAGTGGCATTCTTCTTCAAGCCCTGGTTTAAAAAGAAAAAACATGAAATGTGGCCAAATACTAATTCAATGACTAATAATTATTATGAATTATAATAATACCAACCGCTTTAATACTCTCTAAATTTATAGTGCCATTTTTGTTTGGTTCCAATTGCCCAAATTGCTCCTTCAAATAGTAAAGCTCATCGACTGTCAATGTTTTTGATAGTGCCTGCAGGAATCCCATCCAGAAAATTACAAAGGAAAAGAAAAAAACCATTGAATGCTTCAAGGGACAGAGAACAAAATAAAGCAATTTCTTCACTCAAAGAGGAGCAATCACACGCTTGCTATATTTTAACATCCTAATTTGGAGGGGTGAAGAGCATTGATTTTGTTACAAACTGGTCAAGTAAAATTTGTTATTCCTATTTAAGGTTCACCAAAGGTCCCAATACATATGCCTGATTTAATATTTATTCTCTGTACTAAATATTTTGGCAAGAAGTACATTATCACCAACTGATTTATCTAATTTTCATTAGAAATGTAAGCTTGGCATACTATTGGGATGACGGGAATCTACCATTTTTCAATAACTGATGTTTAGAATATGATTCAACAGTACATGATATAATTTCACCAGGCATACAATTCATGTGCCTGTAACTTCTACATTTCTCTCAGAAGTAAATTGACATTCTCACAGATTAAGATGTTTTCAACGGCCAATAACCGATGTATACCGTATGATTAGATATTGAAAATATAATTTCACCAATAGTACAATTCATGTGCCTATTGGACAATTTAACATTCTCTCAGGCGTCGATCGACACACTCACAGATGAGGGAAAATTGATTCTTAGTTCTGTAAGTTGCTCTTATTTGATATTTTGGTACGGTGACCGGCTATTAGGGGTGAAACATACGGTTGACCAATCAGACTTTGTCGCGTGGACAAATCAAACTCAGCCACATATCAGCATCAACCGGATGTTTCACCTCATATGCCGTTTACTAGACCAAAATGTAAAAAAATGGAAGTTACAGGACCATTTTCAATTCGTGAAAGTCAACAGGACTAAAAAAACTATTTTCCCCCACAGATTAAGATGAAGGGGAATAAACATTATAGGATTACGCACCCGTAAAGCAGCTTTCCGGAGGGGTGACGAACGCATATAAGCTTTCATGAGTCTAAATATAAGTATATCCAATGGCACTTTGACATCATGAGTATTTCTGATCCATGGATGACCTACAACAGATGGAATTGTAAGGCTTTCAGAATCAAAAAAACATTTCCTTTTCATAAACAAAGAGACTCACAAAGGGCTTGAGCTGCAGTCATTCTTTTCCTTGGATCCTTGTTCAGAAGACGTTTGACAAAGTCCTTTGCATCAGAGGATAGAGTTGGCCATGGTTGCTCTTCATAAGTTGGTTCAGCTTTTACAACGGCCCGAAAGATGCCAGACTCAGTTCGGGCCCAAAATGGACGGCTACCACAGAGCAGGATATATGCTATTACACCAACACTCCAAACATCAGCCTCGGTACTGTAAGCTCGATGTAAAACTTCAGGTGCAACATAATACGCACTACCCACAATGTCATTAAGCCTTTCATCTGGAAAGAATTAAACAAGCATCAGTGTAATGCTTCCTTAATACAGAAAATAGGATGAATACTGAGGGGAATATTGAAATACCTGGTTTAACATAATCTGATAAACCAAAATCTATGGCCTTCAATAATGAGTTCTCTTCCTTGGTTGTAAACAAGAAATTCTGAACCAGTAACAAGCAATACATAAACAAGCCATGAATGACAGGTACAATATAAGAACAAAAGCTTAGGGTATGTTTGATTTGAGATTTAGAGGATTTGGAATCTGAATTTCAAAATCTAGTGGATTTTAAAATCTTGATAAATAGTAAGGGTGTGTGTTTGTTCTGAAATTTAAATGGGGTAGGGATTTAACTTTATGTCAAATTGATGTGTGAGAGTGTGTGGTGTACTTTATTGGAAGTTGCAAAAGTGAGAATAAAGGGTGTGGAGATCAATAGAATAAGAGTGAATAAGAAAACCATATTTTCATTAATGAGTCATTGGAGAGAGAGTGGTGTAGAAAAAAAAATACTCCAGCATTTATAGGGTTTAACGTTATATGTATGGGTGGGTGTATGGGTTTTCAGAAAACCAGATTCTAAAATCTCTAAATACAACCAGATTTAGATTTCAAAGTCCCAAATCAAACATGCCCCTAGTTATTTACAAATTCAATCAAGGAATAGAAAGTGAAAAGTAACATCATATCAGCTACCCCCACCCACCTCTCTCTCTCTCCGAGTGTGTGAGTGTGCATAGGAAACTGTACAACAGTTCCATTTTTATTTTTATTTTCTCAATGATGAATAGATAATCACTGAACAACTTGAACTTGAAATCAGTCACATATTTCTTCCTGAATGATAAAATGTATTATGGCAGTTCATAGTTCATACCAAGGTAGCTGATGCAAAACAACATGACCCAAGGGCTTTCCGCATCAGCCACAGACCAGATTAATAAGCCTTTTGAAATTAAAGGTATGCCTTAAAATCACGTACCTCAGGTTTAAGATCCCGGTGCACCACCCCTTGGAGATGGCAGAATGAAACAGCATTCAGTATTTGTATCATTACAGCCTTTGCATCAACTTCTATATACTTCCCACCCCTGTAAAGAAAAATCTGAATTTATTATGCTGGAATATACGTCCCATTAGATTCCCAGTTAAAAGGGCCAAAAGAGGATATTTTGTAAATTTAATACTTAATTTTCAAAAAATTCAACTAGTACCTTGAAAGTATTCTATCTAAAAGCTCGCCTCCTTCACATAGCCTGAGATATGAAGTCTACAAGTAAAAAACTTGTTCCAAAGAGATATTCCGAAATAGAGCAGGCAAAAAATCAAATCAACAATACAAAGCAAAGCTTACTCCATCACAATGTAAACATTTTCATGATCTTCATAAGCATCATAAAATTGTATTAGATTGCTATGCCCCGTCAAAGCTCTCAATATTTTCACCTCCTTTCTTACATCTTCAATGGCGATAGGGGTGGTCATCTGGCCAAGGAAAGCACTAGTACATTAGAGGAATAGTTTAATGTTTTGATTGGAAGAATATCTAAAATTCTATGATGGAGTAAAAGGGTTGGAGAAACAAGAAAAAACAATAAAAATATATAAAAGGTTTTACAGCATTAAATCATGCTCAAGCAACAATTATCGTTTCCCAGATTCTATGATCCCTAACGACGTAAATGTGATACGAATAAGACTCTAAAGCTAAACCATAACTTAGCCCACAAGCAATAAATCTCACGGGTTGTTTATCAAAGAGCTTGAATTTGAAAGAACATAACTATAAAATAATAAGATAATGTTATAGACCACATCATTTTACATAGTTCAACCAGTATCCTCATGACTTTCTTGCAAAAATACAAATGACAATACAAAGCAAATTCACCCTCAGGCCCCACCACAATACTTCTGAGGTTGATTAAAATTACAGTACTACCATCGTCTACATCCATGAAAATATATTGCACACAAATCATTATGCTTATTCATGCAATTCCGGAATCTAAATCTGGTTCTACCATAGTTTTAAAAGGCACAAGGCGCGCATCTTGTCCTTTTTCACTAAACATTTTTCATATATTTATATGACATATCTGACACATATTGGCCTACAGATTAAAGTTCAGTACCACATAAAGAAAACCAGAAGTCAACTAATGAACCTTAGAACTGATGTAAACATGAAAAAATATCAAATGTAGCAAAGTCAACAATTAATCAATAGTCTAGTTCTCATTTTCATCATAAATAAAAAATTGTAGCAACAGAGATAAAATCCATAAAGAAAGAAGGGGAAAAGAACCTAGTGTATAGGGGCAATAGTGTTGTTTCTTAGTTTCTCCTTTCTTTACCATTTTTTTGCTTAAACCCTAGGCCTAAATTCAACATTGTTTTCTTGTTTATGAGTTGCCTTTGTCTTCTTTTGAGTTGTTTTTTGGCAGAAATGATTTTTTATTTCAAACTTTTTACACAAACCATGTTTTGGGGTGAAGAAAATCTGAAAAGGACACAAGAGGTGTGCCGAAGCACACCTGAAAAAGTGTGTCGAGGTGCGCCTTAAAATCTGCACCTCACTAAACACAAAAAAGGCGCACAACCTATAGCCTCAAGCGCCTCACGTCTTAGGCGCGCCTTTAAATCTATGGGTTCTACTTTGAGATTTTATGTTTTAAAAAATCCAATAATTCACCAATACAAATACCTATAACACTATAAAGCACCATTTTTATTCCCACTCTTATTTTATATACTCCCTCCGTCCCAATTAGATAGGCATGTTTGACTTTTCACAAAGATTAAGAAATTGTATTGGGAAGACACATTAAACAAGTAAAATTTCTATTATAGCCCTATTTAATGAATGTTATACCTTTTAATGTAATTAATGCATAGGGTTATATTAGTAAATGAATTAGAAAATATTACTCTATATGGAAACAAGCTTATTTAAATGGGACATCCATAAAAGGAAAACAAGCATATCTAATTGGAATTTGGGACGGAGGGAGTATCATTTTTAGTACATTTTATACTCACTTTTGCAACTTCCAATAAAAACCATTAATTATTATACAATCATTCAATTATTACAATTACAATAAACAATAATATAATAATACAACATCAAACTCTCTTACACATCAATTTGATATAAAGTTAAATCCTACCATATTTCAATCCCGAAACAAACAACACATCATTACTATTTATCAAGATTTTGTTAAATCCCAAGTCCAACATACCCTTATGCTTAGAAAATCTACCACAGCACAGGCAGTTTCAAAATATATGCTAATATAAGGTGTCATAAAACACTATTTCCCCTTTTGATATGTGGTCCACACCAATGCCATCGTCTAAAATATATCAACTTGTATACCTAACTACTTGTTTCAGTTAGTTCACTATTATAAATTCACCTTTGTAGTCCCCACCTGATGTGCTGAAAGTGGAAAGAGTAAGCAGCTTGGAAGAGAGGTTAGGTTATTACTTGAGTTTCAAACCTCCCTTTTCTTAAACTGGAATATACCCATTATAAAGAAAATGTCAAAATATGCTGAGCCATTTCTATACCTAAGCAACAACAATATAGTCATTTCATCATCACCTGCTATACATTGACGTGCAAAGCTGGTATGCTCAGTCAACAATCATTCTCATAAACTCAAATTCAAATGTATTAGAGAACTGGCATTCTTTCAGAAATTGTCCAATAAAATAAAATCCAATCAACTGATTAAAACTCAAACCTGCAGAACTTTTCTAACACTTGGAGAGCCAATCGCATACAGTCAACCGCAAATGACAACCTCCAAACTATTAAACTGATATTCTTAATTCTTGCAGAAATTGTCTAATGAAATAAAATCCAGTCCACTTATCAAAACCCACTTTTGCAGATAACAAAACTTGAAATAAATAAATAAAATCAACAAAGGAAATGAAGGTGGACCTTTTCTTCGATAGATCAGATATTATTTAATTCAACAACTAATCCTATAAACAAAGAATTAGCATCAAGATCAAGCACTGGATCAATACTATACAACACGATACTGCAAGAAGTGAAGAAAACGTCAAACCTTTGTTTTTGGAATGACCTTGACTGCAACTTCCTGGCCTTTGAGCTCCCCTTTCTTGAACTTGGCCCTACACGTGTACCCAAAATGTCCTCTCCCCACTTCCTCCCCCACCTCATACTTATCATAAAACTTCTTCGAAAACCCGAAACTCTTGTCCAAACCTGCTGCTTCTGGAACCTCCTTACCCTCCGGTATCGTCGCTCCATTCGGCTTCACGGAGCCATGCCGCCGCGCGAGTACTGCCTTGATGTGCTTCGCCGGAGACGGGGGAGGAAACGGCCGCTTGAAAAACCTCCGAGGTGTTCCACTCCCCGGAGCCGGAGATCTCGCCGGAGACTTCTTCGAGAACAGATAGTGAGCTGGACTAGGGCTGTAGAAAGGAAAAAACAGCGATTTCTTACCTCGATTCTCCTCATTCACATTTTCCCCCTCGGAATTCTTCCCATCTCCATCATTATTACAATTATTATCAATTCCCGCCGTATCCGGGTTCTCTTGAACAGCTGCTGTTTTGATTTCAGTTGATACGTGTAAATTGGGTTCTGGAAAGGGTTTGGGTTTGGAAGCACACGCCCCCATTTTCTCTCACTTGCTTACAGAAATTAACAATCAAAATGGCGATAATAATGCTTCTGTACTCGTCGTCTCCCCAGGCCGGAGCTGAATTTCTGGTTCAGAAAACCTGAATTTTCAGAATTTTGAATGCATTGAGTGAAGAGTGAGAAGGGTTTTTTGAAATTGATGTTGGGGAGTAAGCAAAAGGGATCTAATGAGGGGAGAAGATTATAAAAGATGGGGGATATTGACTTTGGGCTAAAAAGAAAAAGGGTTTTGAAACGAAATAATTAAAGATGATGAATGTGGGGGCAGGTTGTACCATGTGGCATGGAGCCTGCATTTATTTATTTTCAATTTATGTCTTCATTTGCCCTATAAAACAAATTAACTTTTGAGTTTTGAGTTATTATGTTGTGTGAGTTGGTGTTATTAACAAGTGTGGACAATTTAGGAGAGTCAAATTCTTGACAAAAAAAATATTACTTTAATGAATTGATTGGCAAAATGTTTTATGATAAATTTAGTATACTCAATTCAGGTGATTTTTTTACACACATTCTTATGTGTTAATATGGAAGAAGACATAAAATTTGTGAATCACTCGTGTGTCAATTTAGTCGGGAGTATTGTCACTGAAAACTATGTATTCATAAGAATAAGAATGAGAGTTCATCTAACATGTCTTCATGATAAAATGTTCGGAGTAATCACTAAAAACTCATTCATCTTAATGAGTCATAGTCATAGAGTCATTGTTGTACAAATTTCAATTCCTATAGCATAATGACCAATGATGATGAGGATCTTACCACTAATGAAAGAAAACGACTTAATATCAACTTTATTGATATGAACACTCTATATATCAAATCATCTCTGATGTTGTAATGAGCATGACTTATCACTACGCCACTGCTGAGGAGATATGTGATACTCTTGCACTGATGTGTGAAAACATTGACAAAATCAAAAAAAATAAATTGGCAATGGTTGTGCAAAAGTATGAGCAGTGTACAATATGGAGCTAAAAATGAGTTCATTAATAAACTTGATGTTAGATTCACTAATATTATGAACGATTCTCTTGGAAAAGTATACTCAAAGAGAGAAGTTACTCTCAAAATCTTAAAGAACCCAACTTCTAGATGGGATGTTTGTTCAGCAACAATGTAAAATACTAAAGATCTTTCTAACATGTTTATGCGACAAGTTTTTTCAAAGTTGAAGGCATATGAGTTTGATCTTAACAGAAAAAGACATTGATGAACTACCGATTGTGTTCATATATCTCATGATAATATACCAATTATGTTCATATATCTCTAAAAATATTAGGAAGCATTGCTCTTAATTATTTTAACGTATTGATAGCAACTTTTCCTTGCAACGTAGGGTTTGACCAAGGATAAAAAAGTAAAAAGAGAAGGTAGGGTTTTGCCTAACGTTCGTCGTTCCTTCGATCATAGTCATCTCATTATGTCTTTAAATTATCAAATCTCTTCTAAGTTTAGAGTTCAGATTTCCTCTCCTAAATTGAGAGTCTGATTACTCTCTCGAGTTGATATTCTTTGTTTTTTTTTTTTCATTTCTTTGAATCTTCTCAGTTTTGTCTTGTAAAATTAATTGTGCGATGCCAAAATTGTCAATAGTTGACAATGAGATTTCATGTTTCGGTGAATATATAGTGAAGATTGAAAGATCAATTCATTTTCTGCAAATTATGGAGTTTTTGCCAATCATGAAATTGTGAGGGCGAGAGATCAAAGTCTTTTTTTTTTTAAATTACAACTTCACCTTATGACTCTACCTTCATTGAACACGCAAAAGAACGATAAAAATTGAGAAGTGATTGTGTATTTTGTCTTTTCAATGATGACATCGTTTTGATAGGACGCCTGAGATTTTGTCTACCCCTCATTACTATGTCGAGCCCTCCAATTATTATGGATAACCTTTTCAATGACTTTTTCATAGATCTTGTTCTTGCACTTTTTTAAATTATAAATTTCTTTTTGTATAGAAATAATAATTTACCAATTTGTTTTGTCTTTCTCATATGCTCATCCAAATTGAGATGCATGTTTTGTTTTTCCTTTGAAAATATTAAATAAAATACTAATAAAAAAAAGTTTCTAAATTGAATATTCTAAGAATTGATCTAACCAAATTGAATCCTCAAATTCAATCCACACCGTGTTTAGACTTTGACTGCTCAGACGTGGATCTGTCTGGTTGACCTTCCGATTGAGCTTTGACAACCTATGATTCTTTCTACAACGATCTCAGCTGTTGACATGATTGCTAAGATAGACAGACACACCTCGACGAAAACGATGGCTCAATATGCTAGAATCTTGATTGAAGTGGATATGAAGCAACTTCCTCGAAAGTGATTGGTGTTGGAACGTGGTGATCAGTCTGTGATTGTGGAAGTAAGTTATGTGAGGCTTTCAGAGTATTGCAGCCACTGTGAGATTGTTGGACACATGATTGTCTACAGCCATAAGGGGAAGGTACCTTCACCTCGTGACGCGGGTCGACGTGGTAGGAGTAAAATTTGCACCATCACAAAGGCCGAAATAGGCCTGCCCCTTCGGACCTCTGCTCGACTTCACCTCATGCGCCCCCAACGGATCGCCCTCTTCAGGCGGGGGATCCTAACTCGACTATCGTGGCCACTTCGGTCTCGGTGAGTGACACATTCTTAGACCTCTCTATCGACTGCATGTATGAGTACGTCCTCAAACAACACCCATGAATTAGTGGTGGCTAACCTTACCGCCAAAGATGCTTTTGATCTTGCTCCTGCGGTTGTTCTTCGCTCTATCTCGAAGAAGTCCGAAGGCCCCCGTTTGATCGGGGTGGGTGTATCGTTACCACCCGAAAGTGTTATCGATGAGTTATATGTTGCCTTCACTATTGACTCATGGACAGACTTCACCAATGAATTGCATTTTGTCGCCTCGTATAAGGGACGATGGGGTGATGATTTTGATCCAACGTGAGTCCTTTTGAGAGTCGAGGTTCATTTATGTTTTCGATCATTTTAGGTTTGATTTGTTAATGTTTTGGTTGGTTTAGAGAGATGTACATTTTCTCCTTGTCCCGGATTATATCATTCATGAGAATTTTTCTGGAGAAGGTTTAATGGCGTCCCAATGAGGATTTTTCTGGAGAAGGTTTAATGGCGTCCCAACATTTGATTTGACTTGTGAGTTGTGAAGTTATGACTCTAGTTTTTTTTTTAATATATAGTTTCTATTTGCCGAATTGAATATTTGAATTCAATTACGGAGTATCATTCATTTTCAGTATAATTCGATTCAATTGAATGATTTTTTATTTATTTTTTTGTTTAAAAGGTGTTTGTTTTTATTTTTCAATTCTGCTCTATAACTAAACCAGTCCCATTTGCACACCTTGTTATGTTATATATAGTTCTTATTTTTTAAAATGTTAATTCCAGACACACTCAATTTTTTATTTATTTTTTTAAATTCCAGTCAACTAAGTACATGTAAATTTGAAGAGGATGGGTCTCCATGGTATAATACAATTGTTGCCCTTGAATTACAATTTTGATTTGATTTTAATATGATGAATCGAAAATTTACATTCAATTGCATACAAAAACTTGTCAAAATTAAAATAATAGAGGCAATTACGTTGCTAAACAACAATATTCGCATCTTTTAAATTCCAAATGCTAATTTTCCCGTAGGAATTGTGTATTGTACATTTGTACTACATTTCCTTTGCTTGATTATGTTCGCTAGTATCAACAATTGTTTTGACTTGCCAAATTAATTATTTAATTGAAAAATCAACGTAGCAAACACATCTTTTAATTAATTTAAAAAAGAAAAAATAACAACTCCATTCACATATAATTGACTTGTGTTGTTAAAATATTTTCATGACATAGGTGCTAACGTACGTATGCTTCAGGCTTTTGAAATTAACAATTCACAATAAATGTGATGGGTCAAGTTAGGTGCCCAAACAAATATCCTCAGCCGTTCATCATAATTTTTAACATCAGGATTCAATAATTTTTTTCTTTTAATATCTTAATTATACAAGTAGTAAATCGACAGTACACGCATAAGAATTTGAATGAAAGTATAAAATAATTCGTCTCATATAACTATTTTAAGAAGTAAATTTTAGCAGTATATACAAACTTTGTATTTTCTAACAATGTAAGTAAATTATAATGACAACAATTTTATAAACATGACTAATGATAATTATGCATGTACATTTCGTGTGTGTTTCATATACTGTCCATATTATGTAAATATTTAATGCTTATTTTAGTAAGTTAATGACTTGCATATATATTTTAATATGTACAATGTGCTATAATGTTTTGTATATATAGGTGTATTGAGCAAACGTCTGAGTGTTAATAACAATGTTCCTAGTTTAAAATTACTTCTTCTAACATCTGAAAAATAAATTCATTAAAGTTATTACTATTATTTTTTGAATATATATATATATATATATATATAAATATATATATTTTTTAAACAAAAACGACGAGCATAAGAAGTGCTCAAGTTTAAAGAGATACATAGTACAACCAAGTAGAATTGTTATTCGAGTCGAATCGAGTGCTCAAGTTTAAAGAGATACATAGTACAACCAAGTAGAATTGTTATTCGAGTCGAATCGAGCTGCTTATTCGTTTAATAGCACTACAACCAAGCAAATGTAGTGAAAACCTAAGAACAATAAACCAGCAGGCAGCAACCATCCCTCTGATGCTAATTAGACACTACGACTTTAAACATAATTTAGGTTTCCTTAACCATTCCGGCATTATGATGTAGTATAAGTGGCATTGCAATTTTTTAATAAACGAGAGCATTCGAAAAAGTTTTGAAGTTTTGGGGAGCCGAAGCCCGATTTTGGCAAGCGAGTACACTTTTTCGAGTGGAAACGATGTTACGAGTCAAACTCACAGCTGTGAAGTGTGACACTTTTTGACCAAATTCCATCGTTTGAGAGGTCAAAAATGCGTTTTATTATTTTTTGGGTGTTATTTTTGCAATTTTCAAATTTTTTTTGTTTTTTTGTTTTTTTTTTTTTTGTAATTTCCTAATTCCGTACAGATTTTCGTTTTTATTCACTTTCCAAACATTTTGGGAGCAGTTTTGAAGATTTTAATATATATTATTGAAGGCCAAAGTCTCATGTGTACCCAAGTACACGGTGTACTTGAGTCGACCGGCAAAACTTTGACTCTTTTTTTTTCGATTTTTTTTGTTGAAAAAGTGTATGTTATTAGTATATTGAAAAGTGTATCTTTGTTTTTTTAATGAAAAGTGTATGTTAATACATTGAAAAGTGCAACATTGTTTTTAATGAAAAGTGCACGTTATTATAACTGAAAAATGTATGTTATTATAACTTAAAAATGTATATATATTAATGAAAAATGTATGTTATTATAATTGAAAAGTGTATGTTATTAAAACTGAAAAAGTGTATGTTATTATAACTGAAAAATGTATTTATATTAATGAAAAATGTATGTTATTATAACTGAAAAGGTGTATGTTATTATAACTGAAAAGTGTATGTTATTATAACAGAAAAGTGTATGATATTATAACTGAAAAGTGTATGATCTATTAATGAAAAATGTAAGTTATATATTAATGAAAAATGTATGTTATTATAACTGAAAAGTGTATGTTAATATAGTTTAAAGGGTTAATTGCGAAAAAAATCATTACATTTGATTCAGTTGTAATTTAATCTAAACCTTTAAAATATTGCAATTAAATCATCAACTTTAACATTTGTTGCAAATTACACTTTCGGGCAGCACACATCCTGCCCCAATCTGAGGTGGCAATAGATTTTTTTCAATTAAAAAATAAAAACTCAAATAAATAACAAATCAAAATAAATAAAGAATTAAAATACTAAAATCCTAAAACAAAAATATAACGTGGCAATATATCCTTTTTCGATTAAGAAATAAAAACCCATTTAGATAACAAATCAAAATAAATAGAGAATTAAAATACTAAAATCCTAACATAAAAATAAGATCTTGAGATTTCACTCAAAGAAACAATTCCTAAAGATGAACCTAGAAAAATCCTATCTTCATCCATACTCATAAATCATCGAACACGAAATAACATAGATCCGGGGGATATGAAATGGAATGGATGAGTTCTTCATCAAGTCATAAACATCCAAACTATTAAAAGTCACTGGACATTGATTTCATAACCACTGTGTAGTAGTAGTAGGCAATAAAATGTCAAACGATTAATGAAATAGATGAGTTATAAACCCTCCAGAACCTTCTATCTGTGTTCTGAGTTCTTTAAGTTATTGAAAATTATTAAGAGTTAATTTTCAGTATCTTTTTTCACTAGGGCTCGATTTGGGGGAAATGAAATTAGAATCATTTTTTAAAGGGAAAATTTAAATTGGGAGCAGTAACACGTATGGGTGATAAAGATTAAGATTTAAAAAAAAAATTATGAGCATTGATGAAGAACTCGCGTGAAATAAAAAGAGGGAGGGTGAGAAGACATCTCGTGGAAGAAGAAGACTGAGTCAGCCAAATTAATCTCTGCTCTTTGTTTTAGAATTTAGAATTTGAATTCTTTAATTTATTTTGATTGTTTATGTATTTTTTTTAAATAGTATTTTTTTTAATAATAAAAAAAAAATCAATGGAAGGTCAGTTTAGGGCACAAGAAGCTAGTGCTGCCCAAAAGTCTAATTTGCAAAAAATGTTAAAGTTTGTGATTTAATTGCAATATTCCAAAGGTTTAGACTAGATTGCAACTCAATTAAAGGTGGAGATTTTTTTCCCATTTAACCCTAATTTAAAATATTATTGAAAAATGTAATTTTTTTTTAAAAAAAATCGAAAAAAAAAAGTCAAAATTTGATCGTTGATCGGACTAGCTAAGGTCCGCTCAAGTACACCGTGTATTTGAGTGTACAAGAGACTCACCCTTATTGAGTTCTTTCTTTTCTCAAGATTTGAATATTCGTTAAATCAAAGTTACTTATTTATTCGTTCTTTTGATTCACGCACGCTGCATCACATTCCCTCAAAATAACTGAACAAATACCTTCATTAGAACGAAGCCAAAGCCACTATTGATTTTAACTCTCCACACAACGTCTTTAATAATGATCTAAGATGATTCCGAGCTTTTCCGATTTACCAAACAACACCATTCCAAAAAATATAATACATCTAGAATATTGTAATGTATTATAAATTGAGATGAAAAATATGAAAATAAAATGGTGTTTGTACTTTATTATTTTTTATATTTTGAGAAACATGTTTGTACTTTATTAAATTTTAAGGAATTTTTTTACCGTTTAATATTTTACGTACCTTGGCCTTAATTTATTAATAAAACTTATGTATAATTAAAGTTAAGAAAAAATAAATGTTTATTTTGATAAATACATATTAAGTATAATACATGTATATAATAGGAGATCCCAAAAACCTAGGGGGCTCGAATGGTCACCATTTTCGCTCACCTTAGGGGCACCCCTGATATTGATAGGAATAAGCAAAAAAAGATCGAATTTTCAAATCAAGTCAATAATATTTGATTAATTAAATTCGGGTAATTTTATTAAAAAAATGATTTGGTTTATGAAATTCAAAATTTGGCTTATAATCAAAATAACCAATTTGTGAAATATATGAAACTAGAAGAATTGACATAAGATTTATTTATTTTAAATCAACCGAATCTTTACAAGAAACTCCATTTATAGAAAATAGATGGAGAAAACAAGAGTTACAAGAAAGAAGAAGTTATAGTAATTCACCAACTAATTCTGCTTATATATGACTTGCCCTCTTCTTTTAACTATTTGACTCAAACTCTTGATACGATTTAATATTTATGTATGATAATTGTTTTATTTTAATTAGATCTTTCATATATTTACTAATTGAATTTTATATCATATTTATGTATGATAATTGTTTTATTTTAATTAGATCTTTCATATATTTATTAATTGAATTTTATATCATTTCATTTGGATTGTATATCCACAATTATTTATTTTAACCATTTATTGTTGATATGTTTAACTTAATTGCAAATAAAATCACCCGTTTTTACCATTCAATTTCAACATTTTAAATGTGAAAAATCACCTTTTAAACACCAATAAAATGATCACCCTTTTTTAAATTGGCAAAATCTAATCTCAAATTTTAAATTTTAGTAAACAAAATCTCAAATTCTTCCTCCATAAATTATGGAAAGCCAATGGGAGAGTTTCCCAGTAAAGTTAGCATATTATAATATAAAATTTATTCGATTAATTTTCAAAAAATGGTTGGAAAATGGCGTGAAGATTGAACAACATCCACATGAAGATGTATGTATAAAAGTGTGATCTGATAAAACAAACTGAAAATTCCACACAACATGCCTGAAGCATCCCATTTTGCCCAAATAATGACAACACACCTCGTGCTGTCTCGCACTTCCTTTTTCTAGATCTATATATAAGTTCAAGCTACCCGACAAAAAAACCTATGACCAAACTTACTTAAAATCTGATTTGACTTTACCTATTTAACCAATGAGTCAACTAACATCTTTCCTACACAATTTTCTTCTCTAAAAAGTTTGCTGTGTTTTTTTGGCATGAGATTTAAGAAAAAAAATGTAATGATTAGAATGTTGAGGAATAATTTTGTAATTTTTTATATATAAAGTAAATAAGGTAGTGAATTGGATAGCTGGTCCCAGCCACTCCGTCACCTCTAATACATCTACTTAGGGCCCGTTTAGCTCAGCTTATAAGCTACTTAAAACAGCTTATAAGTTGTTTAAGAGCTTATAAGCTGTGTAAATGTGTTTAGCAAATTTTTTTTTTAAACATCTTATAAGTTGTATAAATAAGCTACTTGAAGCTTATAAGCTCCAAAATAAAAAGTAGGACAACCCCAACTTATTTTTTAGAAACTTATAAGATATATGTAAATTACAAAAATATCCCTAATATTTTTAATTATTTACATGAATATTAATACAAAAAATAACAATTTCATTAATCATAATTTTTTTATTTTCTCTCTCCTCTCTCTCTCCCCCCTTTTCTCCCTTCTCTGTAGCGATTCTCTCTCAAAACCCTAATCCCCAATCGCACGGTCTCTCTCCACCCTAATCGTTCAGAATTGCAGGAGAAGGTTTTGATAAAGACAAATAGCACGCTCTCGGTTCCTCTTCTCTTTTGATAAAGACAAATGATTGTGGCGTGTTGAAGAAAATCCGATTCTCCCAGCGAATCCGCATGCTCAGGCGGCAGCGAATCCCCACGCACAGGTAATAGGCAATCGCACACTCATGCAACAATTGAATCCTCACACCCCCACAACCGCGCCCGCACAGACTATTTCAGGTTTTCAGCTTTATTTTTTGCAATTAAATGGATAGTTTTAGGAAAAAAAATTAAACAATTTTTAGAAAATTTTGCAGATTAGTTCATAACTCAAAGATTAGTTTTAGGAAATTTTGCAGAGACAACAATTAAAGCAAAGTTGTTGTTTAGGAAATTTTAACAAAGTTATCGTGACGTCTATTCATTTCTGAACCATTTTTTTGTATTGACTGTCTTATCTTTTAAAAAGATATTGGAATTCTGTGGTTTCAGTTCTTGTACTGAATTCATGTGTGTTTTTTACTCTTGAAGTTTTCATTGTAGCAAAGCCCTTTAATTTTTGTGCATATAGGTAATATTTTATTTCCAGCAAAATGAAAATCTGTCTGTTGATAATTTCACATTGATTATTAGGAGATGTGCATCACTGAAATTGAGATTTATGCGTAAGGCATTTTTTTTAACTTTTAACGTTGATATGTTTGCTTATATGTAGAATTGCAATTCACCAAATCATATTAAATTGTATTATATGCTGTTATTAATTGATATTTGTGATGTACTATGATGGAAGTTTGAGTTTTCTTTGAACCTAAAAATGTTCTCCACAGAACAAAGAGAACATCAAATGATAAGATTAGTTTTAGACAGGACGAAAACAATTCATGGGGTTCTAAATTAGTCTATTGTAATTCGAACAAGTTGAAGATACTATGCTTTACTGTGTTATGACGCTTTCCAGTTGTAGCTTGAGTTTCATGATCTAGTGTGTAGATAAATGGTCAGTGGCTCAGTGCACCTGAGCTTTTCTACACTGATAGTATTTCCATGATTTTGTGTTTGATTTGCAATATCCATATGTAAATAAGCAAATTTTGCCAAAATCTTCATTGTGGGTAATTGGCAGCACTTCTGGGAAGTGTTGAAGTCAGAAAAATATTCTTCTATGTATGCAATAGAACATGGTAAACATTATGCTAATAATATTATGTATAGGCATCTACACTGTTTTTCCTCATTGTAACCCCCTTATCTTAAATTCTGAACTTTTTAATGTTCTCTACTTTCTATTAGTGTGCCATTAAACTCTGTTAAATTGTAACAGTACTTTGTGGAGGCTGGTGCAATAGCTGTTCGACGTGTCCGTAAGGAAGACCTTCGGCATGTTGCCAAGGCAACTGGTGCAACTGCGGTATATTTCTTTCTCATCTTATTAGGTGCCTGGAATTCTTCGTGTTCTTTGTTTTAGAATGATTGAAATAATAGTTACATCAAAATCCCCTGATAGTTTAAAATCAATTGTAAAGCAGCATTTAGCAAGCATCTAAATAAACTCAAAGCCTGATATTATCATGCAGTCTATCAAAATGAGGTTTCTCTACTATGACACGGTCCTTTTCAACAGGCTGTTCTTGAGAAAAACTGTGCTTCAGCAAGAAATATTCTTTTTTATGATTATTAATGCTGTAACATTTCTGGTTTGGTGATGTCTGTGCTGATTTTTACATTGAAAGACGATGCAAAAGCACCCATGTTTAGGCATTCATGCACTAGCATTTTTGGGCTGTAAACATATTTTGAACTTTTAGTTTTGTAAATCATCTTGATTTTATTATTCATCTTGTGATTTAGAAAAGAGATCTTGACCATAAAAGGCTAGTGTTTTTACTAGACAAGAAGGCAAAAATTGTACTCAAGACTCTTTTTTACTCCAGTCTATAGCTTTTAATTACTGATTTGGTCTCAATGAATTGAAGACTAGGAAGTATCATGTGTAATTGCATGTAAACAGAATTTTAGGGGCAACCTTTCTCTTCCTAATCGTTGCTCTTGTACAGGTTTCCACTTTTGCAGATATGGAAGGAGAAGAAACATTTGATTCTTCTTCTCTAGGATATGCTGATGAAGTAGTGGAGGAACGTATTGCTGACGACGATGTTATTATGATAAAGGGGACTAAAACCATAAGTGGGGTATGAGTTCTGGGTCTTGTAATATTATGATAATATCTTGTTGCCTGTGGAGTTATCTGTCTACTGTTTGTTCAAGACAGTGCTCCGTTTCAAATTTAAATATACGATAAAGTGTCAGTTGTACTTATAACTTCTGCAAAGCATCATGTGAATTGAATTAAAATGGACTTTCTTCAGGTTTCTTTAATACTCAGAGGTGCAAATGACTACATGCTTGATGAAATGGAGAGGGCTTTGCATGATGCTCTATGCATTGTCAAAAGGACTCTGGAATCTAATACTGTAAGGACCTGCTGTTGATTGATACTTTTCGGAAATTGAAAATCTATTTTGTGTTGTTTCTACTTTTCTCTGATTGTTGTGCTTACTATTTCTAGCAGTTTTTCTTTCAATGTATTAGCCTTGTTATATATCCATCATCTTCAAGAATACATTATACATGAGTAGCATTTGTTTGCGGTTATTAGGTTGAGTGTAGGGAGAAAAAAACTGAACCTCTTGAAATGTTGTAAGATTAATCTTTAGCATGAGTCAGTATTCTGGACATGGAAACACAATAGCTAGTGTGAATAAATTAACTCATCTTCTTGAAATTTGGTAAAATATAGGTAGTTGCTGGTGGAGGTGCAGTGGAGGCAGCACTTTCTGTATATCTGGAGAATTTGGCTACAACTTTGGGGTCAAGGGAGCAACTGGCTATTGCCGAGTTTGCTGAGTCCTTTTTAATCATACCTAAGGTAAGGTTCCTCAGTGAATATGCTTTGAATTTTTAGTATCAATGTCATATGTTGTGTCTTTTGCCATCTGAATTGCATTTTGGAATGTTCCTTTCTAGGTGGTTGCTGTCAATGCTGCTAAAGATGCTACTGAATTGGACGAAAAGGGTATGCGACTCAAAACATTCTTGCAGTATTTTGGCTGATATGCCTTATTTTCATATTGACACGCAAAGAGAAATTGTGTTAGCAACTATGGCGATCCACAATTACATAAGGAAAAAAAATATTCTAGACAAGGCCTTTGAGATAGCAGAGAACGAAAATTATGAGCCAAATGTCGAGCATGTTAGAACATCTGTGGGAGCTTCTAATGTGGAAGACGTAATTGGTCATCAGAACACCTACTGGATGGCAGTGCGAGATTCAATTGTTGTGGAAATTGCTAAGCAAAGTTGATAATCTTGAATTCGATTAATAGGTGATGGTAATTATTATTTAGTATTTGAAGAATTTTGTTTAACAAAGTTTATGTGCTTGCGCGTTGTAAAGATTTTTTTTGTTGAATTTAATATATTTTTAGCACTATTTTAATCAAAGTAAATAGTTTTGCTTTTTTTTTTAGTTATTATTTTGGTTTAGATAAAATAAAAAAATCAAATTTGAATTTATTGAATTTATATTTTAAGATTTTGTTAAGTAGTAACAAAAAAAATCCAAATTTAAAAAATTAAAAGATTAGATTTTAAATTGTTTAGTACTCCAGTATTTATTAAAAAAAAACAAGAATGATAATAAATTCAAAAAAAGTTGCGTTAACAAATTTTGTTTAACAAAAAAAAACTATTTGCATTTTTCGAGAAAAGAAAAAATGAAAAGACTATCTAAAATTATTGCGTTAACAACAGATTTTGTTTTTAAAAAATTGCATTAACAAAAACATGGAGTAAACATGTCCTTTTTGGTAATTACAATACTAAAAATAGCTTATAATGCCAAACACATCATCATCTTATAAGATTGTATAAGAATTTATAAGTTCAATTAGCCAAACACTTTTATAACTTATAAGCTACTTAAAAATTACATCTTATAAGTTGTTTTAAGAGCTTATAAGATGTTATAGCTTATAAGCAATTTAAAATAAGTTGAGCCAAACACCCTCTTATTATATTAGTATTTCTTAATTTCCGTGTTCGGAGTTTATGAGGAGTTTTCCCCGGGACGAGGGAGTAAAAGGCTAGTCATAGGCGCAACTTTTGTAAATGTGAACTTTCGAGTGCAATGTATAATCTGTTCTATTTCCACTTCAAGGAGATACAACAAATAAGGAGAATAGATAATGAATATGTATGCAATCCCCCAAAATGCTCATAATATGAAAAAGAATCCGGTTTATCATTCTAGTTGAAACCTTGGGGGTATTTGCAAACCATAAGACCATGTTTATCAGACGGCCCCAAAACACTAAATACCCAAAAATAAATTAAAAAAATCAAAGCAATAAATCCTGCAACGCCCCCATGTCTTTCCATGACATGGAGGGTGTTGACAAACCTTTCCCACACACTTGTCACTCCACAATTGGACAGTCAAATATTATTTTTTTTGATAAATTTTATAATATTATTAATAATATATATATAATTGTCTATAAATAGAGATCAATATTAATAAGTTTTGTATAATCCACAATCTCATATTCTCTATATTCTCTTCTAATTTCTTTTGCTCTAAATTTTTACTCTATTGTTATAATTTATAAATTATGAATACCAAATAATTTAATATATTTCTTATATCTTTTAAATATAATAAAAATATATTATAGATAATATGTAACTAACAAATAATGGAGTAATAGATTGTGTATGTGAAGGAGGGAGAAATGAATTATTTATTAAGATGTTGAATTATGAAAGATTGTTGATACATATGGTCTATAAGAATAAGGGGAGCATCGCTTGCTTTAAGAAATCCATTTTCACAACTTTTGAAAATGAGTGATTTTAGAAGTAAATACTTGAGTTTGCAATCAATCCTCGAGCAATCGAGCAGAGGGACTAGCCAGAGTTTCTGTCCCCGCCAAATCCAGACTCAAGAAATCCCGTCTGGTTGAGGTGACTCACATCCCCCCATGATTTAATACTCCACTCATCTTCACCCGACACATGAAATACATTAATTGCAGTATTCAGAACTCTCCCGGTGGAACGAGCATGCGGAGAAGCCCTTCTATGAAGAGCTCTGATCGTGCCTCCATGGGAGACTACGACCACTCTCTCCCCTGCTGCATCAAATTGAAATTAGGATGATTCTTCAACTTTTTCTAATCATGGAAAATTTGAAAGGATTAATTACCATTTATCGTCAATTGCATTGGATAACAACAAATCAAACACAATTGGAACTCCCTCCTCTTTCCCGAGTTCGACGCCTAAACACAGTATCGTGTGATTTATCCTACGTTCGCATTATGCAATTCAACACCACATTAAATCATACAGTAGAATATTGTGATTTATGGCCTAAAAACGTTGGTACTCGGGCAAGAGGGGGCCTAACCAGAAGTTTCAATTGCAAAAAAAATTAAAATTAGTGTTTGATTTGCTATTTTACCATTGTCTAGAATCTAGATTAACTGCAATTAACACAAAGATTGCAAATAAGCCAATTTTATAAGCGTGCACCTTTATGTTTCTTTGCGATCATGTCCAAAGCTGATGTGCAACGCTCGTATAGTTGATTAAAACTCTCTCCGCCACCCTGCATATGTTGTCATTAGCTATAAAACTTTTCCCAACACTGGCAACACACACAACTCCAAGCAGAGTATACATTAGACATCATACTCTACGCAATTTTCATACAATTTTCATACAGATGCAGTGATGCTAATATAGCTATATGTAAATAACATCACTGATTCAGGGTGTATTTGCAATCACTGTGGAACAGTGAAAATCACTTCTCAGATCTAAAATAGGGCTGCTTCTAAAAAAAAGTGCTTCTATCTCCCCACTAGAATTTGAAAACACCCCCTCACTGGACACATAATTTATGAAAAGCAAGCCAACAGCTTGAGTTGAAGAGAACGTTTGATGTGTTTCCATATATGGTACTCAGTAGCATGATTCTTGGTTGAATTTTTAAAAATTATTTAGTGTTGGGAGTGTTTGAAAACGAGTAAGATATGATTCTACAATTTTCTTAATGTATACATTAGTGTGTGAATTTATATGCTAAATAATGTAAACATAAGTAAATATATGATTATTTACATGATGCACCATTACATAAGTAAACCATATGATCTACATCATAAATATAGAAGTCATGATTCTTAATAGTTTCACGCACATGTGCTCACACTGATCACATAAATACTTATATGTCGATTATATGTTTTTGCATATGCATACAAACTCGCACTTTTATTAATACAAATTCTAAAAAAATTACTAAAAACTCTCACATCACACTTTTTATCCAGAAGAAACTCATCCAAACACTCTAATTTCATATTAATTTTTTTTTTCTTTTCATAAAAATCGATTCTCCAAAATGACGTGGCTAACAAAGCACAACACCAGTTACTCATTCAAATCAAAAAAATATTTTAAAGGCTAGCCGTGGGGTTTTTCTATTCACTTCTAATTGACTGACCAGGAATAAAACCATAATGGTAGTTTTATGAAAGAATGGGTAGTTAATTATTTTGACTAATTGATCCTTATCATAGGTAGGCCATAAATCTCACTTGTGTAATGTTAGCTAGATTTGAGAGTAGAGCAAGCAAAGTATTAACTTCTGCACTATCATTCCAAAAAAAAAAAAAAAACAAGTATTAACTTCTGCACTATCTTTCCAAAAAAAAAAAAAAAATACTGCACTATGGGTTTCAGGGTCAGTTCTTCTATAATTTCCTTCGGAGGTTTGGAATGGTGGTGGAATTTAACTATTTAAGCTGTCCAACAATTTTAATATCGTAGCATGAATTGAATGGATACCAAGGGATTCACTGCGCTTGCAATGGAAATAAATCCTGTTGATGTTGGAATAGGTGTTTTGTTTAATGATCCAACACTTCAGTCAAGTGTTATGCTAAATGTTTCCAACACCTAAGACAACATCAGAATTTGCCCTTTCTCCTTTTACTAACTCCAATCTTACACATGTTGCTTAGTGATGTCCCTAATGCAGGTAGAAGACGTGGCCAACACCCAGGTCAAGCAGATGCATAGAAGTGAGAAATTACTAAGCATTATTAAACAAGGACCTAAAAATGTGGAGATGTGAAGGGAGGTTACCAAAACCGCTTGATCCAATGGCTGAGATGATCAAGGGAATTGAAGGCAGTTCGTCTACAAGTCTATAAATAGAGAACACTGTCTTCAATACAAGACACACGAGAAAGAAAGCTAAACGCAACTATTAGTCTATTGAATGCACGACGCTTCTAGTTAGGAATATTTTTGTTCTTTCTTGTAGATTTACACACTTCTATAAACCCGAATATTTGTGTGTTAAATCATTGTCTTATTTACTAGAGTTTTATGTTAGATCTATGAGGGAGATAGTTTCATAGATTCTAGTAAAATTTTCAAACTCATTCGAGTTGTAGTTGTTCAAAACCTCTAAGAGGTTGTTGATTTGTTTCAATAATATTTTATTAATATAGTGATTCGTAATCTACGCAAATTTTGAATAATTCCATTTGCAAAGTGTTATTTAAATTTCCGCTGCTCAAATGTTGTCTGGATAGTGCCAACACAACAGACAACACTCTGTATACACTTGCACGCACACTTTCAAATCCAAAAAAAAAAAAAGGGAGCTCAGTGCGTCTTGATATACAAACAGAAACTCACAAGCAAAGAAGTAAACCTTTAATAACCAAGTAAGATTTTCAGGGAGACGTGGGATTGGAATACTCCATAAAATAAGGGTATGTTCAATTAATCCTATAAATACCATTTTTCTACACCACACTCTATCCAATGATTCATTAATGCAAATATGGTTTTTTATTTATCACTTTCAGACAATTTATTCTCACCTTTGCAACTTCCAATAAAACACACTAATTATTACACAATTTTTCAATCATTATAATTACATTAAAAATTCAACATTTGACAATAAAACATCACACACTCTTACACATTGATTTGACATTAAATTAAACCCTACTCTATTTAAATCTCAAAACAAACACACATGAGACATCATTATTCATTACTGTTTTATCAGATCTTGAAATCAACTGGATTTTGAAATCTGAATTTCAAAATCCTCTAAATCCCAAATCAAACATACCCTAAAGTATTAGATATACATCTTCAAGAAGCTTAATAAACATGTGATGTTGGCTATCAAAGTTTGTAAAAGCACAAGTCATGCATGGGAAATGCAAAGAGCAACAGCATTGCTCAGTATGCGTTTGTGTGTATGTTTCAGAGAGAGAGAGAGCATACTGGAATTTCTTCATCTTCTCGATTAGATACAAATGATCTATGAGCCACCGGATTAACTTTTGCAGCTTCGTGAAAGACAACACCTTGGAGGTCTCCAAGATGTCTTTCCCTCAAGCCTGCATCTTTAATAACCTGTTGGGCAACATGGGTCATTCGGGACCAAAATTAGTACTGTTAACAGAAGCCACATATTAAAGGAACATATGAGATGTTGTCTAAAAGTTGAAAGATGCTAGTCTTCCACAACTAACAAGTGTGCCCCATATTAATAAGGGTAACAACTGAGCTATATGGAACTTGAAAGCAAAACATATCCAAAGCCACCTTCGGAAGAACTAAAACCAAAAAAAAAAATTAGCATAATGAGAACTGAAGCATAAATGACCAAAAATTAAGACTAGCTATTTAAATTAGTCTTGTTAAATTTCATGATCTACCAAAGTGATAGAGCCTTGCACATCTATACTTTGCAGTGAGCACTAAAAAATAACATAATACGATTCCATTAATTCTAATAAAAGCATGTTAGACTAAAAGGGATAAAAAGTGATACTCCATAAAACTTGGTATAAGAAATAGACTGCGGGAACTGAATAAGAAAATAAAATGAATAAAAATTAAGGTCGTAATATAAATATTATACTGCATTTTATAAAGAAACTGGTTTCACCAGCTTATCATCTTAGCGCAGTGAATTTTAACACACCTTGCATGGGTTTAATTTAGATCAAAATTAGCAATGATTAGCTATAAGATGTTGCTGACATCATCAATTAGTTCAAAAAGATAAAAGTAATGGAATACAAAGACAATGTTGAAACAAAATTCATACCTCAAGTACCCCACATCCTTTTGCTATTATCTCAGCAGTGTCAAATGCTCGTTTTAGGTCAGATGAATATACTGCAGAGATTTTAGGCTCCCGTGAAAGCCGGTCAGCCACCTTCAGAAAGTAATAGCAAATTCAGTTAGCCACCTCGAGCAAGTAATAGCAGAGTTCAAATATCATGCTTGCTGCCTATAGTATTAGTAAGGTGGAGTTTGCAAACTCTATAAAGTGAGGCAGAATCCCTTTTTTCAAAAAAGCTACTTCTCATAGATTTTGAAAAAAAAAAGTGATTCTAGAAGCTGTTTTTAGTATTCACAATAAATTACAGAATCACACATACTGCAACTGCTTGCTGTCGCCCAACATCATTCAAGTCCACATCCAGGTGCCCCTATCATACAACACAAAAAACTAAAATAATTATGATAACAATAAAATTGGTGGCATTATTTACAGCTGAATCTGAAAGTGCACAAAAATATGACAAAATTCCATGGGATGAAAGGCATTAGGGGGGGGGGGGGTAACATTTGCAGTTCTTTTTTGTCACAATATAGAATGCAAAATTGGTCTAAACATTTAAAAATCCTAAAGATTGATGACTAATTCTCAACATGTCTATTAATTATAACCCAAAGTCAACAGCAGGAGCAATTTTAATGAACACGTAGTACCTTGCTTCATTTTTCTCATGATTAAAATACCTAACAAGTTTATAGAGAAATTGAAAATTATCACACCTGAATTCTTCTAACAGCATTCCATTCCGTTTCACCGTGACGAATTACAATAATCTCCGCATATTTCGGACTAACAGCCTCTGTAGCTCTAACAACTTCAGTGCAATCAAATTGAGCTAATGCAGAATCTCTGGAAGAAATCATGACCAATAACTCTAATTTAGGTGAAACTTTCAATAAATTATTACTACTTAATTTCCTATTTTATAGGACTTAACCTATTTCACTTGAACCATAGAAGAAAGGATTATAGGATCAAAACAAAGCAATTTATGTGAACATGCAAATACACAATACGCAATAGACACAAGCAGCTATCAATCATTGGAATGCCATATTACCACTGCCTGTGAAACAAATTATATAAATATCTACGGACCTTGATTCCGAGTCGGCCATGAAATTGCGATGGATCAAGCTAGTCGAAGATGGCTGAAAAGATCTTGAACGTCTGAAGAACAGCCGATTCAGAGGACGGATAGTGATGTGCGGTGGCGGAAAAATGAAATGTGAGCGCGGAGATTCCAAGCTAACCAGGCTGAAAGCGCTCATGACATGCGAATATAGTGCCGGCCCAGGCCCATTAGTTGGAAGGTTCAGGAATATAAGAAGGGCGCGGCTAAAGGCACCCAAGAATCCTATGAGGACACCCACCAAACTTTTTTTTCATCCAAGAGAGCTTACAAAATGTCAAATATACCCCTTGTGTAAATTAAAAAAAAAAAAAAAGATGAGTACACCCACGTTATATTGAACGAAAAACTCTTCCCCACCACCTTCCCCACCCCAAAAATCTTCCCCCACCACCACCACTGCCCCCAAAAATCTTCCCCCACCACCACCGTAACATCCAAATTACAAAAGAAAACAACTGAAACAGAGCATCCAAATTACAAAAGAAAACAACAGAAACAGAGGTAAAATGTTCAAAAAAAAATAAAAATGAATGTGTTCGAAAATTTTAAGTGAACAAAGGTAAGATGTTCGAAATTTTTTACAAAACAAACCCAATATGTTCGAAAAAAAATCCTAAACAATTTAAATTTGTCCAAAAAAAAAAAAAATCGAACATCTTGTTCGAAATTTTTTCCAAAACAAACAAAAAATGTTCGAATTTTTTTTCAAAACAAGCCCTAGTTGTTCGAATTTTTTTTCAAAACAAACATAATATGTTCGAAAATAATTCAAGAACTTCCAAAACAAACCCTAATTTTCTTAATTTTTTCAAAACCCCCCAATCTTACCTGAAACGAGCGGCGACGGCGTTTTTCTGGGAGAGGAGGGCGACGGCGGCCGCGTCTCAGAGAGGAGGCCGACGGCGGCCGCGTCTCAGAGAGGAGAGCGACGGCGGCCGCGTCTCTTAGAGGAGGCGACGGCGGTCGCGGCAGACGCGGTTTGCGAGACGGAGAAGGGATACGAGGGTGTCGATGGCGGCGCTGCGGTGAATGGCGAACGGCGGCCGCGACAGACGCGGTTTGCGAGACGGAGGAGGGATGCGAGGGTGTCGATGGCGGCGCTGCGGTTAATGGCGAACGGCGGCGAGGGGGTGCCGATGTGGTGGATGTGGAAGAAGGAGAGGGAGAGAGGCAGAGGAAAAAGGGAGAAGGTGGGTTCACTGATTTTTTTTGGAATGAAGATAAGAATTAGGGTTTTATGTAGATTAAGGGTATAGTGGGAATTTCCACGTGGGTGTCCTCATCCGTTTTATGGGTGTTCTCATCGCGTGGGTGTCCTCATAGGATCCTTGGGTGCCTTTAGCCGCGCCCATATAAGAATTGGCCACGGTTAAATGCGCCCATATGTGTTCAGCCTCCGGATGATTTCACCAAATAAGAGTTCACCCCCTCAAATACCATAAATAACCTATTCACTTACCAACAATTTAATATTCATTAAAAAAAAATCTATTGAGTTCACCCAAATTTTCAAAAAAATGTTTTTAGAGAGAAATTCGAACTTTTAAATGTTTGTTTAGTTTTTAGGTCGTGATATATATATGTTATATGTATATTAGTTTAGGTATTCTTTATAGTTCATGAAAAGGTTAGGATTTATAATTTTTTTTTTCAAGTTTCTACATTTTAAAATATATGTTATTTGTTGTTTAATAGTTGTTATTGAGAATGATTTTATCTATCAATCGTTGATTAAACTTGATTTTTGCACAAAACACGAGATGAGGGAGACAAAACGGCGAAACAGATGTTTTTGTACCGATTCGAACCTGATTGGCCAAGTTCCGTGTGAAAACTCGAAACTTTTGGGCGAGTTCTATGAAGAAACTCGACAAAAAGTTATGAGTTTCTACTGTTTGAAACTTTTTCCCGAAAATGTACACATTATGTGGAACTTTTTTTCAAAAAAATCTCACAAAACTTGCGAACCAGTGCTGAGTTTTTTGCAAAACGCAAATTTAAAAATATATATATACACTACACATATATATTCATTACAACTACATAATCATGCAATAATATGATCAAATAAAACAATAATAACATGAATACTAATTAATTACAAAAAAAACTATGTTTTAGAAGGAAGAGAGACACATAAAGTCTATTTATTAATATAAGTTATTTTAGATTAATACATATCATACTAGTGTAAGACCGCTTACGCGAGTTGAAATAAATTTGTAATATATTTTAATTTATTAATAAAAAAAAAAATTTAAAATATGTGTAAATTTATAATTTTTTTATTATATTAAAAGATAAAAAAATATTGTAACAAAAAAAAAAAAATATATATATATATATAAACAATAATAGAATAGAAAATTATAAATTTATTTATATAAAAAAAAATCAATATGATTTCTCAATAATTAAAGACAATTCCAAAAATATATATTCCCAATTTCCCATTAGTACCAAAATTATCTTAACAATAAGTCCACTTATTTAATCATTTAAATTGCTTTAAAATATTCCAAATATTTCCTATTATTTATAAATGATTAGTTATCATAATTTTAAAAATATGTAATTATTAAATTATTATATGATTTTTTTCTAATTTGTCAAACATTAATTGTTACTATAATTACGGAGACAACAACTTTAGCCAATAAAATTTGAATGTAAGGGAATTTATTTTTTAATGTATTTTTATTCTTTTAATGGGGCGGAAGAGATGGGCGGAATTTTATCAAACATAATTTAAGAATCAAGTTATATAAGAATTAGAGTTTATTTAGTAGTCTTTTAAATTATAATCAAATGATTCAAATTAAATCAAGATTTGAAAAATATATAATACATTTCATAAATAATTGTAGACAAAAATTTGAGGGATATGCAAACTTTTAATTTTAGAAAAGTAATATGAAAACTATATATGATCTAATATATATGCAAACTTTTAATTTTGGAAAAGTAATAATAAAAAATAAATCAAGATTTGAAAAAATGTATATAATACCATATTGTTTTAAAGGAAATTTGAATTTTTTTTTAGTGAAAGTGAGAGTATATCAAAAATATTTAATTTTCCATAATTCACTCTACTTTATTTTCCTTAATTTTTTTAAATGTATACATATTTTATTTTTGAATATAAAGAATTAATTATTTCTAAATATTTTAAAAAATACAACAGGCACATAAATATTGACATTTGCTAATCTAATTAGATATAAGGCCACCAAGCAAATTTATTTTGTGGCCGATGTTATATAAAGAATATTTCAATAAATCAAAAAAATTGAAATTGCAATTAAAAATTCTAACGCCCCATTTTGAATTAGTCATTGTTTATCTGTTTTAAATTAACATATTTAAAAATTCAAGAAATCCTTTTAAATTAATATCCTATTATAGAATTCTTTTATACTCAATTTAAATTAATTTGAATCTAAAATACAACTAATAATTAGCATAATAATGTTCTTCTAAATTAAAAAAAAAAATTAATGTATCAATCATAAATTAAATGAGATATATCGACTATTGGGTTGATCTATTTTCAAATTAATCAAGTTTTACCATAAATCTAATGACATAAATTAATTAAATCATGTCATAATTTTGAAATACAATAATTGAGAAAATTATATAGATGTAAAACAAATAATATATAAATTTGAATAATCTCAAAATTAAAGCTCAAAATTAAAGGGAAGTCAACAAATGACTTAAACACATTTCTAGATTATTTGAATCTACGGAAATTAAGGAAAATATAGAGATAAATTATTCATAAATTTAGAATTGTAGCTGTGTATAAGCATGTGATTCGGGTGGAATTTACACGATTTAGATGCATATTTGAAGCTCATTTGATGTTTATTTCATTGAATTATTGGTTGATTATCATTGTTTTGGTCAAAATAAGAGAAAGGTAGTGTTTTGTCGATTTTGTAGGAAAAACGATGTATTTTGGAAGCAAAACACCGACCATACTCCACTGTACTGAAGAGAGGATTGCACCATTGGATTCGTCTCGAAAAATGGAGTGGTATGAAAAAAAGAATCAAGTCAATGGCGCCGCTGCCGGGGATTTAAGCGAGTGTTGTTAGTGAAACTTAGAGTTTGTTGAGTGTTATTGATAGTAGCATTTCTTTTCGTTATTTTGTTTCTCTTTGTGTGCTTTGACATTTTTCTTTTGTAGGTGCATGATCACAAGATCACGTGGAGGAAACCTTGAACCGTTAGACCTTGAGATCGAGGCACACGCAAAAAGAAGGAATCGAAGTAGGAACCGACAAAGAGTCATAGAAGAACCATTTGAGATGGAGAACATTGAAGAGATGAATCCTCCACCACTTGGAGATGATGAGCCTCAAAGAGAAAACCATCAAGTTGGAGGGAATCCACCTCCAAACCCACCACCAAATCTCCATAATCCCAATCCACAATATCCACCTCAAAACCACCTTCCATATCAAGGATACTATCCTTACCCTTATCCACCTCCACAACAAGCCTACTATCCACCTCCACAACATCAATATCCACCACCTCAACACCCTTACCCTCCACCTTATCAATATCCTCCACCTCAACAAATTCAAGAAGAGTACATCCCTCCTCCTCCACATATAGAAGAGCCTCAACGTGTGTACCATGGAAGGCCAATGAGGGAATATTTTGAGCCTCAACCTAGGGAGCATTACGATGGGTTGGCAAGGCCAAGGGTGGAGGCAAACAATTTTGAAATTAGTGCTCTCTATTAAGGATGTTGAGGGAGAGACAATTTGAAGGAAGAACGGAGGAAGGATTTGAAGAAGACCCGAATGAACATCTCGGTCAATTCTTGGAGATGGCTGACACTCTCAAGCAAAACGGAGTGTCGGAAGATGCTAAAAAGATGAGGCTATTCCCATTCACATTGTCGGGAAAAGCAAAAGTTTGGCTACAATCAAGCATTCCCGCCGGAGAAGTGAGGACATGGGAAGAGTTGAAGAAGAGATTTCTATTGAAGTACTACCCTCCTTCAAAGACTATGGAAGCCAAACAAAAGATCTCTACGTTCCAACAAGGTCCAAATGAGGGAATCAAATAAGTATGGGAAAGGTTTGCGAATCTTCTCATCACATGCCCCCATCATGGTTTCCCAATAGAACAAACAACATGTTGGTTCGTTGGGGGGTTACGAGCGGAAGATCAACACCACATTGATGCTTGTGCGGGGGGTTCAATTTGGAGGAAATCGGTGGATGAGATCAATGACATAATGGAAGGGATATCAAGCAATACTTTCAAGATGAGAGTGGACCGTGGAGAAAGAAATCGGGTAGCTCAAGTCGATGACAATGATAGCATCAAAGCAATGATGGCTACACTCATTGAAAAGGTGAATGTTTTATCTCAAACAAGAGATAATCATTTACCCTTTGTGCAAGAAGATCCTCAAATGGGACCTATGGAAGAAGTGCAATACATGGGTCAACAAGGATATCCACAAAATTTTCAAGGGAATCAACAATATCAAGGGCAACCACCATATCAAAATCGTGGTCAAGGATATCAAGCTCCTCCTCAAAACTGATTCCAAGGCCAATCCTCATCATCTCAAGGACAAGGGGGTCCATCCCCTCAATACCAAACTCCTCAAAACCCGAATTTTCGGAGGAATGAAAATTTGTCCTATTCCAATCCTAAAAGTGTTATTCAATATCCTCCCGGATTTGATCCCGGAGCAAAACTTCCAAGTGGAGAAGGGAAATCCTCCACGGACGAGCTTCTTGCACTCCTCATGAAGAGAATGGAAACAAGTGAGAAGAAATCTGAAGCAACCGACTCCATCCTTGCTCAACTTTTGAGTAATAAAAAATCGATGGAATTTCAAATGGGGCAATTGACAACTTCAATCGGATCTCAACATACAAAAGGTAAATTGCCCTCAAATACCGAGGTAAACCCATGTGAACATTGTAATGCTATTACAATTGGAAGTGGTGAACAATATGGAAGCTCTTCAATGTCGATTGAATTGGAAGAGAATGAAGTGGTGAAGGCACAAGAAAGGGAGGAAGAAAAAGTTGGAAGTGAAGAGGTTGCTCCAAGAATTCCAAAGTGGAGAATTGCCAAAGATTTGAGAAAGAAGAGGCTTGAGGTACCTTGTGATAAATGGGGGATGCCCATTACATATGAGCCACTTCCATATTCGGGAAGATATATGAAGAAGATGGATGAAAAGTTTGGAAAGTTTTTTTTAGATATTTTCAAGAAAATCCACATTGATCTTCCACTTTCGGATGCTTTAGAGCAAATACCTCATTACATGAAGTTTCTAAAGGATGCAATAGCAACCAAGAAGAAGCTAGTGGATGATGAGAAGATCAACTTGACCGAGGAGTGTAGTGCTATCCTTCAACGAACTCCTCCCGAAAAGCTCAAGGACCCGGGTAGTTTCACTCTCCCATGTGAGATTGGTGATGCTCCCATGATGAAAGCTCTTTGTGATTTGGGAGCTAGCATCAATTTGATGCCACTTTCAATCTTCAAGCGTTTGGGACTTGGAAAAGTAGTGCCCACATCAATTACTCTCCAATTAGCGGATCGTTCCATCACCCATCCTAAAGGGATCATTGAAGATGTATTGGTGAAGATTGACAAGTTCATCATTCCGGCCGACTTCGTGGTGTTAGATATGAAAGAAGATGCAAATATCCCATTGATTCTTGGGAGGCCGTTTCTTGCCACGGGGGGAGCAAACATCAATTTGAGAAAAAGGGAGGTAACATTGGAGGTGAATGGAGAGAAAGTGATTTTCTCCAAGTATGGCTCAATTGAGAGTTCCCCAAGAAAGAAGGAATCTCCCTCCATCCAAGAATGTGACATTTATGTGAAAGAGCCATTACCAAAAGTTCAATTGAAAGATTCGGGAGATGATAACAAATTGAAGAAAACTCCCAAACTTGAGCAAAACTCAAGTTTGGGGGAGTTTTATAAGGAGAAGAGTTTTGGTAAGTTCCTTGAGGATAGTAAAGATGAAGAAGGAAAAAGGAAGAGTTTAAAGGAGAGAAAGATCGAAAAAAGTTTTGAAATTGGAGATAAGGTGGTATGGTGCACCTTGGGAGAGATGGAAGTACTTGGAAAGATTAAGCTCAAGGAACGCAAAATGTTGGTCATGAAAAAATTGACCTATGAAGGAGGCATTGCGTTGGAAAGTGAGGAGGACGAAGTGTTCATCACCGATGAACACAATGTCAAGCACTATCATCCTCCATTCAAAGAAAGGAAAGTTTGAACTTGTTAAGTTTCGTCCGGCATAGGACGTTAAACCTAGCGCTAAATGGGAGGCAACCCATTTTTACTTGCTTTATTTCATTTCTAGTTCATTTTATTTGCTTTGTTAGTTTAGTTTGATGTGTTTGTGAGTTTTGATTCTAGTTGGAGAGGCTTGGATCGAATGGACACGTGGATTGAAAGTGGAACCTTGTGCTTAGAAGAAGGTGTAGCTATAGCAATCGTAAGAGGTACGCCCACCCCAATACTTAGGAATTGCATAGCAATTACTAAGTTTGGGGGTAGTGGAATTTATATTCTTGTTCATAATATTGATTGCTTAGCTACTCTTGTTTTTAATTGTTGGGATAGTGGCCCATGTGTGTAGATTTGTATGGTTAACACTTGGTGTCAATATCATTGCAAAACTATTTTTCCAAACTTTTAATTGCTTAGCAATGAAAAAGTTTGGGGGGGTATGTTCGTTTTTACATTTTACAAATATGAGCAATCTCACACCCAATCAATCACGTTTGGCCTTATCGTGTCGACACGAAACACGACACGATAGCACGAATTGCCAGCCCTAAACCTTAAGAGCATGAGCTTGAATTGTTGAAAAAAAAAAAACTTTCGTTCTCCACTAGATGAGTCACTTCTTCCATATTCATCATACCCCGTCCAAAGAGCCAATGTTACGTCCTTGGTTAAGCCCTATTGATCTCATCGTTGAACATGTTTGTGGTGGAAAGATGGTAGAGCTTGGGCAAGCTTATGGCAATTGCAATGCATGATTTGATTTATGAGTGCTTATTGTCCTTAATTTGTTTGAGTGTTTGAGAGAAACACTATATCTAGGGAGTTGAACTTGAACATTTTGATATTGTCATCACCATCACTTGTTGTTGTGTGTTGAGCATGTGTGAGTAATTAGTTGGATCTTCAATATTGAACTTGTGATAATTTTTGTGAATGTATCTTGAGGAAGAAGAATTCATTTCATGTCATTTGATACGTGGGATCTTTCATTGATCATCTAATTGTAAATTTCACCCTCATGTTGTAATTCTTTCGTTGCTCGAGGACGAGCAACGCTTTAAGTTTGGGGGAGTTGATTCGGGTGGAATTTACACGATTTAGATGCATATTCGAAGCTCATTTGATGTTTATTTCATTGAATTATTGGTTGATTATCATTGTTTTGGTCAAAATAAGAGAAATGTAGTGTTTTGTCGATTTTGTAGGAAAAACGATGTATTTTGGAAGCAAAATAACGACCATACTCCACTGTACTGAAGAGAGGATTGCACCATTGGATTCGTCTCGAAAAATGGAGTGGAATGAAAAAAAAAATCAAGTCAATCGGAGGTCGGATGCTCGAGATACAACGGAACGAAAAATGACGAGGCCGGGCCACATTTCTACCCGGCCGGGTTACTTACACCCGGCCACAGTGCTGTACACCCACATTTTGGATTAGTTCACCCATTTCGTATTTTGGCCGTGTAAAACCACCCGGCCGGGTCATTTCACCCGGCCAAGCCATTTTCCATCAAAACCTTCGTATTTTGGCCGGGTAAAACTACCCGGCCGGGTGGTTTTCACCCGGCCAAGCCCTATTTTAGCCATTTGCTACATATTTCAGGGGTTTTGACCCATTTTCTCCATTTTCGAGGGACCTAAGTGCAAATTTCGTCCAAGACTTCTACCCCAACTATAAATAGCTCCAATTTGAGTTTTAGAAAGGAGTCTTACTCCTTTTACAAGCATTTTCTCACACACAAACACATAGTAGTAGGTGTTCTTCATAATTTAGTTTAATTTCTTCATTAGATTAGATAGAATAGTGGTTTTTACTTCAAATCAAGCTACGATTATCATCGGGCATCGTCTATTATATCGTTTTATAGCTACATTTTCATGATCAAGGTGATATTACTCTATTTTGCAATTCAATTTGGTATTTCCTTAATTTCTCCATTCTATTGTTATTTTGTTATGAATTTGATGTTATTTATTGTTGTAGCCATGAGATTCTCTTCTAGAACCATGGGCTAAGCTCTAATTGCCTTGGGTGTGGATGTTTTGATGGGTGTTTAGTGTAATTGTGATTAATTGCATGATTAGCTTATGATTTAGGTGATTTTGTTTCTAGAGTTGTATTTTAATTGATTCATTCGGTTGGTCAACCCTATTAGCAAGCATGTTCAATTATGTTTATTGCAACGAGAGTTGTGTAGCATGGTTGGGGGTGTGAGTGTGAGCTTTGGTCAATTGAATAGAAGTTAGTTACTAGTAATTAGCTTAACCGAGAGAGGGTTAATTGCTAGACCGACAACTTTAGACACTTAACGAATAGAGGTCGTCTAGGAGTTTGGTGAGAGGGCGTTTCATAAGCATTAGTAACCGTGTTGAAAGTGATTATGAAACACTATCGTATGAGCTTATGGTATTTGGTTAGATCCTATAATTGTTAATCAATGCACGTTGTTAGCCTATGCCTTTCGAGGGGTTTTGCACACATATGTGATAGCCTTTAGGTTAATCCGAATTCATAGCTAATTCGTGTAATTGGTTCACTAGTTCACTTAATTACTCACAAAACGGAAACACCCGAGGCAATACACATCTCTTGCACTTTCTATCGAAAGTTAGATGAGACCTTCTATATGTAGTCAGGGTGTCGTAACGTGTCGTAATGACCACCGTAGTCAGTTAATCTAAGACATTAAAAATCTAATTTAAAGGTTTAGATTTGATGACTTGTTACCTTTTGTAAATTTTACGATATGTATTGTCGCAATTTGTCATAAATTTGTATTTTCTATTAAATTAAATCAATTAAAATATATTATTGTAAATTTACATTTTTATCCTTATACAATAAAATAATTTATTACAACAATTATCTACACCCGCTAATTTTATGAGTTCACCCCAAATCATTTTTACCATAGTTATCTGCACCCATTCATTTTATAAGTTCACCCAAATCATTTTTTACCATAGTTATCTGCACCCATTCATTTTATGAGTTCACCCCTAAATCATTTCTTTTTTACAACGGTTATCTACACCCGCTCATTTTATGAGTTCACCCCCAAATTATATTTTTACCAAAGTTATCTGCACCCGCTCATTTTATGAGTTCACCCCCAAATTATTTTTATACCACAATTATCTGCACCCGCTCATTTTATGAGTTCACCCCAAATTTTTTTTTTAAAAAATAATTACATTTAAAAGACTATATTATTTTTTTATTAATTAACACAAAATATAATAAAATCAACCATAATTTATACATTTACAATCTACAACCGAGTCATTGCCGAGTTACCGTCGATTCACCACCAAATCACTCATATTTTTAGAAAAAAATTCGTAAAAACAAAATTAAAAAAAACTATTGAGATTAGGCACAAATTTCAATTTTTTTTCTTTTTAATTTTTCTTCCCATTTTCTATTTTTATTTCTTCATTTTTTTTTGTTTCCTACTTTTTTTTCATTAGTATATTTTTTAGTTTTAATACAAAGTAATATTATATGTATGATAATCCCTCCGTCCCAGTGAAAGCTCCTCATGAGCTTCGGACACAGAGGTTAAAAAATATGATATTATAAGTGGATGTATGAGAGGTGATGTGATTGAGAGAGAGAATAATATAATGAAATGTGAGAGGGAATAGTTTGGCAAAAAAGGAATGAGTAACTTTCTTTGGGACAAACGAATAAGGAAAGTTGGTTAGCTTTCAATAGGAAGGAGGGAGTAGTCGGTAATACAACAAGTAATAACCAGTAATACCATAAACAGTAATCAGTAATACCATTAACAATAATTAGTAATACCACGAACATTAATCAGTAATACCATTAATATTAATCTGTAATACCATTAATATTAATCAGTAAAATTTTATACAATAACAAATAATTTCACACATCTAATTATATTTAATAATACAAAAAATAATTATCAGTAATATCATGAACAATAAGTAGTAATACCATGAACATTGAATAGTAATATCTCATACAATAACAAATAATTCCACAAATCTAATTATATTCAATAATACCAAAAACAATTATCAGTAATACCATAAACAATAATATGTAATACCATAAAAATAATAATAATCAATAATAAATAATTTCACATAATCAGTAATACCACAATTAATAATCAATAATCATTAATATTAATTCAATAGTGTATTAATAGTAATACCGCAATCAATAACTAGTAATACCAGTATCAATAATACCAATAACAATAATACTATAAAAAAAGTGGAGAGAGTGCAGATTGGGGTGTACTAAAGAAAATAGAGGGTGCACATTACCAAGCCCAATTGAAGGAAACCCTAGCCCAATGGGAGGGCACCCTAGCTCATTAGTCGTCGCTTGGGATTTCATCAGCAAGGTCACCGGCTCCGAGTGTCGTCCGGTCAGAGATCCATCAGCAACATACTCACAGTCCTTCGTCGGGCCGTCGTCAGCCGGAGGAAGAGGCTGCGCAGGAGCAGGGTGAAGAAGACGGATGAAGCAATGTAGCTTCGATTTGGACAGAGATGAACGACGAGAGAGAGGCAGCGTCGATCCGAGTGTTGCAGGCGAGCGCCGTTGATGTAGGAGAAGCTCCTGGATCGCGAACGCAAGGGAGATTGATCGAAGCAGTCGCGTCGGTGGTCGAAATGAGGAGAGGATTTCGGCCGCCATGGATCGTGGCCGAGATGGAAGATTATGTCGATGGTTATGGAAGTGAAGAATCGCGATTGCGATTCGAGGAGGGGTCTCGGGCTTCAGCGGCCGAGACCGAAGCGCCGCCGTCGCCGTCGAGGGAGTGGTCGGGCATGGTCGTGGCTGGGTCACCCGACGACATGCATGGATTTCTGGCAGGTCCTTTACTCATCAAATTAAAATTAAAATTTAGGTGCACCGCCGATCGACTTTAATAAAATTATACCTATAATATTATTTTGTATTAAAATTTAAAAAATACACATGCAAAAAATGGAAAAGAAAGACAGGAAAATTTTAAAAGGAAAAGAAAAAAAAACAAGGAAAAAAAAATTTGAAAAAAAATTTGAAAATGGGAAGAAAAAAGAAAAGGAGGAGAGGGAAGAAAAATTAAAAAGAAAAAAATTGAGATTTGTGGCTAATTTCGATAGTTTTTTATTAATTATATTTTTACGTTTTTTTTTTTAATATGAATGATTTGGTGGTGAATTGATTTTTTAGAGTTTATTTTATTAAATTTTGTGTAAAATAATAAAAGGATAATATAGTCTTTTAAATGTGATTATTTTTTTAAAAATATTTTGGGGTGATAATTTGGGGGTGAACTCATAAAATGAGCGAGTGCAGATAATTGTGGTAAAAAATAATTTGGGGGTGAACTCATAGAATGAGCGGGTGTAGATAACTGTTGTAAAAAAGAAATGATTTGGGGGTGAACTCATTAAATGAGCGGGTGCAGATAATTGTTGTAAAAATATGATTAGGGGATGAATTCATTAAATTAGCGGGTGCAGATAATTGTAGTAAAAATATGATTAGGGGGTGCACTCATTAAATTAGTGGGTGCAGGTAAAATATAAATAAAATTTAAAAAGAAGGGTAATATAGTAAATAACAATACATAATTTAAATAATGCTAAAAATAACTGAAACTTGTATGACATGTAGCAGGTCGTTTTTACGGTTACGACGCCACATGGCGTGATTCGACAAAGTGACTACTGTAAGAATTGCCCAAGTTAGATAGTTTGTTATTTCTTTTGTTATATTCTTGTTATTTTAATTAATCTAGTTTAATATTTTTGTTCTAATTCCCAAAAATCCAAACAACATCATTTAGTTACTACAATAGCATGATAACTTTCAACTTTAGGGATTCATTTTTACTCAATTAAGTCATTGGAACGAAAATCTACTTGGGACACTTATCTTACTACTAACGAACCCATACGCTTGTGGGGATCGTATTGTTAAGTACTTAAAAAAGTGTTGAAAAACGAGTCAAATCAACATGTATATCTTATAAGGTATCTAAATATCTAATAATGTCTAACTATATTTATAGTTAAATTTATAATTTAAGTGTAATATATTTTGAATAATTAATGGATGTAATATTACTAAAGATACGGTTTCTTAATTAATAAAAATAATGATGGCTAAAATATTAATCAAGGAATTCTGCAAGTTTTAAAATTAGTAAACTAAGAGAAAAAATTGGATTTTTAATTTAAGAAAATTCAAAATCAAGTGATGATTTAAATTTGGTCAATCAAAAATTTAAATTAGTATTAACAATAATAGAATTATGATCATTAAAATTTGCACAATAATTTAATTATGACATATTTTACGCAATTTTGTTGCATATTATTTAGAAATTATTAGTTAACATAATTCTTAAAAGATGTAATTTTTATTTAACCGCGACACATACTTTTTTTTCCGTATTTTTTTTCCTATTTTTCCGAACAATAACAATTAACTTTATAGCAATTAGGCATGCTTATTTTGAGTATTTATTTTTGAAGTCTTTAAAATTAATAAAAGAAATAAATATAAGGGTGGGGCTATTAACACCCCATAAAATGTTATACATACCCCAAATATTAAACACACCCCATTAAAATTTAAAAATCAATTTTTTCTACTATAAACACCCCAATTCTTTCCTATTTACCCTTAATCCCTCTAAACAAATATAAATTAAATAAAAACTAAAAAAATATTATAAAAATTAATTAAATCTTTAAAAATATATAAATTTTAAAAATCAATTAACAAAAAAAATTTAATAACACGAACAAATTAAATAAAAATTAAAATATTTTTAAAAAATCAACGAAATATTAAAAAAATACTATTTGAACGGAAAAATCAATTACAAAATATTATACATATTAAGAAAATCAACTAAAATTTTAAAATAATTGGGTCGAAAATTTTTAATTAAAAAAATAAAATCAATTAAATTTAAATAAAAACTGAAAAATATTAAATAAATTTAAAAAAACGAAAAAAATAAAATATGTAAAATATAAAAAAAAACAACTAAATCTTAAATAAATTAAATTTTCAAAAATAAAATAAAGTTAAATAAAAATTTAAAATATTAAAAAAATCATCTAAATCTTCAAAAATAATTAAAATTTTTAGCTTTAATATATTTTTGAAGATTTAGTTGTTTAAAAAAAAGATTTTATTTATCTTTTTCAAAATTCGTTTTCTTACTTTTTTATTTAATTATTTTTTGACGATTTATTAAAATTTATAAGAATTTTTATGATTTTATTTATATTTAATTTATTTTTTTATTTTTTATTTGATTAATTTATTTTTTATTAAATTTTCCGATTTTATTTAAATTTTTCAGAATTAAAAAAATTTATTTATTTAAATGAATTATTTTTAAAGATTCGGTTTTTTTTAATAATTTTCAAATTTTAATTATATTTTTTCCATTTTTTTAATTACATATTTATATAAGGGTTACTTAGTCATTTTATATATACCTATTTTTCTTTTTAAAATTATGGGGTGTGAGTAAAACATTTTGGGGTGTTAGTAGTTGACCTAAGTTCAAAATTAAATTATATAAGAGTTAGAATTTAGATTTTTTAATAGTCTTTCAAATTAATAAGCAAATTAAACAAAATCAAGATTTGACATAATAAAATATAATATATGATTGACATCATTAAAGAAATAAAGAATAAAATTGAATATAATAATTTAAATACATAATAACGATTACAATTGAATATAGTAATTCAAGTACATAATAAAAATATTGTTTTTTATGTAATTTGGGTGTGTGATAAATAAACTGCAAAACAAATTAAATAAGATCAAGTGAGTGAGAATTAAAAAAAAACCGAAAAATAGAGATTAAACAAACATTGGAAAATTGGTGAATCTTACAAAGAATATGCAAAAAAATATATATATTGGAAAAAAAAATAGTGAATCTTGATTTTTTTTTTTTAATTTTTTGAGAAGTTCGTCGTAAATATATTTAATTTAATATTTAATATAAAAATAACTAATTTATATTTATAAATTTTATTATTCAAATTAATATTGAAAAGTGATTATTCAAAAGTTATGTTTCATTTAAATTTTTAATATTAATTTAAAATATGATATTAAAAAATGTACGATTAAAATTAATGATTAATATAAAAATTAATAAAAAACGAAATTAATGAGAAAAAAAAGATTTTGAAATGGAGTGATTTGGGAAGGGAGAGACTATGATAAAACAATGAAGGACTTGAAATGTTTGCAAATATATAAGATGGGGGCCTTCTATGGAAAGTCCAGTGTCGCCTGGACTATCAACAGTCCGGTCCAGTAATTTGAGCCATCAGATCTGAAATCTAATGACCTACTACCTATTGTATTTGGCGTTGCAGAATTTATCGCCTTGCATTGCACTTATTATCGTTTTTTGTCGCCCTATCACACTTTTAAATTAAATTTAATAATTTTAAATATATAATTATAAAATTACAAATTTATAATTAATTGATAATATATAATTTTTATTTTAATTCTCATATCATTAATAATCATAATAAACAATAAATTATCTTTTTTTTATTTGAATGAATTGAATTCTAGGCGGCACATACGGTTCTCTTGTTTTCTTCTTTTATTCGAAAATTCCATTGAAGAAGAGCTCCAGATATGAACAATTCTATATTTTCTAGTCAAATTAGTTTTGGTAAATCTAGGTATTCGAAAATTCCATTAAAGAAGAGTTTCAGCTATGAACAATTCTATATTTTCTACTCAAATTAGTTTTGGTAAATCTAGGGTTTAAGATAGATATTTGAATGAATTGAATTTTAGGTTAAATTATTAATTTAGTTGAATTTTTTATACAAATTCTATTTCGAATTCAGTATTCAAGATATTAATTTGACATTAAAATTTTCTACTACCTTTTACATTTATTTTTTACTGCCAATTATAGTCTTTGGAGGTGTACAAACGTTAGAATGGAGTCGTTGTTTAATTTTATCTTTTCATTTATATTATGTTGATTTTGTTCAACCGTTTCTCATTGCCCACAAAACTTGGGACAACTATGCCTATAGATCTAGAGAACCCGGTAAACACGTTTAGTACGCCTAAGTATTCTCAAATGGTTGATAATCTATTACTAGTTTTTTTTATGTGATATTGAGCATTCTCTGATTGAACTTTTGATTTTTTTTCTGTGTTTCTTTAATACTCTCAAATCTCAATTGTCATTCATATAAAATTTGTATGATTTCTATATATGGTTATTGATTTATGAGATTTATTTGAATTTATGGATTTTAATTATGAATTTAGTAAAATTCTACATTTATTAATTTTATTTTTAATGTATATTTTGCAGATATATCTTCCCAACATGAGAATGATGACACAACTACATCTAATAATACCTAAGATAAAAATGATAATGATTTTGTCATTAAAAAGAAAACGCAAAAGACATCAATGGTGTGGAATAATTTTGAGAAATTTTTTGTTCATTCATTATAAAATTTCAGCATATTTTATAATATTTTAGGGGTTCAACCTGAAGATGAGATTATTTTGAAAAATTGATGTATTTTTTAGTTGTAATTGTTGAAAGAACATTCTGTTATATTTTTTTTTTTTAACATTTGTTATTGCTCACGCACAATTCAAGAAATGAGCTGGTCAATTTTGTTATTTTCTTTGATAAAACAATTAGGCTGCCCACTTTTAATTAAATGCTAGCCCAAAACATTCTCCACTTTTAATTAAATGGGCTAACATTGTTGGCCCAAAAAGTCTTCACTTACTCGATTTGCTCTCGATCACAATTTTTTCTTTCTTTGACGTAAAGGAGGGACAATGTCACAATGGGCAACGTAGGACCGTTAGTGCCCGTAACGAATTCAAATAAATTTATAATATATTTTAAGTTTAATTTGTCAATTAAAAAAATATTTGAAACATGTACTCCATAGTATAAATTTGTAAATTTGTTATTCATTTGAATCTAGGTAAATATTTTTTAATCCACTTTTAACTCTTGAGGCTGCAACATATGATTGTCTATACATGAACATGTTTCAGAAGGTACACACTACACACCTAGCATTAAAAGAGACCGACCTTTAACTTTTATTTATCGTCATTGCAAAAGACAATAGAATAAGAAATTATCTTATTCGAAACTTTATGGGAGTCGTGTCATCGAAACACTCAATATTATTCTCAGAATAAAAACTTTACTACCAACATTCTTTCCAAAATAAAAATGTGTCCTCAATAATGTAATTTTCAAGTCTGATAACAATCAATCTAGTTACATTATACAAATCGGACTTTTGGTCAATGTTCGTAAACAACATTATATGGACACATATTTTTTAGAACTAATCGATGGTCTGAGCATGACGTTTTCCTATAGTTCCATTCACATTTCCTAATGTTTTTTTATTCTGATTTCACCAAAATTCTGCTTTTCAAAACATAGTTTGAGAATGACGTTTTAACAATTTGGAAAAAATAAGTGTTATATTTCTACTAATTTATGAACAGTGTCGCCATGAGACCATCTCACTTTGAATAAGATAAGTGTTTATTCGTACTAATTACTGTTAATGGTATTACTCGTTATTACTTATTGTATTACCGACTATAATAAAATCATACCTATAATATTATTTTGTATTAAAATTTTAAAAAATACACATGAAAAAATGGAAAATGAAAAAAAAAAGTAAAAGGAAAAAAATGAAGAAATTAAAAGTTTGGAATAAAAACTGGAAATGAGAGAAAAAGAGGAAGGGGAAGAAAACTTAGAAAGGAAAAAAAAATCAAGATTTGTGCCTAATTTCGATAGGTTTTTTTTAAAATTATGTTTTACGATTTTTTTCTAAAAATATGGGTGACTTGATGATAAATCGACGGTAACTCGGTAATGACTCGACTACAGATTGTAAATATACAAATTAAGGTTGATTTTATTATATTTTGTGTAAATTAATAAAAGGATAATATAGTCTTTTAAATATAATTATTTTTTAAAAAATATTTTGGGGTGAACTCATAAAATAAGGGGTGTAGACAAACGTGGTAAAAAATAATAATTTAGGGGTGAACTCATAAAATGAGAGGGTGCACATAACTGTGATAAAAAAATTTATTTGGGGGTGAACTCATAAAATGAACGGGTGCAGATAACCGTAGTAAAAAAATGATTTTTGGGTGAACTCATTAAATGAGTGGGTGTAGATAAAATATAAATTAAAAATTAAAATTGGTGTGTTTCGGTATCTTGCATGTACCCGAGTATCACCCTACAAATTAATGTTGATTTTATTATATTTTGTGTAAAATAATAAAAGGATAATATAGTCCTTAAAATGTAATTATTTAAAAAAAATATTTTAGGGTGAACTTATAAATTGAGCATGTACAGATAACTGTGGTAAAAAATAATTTTGGGGTGAACTTATAAAATGAGCAATTGCAGATAACCATAGTTAAAAAATGATTTGGGGTGAACTCATAAAATGAGCGGGTGTAGATAATCGTAGTAAAAAACTAATTAAATGAGCAGGGGTAGATAAAATATAAATAAAATAATAATTTAATTCTGTTAAAAAAATCTAATTTTACGTATTATTTAATTTAAATAATATTATTATTAAATTTAATAAATGATAAAATAGTAAGTAATAAAATAAAATTTAAATAATTATTTTAAAATATTAAAAAAAGGCAACAAGTATCAAGTTAGGGCGACACAGAGAATAGTCCAGGCGACACCTGGACTATCCTAAGAAAACCCCAATTAAGATAAGATTAAGATTTGCAAACATTTCAAAAGCCACGTGTCACAACAATCCATTTCTTCTCAAATCACTCAATTTCAAAATCTTTTTTTTCTCATTAATTTCACTTTTTATTAATTTTTTAATTTTTAATAATCTTAATCATTAATTTTAATGTATATATATTTTTTAATATTAAAATTTAAATCAAACCGATTTTCTCCTTAAACGTCTCAACAGCCCATTATTTGTCACATATAAATATCAACTCATTTCTTTTCATTTCATTATAATACTAGTGCAAGACCCGCGAAATTCGCGGGTTAAAATGAAAGCGGGTTAAAATGAAAGAAAAATGTGAAGAAAATAAATTAGAATAAATATAAAATAGAATTAGAAAACACTGATAATAAAGGAAATCAAGAAAAGAAAGAGAAAATAATTTTAATTTAAAAAAAAAATTAAAATTATGAAAAATTAAAGAAATTTCAAGATTAAAATTTTTAGAGAGAAAATATAAAATAGAATTGTTTGAGAATGATGATTTAAAGAAAATAAATTAAAATAAAATATAAAATTAAAAACGTAAATGAATAAAGAGGAGAGAAGAGAGAAGTTGAGAAAATTGAGGGGAGAGAGAGGAAAGAGAAAAAATAATTAAAAAAAAAATTAAAATTACAGAATTTAAGAGAATGGAGAAAGGAGGTTAAGGAAGCACGCCAGCAAATCAGAATTAATATATGAGAGAGATATTCTATATTTTTGTATTTTCTACACTTTTTTTTTTTTTGGTACGATTCAATTGTCCATCTTCACAATTTTATTTATGTTTTTTTTACGAGTTATTTGAAATAGAATTAGGCGGTAGGATATCTTCACAATTTTATTTATGTTTTTTTTTTTTTACGATTCAATTGTTATACATTTCATTATAATATATTCTGTATTTTCGTATTTTTATTGTTATTTTTTTTTTTTATTCAATTGTTATCCATTTCATTATAATATATTATGTATTTTAGTATTTTTATTGTTATTTTTTTTTATTTATGTTTTTTTTTACGAGTTATTTGAAATAGAATTAGGCGGTACCATCTTTACAATTTTATTCTTTTTTTTTTTAACGATTCAATTGTTATCCATTTCATTATAATATATTCTGTTTTTATTTATGTTTTTTTTACGAGTTATTTGAAATAGAATTAGACGGTAGGATATCTTCACAATTTTATTCATGTTTTTTTTTTACGATTCAATTGTTATCCATTTCATTATAATATATTCTGCATTTTCGTATTTTTATTGTTATTTTTTTATTTGAAATAGAATTATCTAGATTTTAATTATAATATATTATGTATTTTTTTTATATTTTTATTGTTTTTTTTTTTTAATTTGAGATACAATTATGCATATATTCACAATTTTATTCATTTTTTTTTGTACGCATTTCATTTTCATTATAACATATTCTGTATTGTTGTATTTTTATTGTTTTTTTTATTTATTTGAAATAGAATTATCTAGATTTTCATTATAATATATTTTGTATTTTTTTTTTTTTTTTGTTGATATATAGTTTAGTTATCCATTTTTTTTGTTAGTAAAAACTTGAAGATTTCATTTTTGTATATATTTTTTTTTGTTGATATATAGTTTAATTATCTATTTTTATTTTTGTTCGTGAAGACTTGAAGATTTTAGCATTTCTGAAGATTGTGAGGTTATAATATACTCATGAAAATCTTGAAGATATTTTAAATGTTTGAAAATTTGTATTAGATTAAAGTTATTTGAAGGTTTGAAGATTGGTAAAGTCTAGTATGCACTCGAGTGCATGTTGTGCACCCTAGTTCATGTGCATTTTTCAGTTTACTGACTTACACTTTTCAATTATTATTAAAAATATTATTATACAGTTTAATAATTGAAAAGTGCAACACCATTTACCAAAAAGTGTAAGTCAATAAACTGAAAAGTGCAACATGGACTAGGGTGCACAACATGCACTCGAGTCCATAGCAGACCAACCCTTGAAGATTTGTATTAGATTATTGGTACAAGTTTATAAATATGTATTTGGTGTAACATTTTTGTTTTATTCTTAATTTTTGTATCAGTAATGTTTATTAATATTTTTATGAATGTAAGCATGGTGTATATTTCAATATCCTTAATTTTTTTTTTTTGAAAGACTTATCATTAATATGAACATTAGTTCACATACATATTAAAAATATGTCACAAATTAAACTAACTCTCAATTCTACTGTATACACCTCTTAACTCTAATTACTATACACACTTCATACACAATTTTTTTTTTTTTAAAATTAATACTCACACCTCAATTTGAATCAATTATAAACTAATTCTTAAAAAATTTACTAAAAACACCATTCTCCACCGACGAAACAAGAAAAAAGTGTGTTCAAGTTTGAAAGAGAGAGTTTCAATCGTATATATTTGACATTCAAAATTTTCTATCGAACAAAATGAGTAATCTTCATTTTTACGTAATTTCGTTAATTTTTATTAAAATCTAAGGTTTTAATTTCGGTGATATTTTTGTGAATTTTTTTTAAGTATCTTAAATTCAATTTTTTCTTCTTCCGGTTTCGATGAGAAGGATTTTTTCATGAATTTTTTTAAAAATTTGAATATAATTGTTTAAAATTGTGATGTAGTCTTGTAGATAGAAATTTTAAAAAAAATTATATTGTATATGGGTGTATATAGTACTTGAGGTGTGTAATGTAAAATTAGGGTATATTGGCCTAAAAATATTATACTCATTTTTTTCGTATTACGTGAATTAAAATAAATTTATTGCATATTTTAATTTATATTTTGAATGAGTATTTTTTTTTAAATTAAAAACATTAAAATTATAAAGATAAGTACTAATATTTATTTATTTACTTTATTCAATTAAAAGTATTCGTGTGATGCAATATTGACTAATTAAGGTAAATTTAAGTCAAAATTCACAGATTAAACGCGGGTTAACTTTAATTATAGAAAAAAAATTCTATTAGAGTCTAGGTTCTAATTAGAGTTAAAAAACTAAAAATACCCTTAATATACATATCTTACATTATTTTCGAAAATTAAAATTAAATCCCCAAATTTCAAATTACGTAATTTTTGCAGCTCATCAATTCCTTAATTTTAGGGCATATTTTCGAAATCATCACGCTGCTGAGAAGCAATCGCCGCCGTCCAATTTTTCGATTTAATTCCTTAAACAACAGAAACGTCGCCACCAGAATGAAAACCGTTTTCGTGAATCCGACGGTCATGGTTGCGAGGAGCTTGTCGTTGTCGTTGTGTATGCCGGCTTTTTCGAATATCGTCGGGCTGTACAGCACGACCGAGTCGATTCTGGTGGCGTGTTGGAATAATAACCACATAATAGTCACATTTAAGTTTGAATTTGATGATTTCTCCAAAAGGGGTTCGTCTTCTGATAGTTCTTGAATCCTAGTTACGCCTTTTGAGGGAAGCTACTGGAAGAACAATGGATGAAATGAAAACGACGACTAAACTAATGTCGTCTAATCTCAAATCAGAACTGCTTTGGTGTATGAAACGAGCAAGGGCTGAAGAGAAGAAGTATTAGTTAGATAGATTAGTTGTTATGGTAGTTAATTTTTAGTTATAACTTCCTTTCCTTTCTTTGTAAAACTAATCTATATATACTACTCTCAATACTCTTATCTCTCTCAATTGAGAGAGTATTCTAAATCTACATGATATCAGCCTAACTCTTGGGCACCATCTTCTTCTCTCCCTCAAAACTCGTTCTTGCTCTTTCTTCTTCAATGGCGGATCCTCCTGCTCCCACCACCTCTGTTTTCGATGCCACTCTAACCCTTCATGCGATGACGCATTTTGTTACAATGAAGTTGAAACCCACGAACTATCCCATGTGGTATCGTTAAATTTTTCCGCTTCTTGTTACTAAAAAATTCTTGCCCTACATTGATGGCTCTACACCGGCGCCTCCTGCCACCATCACCACGGCCGGAGTCTCCGCGCCCAATCCTCTCTACACTTCTTGGTTTTCTAGAGATCAAACCGTTAGTATTTTCTTAACCTCCACTCTTACCGATGAGGCTGATTGGGTGTGAGATTGCTCATTTTTGTGCTCATTATTGCTATATTATCGTAGCATTTTGATGTGATTTTGGTCGTAATTGATAGAAATTGTGCTACTAACCTTGTTGTCAAGAAATGTATTCAAAGTGTAGGAAACAAGGTGAAATAGTCCATTTTTTAGGAAAACCGAGCATTGGCGCATGGGAAGTGAAGTTCGGTTGAAGGACGAGCAAGGAAAGCCAAGAAAAAGTCCAAGGAGCAATTAACTTAGGTTTGAGGAGCTTATCTCCTCAAACACACTCTTCATTTTTATGCTTTCTTAGTTTAAAATCATTTGGGTATTTTATTTTCATGTAAGAATGGAGGAATTACAAGACTCTCAAGGTGATATTTTTCTTTTATTTAAGCTTTGTTTGGTAAATTTCTTGTTTATTTCTATTTATTTTGTTGTTTTAGCCATGGGTGTTTCCTCAAACACCATGGGCTAAGCTTTTTATGCTTTGGGTGTTTGAAACCATGTGAATGTTGAGTATTGGAATTGTTTATGCTTTGATTATTGTTGATATTTTGATTGTTGCTTCTCTTATTGGGTTTTATTGGTGCTTTGTGTACTAGCTTCTATTAATCCGTATTTTGAGGCATGTTTAGCGTAGACGAGAGTTACATGAACATGTTTAAATTTATGGTGTGAGTTGTTGGTATACAAATGCGTTTATTATACTTTTAATTCGTCGAGAGAGAGTTAATCGTATTAGAACTCCATTAGGAGACATTAATTACTTGAATGATTATTTGGGTAGTTGATGAGGATTAGGAAGATGTTTTATTACGGGGTTTGGGAACACCTTAGACGTAAGGCTATAGTACCCGAAGGGAAACAATTTTCATCCTAGCATCTTGATGCTCTTAGCAAATCCAAATTGAAGTATAAAAACGGTATAAGCAATCCCACTCGATTTCACTAGGTAGAGAACACCCGAAGCATTTCCAACCTTTGCACTTCTCCGAATTTAGATTCGTAGTTGTTCTTTACTTTAATTGTCATTTTCTCATTTTTTTAGTTTAGTAGTTAATTTACTTACTAGGATTGTGTTTAGTTTAATTTATTGTCTTTAGATTATTGTTTAGCTTTAGTTTTTCATCCAACTCCCGAAACCGTAACTACATTAGTTATAACGACGTACAACTCAAGGGATCCATTGCACTAGCCCACCTCCTATGGTTCGATACTACTTGGTCGAAATACGTACGTGTATACTACTACGATCCCTTATGCTTGAGGGGAAGTAGTTAGTCAACATATAGTGACTAAAAATTTCGTTCAAGTCAATGGCGCCGCTGCCGAGGAGGTGACATGGTGCTATTAGTGGGACTTAGAGTTAGTTGAGTACTAGTGTTAGCTACATTACTTGCTTTGTTTTATTTCCTTTTTATTTTGAGAAATTTGATACTTTGGTTCTTTGTAGGTGTGCACTTCATTGAGATGGATGGATATAATCAATACCCATTGAATCATTGCTATGATCAACATGGTATGATTTATCCTCCACAACATGGATATGTGAGCTACGATGATTGGAGGAACTTTGATCACCATTATCAAAGGCAACAAGTTTCCTCCTATTATCAAGATTGGAGGAATGAAGAAGTATCACCTCCTCCTCAAGGATATTATCCTTCACCTCCACATCAATACTCTCTTCCTCAACATCCATATCCACCGTATCCATATCCTCCTCCACCACCTATGGAGGAACCTCACCAAGTACACTATCGAGACTTGAGATAAATTGAGGGTTTGACTTCTACCGATGAGCTCCTTGCACTCATCTTGAAAAAGATGGATGCAAGTGAAAAAAGGATGGAAGCAAATGATAAGAGGATGGAAGCGATATAATTCCAACTTGGACAATTGGTCATCACCATGAAAGAACTAGAAAAATAAGGTGACCAAAGTGGGGAGAAGAGTGAAGATGATAAATTCTTGGACAAAAGAGATGAAGAGGAATGTCCCTTGATGGACACGAGCAAAAAAGAACAAGAAGATCTAGAAGCATCAGAATACGATTTGAAGAGTGAAATGAGCATTTCTAAACTTTTAAACTCTTCAATTTACTCTCTAATTGATATTGATGCTTCTATTGATTTTATTTTGCCTCTTGATCGCTTTGACCCAAGAAAAGAAGTTGAGAAAAGCTTGAGCATCCATAAGAAAAAAGGAAATGAATGGGCAATAATGATGGTGAAAGAGCAAGAGGATCATCCATTGAGAAAAATAAGCAAGAATGAGTCTACAATTCATGAGAGCCTCCTTGATTTTGAGGTCAAAAGATCGAAATACAATGGGAAGGAGGCTTGATATCCATGGCCTTTTCGATGAGCTCATTAATTTCTGTCCGACTTGAAGACGTTAAACTTAGCGCTAAATGGGAGGCAACCCATTCTTTATTGCTTTCTTTTATTTTTAGATTTGTAGCTTGTTTGATCTTTTGTTTAGTTTTTGTTTTGTAGGTTGAGTGTTGTGTTGGTGGTAAAGGATGAGAGATATGCATGGTGGAGCTCAAGGGTAGTGGTGCTTTGGTGCTAAAGGTTCAAGGGACAAATTCTAAGGTAACACACTCATTCCCAAACTTTGCATTCAACTAGAGTTTCATTTAAGTTTGGGGGGGTTTCATGTGTTTCCTTCATTTATATTGCACCGTTGTTCCTAGTTTTGGTGATTGATTATCTTGTGGATTGTTGGTATTTGAGGCGTAATTGATGGTGATTGTTAGTTTTTTATATTTGGTTGAGCTTGTTGGTATTGATTGATGCTTGCTTGTTCACTTGATTTTGTGAAAATTTGTGCTTGGTTTGGTGCTTTTGATTCATGATTAGACAAGCCCGTGAGCTTTAGAGCCTTAGACTTTCATATATTATGGTCTATTTTTCTTCATGTGAGTATCATTCATGCTTGTGTGCTCTAGAACTTGCCAATTGTCTTGTTTGAGGCTACTATTTGTGTGAAATATTTGGAAGTGATATAAGACCATCTTTGTTTTGAATAGTCACTTGACCAAATTTTCCACACCAAATGAAATGTTTCCGTAGTTAGCCACTTTGAGCCTATTGACCTATATTCTTTGGCAACCTACAAATTTAGCCTATTTGTGTATCTTTTGTGAGCCTAAATTTTTCTATGAACTAGTGGAGCTTGAATATTGACAAATGTGGTTGAATTGAGGTGAAATGTGAATTTGGTGGATTTGTTTGGTTGAAAATGTGAAGTCCTTATTGATTCATTGATTGAACACTTTCATGTGGTGGAGAACTTAGACATTTGACAAGCATATGGTGGTGCATTTGTGTGATTTGATTTTGAGAGCATACATTTCCTTGATATAGACTTTGAGTGATGAGAGATACACTTACTTGTGAGGAAATTGTGAATTTAGCACTTAATCTTGCATTGATTTGAGCATAACTTGTGAACTTGTTTGTGGATTTTTGTACTTCTTGGCTTGACTAGATTGAGGAAAGTAGACAATCACTCATTCAATTTTGATTGAATTTCTTCGCAATCCTCCCACTTGTTCTATATTTCTTTCGTTGCTCGGGGACGAGCAACACTTTAAGTTTGGGGGGGTTGATTAGGTGTGAGATTGCTCATATTTGTGCTCATTATTGCTATATTATCGTAACATTTTGATGTGATTTTGGTCGTAATTGATAGAAATTGTGCTACTAACCTTGTTGTCAAGAAATGTATTCAAAGTGTAGGAAACAAGGTGAAATAGTCCATTTTTTAGGAAAACCGAGCATTGGCGCATGGGAAGTGAAGTTCGGTTGAAGGACGAGCAAGGAAAGCCAAGAAAAAGTCCAAGGAGCAATTAACTTAGGTTTGAGGAGCTTATCTCCTCAAACACACTCTTCATTTTTATGCTTTCTTAGTTTAAAATCATTTGAGTATTTTATTTTCATGTAAGAATGGAGGAATTACAAGACTCTCAAGGTGATATTTTTCTTTTATTTAAGCTTTGTTTGGTAAATTTCTTGTTTATTTCTATTTATTTTGTTGTTTTAGCCATGGGTGTTTCCTCAAACACCATGAGCTAAGCTTTTTATGCTTTGGGTGTTTGAAACCATGTGAATGTTGAGTATTGGAATTGTTTATGCTTTGATTATTGTTGATATTTTGATTGTTGCTTCTCTTATTGGGTTTTATTGGTGCTTTGAGTATTAGCTTCTATTAATCCGTATTTTGAGGCATGTTTAGCGTAGACGAGAGTTACATGAACATGTTTAAATTTATGGTTTGAGTTGTTGGTATACAAATGCAATTATTATACTTTTAATTCGTCGAGAGAGAGTTAATCGTATTAGAACTCCCATTAGGAGACATTAATTACTTAAATGGTTATTTGGGTAGTTGGTGAGGATTAGGAAGAGGTCGTATTACCGGGTTTGGGAACACCTTAGACGTAAGGCTATAGTACCCGAAGGGAAAAGTTTTTCATCCTAGCATCTTGATGCTCTTAGCAAGTCCAAATTGAAGCATAAAAATGGTATAAACAATTCCACTCGATTTCACTAGGTAGAGAACACCCGAAGAATTCCCACTCTTGCACTTCTTCGAATTTCATTCGTAGTTGTTATTTGTTTTGAATTGTCATTTCCTTGTTTTCGTGATTATTAGTTCATTTACTTACTAGAATTGCGTTTAGCTTTATTTATTATCTTTCGATCGTCTCTTAGTTTTAGTTCAAATTGCTCCCGAAACCGTAGTTACATTAGTATGACGACATACAACTCTAGGGATCCATTGCACTAGCCTACCTCCCGTGGTTCGATACTACTTGATTGAATACTTCCATTACTACTACGAACCCTTATGCTTGAGGGGAAGTAGTTAGTCAATATAATGACTAAAAATTCGTTCAAGTCAGCTCACAAAAAAATTTACTCTCAGTTAGCAAATTATCTATTGATTCACCCGTTGTTGTTACTTTTAATGATGTTTATTTTGAAATTCAACATCAGAATACTCGGGAAGTTCTAGCTCGAGGAAGACATAAGAACGGTCTCTATGTTTTGGACACCGTTCAATTAGCTTTGGTTGCTGCTCGTAGTCAGAAGGCGTCATTTAAATTGTGGAACTCACGACTTGGCCATATCTCATTTGATATTTTGTCTTTTTTACATAAATTAGGCAGCATTTCTGTTACTGCTTTATTACTCAAACCTGTTATTTGTGATTCTTGTGAGAAAGCTAAGAGTAAGCGTCTACCATTTACTTTGGATGTTAAACGTTCTTCGTGTGTTTTAGATTTGATTCACTGTGACTTGTGGGGGCCGGCGCCCGTTGCTCCTATTTCTGGTTTTCGCTATTACGTTATCTTTGTGGATGATTTTTCACGTTTTACGTGGCTCTATGCTTTACGTCAAAAATCTGTTTCGTATGATATTTTGCTTAAATTTCATGCTTTTGTTGAAAATCAGTTTTCTTGTCGCATTAAAACTTTTCACAGTGATGGGGGCACAGAGTTCACTAATAATAAAGTTAAGTTTTTCTTTGAAAAAACCGGAATTCGACACATTCTCTCTTGTCCTTACACACCGGCCCAAAATGGGCAGACCGAACGTAAACATCGTCACGTCACTGAAACAGGTCTTGCCATGCTGTTTCACTCTCATGTTCCAATGAAATTTTGGGTTGATGCTTTCAGTAGTGCTGTGTACATAATTAATTGTTTACCTACAAAAGTTCTTAACGATATATCTCCTTTTGAAATGTTTTTTTTCTAATGTCCCTAATTATGATAATTTTCACCCATTTGGTTATCGCGTGTATCCATGTCTTAGGGATTATGCTGCACACAAGTTTGATCCTCGAAGCACATCTTGTGTTTTTTGGGCTATAGTAGTTCTCATAAAGGGTTTCGTTGCTACGATCCTACTACCTTCCGCGTCTTTATATCTCGACATGCAAAATTTGATGAGCTTTTTTTTCCTTTTTCTAAGGTGACAAACAATTCCTCCTCTGATCTTCTTCCTGTGTCGGAGTTTTTTGAGCCTGCCCGCCTGGCTGCCTCATCTTCCCCTCCTCGGCGCCCTCATTGCCCCCTTGTACTCTTTGCTCAGCTGATTCTCCTGATTTGATTGTCTATGATGCATCTCATATTGTAGGTAATAACTCTGATTTTGATGCTTCCTCTAACCCGGTCTCTACTTCTCCATCTGCCCGTTCAGTCGTGATTCCACCCTTGGTTCCTACTCCAACGACTTCTGCATCCACCTTAACCCACCAGGTGCAAACTCGAGGAAAGTCCAGCATTTTCAAACCTAAGCATGTTCCAAATTATACTTGCACTACTTGCACTACCCGAGGAAAGAGCCTCGAGGTGTCAAAACTGCCCTAAAGCATCCTGAGTGGTTGGGTGCCATGCATGAGGAACTTTCTGCTCTATCCTCCAACAACACTTGGGATCTTGTGCCTCGCCCGGAAAATACTAATATTGTAGGTTCGAAATGGGTGTTTCAGACCAAGTTTTTGGCAAATGGGTTAGTGGATCGCTATAAAGCCCGTCTTGTTGCCCAGGGGTTTTCTCAACTCCCAGGATTCGATTACTCTCACACATTCAGTCTTGTGATCCGGGCATCTACTGTCCGCATTGTCTTATCCTTGGCCGTATTACAAAACTGGCCGCTTCACCAACTTGACGTAAAAAATTACCTTTTTAAATGGAGTTCTATCCAAACCTGTGTTCATGGAGCAGCCCCCCGGGTTCATCAATGCCAAGTTTCCTGATCATGTGTGTCGTCTTAAAAAGGCATTGTATGGGCTTAAGCAAGCTCCTCGTGCTTGGTTTCAACGTCTCAGTGACTTTCTTTTGAGTATTGGTTTCATTTGTAGTCGCTCTGACTCTTCTTTGTTTATCTACATCTGTGGTCCTCACATATTGTATCTTTTAGTTTATGTTGATGACTTCATCTTGACAGGCAATTCTGTTCCCACTTTGCAGGCATTCATTGCTCGTCTTCGACGGGAGTTTGCAATCAAGGATCTGGGTAAGCTTAGTTATTTCTTGGGGCTTGAGGTGTCTTACACTTCTTCTTGTATTTTTTTGAATCAGGCAAAGTACGCTCGTGACATTCTTCAAAGAGCTGCTCTTGAAGATAGCAAACCAGTTGCCACTCCTCTCGCCGCCGGCTGCCAGCTTCCCTCGTCTGGACCTTTGTTCAACGATCCTACTCTATATCGATCCTTGGTCGGGGCTCTTCAATATGTTACAATTACTCGTCCAGATTTGAGTTTTGCTGTCAATCTCGTTAGCCAACATCTCCACAGCCCGACCATTGAGCACTTTCAGGTTGTGAAGCGCATCCTTCGCTATGTGAAGCATATTCCATCTTATGACCTTTCCTTCACACGTAGCTCCTCCTTGGACGTGGTGGCCTACTCTGATGCTGATTGGGCTCGTTGTATCGAAACTCGTCGGTCTACCTATGGTTACTCCATTTATCTAGGTGGGAACCTTGTTTCGTGGAGTGCTAAGAAACAACCCACGGTCTCTCGTTCGAGTTGTGAGTCCGAGTATCGTGCTCTAGCTAACACATCTTCTGAATTGGTGTGTGTCCTGCAAATTCTTCAGGAGCTCCAAGTCCGTCTCCCTTCTTGTCCTACTCTTTTTTCGGACAACAATAGTGCAGTATTACTTAGCCAGAATCCTAGTGCCCATAAACGCGCCAAACATATTGATATTGACTACCACTTCGGGAACTCGTCTCATCTGGTCGCGTGAACACCAAATTTATTTCTTCCGACCTTCAAATTGCGGATATCTTCACAAAGGCTCTTCCTCGCCCTCTCCTTGAATTTTTTCGAGACAAGCTATGAGTCGGTCCTCATCCCGCGTCTTGCTTGAGGGGAGATATTAGCATAAATCAATAATAAATTACTTGATTTATTGTTATTACTCATATTGTGGGATTTGATGTATTGGGACTACACTCTTATTTATTATTTACATTAATTGATTATGAAGTCCGTTACAATTCCTTGTATATATACATTGCTGGACTCTCATTGTAATTCATCAAAGAATTAATAAAATATTAAATTAAACAGAAAGGGTTCAAGATCGGTTTCGGAATATGGAGCGGTATTCAAGAATCTGTGTGATTAACTTTCTTCCATGGGCTGCACTCTAGACGCAACTAATAAGTCTCATTGGTTTCTTCGTGGTCTCGGACCAGAATTTCATGGTTTCTCCACAGCACAGATTAACATTTCTCCACTCCCCTCCTTTTCGGATCTTCTTGCAAAGGCTGAATCACATGATTTGTTTACAAGATCTCTTGAAACACCCTCCTCCTCGGCTCAGTCGCCTGCCTTTTTTACTCGCTCATCGGCCTCCTCTGTCCTTGGTCGCCCTCCTACTCGCCAGCAGTTTGGTCAAGGTCAACCCTCATCTCGTGGTCGCACTCAGTACGGTCGTGGTCGTGGGTGAGCACGATCTAATCCTCGATGTCAGATTTGCCGCTTTGATGGTCACTATGCTTCTTCTTGTCCCAACCATATGAGTCTTCTACTCCTGGTCGTCAGGCAAACATCGCTGATTCTGTTGCTCATCACGACCCTTCTCGCCTCTCCAACCTGTCATATTGGTATGTTGACACGAGAGCTTCATCGCACATGGTTCATTCCTCCACAGTCCTTGACTCTTCCTCGCCTTACACTGGATCTGACAGAGTGGTAGTGGCAAATGGTAATACCCTTCTGATTACTCATACTGGTACACATTGCTATAGTCCTTACTTGTCCTTTAAAAATGTTCTTGTAGTTCCATCTCTTACTAAAAACCTCATTTCTGTTAGCAAATTAACCAATGATTTTCCTGTTCGTCTCACCTTTTATAATAATTCTTTTGAAATTCAGAATCGGATTACAGGTACGACCCTAGCTCAAGGCAAACTTAATCATGGCCTATATGTTCTAAAAAAATGCCACCCTGTTTTCACTGCTTCTTTACGTGCTCGCTCAATCTGTAGTTCTTTTGAAATTTGGCATAATATACTAGGTCTTGTTCATCTTGATATTGTAAAATTGCTTAAGAATAAATGTTACATTTCTACTACTTCCTTACTTCCTCGACCTGTTATTTGTTCACCATGTCAAAAAGCTAAAAGTACTCGACTATCTGTTATGATCTCACAAGAGGAGATAACAAAAGATGAAGATGGAGGCAGTGAGAGTAGTTTGAAAGTCAAGGTGTCAGATTCTGGAAGTGTTACGAAAGTGAAGAAAGTAGCTATTGAGTTATTGGACCAAAAGGGTAAAGAAGAGTTGAAGGCAGTGGGCCAAGGAATTAAATGAATTGGTCTCAATTGGAAAGTTGATGGATGCGACCTAATCTTGGGTGGAGACTGGCTCAAGACTGGAACACCTATTGAATTGGATTACAATGAGATGACATTCATAGTGACACTAATGGGGAAAAGGATTAAATTAAGAGCCCCCACTTCAAATGCTGAGTGTCAATGGTTATCAGATGCTAGCTTATTTGAAATGACTCAATTAGACCTCTCTGAAGTAGAAGAAATGTTTTGGGTTACCATATGCCATTCTGGAGAGGCATATCCCAAGGAGTTGAATGATTTATTGCAGAATTATAAAGAGGTTTTTGAAGAACCCACTCAACTTCCACCAGAGAGGGGGAGTAGAGCACCAGATTCTTCTAAAACCTGGCAGCATTCCAAAACAACAGTATCCCTACAGGACTTCACATTCTCACAAGGAAGAAATTGAGAAGATGGTGAAGGAACTTCTACAGTCTGGGATAATTAAGGACAGCAAGAGTCCTTTTGCCTCCCCAGTCATACTTGTCAAGAAGAAAGATGGCACTTGGAGGATGTGTGTGGATTACAGGTACTTAAATAACCTAACCATCAAGCATACTTACCCTATTCCTATCATTGATGAATTACTTGATGAGTTGAATGGTGCTAAGTTTTTTTCAAAGATTGATTTAAGGTCTGGGTATTTCCAAATACTCATGAATCCTGAGCATAGGTACCTTACTGCATTTAGAACTCATAATGGACATTATGAGTTCTTGGTTATGCCTTTTGGGCTTTGCAATGCCCCAACTACTTTTCAATCTCTTATGAACAAAGTGTTTAGGGATTGCATGAGGAAGTTTGTTTTGGTGTTCTTTGATGACATACTTATTTATAGTACATCATGGAGAGAACATATGGAGCACTTGAATATTGTTCTCTCCCTCTTGAGACATCATCAATTATTTGCTAAAAGAAGTAAGTGTCACTTTGGTCAAATTCAAATTGAATACTTGGGGCATATTATTTCTCAACAAGGGGTTTCAACTGATCCTGAAAAGGTTTTTGGAATGCTTTAGTGGCCTACACCTAAGACTCCTAAGCAATTGAGAGGGTTTTTGGGGCTTACAGGCTATTATAGAAAATTTATTAAAGGTTATGGATTGATAAGCAAACCTTTGACAAGTTTCCTGAAAAAGGACACCTTCAAGTGGAATGCAGTAGCTGAAGATGCATTTCAACAATTGAAAATTGCTATGAGTTCTGCACCTGTGTTGGCCTTACCAGATTTCACAAAAAATTTCATTGTGGATACTGATGCAAGTGGGAGTGGTATTGGTGCAATTTTGATGCAAGGGGGAAAACCTCTAGCTTATTTGAGTAAAACCCTATGCCCAAGAAACCAAGCTCTTTCTATTTATGAAAGAGAATTCTTGGTTGTGCTTTTAGCAGTTAAAAAATGGAAACATTACCTTCAAGGAACAAGGTTTACTATTAAAACTGACCAACAATCCCTTAAATATTTGTTGGATCAGAAAATAGTAACACCCTTGCAGCAGAGGTGGATAACTAAGCTTTTGGGATTGGACTATGAAATTTAATACAAGAAGGGATCTGATAACACTGTAGCTGATGCCTTGTCAAGAAGAGGTGATGCAGAGTTAGTTGCTATGGCTACTAGTGTTGTGAGCCTTACTTGGGTGGCATTGGATGCAGGTTCTTATCCCGATTTTCAAGTCATCGAGGGGCTTTTAAGATACAAGGGCAGGCTTGTGGTGGGAATGTGCAAACTTCTAAGAGAGCTTCTTATTTCTGAGATGCACCACAACTCTTTTGGTGGTCACTCTGGGATTAATGGAACGCTTTTTCGATTGAAGAGGGTTTTTTATTGGCCTAATATGAAGAAGGATGTTTTACAGTGGGTTAAGCAGTGTGATATTTGTGCTAGAAGCAAGTCTGATCATGGTCCCTTTCCAGGTTTGCTTCAACCTCTACCAATTCCAAGTCAAGCCTCGACTCACATTTCTATGGATTTTGTGGAAGGATTACCTAAATCTTGGGTTAAGAATGTGGTGTGGGTGATTATTGATAGGTTCACTAAGTATGGGCATTTTATTGCGTTATCTCATCCCTATACTGCTCACTCTCTTGCTAAAATTTTCTTGGATGTCATTTATAAACTTCATGGCTTACCTATAAGCATTGTCTCTGATAGAGACAAGGTTTTCACTAGCATTTTTTGGAAAGAGCTCTTTAAGCTTTTAGGTACAAAATTACAGTTAAGTACTGCCTACCATCCTCAATCTGATGGCCAGACAGAGAGGCTTAACCAATGCCTTGAACAGTACTTAAGGTGCATGACCCAAGACCATCCCAAGCAGTGGCTGAAATGGCTTCCTTTAGCTGAGTACTGGTACAATACCAACTACCACTCGAGCCTAAAGATGACTCCATTCCAGGCTTTGTATGGGTATCTCCCACCAAATTCTGCTATTAGCCCTTATTTGGATACGCAGAATGAGGATGTTAAGGAACTGATGAAAGCCAGGGAGCTAGCCACTATTCTAATCAAGGATAATTTGAAATAGGCTCAACATCGTATGAAATTTTTTGCAGATCAGAATCGACAAGAGAGGTCATTCGAGGTGGGTGATTTTGTGTTTCTCAAGTTACAACCTTTTCGCCAGAATTTAGTCTACTTGAGAAAAAATTTAAAACTTTCTTCTAAGTATTTTGGACCTTATAAAGTCTTAGAGAAAGTGGGTTCTGTTGCTTATCGATTGGATCTACCTGAGGAGTCTAAGATTCACCCAGTTTTTCACGCATCTTTACTGAAAAAATGCATTAGTAAGCGTAACATACCTTCGGTTACTCTCCCGCCTGTGGATGATGCTGGTTTGTTCGTGATTTTTCCTGCTGCTATTTTGGAGTGCCGCCCTTCCTACAACCCGATTACTACATCAAACCAGATTTTGGTCAGTTAGGTGGATTTAGCTTGGAACACTACGTCTTGGGAGGATGCTTCCTTCTTTTTCAAAAGATTTGGTAATACCCATCCTTGGGGACAAGGATTTCAAATTCCGCCGGGTATTGTTATGATCTCACAAGAGGAGATAACAAAAGATGAAGATGGAGGCAGTGAGAGTAGTTTGAAAGTCAAGGTGTCAGATTCTGGAAGTGTTACGAAAGTGAAGAAAAGAGCTATTGAGTTATTGGGCCAAAAGGGTAAAGAAGAGTTGAAGGCAGTGGGCCAAGGAATTAAATGAATTGGTCTCAATTGGAAAGTTGATGGCCCATTTATCTTTTATTTAATTGCATTCAATATTTTTCTTATTAGCCATTCTAGCTTATATTTCCTTTAAATATCAAAAGTGGACGTTGGTCCCCCCTGTTTGTTACAAATGCCACAGTTGGCTGAATGAAATGCTATCAGAAAATTAGCAGTACTATCTCTCTCTCTCTCAATTTTCTCTCCCTCTTCATCTATATTTCTATTTATCTTCTATACTCATACTCAATCCAGAAAATACAAAAAAAATATATTATGAATTTCATTTCCAGAAATTAGTAAACACAACACTATCCTATACCTTAAACACCAAACGTGCCTCTAATACTCTTGATCTTATTCATTGTGACTTGTGGAGTCCCTCACCTGTTAAATCCCATGATGGTTTACTTTATTATGCTGTTTTTATTGATGACCACTCGCGCTTTACATGGTTTTACCTAGGGATGGCAATGGGCCGGGTCGGGTCGGGTATCACGATACCCGGACCCGACCCGTTTTAATTCGGGTCCGGGTTGGCCCGACTCGTTCGGGTCACGGGGCGGGCCGGGGCAAAACGGGGCGACCCATTATAAAAAAAATTGAAAAATAATATTTTTTTTAAAAAACATATAACATAAAATTTAGATTTGTATTGAAAAATAAATAAAATAGCTTAGAAGCATGTTTATAAATTTATTTTAAAAATTTTTAAGGTGAATTATTGTTATATATATTAATAAACATCAAAATATTGAATATATATTATATTTATATGTATAATATATATATAAAATAAATATAAAAACGGGTCACGGGTCCGGGTCACGGGTGATACCCGGACCCGCCCCGTTTCAATACGGGTCCGGGGCGGGGCGACCCAAATAGCACGGGTCGGGGCGGGGCGGGTTGAAATTGCCATCCCTAGTTTTACCCTCTTCGTAAAAAATCTGAATTTGTTTCTACCTTCGTTATCTTCAAAAATTTGGTCGAAAATCAATTTGATTGTAAAATAAAACGCTTTCAATCGGATGGTGGAACTGAATTTACCAACTATAGATTACGTGATATTTTTATTTCCTCCGGAATTAGTCACACTATGTCCTGTCCTTACACACCAGCCCAAAATGGTCGGGCAGAACGAAAACATCGCCATATAACTGAAATGGGTCTCACACTTCTTTTCTCTTCATCTATTCCGACCACCTTTTGGGTTGAGACGTTTGGATCGGTCGTCTATATCATCAATAGGCTTCCTTCCCTCGTTCTTTGCTCCAAATCTCCCTATGAATTACTCTTCTCTAAACCTCCGTTGTATGATAACCTTCGTGTCTTTGGCTGTTGTGTTTACCCTTGTCTTCGTTCCTATGCTCCTAACAAATTCTCTCCTCGAAGTATTCCTTGTGTTTTTCTAGGTTATAGCTCTCTTCATAAAAGATTCTGCTGCTTTGATCGCACTACCTCTCGCACTTACATTTCTCGCCATGCTCGCTTCGAAGAAACCAATTTTCCGTTTGCTAGGAACTCTTCTCGCCTCCCTACATCTCAGCTCGACATCTCTACCTTTGATGCCTATCTGCCGGCCACTGTTTCATCCCTACCTGCTCATGTTCGCTCTGTTGCTTCCCCTTCAGATCCTTGTTCGCTCTATCTTCAACCTGATGTTCCTCAACAGCTGCCAACTAACCCTCCTCGCCAAAATCCTCTTCCTCTGATTGCTCGCCCAGCCATTCGGCCTATTCTTGTTCCTCGCCCGCGAGCTCCATCTCCTCGTCCTCGTGTTTGGCCGGCCACAACTCCCACTCACTCTATGCACACTCATTCTCAAGATGGAATTTTTAAGATCAAACACCCTCCGAACACTTCTCTCCTTACCACCAACTCTCTTCTCGCCGCAGTTCATTCCAATACAGAACTAAAGAGTTTTTCCTCGGCAGCAAAATTGCCTCATTGGCTCGTAGCAATGGATGATTATCTTCAAGCTCTTCAGAAAAATAATACTTGGGACCTGGTTCCCCCTCCTCCTGGTGTGAACATTGTAGGATCTAAATGGGTCTTCCGAACTAAATTTCTTGCAGACGGCTCCATTGATCGCCACAAAGCCCGTCTGGTCGCTCAGGGATTCACCCAACTCCCTGGTGTTGACTATGATCACACTTTCAGTCCAGTTGTAAAATCAGCCATTGTTCGTGTGGTTCTCTCTCTTGCGGTTATGAACAACTAGTCGCTTCATCAGTTGGATGTTAATAACACCTTTCTTCAAAATCATATCTACATGCGACAACCCCCTGGATTTGTTGATCCTCTTCGCCCTACTCATGTTTGCAAACTCAACAAAGCCCTCTATGGTCTAAAACAAGCCCCTAGGGCGTGGTTTCAATGCTTTTGTGATTTTTTGCTCGCTCTTGGCTTTACTGAGAGCAAATCCGACACTTCCCTTTTCATCTTCATCTCAGGTCGTACTATTTTATACCTTCTTGTTTATGTAGATGATATAATTGTAACTGGAAACGATCAAACTTTCATTACTCGTCTTATTTCCAGGATCAATTCAGAATTTGCCATCAAAGATCTTGGTCGCCTAACTTACTTCCTAGGATTGGAGGTCACTTATACTGCTCCAGGGCTCTTTCTCGGCCAAACCAAATATGCCACAGACATTCTTACTCGTGCCACCATGCTCGAGAGCAAACTAGTAGCAACTCCTCTTTCCTCCACTGATCTTCTTCGCATTGATGGAACTCCCTTCTTAGACCCCACTTTTTTTCGCTCTCTGGTCGGTGCCCTGCAATACTTAACTATTACGCTACCGGATCTCTCCTTTGTTGTTAACACTATTAGCCAATTCCAATCAAAACCAACAATAGATCATTTTCAGGCGGTTAAGAGAATTTTTCGCTACGTCAAAGGCACATTAGATCTTGGCTTATCCTTCTCTTCTGGCCTTATAAAGCTGCTTGCTTACTCAGATGCGGATTGGGCACGATGTCTCGATACTCGTCTCTCCACCTTTGGGTATGCTGTTTTCCTCGGCCCAAATCTAGTATCTTGGGCAGCCAAAAAGCAACCCACAGTTTCACGTTCAAGTTGTGAATCTGAATATCGCGCCATGGCGACCACCTCTTCAGAAATCATGTGGTTGTGCTCGCTTCCAAATGAACTTCGAGCTTTACCTAAACAACCTCCAACTCTTCTCTGTGACAACAAGAGCGCTATTTTTTTTATCTCAAAACCCGGTGGCTCACAAGCGAGCAAAACACATTGACATTGACTATCATTTTGTTAGAGAGCTTGTTACTTCTGGTCGCCTCATCACTCAATTCGTTCCTTCCGCATTCCAACTTGCCGATATCTTTACAAAGAGTCTTGCTCGTCCTCTATTTGATTTCTTTAAACACAAGCTCTGCGTCTCCTCACATCCGCTTCGCTTGAGGGGGAATATTAGTTAGATAGATTAGTTGTTATGGTAGTTAATTGTTAGTTATAACTTCCTTTCCTTTCTTTGTAAAACTAATCTATATATACTATTCTCAATACTCTTATCTCTCTCAATTGAGAGAGTATTCTAAATCTACAAGAAGAATGCAAGAACAAGAGAGTGAAGAGCCCAATAGATTCAGAGAGTTAAAGGGTGTTTGTGGGCTTTGAATTTCTTCTCGTGAAGAATTAGAACATCAATCACGCTATGGGTGATGCCTTGGAACAACCAAAATAGGGCGTCTATGGTTTTACATGGGGATTTGGAAGTTTGTGAAGCAAGAAAAGACAAGTGAAAGAGCTGATAAAAGCGTGGAGACAACGAGTGTAGCCACGAACCATAACAACCCTTTTGCGATCGATTAAAGGTCGAGTAAGATTGTGGTACGTATGATCTATAATTGTGTTGAAACTAAAACTAATTATTAGCATTATAATTGTGTTAAAAATCTGGTGGCACCAATCCATTGTAAATTAATCTACTTCCTCCATCCCAATTTATTTGTCGTTTTAGCATATTTCACCCGAATTAAAAAAATTATTTGAATGATAATAAATAGATGTACGATTGCCCTTTTTTCCATTTTATTACAAAATGTTTTTTTTTTTACGGGATTACTATTTCAAATGTATTTTTAATATTTTAGTGACATTTTGCAGATGACGATGTAAAAAAGAAATTTATTTGGAAAGTGCTATTACTATTACAAATGTACATATGTTCAATTACTTTTAAATAATCCCAAGAATTAAAGTAAAGAACAATTTGATCTAATAATATGATTTGATATAATGTAATGTTCCATATATGAAACAGTATATTTTATTAATGGGATAAAATCAATTAAATCCACCCTTACATATACTAAATATTTGTGACAAATTAATTCTTATACATAGTCACCCGCTGCATTATATATATAAAAAAAAGTAATAAGTGTATTTTCTAATCTATTATAAAATCAAATTTTTTTTTAGAATATTCTAAAAATAACTAAAAAAAAATATAATACATTTCACTTAGAAATCATTTTTTTAAAGAATATTTTACAAGATAATTAAAAAAAATAACTATCACTTATCTATAGAGAATTCAATTTTTTATAGAAAATTACATGAAAAATATAATACAATATTGATCAATTAAGATAAATTTAGGTCAAAATTTGACCAAAACTATGTTACTATAAGATCGAAATTTTGTCACTATAAGGTCAAAAATGTATTACTACAAGTTCAAAAATATTTTGGACAATTATTTTTTTGAGCAAAATTACTAAAATATTGTTTAAGTAAAAAATATCCTACATCTACATGACAAAAATAGGTAAAAAGTGTATTACTAATTCAAAATTATTTTGGACATTTAGTTTTTTTTTTTTTTTTAGTTAATTTGTCAGAATATTTTAGACATATAGTTAGAGATGTCTATCGGGTTGACTCTAGTCCTTTAGGGCCAGTCCTACAGGGCTATGGGCTAAACGAGCTAGACTGCTAGAGCCTTAACCGGTTCATACTTAACGATCCTACAATTGTTAGGACCTAACCCTAACCCTAGCGGGCCACGGGTTAAATGGGCCACTAACGTGCTACAATATTTTCTTTTCTTTTAAAATTAAAGGTCCCAATTGGCACGTCCAACAAACAAATAAAATAGAAAAATAAATAATTAGTTAATGATAGGTAATTAGAAAATAAAACTAGGTTTTAAACATAATTCTATGACTCGTTGGTCCTTAATTTTGGCTAAATAAAGGTAAACAAATATCATAATCTAATAAAAAAATAGTAATATTGATTAATGGATGCTAATGAAGTACATAATGTTTATATTTATGAATATAGGTCAAATGACTCAAAATTTGTTCTAAGGTTATATATTTAAAAAAATAAAAAAAGGTAACAACCCGAGCTAGCGGATTGATCCGATTTAGCCCGCGGGCTAATCGGTCCGAGTAAAATAAGCCCGAATTTAAACGGGCCTATATTGCATGAACCCTAACCCTACTATTAAAGAATATAATAGAATAAAATATTATAGGAATAATATAATGTATTATAGGAATAGTATATTATATTATAGGTAACAATTTTTTATTTATGGTTTATATTTATTTCCTTGTTTATCTATTTTCTTGTGTATCTCACTTGTAATCCCTATATATAGTGGACCACTCTTATCATCTCATTAATGGTGATTGAATATAATTCTTACATGTTTCAGAGCTGGTATTCACATGGTATCAGCTTAATACACTGAAACCCTTCTCTTCTCCTTCCTATTTTTCCGGCGTCTCCGACGGGCTGGTATCCCCCGTCGCCGCCTTGCCCCTTCCCCTTTCCTCTCAATTTTTCGGCGTCTTCGACGGGCTGGTATCCCCTATCGCCGCCTTGCTCCTTCCCCTTTCTTCTCAATTTTTCGGCATCCTCGACGAGCCGGTCTCCCTCATCGCCGCCTTGTTTATCTCAAACGAGTTGGTATCCCTCGTCCCCCCTCTTCTTCTCGAACGAGTTGGTATCCCTCGTTCCCTCTCCCGACCGCTTTTAGCCGCCACCGACGAGCAAGTCTCCTCGTCCCCCCTTATTCTTCTTCTTCTTCTTCTCGAGCGAGCAAGTCTCCTCGTCCCCCCTTCTTCTTCTTCTCGAGCGAGCAAAGTCTCCTCGTCCCCCCTGGCCCCTTCTTCTTCTTCTCGAGCGAGCAAGTCTCCTCGTTCCCACTCATGGCTGATCATGCTATCTCCATGACCGTTTTTACTAATATGGTGTTAGTCACACTCACCTACACTCTAATTTTCTTTATAGTCTCAAACTACATCTTATTTCTTCTACTTTCCTCTCTCTGCAGAGAGCCCATGACCGACTTCATTTGCTTCTCGCCTCTCCAATCTATTTGGTTTGTGCTCGGTTCAATTACTTCCACTAAACTTGCATGTGTTTCTTGCATATTTTTTTGTCATCGTTCGTCTTTCAAAGGATTTCGGTGTTTCGATCCATTTGTTTCCCTTTTTTTTGCGTCTTGGCATGTTCTATTTGGTGATTACGAATTTCCGTTATTTCTCCTACTCTATGACAACAAAAGTGCATTGTTTTACGGATGGCTTCACAAAGTATATATCTCAAATTCGCTTCAGATTGTTGCGTACCAAGCTCGTGTTCATTTACATTCTCAGCTTCGCTTGACCGGGGTATTAGAGAATATAATAGAATAAAATATTATAGGAATAGTATAATGTATTATAGGAATAGTATATTATATTGTAGGTAGCAATCTTTTATTTATGGTTTATATTTATTTCCTTGTTTATCTCTTTCCTTGTGTATCTCACTTGTAATCCCTATACATAGTGGACCACTCTTATCATCTCATTAACGGTGATTGAATATAATTCTCACACCTACATTTTTCAGGGTTAAACGGGTCAGCCCGATTAGCCCGACCAGGATAAACATCTCTACATATAGTAGTAAAGTTTTGGCCTTGTAGTGGTAATATTTTGGTCTACTAAAAATAATGTCTTGGTCATGTAGTAAACCACCTGTTTGCGACCCACGAATTTTTTGGATAACCCGGATCCGGGCTTATGACCTAAGAATTTTTTTTATATTATCTTAATTAGACCTATTTCCTGTGTGAAATATTCCACACAAGTGTTTTCAAAAGATAATCATATATGGAACATTACATTAGATCGAACCGTCTATGTGATTTTTAAATGCACAATAAGTTCACTGCATAATTAATTAATGTTATAAAATATTACAATTTTTAAAAAAAAAAAAATATATATATATATATATATATATATATATATATATATATATATATAATCTTCCCTAGGTTGTAAACTAATCGAAGTGAATATTGCAGTTCGTGAAAGTATTCGAATATTCGTATTCGTTTATTTTTCGAATAATTAATTTGATTCGGTATTCGATTCGAATGATTATTCGACACAATTCGATTCGAGTATTCTAATTTTTTGATACATATTCTAAATATTAATTTTTAATTATTCGATTCGAAATTGGTTCGTATTCGATACTATTCAATTCGACTTGAAACTATTCAATTTGAAATTTTACGGAGATAATTTATAAAATAGTAATTTAAATAATAGTATTATAGGAAATAAGATAAATATACATTTAAAAATATATTTATGTATATATATTATAAATATAATCGAATACTTACGAATATCGAATCGAATATTTTAGTTTTGTATTTGTATGTCAAAAACTTATATGCAATATTGACCAATTAAATCAAAATTCATTGGTCAAATGCGGGTCAACGCGGGTCAACCTTAATTATAATATTTATTTTCGCTCTAAAATATTATGGGAAAATTACTATTAAGTTCATTTCACTCATATTTTATTCAAATAAATTCAAGCTAATTTTTCTGTTTCTAATAGGTTCAAATTGAACATAGACCAATCTGCCTTTTTAAGTTAAATTTTTTTTCGAAATACATTATTTTAGTCAAAATTTTGATCCAATTAATCATCTTAAAATGAAATCTCGAAAATTGATTCACCTAAAATCACACCTAAAATCACGCTAATTAATATTAATTCCAAATTTCAAACTTTTTTAATTAATTAGATTTTTAAATTTATTTAATCAACTATTATTATATAATAAAATTTATCTTCATTTTAAACCTATTATTTAACATTCCAAAATTTAAATAATTTTCTAAAATTAAATTGAAATATGATTTATTTTGCATATCCCGTTATGAAAATTTAAATCATTTCCTAAAATTAGATTGAAACATGATGATTATTTTGCATATCACGTTATGCATAATAAAAATCATTTTCTAAAATTAGATTGAAACATGATGATTATTTTGCATATCATCGTTATGCATAATAAAAATCATTTCCTAAAATTAGATTGAAATATGATAACTTATGCATAATAAAAATCATTTTCTAAAATTATTTATCTTTGTTACCTCACCAAGTATGGAGAATCACATCAGAAAATTATTGAATTTCGAAAGCTCCTTTTCGCATTTTTCGTGGTGTTGATGAAAATATTGATACAATTTCAATTTCACAGCTACAGTGAGGTAACAAACAAGTATGGAGAATCACATCAGAAAATTATTGAATTTCGAAAGCTCCTTCTCGCATTCTTCGTGGTGTTGATGAAAATATTGATACAATTTCAATTTCACAGCTACAATAAGTAATAACAAATCCCTGCACACCACAGACCCACCCGAAAATATCCTCCAACTTAGAAACATTTTAAAGTGGTAGTTCCTATTTGTTTAATGGACTATAATAATGACTCTATTCATAAATAATCTCTTTATTTTAATAGGGATCTTACAAACACAAATACTTAATATTAATAATTTTAAAAAAATAATATTTAATTAAAAAAAACCGCATTTTTATATCAAATAAACGAAAAGAAAAACAAATGGGGCCCACAACCTTAATTCTTATTAGTACTATTTAGAAAAAATTTAATGAGAGACATTTTTGCATAAATGGGGGCCAAAGATAGTGAGCATTGCTCCAATTCCAAGGGAAAAGACGAGTGGGTGTGTAATTAACGGGAGAGATATATAAATTAAAGTAAATACATGTGACTACTAGCTAGTAGTTTTATCTTTGAAGAAAAGCAAGTGTTAAAAAGTATATTCAGATTCCGGCGAAAACAAGTAACCATTTGTAATGTAAATTTAAAGAGAAGATTGCTTGCTAAATTCAACACTACCAAGGCCTCATACATTTAATTTGTAATATATATATATTCATTGTCTTCTTCGTTCCACAACATTTCTCTCTCTCCATGACCATTTTCCCTTCAAGCAAATAATAATAATCTCTCCGGTCAAAATTTTGCTGCAAAATAACAAGAACAAAAATAATCATCCTGTCGTTATTCTTAATTTTCTGACGTTAAATACTTTTAGTTAAAAAAATTATAATGACACACCGACGTTAAATATTTTTAATTAGAAAAATTATAATGACGTTAATTTTCTTTTAGGGTAAATACTAGTTAAAATATAAAAGCACAGTCGTAGTCCTTTCTTTGAGAAATGTAAAACTTCTGACTCGGCAATTAAGGAACCCCTGCGAACTACTTATATAATAAAACTAGTTCATTAGTAAGCGTTGACTAAACAACCATGGATTCAGATCTAAAACATTATCACCGAAATAATTTAATTATATTTCATGCATCATTAATTAATTTGTTCCGTCGCATAAATAAAGTACACACTAATATTTTATATATATATGCTATGAAGTAAAATCTAAACTTCCGATCTAAAAAGCAAGATAACTTTTGGGCACGTTGTACCAAAAAAAAAAAAAGTTAATAAAGTTGAATTTGATGAATGTTACAAAAGGCGATCGATCAAGTTGAAAAGGAACCCTTTTTTTTTTTTTTCTTGTATATATAAAACCAAGAATTGGAAGATTGAAACTGAATGATAGGACAAAGCTAGAATACCATCTTTGTCAACGAGTCCCTTTATTTGCACTAGTACAATTGAAAAACGTGCATTTCTCTTTTTACCCGTATTAACACATGCAACCACTTAATTAATTACACAGTCCTCTTTAGACGTAATTATACATCTGTAACGAGTCTGAAAAAATAGAGCATGATAAAATATGGAGTATATAAAAATGGAAATTCTCTCAGTATATATGAAGAAATGATAATATTTCTGAGCAAATTAAATCGATCATAGACTAGAATAGGGCAATGAAGTCTACAAATATTTCTAATTCCTTTTTGCATTTATTGTAAAACTGCACATTTCTATTAAGCCCTAGCTAGGTTCTGCAGATCACATCATAAAAATAGGGGGGGTGCTTAGGGTTTTCTCAGTGACAAGACAATAATTCTCATAACCAACCAGAATACAATGCAATGCAATGCAATTTTCCCTTTTCTTGAGCAACAACAATATACTATATATATATGTTGAAACAACAAAAAGCAGCTGAATCTCCCCCCCATCATTTAATGCAGAGTGATCACCCATCACACAAAGACTTTAATAATTACCTGCAGCCTGATAACTTGTGTTGAAAGAATAAAGCCCAGAGTTTAATTTTTCAGATGCATCAACACAAAGGATTAACAATGCTCCTTCCCTCCTCACTTTTAGCTCTTTGTGTATTCTGCTGCTGCACTTGCACTTGCACTTGATGGCTATTGCTATTATTATTATTATTCTGCTGCTGCTGTAGCAAAACCTCCTGTGGTACCGGTGGTTGTAGGTTGTCCTGAATTTGATGACTGAAAGGGAGACCACCTTCAAAAGAACCCCCTAAACCCATCTGGTTAAACCCGGTGGCCGTCACCGGGCCTCCTCCTCCTCCCTCGTCGAACGCCCCGTTAAACCGGAGCAACTCGTTCTGCTGCTGCTCGTAACTTCTCATCATGATTTCCTGCTCACGCACCGCAGCAACAGCCTCCATGTACTGCTGCTGTTGCTGCGGGGCCATGATGGTGGTCCCCTGCGGGACCGCCATCATGGGCTGCCCTACATTGAAGGGCGGCCCAATGTAAGCCCCAGCAGTTTGAGCGGCGTAGTTCTGCTGCTGCTGCGGGGGCATGAAATTGGGGTGACTTAGAATGGGCAGCATAGCGGAAGGTCCAATATAAGTGGCTAGTTCCTTTTTAGCGCTATCTAAGTCGTGCTGCACTTGCTTGAGCTTGTGCTGGAGGATGGAGATGAGGCCGACGCATCCGTAGACGGGGTCACGGAGGCGGTATTCGGCCTCGTAGGCTAGGGAATTAACGGCGTCTTCGCGCTGGCTCGAGTTAAGCTCGTTGAGAAGCTTGGAGACGTTGCTTGCGCCGAAGACCTTGTGGACGTTTGTGAATTTCTGAGGATTATCGGGTGGGAAGTAGGGCGCGAAAACGCATTCCTGAGTGCATTTTCGCCGGAGGCACTTGCACGCCGCGCACGGCGAGTTTGATGACGACATTTTCCGCTTCTGCACAAATTAGTATTTCGAACAAGACACGGAAAGTCAATAAAAGGATTCTTAAAATCTCGAGAAGGGGATATAATTATAATTATAAAAGGAAAGTCAGAAGGAGGAAACAAAAATCAATGGTGAAAATGAATTAAAAAAAGGAAGAGATACGAATGCATTAACTGTAAAAGATGCGGACGGAAAACTGGAATTAATATAATTATCATAATTTCAGATCCGAAAATCAAACGTCGAGATCTTTCATTTTCACGAAAATAGAATCAATGATGGAAAGGAATAAGGAATTAATTCTCACCTTAGGCCCAAAAAAACCTACTCGAAATGACTCCCTCCGTACACCTGCATCTTCTGTAAATTCAGAAAACATGAATCGTAAATCGAAATGCAAATATTTCGCAAATCAATCCAAAAATCGAAAGGGAAAACGAACCTTGTGTTTATGGGAGAGAGTGGAACCTAGGGTTTGAGTTCAAGAAACTCTCGATCCGATCTTCAACTTTCGCGATCCCGAAAATCAAATGGATAAAAAATAAAACACTTGTATTAAATGGATTTATTATGAGAAACTGGAAATGTGAATATGGATGAATATGAATGAACACAGAGAAAGAAAGAGATCATAAGAGAGAGAGAGAGAGAGAGAGGGGAATCACGTCGAATGTTTAATGTGTGCGTGATTTTTTTTTTTTGTATGCATTTATGTATATGTAAATTGTAGTTGATGATGAGGGCAAAGGCGTGTAGGTTAATCTGGACCGTACACGGAGGCAGGGAAACGTGTTTTAACCGTCAGATTCATAATGGGTATTGCTGAGAGGGGGCTTAGTCAGCAATTTTGCTCTTAAGGAATGTTAAATGTATGCTCTCAGAGTTGCCTTATTGTCCCTCTCCCACTTTTTTAACCCGTTCCCAAAACCGACCCTTTCATTTACTTTTAACACCATACAATTTCTAATATTTACACTACACCCCATTTAAAATATTTACCAAGGAGTTAAAAATAATTAGATAAGTTTATACAATTACGATTCAGGACCCATAAAATAGAATGAAGGTATGATTTGTATAAATTTATTTTAAATTATTATTATTATTGAGTGTTGTTGATAATATATAATTTATTATTATTGATTGTTGTTAAAAATATACTGTATTATTTTAATTATTAATATTTTAATAATTATTATGGAGAGGAGTTATTGTTATTAATATATATTTGCCTTATTATTTATTTTAATACTTATAATAAATGTATAGTTTAACTAAGAATATTATTATTATTTTTAATATTAAATAGATTAAAAAATAATAATATTTATATTATTAAGAATTATGAAAATAATATATTATTTATATTTTTGAAAATTTTTAAATTATTTTTTTATATTAAATTATTTATAATTTAATATTATTGCGAAATAATATTATAAATAAAATTTAATATATTATTATTTATATTTTTTTAATTTATTATATTTTTATTTTTATTCTTGAGATTATATATTATATTAATATTTTTATTAAATATTTTATTTGATTTTTATAGTTAAATAATAGTAATATTATTATTAATAAATTTTTTTAATTTATTAACAAGTTTATTTTTTAGAATCACCATTCTTTATGGATTGATGATTTTATTGCATAAATCATTGCCTATTTCATTTTACCAATCACTCTATGATTGGTACGTATGAATGAATTAGAAATGGAATGACCATTCCTTAATTCATTCCAAATACCTTGGTATATTTATTTATTAGGAATAATCATTCCAAATGGAATGGTCATTACCAAAAATTAAGGAATAATCATTCTTTCCAAAAATTAATGTTTAATACGTATTTATATGATAAAATTAGTAAATAGTAAACTAACTAGCTAATAGCAATGATTATATATATAAAAAAAAAAAAAACTAGTAGTAATTTATTTTATTTTCCAATAATTCACTTTCTTTAAATGATAACTTTAAATATTACTGTACATAACTAAACTATTTTGTTAATAATATGCAAAATTTATTAGCAGGTACACATTAAAATTGAGAAAGATATACACTGATTTGAGAGAGATCTACATTGATTTGGAGGATTTGCACGAATTTACACTTGATGTTAGCAAAAGGCCGAGAAAGGTATAGATTTGCACATAAAGTGATAAAAGTGTTTGGCCTTTTATCTAAGGCGGGGACGTGGCAATACCACATAATATATTTTTTATTCCATATTTTTAGATTATTTCCATTTTACATTATAAATCTTATCTTTCCATGTAAATAGGATTAGAAAACAAAAAAAAAATTCATACCTAAAAAAATACATGATTTTTTAAAATAAATAAATTTATAAAAATAATAATAATAATACATGATTTATAAAATAAACAACTTTAACAATAAAATAAATCATTTTATCATAATAATTTTTTGAGTTGGTCTCCTGTGCACAGTGTGCATGTGCACACTAATGCACAGGGCAATCCTATATCTATTTATATAAATAAATATAAATAATTAAGTAATAAATGTTCTAGTGGTTATAAATACTCTTTTTAATTCTTATTATTGAAAAGTGGTAGATATTTTAACTTAAAAATGTAATTTTTATTAGTGAAAAGTGATAGATATTTTAACTGCAAAGTGTAATTCTTATTATTGAAAAATGGAAATTTTGCTACTGAAAAGTGGTAGATATTTTAACTGAAAAATGTAATTTTTATTATTGAAAAGTGGTAGATATTTTAACTGAAAAGTGTAATTCTTATTATTGAAAAGTGGGAATTTTGTTACTGAAAAGTGATAACTATTATTATTGAAAAGTGGAAAATTTGTTATTGAAAAGTGGTAATTATTATTAGTGAAAAGTGGAAAATTTGTTACTGAATAGTGGTAACTATTATTAGTGAAAAGTGGAAATTTTATTAATGAAAAGTAGCAACTATTATTATTGAAAAGTTGAAGTGAGTAACGAAAAAAAAATGAAAAAAAAAAGTTTGAAAGTACTGTAATTAATTAATAATGGTAAATTAATTAATTAATGAATGAAGTAATGAATTATAAATTAATTAATAGAAAAAAAATGGAATTATAATGGATAATAAGTTAGAGTATGAGGATAAAGACAAAAGCACCAAACCTGTTTTGGTGCACACGGTGCATTTGAGAATTTCTCTAATTTTTTTACTGTTACATGTAAATAATTTAATTTTGTGAAAAAAAATGTTTAATACTCCAATACATAATTTATTTACGGAAGATGTTTCAATATAATTTATATTGCAAACTTATTCATTTAAAAATGATATACTCTAATCTAAATATATTTTTTAGTTTTTCAAAAAAAACTTTTAATTTTTTTAATAATAATTATTGTATTTAATTATTAATAAATATTCAAAATAACTTTAAAATTGATTTAATATAATTTTATTTACTAAACATCGATTAATTTTTTGGAATATAATTTTTGCTTATATTTTTTTTAATCCTATTTACATGGAAAAATAAGATTTATGATGTAAAATAGGAATAATCTTAAAAATATGAAATAAAATATATATTATGTGGCATTGCCACGTAAGTGTAGGCATAAAATTTGTGCCCATCGATGGGTATTATATCATTCCCCTAAGGTGGTGATAGTTTAATTTTTAAATCATATCCCATTTTGGTAATTTTGATCATCCATACATTTTACTAGATATTTTTCTTGTGAATATATAGCGTGTGATGTCTTAATGTCAAATATTAATACTCCCTAGTCTCCCTTCATTTTTAAATACCCCTAACTAATTTCTCTAAATTTCTATATTATACATTAAAAATTATTAATATCTAAGCTATTATTAATTAGTTTGAAGGTAATTTTTTTAAAAAAATGTAATTAATTTACATTAAAAAATTCAAAACGCCATATATATACACACACATATATATAATTTACAAAAAAAAAAAAAAATAGATCAAAACGATATACATCCTCATATGTACTAATATAGAGAGTTTGGTTTGCTTATGTGTCATCTTCTCCTTTATTCCGATGATGTGTCTTTTTTTATTCATTCAACATGACGTGTCATATTCTCATTAAGTTTATATTTATGTGTTCAAATATATTGTAATATGTGGTGTTGGTCCCTGAACGAGTAGTGAATGAGTTAAAGTCTAGAGGGGGGGGGGGGGAGGGGACGAATAGACTTTAAATTTTTTTCTATCAGAATGGGTCACTCGGCTGTATACTTAGTCTACTGGATTGGCAAGTATACTGATCCAACTTACTAGGTACTTAGTTAAGTAAATTTGCGGAATAGTGTAGGCCCTTTTATTTAAACTCGTTCGTTTATAGAAAACCTTTGATTAACCAAATTAAAACTTAGTCAGCTGACTTGGTGTCTGCTGGTTTTAAATATTTATTGGCCTCTTTTTGAAATCATAAAATCACAGTTATGCACTAAATATTTATTGACAGCTGACTTGGTGTCTGCTGGTTTTAAATATTTATTAACAGAAATGTAAATGTAGAAGAGTAAATAACACCGAAATTTATAGCGGTTCGGATTTCCAAATCCTACGTTCACTCTCACGATCCACTCGTGATATTAATCCTTTAAAACCAAATAAAGAGTTTTGTCCTTTATAGTCCCAAGTGGAAGACTTTGAGCTCTGAGCAACTTCCAAAGTGCTACGGCCTCCATAAGTTTTTGAGAGAACTTGTACTCTTTAAAATGATAACAACTTGGACCTTATACTGGTTAGAGTGTAGGAGTTTGGGTTGTTTTTTTATCTATCTCCAATTAGTGTTTCAAGCAACAAATTGCTTAAACACTGTGCCTAAACTAAATGATGTGTATGATATCAAACTGGGTTCGGTTTTTATGTTGGTAGGAAAATTTAAGAGATGTAAGATCTATGCAGGCTCTTGAGAACTCTTAAAATATTGCTTCGAATGCTAGTGCTTAAGCCAGCTGGATGAGTTCTTGCGTATATTTTCCGTGATCTTCACAGATGAAGTTTGTCTTGTATTTATAAGCATGATTTTCAATCAATTAGCCGTTTGAGTGACTAGCCGTTGTAAATCATCCTTAATTGATGCGTAATCTCTTGATTTAATCTTGATTGATCATAATTCCAACAAATTTGGGACTTTCTTTCTTTGGATATGGAATGTGTTGACCGAGATTTCACATTTAGAATATCCATGCTTGCTTCTTAGTCGGATGTCTTCTAGTCTTCTGATCTGGTCGATACAGCAGCCTTAGTGCATGAATGATGTCTTCTGATTTGATTTGAATTCAGATGAGTCCAACTCATCTTAGTCTTGATTAAGCTTCCTCTTCTTGTCTTGATATCTTCTAAGTTTTGATGCTTTAGTAAGTAGACATATTTAGAAGTCCATATCAGGTGATAAGGCATACATGGGCCTTCTCATCTGATCTACAAGCATGGTCTTCTTCTTATCTTCAAAGTCTTCTTAGTCTTCTTCTCTTCAAATCTTGAGTGAGCGCATGTCAATCTAAAATATGATCTCAGCTCATATACATACAACTGATCTCACAATGACTAGATATTAAGGAACTATAAGTCGTTCTATACAACTCAGCTTATCCTATCAGATAACATAAACTATTAAGTGTTTTGGCCATTAAAATTATTACATAAATTACATCATTACCCTTGGGGTGAATGAATATCCCAACATGTGGCATCATAAAGTTAAATATTGTGATGATGTGTCACTAAGTTGAAATTAAAGAGGGTGTATTCAATTGAGATTCTATTGGATTTTTTTGGACTTTAAAAAGTACGTGGATTTATAAAATTCATAAAGTTCATGCAGAGTTTGACTGACTTTTTTTATTGATTTGTATGAATTTTCATAAATTTGACAGGATTGTGGAATATACATTTTTTTATTGATTTACAAAGGTTTTCATAAACTCCGGTATTGATGCGAAGAGTTTTTTTTTTTAATGTGAAGTGTTTTTTTTTAAATTAATATTATATATATAAATATATATATTATATAAAGTATTTTACCAATAATATATATATATATATATATATATATATATATAAAGTATTTTACCAATAATAAAAAAAAAATATAAAGTTTATATATTAATTCGAGGCGGGTCGGATACCCGCGGGTCGGGCATAAGACCCAGACCCGACCCGACCCATACTCAATACGGGGCGGATCCGACTGACCCAAAGCTCGCGGGTGGGGTAGGTACCCGCTGGTCGGGTCAATATTGTTATCCCTACTTCTGATCTTTCGTCTTCAGAGTTCTCTGAGAGAATCCTCTGAAATCTCTGATTTTTAGAAGAGATTTTGGATAGTGAAATTTATTTATACTAGTTTGTTGCCCGTGCAATGCACGGGGCCTGTTGTAAGTTTGATTTTTTAGTAGTTTGTAAAAAAATAAGTGAATGTAGTTTATATGTAAATGTATTGAGTATGAAAATGAATATACTCTATATTTACATACAATTTTTTTTTAGTAAATTAATCTTATTAATTACACATTTTAGCTTTTTTCTATAAAAAACCCTAATAACTACAGTATATAGGATCACATGTTGCATAAAGCCTAGACACAGTTCATAAAAATAAGTAAAAGATACACAATGATTGAGCTATCAGATGAACTACATAATTTAGGAAGGAAGAGGCATGGACTTATATTAGTTTACCAAACAGAACAAAAACAAATTAATGTTATGTAGAACTAAACTTGTCAATGGTGAAATACAATCATTCACCCTAGATTCTAAATAATCCGTACATTAAAATAAACCATTTCTTATTCAGCATTATAAGTTAGCAACAAAAACGTTATTTATTCGTTGCAATTAAATCAAAACTATCTTACTGCTACTAATAATGAATTTCCACCCATATGCATTGAAGCATTTATCACATACAAACAACAAGACAAAATGTAACATGAATCTTTCGGATAGGAAAAAACGAATAACACTAAACTCTTATAATTGACCTGACATTGAACAAACAAATTCCTAAGGCAAGTTAATAATAGCAATTGCATGTTAAACTCAAGAACATTTAAAATCTAATATGTAGATGTGACTCATGAACATAAATCAATGTGGGTGTCCCGTCTGCTTTCAAAACTCTTAGTCTAACTTAACGTTATAATATCTTCAAAACAATGAAAATAACCATAAAAATTTGCATGCCTATAAAAAAAGAAACCAAAATTCTTTGCAGCAGTAACCAAACCAGACTCATTAGAGGATGCAGCTTGATATCAAATCTTTTCAGGGACTCCTCCCCTCTTGTGACCATATTATTGACATATTGCTAGGCACCTAAAGAATTCCTGTAGAAGTAAATGATTTTTCAATGGCGATTACTCATCTGCCATAAGAATCAATGAAGATTGATATATAGATAGAAATTTTATTGGAGTTGACAAATCACATCCATTTTTCCTTCTCAGAAGACACTTATAAAATCACGTAAACTTATTTTTATTTTTCGGACAATGAAATTTAATCTAATATAGTATTTGAGAATATTCTACCCAATCTTGCAATGATTAAAGCAGAAAAAAATGATACAATTTTAAATAATGACTAAATTTTAGATGGAGTAGCTATTTCACCATGACAAACACAAATAAATAAATATAATAGAGAAATCATTTGTGATAAATCTACTAAACTTAAGCATTATGTGTATAAAAGAAATGAAATAAAATGAACTCCAATCAATTAATTGCAAAATAAAATCATAAGGGTAAAATGAAATATCTAATACTCCGTACTATAATAGCACATCAGTATTGGCAAGTCATCAATAGCAAAAACGTAGCTAATCAAGACATAGCACACCTAGTACTACCTTATAATTCTTCACCAGTAAAATAATAAATTGTGCCTAAACTTTAACAGTAGTCCTTTGAGCAAATGTCAAAATGAGATTTTTAAAATGAGCACGATAATTGTGATAATAAGATTCTATACAATTTTACTATTAATATCATGAAAATGTTAACATTAGCTATTACATAAACTCGAGTTTCAGGAACAACTTGATTATAATTAATAATTCACATTTGAATCATTAGTAATTAAATGACTTTTGTTGCAATTAATATGGTATAGTGTTTCAGTTAGCATGACATATCATCAAAACCGATCATATTTTCATACACCCAAAACTAAGTTAGGCAACTGCAAGAGATAAATGAAGTCATCCCTCAAACTATAGTTACTATATGAACTTATATCTTTAAATGATACCTATTTCTAATGTGGCCCATAAGATTTGAAAAAATAACAGTGATTATCCCACACCACTATGAACAGAGGATCTACAATCCACCTCAATTGAATAACATCTCAGTTCCTATCTCTCCAAATATATTTTGATGAACTCAAATAATAGAAAACATCATAATTATAACATAAATATGGAGTAAAATAAAATTAGGGCTTCATCATCCAATTCAAGAAAGAAACTAATTAAAGTAAATAAACAACTAAAGAAAGTACACAATGAGTGCATACAATTATTGTTGGTCCCAAGTTGAGTAAAGATTGATTAAGCTAGGAAAAGTCTAGAGGGGAGGGGTGAATAGACTTTTCAAAATCTTTCAAAATATCAGAGTTTTAATGCGGAAATGTGTTCTGAACAGTACTGCTCTTACTGGGTCAGATCAGTACTTCCAGTTTCAGTTTTATACTCAACTTAGATTTAGATCTTTTACTTTGTAAACTTTAATGTTCTTAGTTAAACAATTCAAACAAGTATCAAATAGAAAGTAAAGAACACAAGATTTATAGTGGTTCGACAAATGTCTACATCCACTCTCACAACTTCAGTTGTGAAGTTTTATTAACTCCTTCTTGAGTTTCTTGTGGCTTAAAGTCCTAAGATTAAGACTGTGATCTTATCGATTACACTCCCAAGTGTATCTTCGATCGACTAGTAATTCTACAAGTAACTAGCACACTTGTTTACACAATACAAACTTTAAAATGAAAAGTAAAACTTCTCTAGAATGTAGCCTTTGATTCCTCTCTTCAGTTCAGTGGCTTCTTCTCAGTTTGATCTCCTTCAACTCTACGAGTTCTTGAATGCTTCGTATACTTTGATTGCTCTTTGATCAGTAAATGTTCAGTAGTCTTAGCAGTAGAAGATCACACAGTATTTATAGACATTAGTATGACAATTAGCAGTTTGTGAAACTAACTCTCAACTAACTCTAAAACTGTTTTTGTTGTAACTTCCTTTTGTAACCGACTTTGTAACTTCCTTCAACTTTATCCAAGTCAGCATATCTTCAATATATCTTCAGTTATGCTTTAAATAAGTTTTCCAAACTTATTCTGCTCCAGCACAGTAAAATTACTCTTCTTCTATTTTACTATTTTTAGCCAGTCAGCACAGTTCTCCAAAACTGTTCTGCACATCTTCAGAATTCTTCTCTTATACTTCTAAGCTTCTCTTCAACTCTTCTTAGTCTTCTGATCTGGTTCCAATCTACTGTTCTAAACTTTTACAATGCTGAATACAACAAAATACAAACTTACAAATATAAACCTATCTATACATCAACTGAACTATATACAAATGAGTACATCTAAGTCCTATACTATAAGCTGTCTATAAAATTCATTTATCAGCTTAGTTCCTAACAGTTCATATATCAGATCAGTAACACACTAAGATCAGTAAACATATATAAGATCAATAACTCAGTTTATAAGTTTTCTTAAGATGACTTAGTTAGGATGACTTAGAACCACATATATCATAACTTTAACTTGCTTTTGGCCATCAAAACATACAATCACCAACTAGAATATTGTTTCAAGGATTCATATCCCAACAATTTCCCCCTTTTTTATGAAGCCAAAACTACTAAAATGTTAACAAATCAGTAGTTAAGTATGTAGTCTATCATAACAGTTCATCAATTCATAAATTCCAGATTCATATTCAGATAAGATCAGATATTACAAATACTTCACAGAATATGAAATACACAAAATATGAAAATAAAGATAAGGTTAAGAAATGTTATCTTGTGAGCTTGTCCTTCATCTTCATTTCTTAGATCCGATTCTGTATGCCAAATACAGTCTTGTTTTGATGTCCATCATGTGTTGATGATCAGTGATGCCTTCACCCTTAATGATCTCAGCAATGATGTTACCAATTTCCTTGTAATCAGGTTCTCCATTTTCAAGCCTTGGAGGTTCCCATACAAGTTCTTCTGGACATAAAATAATAACACCAACAACACTTGTTGTTAGTAACATGTCTTCCCAGAAGTCTCTTGCTATGTTCATCACGAACTCTTAAAAATCTGCATATTCCGCTTCCTTGTTCAGATGATCACCAAACTTCTTCACTATAAAGTTTGCAATCTGCCATCTTTTCTTAATATCACTCCAAAATACAATCTGATCTGGATGTACAATAAAATCAAGATATGTGTCATCACAGATTTCATTAACTTTCCTTTTCTTCTTAAGCATTGAGATCCTTCTCTCAAATTTTCTTCTTGCAGCTTCTGCATCTTTCAACTTTTTCTTCTTAAGTTGTTCATCAACTTTCTTATTTTCTTGTAACTCAGATTTCTTCTGTTGGGATATGAATCCTAGAACAAGTCCTAAATGATGAATAAAAGATAAAAGATAAAGTTTTGATAAGCCAAAAGAAGACTTGAATATTTTCTAAGTATTGACTGATCTAGTCTAGTTAAAGTTAAAGTCATCTTGAACAGATCAGTAGAACTCAAAAGACAAGTACTAATTTAAAAGACAAGTATTATTGAAAGATAAGTACAATTTATAAGTACTTCAAATATTCATATTATGTATGTGTTAGATTGTTATTGAACTATTTAAATGTTGTATAGAGCTCATGATGTTTTTATATGTAATAGATTAGTTTTATTGTATAGTTTATAAGTTGACTAAGCTTGTATTATGAAAGCTTAAAGTAATGTAATAGTCTTGATAGGTTTAGTATAGTCTACTAATTGAACTAGGAAGACCAGACAAGAAGAGTTGAAGTCTACTACTCAAAGACAGGAGGACTACAAGACAAGACAAGTACATACAAGTCTACTCAAGACAAGTCAACGTGAAGATAGTTAGTTAGAAGCGCGTGAAAAGCTAAAGATATAAAAGTTAGTTAGTTATGGAATAACTAATATACAACAAGAAACGCGTATATAGATAAGAAGATTCAGTTGAAGGTAGTTATCAAGAAAAGTTGGTTACAACTGATTAGTTCTTGATTTCAGAAGTTTATAAATACTTCATGGTGGTGATCATTTGAAAAAAAAACTGATACACTGGAAATCTACATACTCGAAGAAAAGATATATTCGAAGTTTACTCTCAGAGATTGAAGTTCAGAAAGTGAAGCTACACAAGTCAAGTGAAGAAATCAGAAGGCTACTACTGAACGAAGAGAAGTTTTATTTTCGTTTATTGTTTCAAGTTGCTAGTTACTTGTAAAATAGCTAGTAAGATCGAAGATATATCTGGAGATATAATCGAGAAGATCTAAGTCTTATTTCTTGGGACTTAAAGCCACAAGAACATATTACTCGATTGGAAGAGTTAATAAGAATTTCACAACTGGGTTTGTGAGAGTGGATGTAGACAAGTTGTCGAACCACTATAAATCTTGTGTTTGATTTACTTTACTGTTTTGTTTGTTGTTTAATTGATTAATTGTTTAGTTAATTGAATTACATAACTGAACTAGACTAGCTGAGTATACATAAAACAGAGTTCTCGAATTAAGTTGAGTATAAACTTTAATTGGGCTCATTGTTAATTTCGTATTCCGCACATAGTAATTCTGATATATCGAAAGATTTTAGAAAAGTCTATTCACCCCCCTCTAGACATTTTCTTTAGCTTCCCTCGATATTAACTCAACTTAGGGACCTACAAGTGGTATCAGAGCAGTAGTTTACGAACTGCTGTTTCTTGATAACCAACACAAGACTTGGGTGAAAGTCTTGGTCCAAGATCATATTTGCTTACGTGTTCTTGATCAATATTCTTGATATATTTGTTTCTTGTTCCCTGTTCTTGACTTATCTGTTATTCTTGATCATAACTCTACTTAGCACTTATTTCTTGAAATCATGTCTCTTGAGATCAGCGCTAACAAGTTACCTAAGTTCCAGGTTCAAGATTATGACTATTGGAAGCTAAGGATGGAAGCCATCTTCAGTTCCACTCACGACTTAATGATCTCCGTCATCACTGAAGGTCCAATTGTGACCATGATTCCCAATACTGCTGCCTGTTGGTCCCAAGTTGAGTTAATAACGAGTAAGCTAGTGAAAATGTCTAGAGGGGGGTGAATAGACTTTTCAAAAATCTTTCGAAATATCAAAGTACAATATGCGGAATACGAAATTATCAATGAGCCCAATTCAAGATTATACTCAACTTATTCGAGAACTCTGTTCTATACTCAACTAGTCTAGATCAGTTAAGTAGTTAACCAACTAAGCAATTTAAACAATCAAAACTGTAAAGTAAATCAAACACGAGATTTATAGTGGTTCGACAACTTGTCTACATCCACTCTCACAAACCCAGTTGTGATGTTTCCACTAAACTCTTCCAATCGAGTACAAGTGTATATTCCTGTCTTTAAAGTCCCAAGAAGAAGACTTAGATCTTCAACAGACTATACCTCCAGATATGTCTACGATCTTACTAGAAATTTTACAAGTATCTAGCACCTTGAAAAAATAACAAACAAAAACTAAAAACTTCTCTGATCTTCAGTAGTAGCCTTCTTGATTCTTCACTTGTCTTCTGGCTATCTTTCTGAACTTCAATCAACTCTGAGAGTAAACTTCGTTTGAATCTTCAATAACGTTCGTAAGTAGTAATTCAATATCTCAGTAGTTAGTAGTCTTTAACCAATGAATACCTTGGGGTATTTATAGACTTCAAATTCCAAGAACTTTCAGTTGTGTAACAACCTTTCTTGAAAACTAACTTGTAACTGATTCTTTTATTCTTCCACGCGTTTCTTCAGTTAATTAGTTATTCCATAACTAATTCTTCAATTTCATCTTCAATACGCGTTTCTGTAACTAACTTTAAGTTAACTTGTCTTGTGTAGACTAGTAGATGTACTTGTCTTGTAGTCCACCTGTCTTGAGTAGTAGACTGGTCTTCTCTTCTTGTGTAGTAGACTTCTAATAGAACTAATCTAGTCCTATCATCTAACCTAACAAGACTATTACATTACTTTAAGCTTTTTATAATACAAGCTTAGTCAACTTATAAACTATACAAAGAATCTATCTATCACAAAATAAAATCATGAGCTCTATACAACACTCAAATAGCTCAGTAACAACCTAACATATATGAAGTACTTATAAATCGTACTTATCTTTTGAACTCTAATACTTGTTCTATGAATTCTACTGATCTGTTCAAGATAGCTTCAACTCAACTAGACTAGATTAGTCAACACTTAGAAAATATTCAAGTCTTCTTTTGGCTTATCAAAACTTCATCTTTTATCTTTTATTCATCATTTAGGACTTGTTCTAGGATTCATATCCCAACAATTTCCCCCTTTTTGATGAAGCCAAAACTACTTGAATTTTTTTCATAAGTAGACTAGTTAAGTAGTTACCTTGTCTTAAACATCAAATAGTACTTTATCTTTTCATTCATTCAAAATAAGATCAGTAGATATTACAAATACTTTGAATAACAAAATATCAGAGCAAAAAAAACAATTAAAAAAAACTAATCTGAAAGAGTACCTTCTTCTGAATTTGGAACACAGAATGCATCAAGAAGTCTCCTGTGAATAACACTGATATGATCTTCATCTTCAATCTTCTCTTTATCAAGTAGCTCCTCTTCAAATTTCTTGATCTGGTTACGATCAATTCTCTTTCCTGAGCTTGTCATAGGAGTCTTCCATCTTGGAAAGATTGGTATCAGAATGTTGAAATTTGCAGCAGCAGATATCCTCAATATCAGATTCCAAAGCATTCGATTCTGACCTTCCATAAACTTATCAAACATCGAGTATAGTTCATCCGAATTTTCAGAATCACCATACTTTCTGATTATCCAGTGATCAAGTTCCCATTGTCTCTTCACCTTGAGCCAATCTTGACGATGCTCTCTGTCAATAAAATAATCAATGAACTGATCTTCCATTTTCTCTTCATCTTCCTTCAGCTTCTGCAAATTCTCAATATGTTTTTCTATCTTCTTTTTGCTTGCATAGTGAGATTCATCACTTGGATCAACAACCTTCTGCTTTTTCACTTTTGTTGTTGTCTCCATCTCTCTAGGTTCTTCTAACTGAATAGATTTCCTTTTAGATATCATTTTTGTCTGCACTTCAGCTTCTGGAGATGCAATGGCCTTGCCCTTCTCCTTCTTCTTCAACTCATCTATTTCAGCTTTAGCTTGCTCAACTTCTGCAGTTTTAACCAATCTGCCTCTGCCTCTCTTAGGCCTCTTAAGATCTTGCATAGCTTCAGCAGCATCTTTAGCCTCTGGTTCAGCACTTGTCTCTTTCACTCCTTCAGCAGCAAATTCAACTCGACTTGCCTCTTCCCCCTTTTTGGCTTCATCAGATGCCTTGAGAGAGAAAAACGAAGTGAACCGAGTCATTTCTTCCATCATAGCTTGCTTCATAAGGTCTGTAGCTCTTTCAATTTGCTTCTCATGCGACCTGTTTTGACTTAACTTGTCCAGCTTGGTCGCAACCAACTCTAGCTTTTGAGTAGACAAGTTCAACTCATTCTTAAAATGTGTAGCGGTTAAACGTAACTTCTTGTTTTCATCAGTCATAGCTGAGAGAAGTTGTTGAGCTTGAGTTAGCTGATCATAAGCTTCCTTCCTCTGAACATCAGCAACTTCGATTCTTGCTCTATAGACTCTTTCCAACTTCCTGGATTCAGTAGCTAGAACACGAGCAAAATCGACTGAGCTTTTCTCTGAGTATTCAACTTGATCCTGGAGAAATCCTTCAAGTTGTTCAAACATGTGTTGTCTGTATTCATCATCAATCTGATTGACTGCATTGACGATCAAATCTTTTGAACTTGTCACAAGGACATTGTTTTGTTCAATAAGAGTCTTCTGGACATCAGATTTAAGAAACTCATCAATTGACAATTTGATGACAGCTTTCAATTCGTCCTTCAACTCATCTATTGAGGCGGCTGAGATAGCTTGAGATGACTGTCCAACCTCAACATGAGTAGCATCAAGCATGACTTCATCTACTGGAGTTAAAACTTTCACCAACTGATCTTCTGAAACAGTAGTCAAGACCTCGTCTTCGACTAGATCAACTTCTGGAAGCACACTTCCAGCAATAGCTTTTAGATTAAGTTGAGGAGAGTAAGAGATAATAGCAAACTTCGCTTCAAGAGCCTTCCTTTCAGCAATAGCTATGTCCTTCTTCAATAAGGCGTGCAACTTCTCCATGTAACCACAAAGTTCAAATGGCAGTAAATCATCAGAATAACGATTTATAAAAGCAAAATCTGATCTTGGACTATCAGCATGGTCCATCTGAAATTTGAACACAATGCCTCTCAACTGATCTGAGACATTGTCTAAATCTATGACTGGATCAGTTGACTGAATCAACTCAGCTTGATCAGCTTCAAATACCACAATATCTTGCACAACATCAAGGTCTGGAACCTGAACACCTACATTAAACTTGAATTCTGAACTCATCAAGTCGTCAGAAATACCAAGCAATCTTTTCGCAAGAGCAGTGATAGCATGATTTGGGAAAAGCTCTGAGTGGTCACTAACACCACTATTCTCCTTCTGCTCCATTTCCCAATCCATGAAATTTGAAATGCCACCTTTCCCTAAGATGACTTCGAAAAGATCATCCGTACCCGACTTCTTCAAGGCCACCCAAGTACAAATTCTAACCAGTTTCTCAAACTGTTCTGAAGAGTAGTCGATTTCAACAGATGAGAGATGCTTCTTCAAATTCTTGCTCATCTTTGAACGGATTCGCTTCTCTCTGAGACACATGGGATAGTAGACCAAGGATTCGAATCTAGCTTCAGTCGGGGTCTGAGTAGATGGGGTCTCTAACTCAGTTGTTGCAGTGGCAACTATCGTCTGATCTGAAGTAGATGGGATAAAGGGTTCAACATATTCTGTTGAGGGAGAGGGTGTGAAAGTACTGGTTTCAAAAAGCTTTGATGTGTCTTGGTTTGGTATGACAACTGTCGGAGTATCAGTTGTATCTAATATGGGAGTGTTTTCGGGTAGGCTGACCCTCAGCGGATATGCTGGCAGCACTTGTGAGGTTGAGGGAATAGGTCTAGGCCTAGATCGGTGTGATCTTGCCTTGGTTCGGATTGAAGAAGATGGGAGAGAGAGAGGAATTGAAACAGATTGAGTAGTGGAACCAACCTGTAAACTTGACTCGGCTGGACGAGTAGGCGAATCAATTCTCACCAAAGTGTACATCTCAGGTATTTGTTCACCCGACTCCTGCTCTTGAGTCGACTCTTCTTCTGACTGAGTCTTCTCCGAGTCTTCTGCACTAGATGAGTCTTGTGCAGCTTCCATTGACTTGTCTCCAGCGGACTCATCTTCTGAAGAACCAGACGCACCAGCATACGGCAAAGCTTCCATGGGGTCAATTCTGGCTTGTCTAGGTGCAGATGGCCTAGCAGCAGCTTGTTTCCTTACTGCCCCCTTTTTCAAGTAAAATTTCAAAGGATGAAATGGCTTTACTTTGCTCCATTTCGTCTTGTTTGGCATTAGGAGAGGAAGTAGGATACTTAGCTTATTACCATATCCAACGGCAGTAGACACTACCCAATTCCGAGTATTGTCATCTACTCGAACACTGCGCTCAAAATACATAATTCGGTCTGCAATCAGCTTGAACCAATTGCATTCAGTGATACCATCAAAAATTACAGCCATAACCCTTGCCTTCATAAAGGTCACAGAGTCATGAGAACCAGTCGAACTTAACAAGATTTTGCTGGCAATATCCAATAAGGTGCGATATTTCTTAAGAAGATCACCCTTCTTGACTGGAACATACTTGCCATCTGATTTCTGTTTCAACTTCTTCCCACAGAAGATACTCAAGTAACGAATTTCTTGTCCAAGAGCATAATTATCAATGTCAATCGATCCGATGGGCAACTGTAGACGGTTGAACATAGTTTCTGGAGTGATTTGCACACGATCCTCACCAATGAAGGATTCAAGAATATCACCTTGTCTGATGACGTTGGCATAGAACTCTAGCACCTCCTCCTCCAAGACCACTTGAGGAAATGATTCTAGATACGGTTTGAGCCCACATCGAGTGCATTTAGCCAGAATCTCAGCATCGTCGTCTGAGTGATTGCCTTTGAAGAACACAGATGGTTCAACATTTACTTTGTTATCGGAGATGTATCGGCCTAGATCGAATGTGACCTGCATGTTAGTTCTAAGATCGAAAATGGATCGAGTAGACATCTCAAAAATAATCAGTAACTAGATTGTTTGAAAATAGGGAGAGGAAAAACTTCTTGAGAGAAAGGAAGTTAGAAAAATTGTGACTAAGTCATGTGAGAACTTGGGTTTTGATCAAGACGGTTAAGACCTTTGGCATTCGGTTACGGAACCGAGAGTATTATGTAATTTGATATTGTAAACTTTGAAATCCGCCCCTTCTTAGTTAGAATAGAGGAGTGAACTCATCTGTCCTAGTGTAGATGAGTGAGAACTGGACGTATACACCACATCAAATGAGAGTGTATAAATCTAATTCAAGGGTTTTCAAATTCTATCAATACCTAATTACTATAATATCCTTAATCCGTTTTGATTAAACACTTAGCATAAAAAAAACTTAGCTTGTCTGTTCGAGTCCATCCAGAACAGACGAGTAGACTCAAGCTTCACCAGACGAGTTGACTTAAGTACACAAGACGAGTTCCCCCTTCGTCTGTGCATATCTATTCTGAACATCGAACGACTTCATTTACCTATCTTATCACATTCAACGTGTAATTGGTGGTACTAGTAACAATAATTACAAAGAATATCAATCTAAAAACAATGATCAAGGTTTCGAACAAGATGACTTTTGACCAACATAAGAGTCAACATAAGGATATTTAAGAAATCATAGATTCCCCCTTAAATGTTTATTCCCTTAGTATTACCCTCAGCTTTACCAGCTTCCTCATCGGGTTGTTTGATCATCTTGTCTAGCCTTGTATACCTGTCTGTTGCGTGAGTAGACGAGTGCCCTAGTCTAGTGATCTTGTCTCCATACTTCGTTTGATGTACCTGTCTGGTTAGTACACAGCTATAGGCAAGTAGGATCTAAATCAATTAGCCCTAAACTAATGCATAATTCACGAAATCGTGCCTCAGCTAATGGTTTTGTAAAAATATCAGCTCTTTGAAAATCAGTATGAATCTTTTCCATGCGAATATCCTTCTTTTCTACATGATCACGTATGAAATGGTGTTTCACATCAACATGCTTACAACGTGTGTGCAGAACAGGATTTTATGTAATGGCAATTGCACTATTACTATCACAGAATATAGGAACATTTGATTCACAAATATTATAATCTCTAAGCTGTTGAATAAGCCATAATAATTGACTACAACAACTACCAGCAGCCATGTACTCGGCTTCAGTAGTAGAGGTAGCAACACTTGTCTGCTTTTTCGAAAACCATGAAATGAGTTTTGTGCCTAAGAATTGACAAGAACCAGATGTAGATTTCCTATCTATTCTACAGCCACCAAAATCAGAATCAGAGTAGCCACTTAGAGATAAATCATCATTTGAAGGATACCATATACCACGATTGATGGTTCCTTTCAAATATTTCAGAATCCTTTTAGTGGTTTCCATGTGACTCTCTTTTGGATTAGCTTGAAAGCGAGCACATACACCAACAGAAAATGCAATATCAGGTCTACTAGCAGTCAAGTACAGTAATGAACCAATTAGACCACGGTAATGAGTTTGATCAGTACACTTACCTTGTTCGTCTGGGTCCATTCTGTATGTAGGTAGCATAGGTACGCCAGCAGACTTGCATGTCTTAATACCATACTTGTCTAGAAGATTTCTAGTATACTTTGCTTGATTTATGAAAATCCCTTCAGGGGTCTGTTTTACTTAAAGTCCAAGAAAGTAATTCATTTCACCCATCATAGACATCTCAAATTTACTTTGCATGAGTGTTGAGAAACTTTCACTCAGCTCTTTGTTAGGTGAACCAAAAATGATGTCATCTACGTAAATTTGGACGAGTAAAATGTCTTTCCCTTCTTGTCTTCTAAACAAGGTTCTGTCTACCTTGCCTTTAGTAAAACCATTTTCTAATAGAAATTGAGAAAGAGTATCATACCAGGCTCTTGGAGCTTGCTTTAGTCCATATAAGGCCTTCTTTAATTTGTATACCTGATTACCTTTGACTTCGAAACCTGGGGGTTGTTCAACATATACTTCTTCCACAAGAATACCGTTAAGAAATGCACTTTTAACATCCATTTGATATACAGTAAATTTCATGTAAGCAGCATATGCAAGAAACAATCGAATGGCTTCTAGTCTAGCAACAGGAGCATATGTTTCATCATAGTCTATGCCTTCAGCTTTTGAATAGCCTTGGGCGACTAGTCTAGCCTTATTACGAACAACTACATCATTCTCATCTTTCTTATTCTTGAAAATCCATCGAGTGCCAACTACATTATGATGTTTTGGTCTATCGACAAGTTCCCAGACGTCGTTTCGAACAAACTGATTCAACTCGTCTTGCATAGCAATGATCCAATTACTATCAGCCAATGCCTCATTAATGGTTTTTGGCTCGATAGATGAGAGGAAACAACACCAGCAAAACAGAGATGGACTAGATTGTTCTTGCGACTCAAAGAGTTGTCGTCTAGTCTTCACACCAACAGTAGAGTCACCAATGATATTTTCAGTATTATGTGCTGATTTCCATGTATTTCTATTCTTAACAATAATACTATCATCTATATCATGTACAGCATCATGCATATCAACATCATTATCATCAGAAGATTTAATGGGAGTAGACGAGTCGACTAGTTTAGGCATGTCAACTGGTCTAGTAGAGTTACCTTGAGCACTCACCTTCTTCTGGTCATCTGACTCGAGAGCTTTTAAAAATGGATTGTAAGCTTGAACGGATTCATATACCTCTGAGTCTTTGTCAGATTCGACAGTTAGCTCAGTAGCTTTCTCACTGATCTTGTTGGTAGACGGGTCCTGTTGAGATTCTTCGAAAACCACATGTGGTGTTTCTTCCACACAAAGGGTTGAGTAGTTGAATACTCTAAATGCTTTGCTAGTCGAGGAGTATCCTAAGAATATCCCCTCGTCTGCTTTAGCATCGAATGCATTCAACTTGCTTTTCCCATTGTTATGGATGAAACACTTGCATCCAAATATATGAAAATATGAAACTCTGGGTTTTCTACCTTTCCATACCTCATAGGGCGTCTTACCTAGTGCTTTATTGATAGCACTTCTGTTTTGTGAGTGGCATGCAGTATTGATGGCTTCTGCCCAAAATTTCTGAGGAGTATTATATTCTGTCAGCATGGTCCTGCAGGCCTCCTTAAGAGTTCTGTTCCTTCGTTCTGCTACTCCATTTTGTTGTGGTGTCCTTGCTGCACTAGTAAGGTGCTGGATGCCACGCTTAGAACAAAATTCTTTAATATAGCAGTTAATGAATTCAGTACCCTTGTCACTACGGATCTTGACAATTGACTGATTCTTCTCAACCTGTAACTTCTTCAACAGATCAGGCAAAAGTGTTTGTGTATCACTCTTTTTGTGTAAGAAGACTACCCAAGTGAACTTAGAATAGTCGTCTACCACAACAAGTGTGTACCTTCTACCGTTCAAAGTTGGAGGAGTTATTGGGCCATGTAAGTCCATATGTAGAAGTTCAAGAACTCTACTGGTTGAGAGGGAAGGAATAGATTTAAAAGAACCCTTTACCTGTTTACCTTTTTGACAGGATGTGCATACATGCGACTTATAGTAGACTTCATTGGGAATACCTTCCACAAGGTAGTCTCTGGCTATCTTATTAAGAACCTTAAAGTTTAGATGACAGAGGCGTCTATGCCAGAGCCAGCCAAGTTCTTTAGGATTCTTAGTAAGTAGACAGGTGTCCCTCGGACAACTGTTCCAGTTTACTATGTACACACTTCCTTGTCTAATGCCGACCAGTAAGACTTTGTGAGTTCTTTTGTCAATGATTTCACATTTCTGACTCTTGAACTGCACCTTGTATCCACGATCACAAAATTGTGAAACAGAGAGTAAATTGTATTTCAAGCCTTCAACATAAGAAACATCTTGAATCTCTATGTCACCATTCCGAATGTAACCAAATCCTTTAGTAACAGCAATGGAGCTATCACCAAAAATCACTTTTGGTCCTTCTTGCTCATGGTAGCTTGATAAGAGAGTCTTGGTACCAGTCATGTGGTGCGAACAGCCACTGTCTATGTACCAAGTTTCTCCAGTTGAGCCACCTTTCTTGTATAGATCGAGTCGACCCTGCAATAGATGATATTACATAATTTAGGTACCCTCCTTGTTTATTGGGGTCCTTGGGGGTTAGTCGAGTTCAATGGAATCCAAATGTACATTGGAGTCCTGAACAAGTTTGACCTTCTAAGCTTTCGACCATATTTGTTGCAAAATAAGACCTTGTTGTCCTTATCTGGCCTATCAGTCGAGTTCGGGTCTACTCTTTGGAGATAGCCTTTTGACTTAATCTCTACTTGAGCAGGCACTTGTCTATGATAGTCAGAGTAAGGTTTATATGCATTAGGTCCATAAGGTTTATAGACATGTTTAGGTCTTTCTTCTCCTTTGATATCATATGACAAAGGTGGAGGATATAGAACAGCTTGTGTACGATATTTTGGACCTTCCTGTCTAGGTCTAGACGAGTAGAGTTGAGACTGCCTTATGAAAGGAGGTCTAGACTCTTGTCGTCTAGTCTGTACTTGTCTAGTACTAGTCTCCTCAGGATACCAGTCCTCATATCTGACCTGATTTGGTCGTCCACGATTTCTAGTCCTTTGTTGACTTGTCTTAAACGGAACAGGCTTGTTGTTAACTTTCTTTTTACCACCTTTGGTAATTGGAATGTTAACTTGAGCTTGTTTTGGTATAGTACCTTTTGATGGAGTGTCAATATCGTATATCAATGGTTCTTTTCCTTTATCATTAGTCAAAGAGCTTGAGATGAAAATAGTAGGGTTCTTAGGAACTTGAGTAGACGAGCTGGGTGTCTCAGCACCTATGCCTGTCTTGTCAGCAGGAGCCCTATACCTATCTGACAATTCAAGGTTAACTTTAGATGAGTTAACCATGTCAGTAAGTTTAAGGTCTAATGTGACAACCTCGGTTTCTAAGAACTTATTACGTTCTTCAAGCTTTTTGAGCTTACTTTGTAAAACATTGAATTCATGTTTCTCAGTAGCGTGTGTCTTAAGTAGGTCTTGATACAACTTGTCTGTCAATGCACACTTCTCTCTGAGTTGTCTCAACTCTTCTTGCAAGCGTTCATTTAGGACTGTTATATTAGGATCTACTTTAGACTGAGCTTCCTTAAGATCAATGATTTCTTGTCTTAAGGTGATGTTTTCGTCACTGACTTCAATGAATGCCTTGTTGGCAAGTAGGAGGTCGTCTTCAACTGCACTAGTAGAGTGCTGAAGACTACTCCCTACTTTGCTACTGGCAGTGTCACTTTCATCAGATTCTGATTCATCACAAGATTGAAAAGAAGTAGCAGATGATACCTCTTGGTCGATTTTAGCCATGAAGCATAGACCATCATCAACTATGAATGCTTCATCGTGATCTGGTTCAGACGGGTAGCTAGATGAGGATGATGGCAACTCGTCTGAGTCAGAGTCATCATTGGCCATCATTGCCTTCTTACCACGGTTGTATCTTCTTTCCCTTCGTGCTTTTCGTTCTTCTCGATCATCAGTACTCAGGTCTGGACATTCATATATGTAGTGACCTGGTTTCTCACAGTTATAGCACACAAGATCATTAGTAGACTTTTTAATAGGAGAGTTGTTCCTTCGTTTATCATGTCTATCAGAACGAGTAATCTTCCTACCATCAGACTCTCTATCTTGTCTGTTACCTTTCGAGACTTCGTCTCTCCTTTCGGACGAGTTTCGGTCTCGTCTGGTTTCAGACGTGTTCTTAGAAGCAGACCCTCTATGCTCTCTATAGAACTTCTTATATCTTCCGAAACGTTTATTCAGCCTATCAAACTTTCTAACCATGAGGCTTACCTGATCCTTCAGACTAAGATCAGTATCTAACTCGTCTTTTACAGAGGCAGACCTAGTCTTAGTTTTAGACCTGTCTATCTTAGACGAACTAGCCTTAAAAGCAACGTTCTTAGATACAGCATGTTCTCTGTCACTACTTACTATGGGTTCATCTTCGTCTAGATCAAACTCATGAGCCTTTAGAGTTTGAAACATAGTCTCTGCTGTCCATACGTCTATATCTTGGGTATTCTTAACAAGCATTTTTACCATCTTCCATCGACTATCAAGGCTTTTGAGAATCCTAAGATTGATTTCACGTGGAGTATAAGATTTACCAAGGACTTCCAAGTCATTCATGATTTTAGTAAAGCGAGTATCCAACTGGTCTATTGTTTCACCAGCTTTCATATGAAATGATTCGAATCTTTGGACTGCAGTGGAAAGCTTGCTTTCTTTGATTAGGGATGTCCCTTCACAAATGATAGCTAAGCGATCCCACATTTCTTTGGCAGTTTTACATTTTAACACTTTTCCCAGATACTCGTTAGGAAGAGTGTGTAAAATGTAATTCTTGGCCAAGCTATCCAAATTATTCTGTCTCATTTCTTCAGAGGTAAGTTCTGACCTTGGTTTCTTGACGAGTGTTCCCACGGGTTGATTTGCGTCTAGGGCAGCAGTGTTTGGGATCATGGTTACTATCGGACCTTCAGTGATGACGGAGATCATTAAGTCGTGAGTGGAACTGAAGATGGCTTCCATCCTTAGTTTCCAATAGTCATAATCTTGAACCTGGAACTTAGGTAACTTGTTAGCGCTGATCTCAAGAGACATGATTTCAAGAAATAAGTGCTTAAGTAGAGTTATGATAAAGAATAACAGATATGTCACAAACAGGGAACAAGAAACAAATATATCAAGAATATTGATCAAGAACACGTAAACAAGAATCAGTCAAGGACCAAGACTTCACCCTAAGTCTTGAGTCGGTTATCAAGAAACAGCAGTTCGTAAACTACTGCTCTGATACCACTTGTTGGTCCCAAGTTGAGTTAATAACGAGTAAGCTAGTGAAAATGTCTAGAGGGGGGTGAATAGACTTTTCAAAAATCTTTCGAAATATCAAAGTACAATATGCGGAATACGAAATTATCAATGAGCCCAATTCAAGATTATACTCAACTTATTCGAGAACTCTGTTCTATACTCAACTAGTCTAGATCAGTTAAGTAGTTAACCAACTAAGCAATTTAAACAATCAAAACTGTAAAGTAAATCAAACACGAGATTTATAGTGGTTCGACAACTTGTCTACATCCACTCTCACAAACCCAGTTGTGATGTTTCCACTAAACTCTTCCAATCGAGTACAAGTGTATATTCCTGTCTTTAAAGTCCCAAGAAGAAGACTTAGATCTTCAACAGACTATACCTCCAGATATGTCTACGATCTTACTAGAAATTTTACAAGTATCTAGCACCTTGAAAAAATAACAAACAAAAACTAAAAACTTCTCTGATCTTCAGTAGTAGCCTTCTTGATTCTTCACTTGTCTTCTGGCTATCTTTCTGAACTTCAATCAACTCTGAGAGTAAACTTCGTTTGAATCTTCAATAACGTTCGTAAGTAGTAATTCAATATCTCAGTAGTTAGTAGTCTTTAACCAATGAATACCTTGGGGTATTTATAGACTTCAAATTCCAAGAACTTTCAGTTGTGTAACAACCTTTCTTGAAAACTAACTTGTAACTGATTCTTTTATTCTTCCACGCGTTTCTTCAGTTAATTAGTTATTCCATAACTAATTCTTCAATTTCATCTTCAATACGCGTTTCTGTAACTAACTTTAAGTTAACTTGTCTTGTGTAGACTAGTAGATGTACTTGTCTTGTAGTCCACCTGTCTTGAGTAGTAGACTGGTCTTCTCTTCTTGTGTAGTAGACTTCTAATAGAACTAATCTAGTCCTATCATCTAACCTAACAGGACTATTACATTACTTTAAGCTTTTTATAATACAAGCTTAGTCAACTTATAAACTATACAAAGAATCTATCTATCACAAAATAAAATCATGAGCTCTATACAACACTCAAATAGCTCAGTAACAACCTAACATATATGAAGTACTTATAAATCGTACTTATCTTTTGAACTCTAATACTTGTTCTATGAATTCTACTGATCTGTTCAAGATAGCTTCAACTCAACTAGACTAGATTAGTCAACACTTAGAAAATATTCAAGTCTTCTTTTGGCTTATCAAAACTTCATCTTTTATCTTTTATTCATCATTTAGGACTTGTTCTAGGATTCATATCCCAACACTGCCCTTGACGCAAATCAACCCGTGGGTACACTCGTCAAGAAACCAAGGTCAGAACTAACCTCAGAAGAAATGAGACAGAATAATTTGGATAGCTTGGCCAAGAATTACATCTTACACACTCTTCCTAACGAGTATCTGAGAAAAGTGTTAAAATGTAAAACTGCCAAAGAAATGTGGGATCGCTTAGCTATCATTTGTGAAGGGACATCCCTAATCAAAGAAAGCAAGCTTTCCACTGCAGTCCAAAGATTCGAATCATTTCATATGAAAGCTGGTGAAACAATAGACCAGCTGGATACTCGTTTTACCAAAATCATGAATGACTTGGAAGTCCTTGGTAAATCTCTATACTCCACGTGAAATCAATCTTAGGATTCTCAAAAGCCTTGATAGTCGATGGAAAATGGTAAAAATGCTTGTTAAGAATACCCAAGATATAGACGTATGGACAGCAGAGACTATGTTTCAAACTCTAAAGGCCCATGAGTTTGATCTAGACGAAGATGAACCCATAGTAAGTAGTGACAGAGAACATGCTGTATCTAAGAACGTTGCTTTTCAGGCTAGTTCGTCTAAGGTAGACAGGTCTAAGACTAAGACTAGGTCTGTTTCTGTGAAAGACGAGTTAGATACTGATCTTAGTCTGAAGGATCAGGTAAGCCTCATGGTTAGAAAGTTTGATAGGCTGAATAAACGTTTCGGAAGATATAAGAAGTTCTATAGAGAGCATAGAGGGTCTGCTTCTAAAAACTCATCTGAGACCAGACGAGACCGAAACTCGTCCGAAAGGAGAGACGAAGTCTCAAAAGGTAACAGACAAGATAGAGAGTCTGATGGTAGGAAGATTACTCGTTCTGATAGACGTGATAAACGAAGGAACAACTCTCCTATTAAAAAGGCTACTAATGATATCTTGTGTTATAACTGTGAGAAACCAGGTCACTACATATATGAATGTCCAGACCTGAGTACCGATGATCGAGAAGAACGCAAAGCACGAAGGGAAAGAAGATACAACCGTGGTAAGAAGGCAATGATGGCTAATGATGACTCTGACTCTGACTCAGACGAGTTGCCATCATCCTCATCTAGCTACCCGTCTGAACCAGATCACGATGAAGCTTTCATAGTAGATGATGGTCTATGCTGCATGGCTAAAATCGACCAAGAGGTATCATCTGCTACTTCTTTTCAATCTTGTGATGAATCAGAATCTGATGAAAGTGACACTGCCAGTAGCAAAGTAGGGAGTAGTCTTCAGCACTCTACTAGTGCAGTTGAAGACGACCTCCTACTTGCCAACAAGGCATTCATTGAAGTCAGTGACGAAAACATCATTTTAAGACAAGAAATCATTGATCTTAAGGAAGCCCAGTCTAAAGTAGATCCTAATATAACAGTCCTAAATGAACGCTTGCAAGAAGAGTTGAGTCAACTCAAAGACAAGTGTGCATTGACAGACAAGTTGTATCAAGACCTACTTAAGACACATGCTACTGAAAAACATGAACTCGATGTTTTAAAAAATAAGTGCAAAAAGCTTGAAGAACGTAATAAGTTCTTAGAAACCGAGGTTGTCACTCTAGACCTTAAACTTACTAACCTAGTTAACTCATCTAAGGTTAACCTTGAACTGTCAGATAGGTATAGGGCTCCTGCTGACAAGACAGGCATAGGTGCTGAGACATCAAGCTCGTCTACTCTAGTTCCTAAGAACCCTACTATTTTCATCTCAAGCTCTTTGACTAATGATAAAGGAAAAGAACCAATGATATACGATATTGATACTCCATCTAAAGGTACTGTACCAAAACAAGCTCAAGTTAACATTCCAATTACCAAGGGAGGTAAGAAGAAAGTTAACAACAAGCCTGTTCCGTTTAAGACAAGTCAACAAAGGACTAGGAATCGTGGACGACCAAATCAGGTCAGATACGAGGATTGGTATCCCGAGGAGACTAGTACTAGACAAGTACAGACTAGACGACAAGAGTCTAGACCTTCTTTTATAAGGCAGTCTCAACTCTACTCGTCTAGACCTAGACAGGAAGGTCCAAAATATCGTACACAAGTTGTTCTATATCCTCCACCTTTGTCATATGATATCGAAGGAGAAGAAAGACCTAAACATGTCTATAAACCGTATGGACCTAATGCATATAAACCCTACTCTGACTATCATAGACAAGTGCCTACTCAAGTAGAGATCAAGTCAAAAGGCTATCTCCAAAGAGTAGACCCGAACTCGACTGATAGGCCAGATAAGGACAACAAGGTCTTATTTTGCAACAAATATGGTCGAAAGCTTAGAAGATCAAACTTGTTCAGGACTCCAATGTACATTTGGATTCCATTGAACTCGACTAACCCCCAAGGACCCCAATAAACAAGGAGGGTACCTAAATTATGAAATATCATCTATTGCAGGGTCGACTCGATCTATACAAGAAGGGTGGCTCAACAGGAGAAACTTGGTACATAGACAGTGGTTGTTCGCACCACATGACTGGTACCAAGACTCTCTTATCAAGCTACCATGAGCAAGAAGGACCAAAAGTGATATTTGGTGATAGCTCCACTGCTGTTACTAAAGGATTTGGTTACATTCGGAATGGAGACATAGAGATTCAAGATGTTTCTTATGTTGAAGGCTTGAAATACAATTTACTCTCTGTTTCACAATTTTGTGATCGTGGATACAAGGTGCAGTTCAAAAGTCGGAAATGTGAAATCATTGACAAAAGGACACACACAGTCCTACTGGTCGGCATAAGACAAGGAAGTGTGTACATAGTGAACTGGAACAGTTGTCCGAGGGACACCTGTCTACTTACTAAGAATCCGAAAGAACTTGGCTGGCTCTGGCATAGACGCCTCTGTCATCTAAACTTTAAGGTTCTTAATAAGATAGCCAGAGACTACCTTGTGGAAGGTATTCCCAATGAAGTCTACTATAAGTCACATGTATGCACGTCCTGTCAAAAAGGTAAACAGGTAAAGGGTTCTTTCAAATCTATTCCATCCCTCTCAACAAGTAGAGTTCTTGAACTTCTACATATGGACTTACATGGCCCAATAACTCCTCCAACTTTGAACGGTAGAAGGTACACACTTGTTGTGGTAGATGACTATTCTAAGTTCACTTGGGTAGTCTTCTTACACAAGAAGAGTGATACACAAACACTTTTGCCTGATCTGTTGAAGAAGTTACAGGTTGAGAAGAATCAGTCAATTGTCAAGATCCGTAGTGACAAGGGTACTGAATTCATTAACTGCTATATTAAAGATTTTTGTTCTAAGCGTGGCATCCAGCACCTTACTAGTGCAGCAAGGACACCACAACAAAATGGAGTAGCAGAGAGAAGGAACAGAACTCTTAAGGAGGCCTGCAGGACCATGCTGACAGAGTATAATACGCCTCAGAAGTTTTGGGCAGAAGCTATCAATACTGCATGCCACTCACAAAACAGAAGTGCTATCAATAAAGCACTAGGTAAGACACCCTATGAGGTATGGAAAGGTAGAAAACCCAGAGTTTCATATTTTCATATATTTGGATGTAAGTGTTTTATCCATAACAATGGGAAAAGCAAGTTGAATGCATTCGATGCTAAAGCAGACGAGGGGATATTCTTAGGATACTCCTCAACTAGCAAAGCATTCAGAGTATTCAACTACTCTACCCTATGTGTGGAAGAAACACCACATGTGGTTTTCGAAGAATCTCAACAGGACACGTCTGCCAACAAGATCAGTGAGAAAGTTACTGAGCTAACTATCGAATCTGACAAAGATTCAGAGGTATATGAATCCGTTCAAGCATACAATCCATTCATGAAAGCTCTCGAGTCAGATGACCAGAAGAAGGTAAGTGCTCAAGGTAACTCTACTAGACCAGTTGACATGCCTAAACTAGTCGACTCGTCTACTCCTATCAAATCTTCTGATGATAATGATGTTGACATGCATGATGCTGTACATGATATAGATGATAGTACTATTGTTAAGAATAGAAATACATGGAAATCAGCGCATAATACTGAAAATATTATTGGTGACTCTACTGTTGGTGTGAAGACTAGACGACAACTCTTTGAGTCGCAAGAACAATCTAGTCCATCTCTGTTTTGCTGGTGTTGTTTCCTCTCATCTATCGAGCCTAAAACCATTAATGAGGCATTGGCTGATAGTAATTGGATCATTGCTATGCAAGACGAGTTGAATCAGTTTGTTCGAAACGACGTCTGGGAACTTGTCGATAGGCCGAAACATCATAATGTAGTTGGCACTCGATGGATTTTCAAGAATAAGAAAGATGAGAATGATGTAGTTGTTCGTAATAAGGCTAGACTAGTAGCTCAAGGCTATTCACAAGCTGAAGGCATAGATTATGATGAAACATATGCTCCTGTTGCTAGACTAGAAGCCATTCGATTATTCCTAGCATATGCTGCTTACATGAAATTTACTGTATATCAAATGGATGTTAAAAGTGCATTTCTTAACGGTATTCTTGCGGAAGAAGTGTATGTTGAACAACCTCCAGGTTTCGAAGTCAAAGGTAATCAGGTATACAGATTAAAGAAGGCCTTATATGGACTAAAGCAAGCTCCAAGAGCCTGGTACGATACTCTTTCTCAATTTCTATTAGAAAATGGTTTTACTAAGGGCAAGGTAGATAGAACCTTGTTTAGAAGACAAGAAGGGAAAGACATTTTACTCGTCCAAATTTACGTAGATGATATCATTTTTGGATCACCTAACAAAAAGCTGAGTGAAAGTTTTTCAACACTCATGCAAAGTAAATTTGAGATGTCTATGATGGGTGAAATGAATTACTTTCTTGGACTTCAAGTAAAACAGACCCCCGAAGGGATTTTCATAAATCAAGCAAAATATACTCGTAATCTACTAGACAAGTATGGTATTAAGACATGTAAATCTTCTGGAGTACCTATGCAACCTACTTACAGGATGGATCCAGATGAGAATGGTAAGTGTGCTGATCAAACTCATTACCGTGGACTTATTGGTTCATTACTGTACTTAACTGCTAGTAGACCTGATATTGCATTTTCTGTTGGTGTATGTGCTCGTTTTCAAGCTAATCCAAAAGAGAGTCATATGGAAACCACTAAAAGGATTCTGAAATATTTGAAAGGAACCATCAATCGTGGTATATGGTATCCTTCAAATGATGATTTATCTCTAAGTGGCTACTCTGATTCTGATTTTGGTGGTTGTAGAATAGATAGGAAATCTACATCTGGTTCTTGTCAATTCTTAGGCACAAAACTCATTTCATGGTTTTCGAAAAAGCAGACAAGTGTTGCTACCTCTACTACTGAAGCCGAGTACATGGCTGCTGGTAGTTGTTGTAGTCAATTATTATGGCTTATTCAACAGCTTAGAGATTATAATATTTGTGAATCAAATGTTCCTATATTCTGTGATAGTAATAGTGCTATTGCCATTACACAAAATCCTGTTCTGCACACACGTTGTAAGCATGTTGATGTGAAACACCATTTCATACGTGATCATGTAGAAAAGAAGGATATTCGCATGGAAAAGATTCATACTGATTTTCAAAGAGCTGATATTTTCACAAAACCATTAGCCGAGGCCCGATTTCGTGAATTATGCATTAGTCTAGGACTAATTGATCTTGATCCTACTAGTATGTAGAGATGTACTAACCAGATAGGTACAGTCCTAAGAGGAAAGGAGAAACAGACAAGTTACCACAAAAGAGCGGAGCACTCGTCTACTCACTCAACAGACAGGTATACAAGGTCAGACAAGTTGACCAAACAACCCGATGAGGAAGCTGGTAAAGCTGAGGGTAATACTAAGGGAATAAACATTTAAGGGGGAATCTTTGATTTCTTAAAAATCCTTATGTTGACTCTTTAGTTTGGTAATAGTCATCTTGTTTGAACCTTGATCATTGACTTAAATTAATATTTCATTCGAAATATTCTACTCGACTATCTGTCGTACAAAATAAGACAGGTACATAAAGTTGTTCGACGTTCAGAATAGACACGCACAGTCGAAGGGGGAACTCGACTAGTACTCATAAGACTATTCGTCTTGTGAAATTAAGTCTACTCGCCTTATGAAGATTAGGCCTACTCATCTGTTCTGGATGGACTCGAACAGACAAGCTAAGTTTTCTTTGATTTAAATGGGTTATGTGTTAAGTGTTTACTCGAAACAAATTAAAGATGTTAAAGTAATTTGATAGTGTTAAAATTTGAATATCCTAGAAATTGGATTTATACACCCCCAGTTAATGAGGTGTACACATTCAATTCGCGCCAAAATATGAATATGTTAGGTCAGATGAGTACACTCCTCATTCGACCAATAAGAAAGGCGGATTTCAATTTTTACAAAATCAAATCACATTTTCGTCTCGGTTCCGTAACCGAATGCCAAGGGTCCCGACCGTTGGATCTAATCCTTCGATCTTGACCGTTGGATCAAAAATTCAGTTTTAAACAAAACCAAACACTTGCACACATCTTAACCCACGTTTTCATAACTCTACTAATTGCTGACAGTTGATTTCTTGCACAATCTATTCCCTTATTCATAACAAATCATTCACCATGTCCATTCGATCGATTTTCGATGTAAGTTCCAACATGCAGGCACCATTTGATCTAGGGAGATACATAAATGACAACAAGGTGCATGTTGAACCATCCCTGTTTTTCAAAGGCAATCACAAGGAAGGAAACATGGAAATCTTGACCAAATGCATCAGATGCGGTCTAAAGCCCTACCTAGAGGCGTTTCCTCAAGTTGTTTTGGAGGAAGAGGTTCTGGAATTTTATGCCAACGTCAATAGACAAGGAGATGTGATAGAATCCTTTATTGATGGAAATCGAGTGGAAATCACTCGGGAAGTTATGTTCGAAAGATTAAGGTTACCCATCGAAACGATTGATGTGGAGAAGTATGCTGAAGGACAGGAGATGAAGTATTTGAGCATCTTCTGTGGAAAGAAAATGAAGCTCAAGCCAGATGGTAAAGCTCCTACAGCCAAGAAGGGTGAACTCTTGGAGAAATATCGCACTTTGCTGGACATAGCAAGCAAGATGCTTCTATGTGCCACTGGGTCTCATGACTCAGTTACCCAAGCCAAAACAAGGATAATGGCAGCTATATATGATGGAATTACTGAGGGTAATTGGTTTAAGTTGATAGCTGACAGGATGATGTACTTCGAAAGAAGTGTTAGGGTGGATGTTGATACTCGGAATTGGGTAGTATCTCAAGCAGTTGGATATGGAAACAAGCTGAGTATATTACTTCCATTTTTGCTGCCCAACAAGAGTGATTGGAGCAAAGGAAAGCCATTTCATCCTCTTAAGTTTTACTTAAAAATTGAAGCGATGAGGAAGCAGGCTGCTGCAAGGCCAGCTGCCCCAAGGCAGGTTCAAATTGATGATTCAGAAGTGTTGCCATATGCCAATTCATCCAGTTCTTCACCAGCCGAGTCTGAAGAGGCAGAGTCCAGTGCAGACGACTCAGAGAAGACTCAGTCAGATGAAGAGTCGACTCAAGCGAAGGAGTCGAGTGAACAAATACCTGAGATGTACACTCTAGTGAGAGTTGAATCGCCTACTCGTCCAGTCGAGTCGAGTATACAGGTTGGTACTTCTACTCAATCTGTTTCAATTCCTCTCTCTCTCCCGTCTACTTCTATTCGAACCAAGGCTAGGTCACATCGATCTAGACCTCGACCTGTACCCCCAACCTCACAAGCACTGGCAGCACGACCGCTGAGAGCCAGTCATCCCCTATACACTCCCATAAGTGATACAACTGATACTCCGACAGTTGTCACACCAAACCAAGCTACTTTAGAGCCCCCAGAAACCACAGTCCAAAATCTCTCTTTATCCTCAACAGAATATGTTGAACCTCCTCACCCATCTACTTCAGATAAGACGCCAGTTGCCACTGCAACAACTGAGATAGGGACCCCACCTACTCAGACCCCGTCTGAAGTTAGATTCGAATCCTTGGTATATTACCCCATGAGCCTAAGAGAAAAGAGAATCCGTTCGAAGATGAGCAGAAACTTGAAGAAGAAGCTCTCGGCTATTGAAGTCGACTATGAATCAGAACAGTTTGAAAAACTTCTAAGAGTATGCACTTGGGTGGCATTGAAGAAGTCTGGCACGGATGATCTTTTCGAAGTCATCTTAGGAAAGGGAGGCATCTCAAACTTTATGGACTGGGAAATGGAACAGAAGGAGACCAGTGGTGTTCAAGACCACTCCGAGTTATTCCCAGCTCATGCCATCACTGCTCTTGCAAAGAGATTGCTAAGCATTCCTGATGATGTGATGTGCTCAGAATCGAAATTTGATGTAGGCATTCAAGTTTCAGATTCAGATTTTGACAACGATGTGATTATGTCTGAAGTCACACAAGCTGAAGAACTCCAGTCTACTGATCCGATATTGGACTTAGACAATGTCTCGAATCAGTTGAGAGGCATTGTGTTCAGATTTCAAGTAGATCATGCTAACAGTCCAAGGTCAGATTTTGCTTTTGTTAATCGATATTCTGATGATTTACTTCCCATGGAACTTTGTGGATATATGGAGAAGTTGCACGCTTTGTTGAGAAAGGACTTGGCTGAAGCTATAAGAAAGGCTAAGGAAGCTAAGTTAGCTATAGTGCCTTATTGTCCATTTCCAAGTCTGAAAGCCATAGCTGGAAGTGTGTTTCTAGAGTCAGAAGTAGTAGAAGACGAGGTCTTAACTACTGCCACAAAAGGTCAGTTACTTGAAGTAATATCTATTGCTGATGATGTGATCATGGAAGAAGCCATTCATGCTGAAGTTGGTCAGTCATCTCAAGGATTTTCCACTGCTTCCATAGATGAGTTGAAAGCTGATTTGAAAGGTGTTATAAAATCGTCCATTAATGATTTTCTCAAATCTGATGTCAAGAAGACTCTTATTGAACAAAACAATGTCCTTGTGACAAGTTCAAAAGATATGATCGTGAATGCAGTTAATCAGATAGATGATGAATTCAGACAACATATGTTTGAGCAGCTTGAAGGATTTCTCCAAGATCAGGTTGAATACTCAGAGAAGAGTTCAGTCGATTTTGCTCGTGTTCTAGCTACTGAATCCAGGAAGTTGGAAAGAGTCTATAGAGCAAGAATCGAGGTTGCTGATGTTCAGAGGAAGGAAGCTTATGATCAGTTAGCTCAAGCTCAACAACTTATCTCTGCTATGACTGATGAGAATAAGAAGTTACGTTTGACCGCAACTCATTTTAAGAATGAGTTGAACTTGTCTACTCAAAAGCTGGAGTTGGTGGCGACCAAGCTGGACAAGTTGAGTCAAAACAGTTCGCATGAAAAGCAGATTGAAAGAGCTACGAGTCTCATGAAACAAGCTATGTATGAAGAGATGACTCGTTTCACTTCTCTTTTCTCTCTCCAGGCTACTGATGAAGCCAAAAAGGGGGAAGAGACAAAGAAGACAAAACCAATGGATACTAGTGCTGAAATTGAAAAATCTAAATCCAGTGCTGAGCCAGAAGCAAAGGAAGCTGCTGAAGCTATGCAAGATCTCAGAAGGCCTAAGAGAGGCAGAGGCAGGTTGGTTAAAACTTCAGAGTTGGAACAAGCTAAGTCTGATGAACAGAAAAGATTGGAGAAGGGAAAAGGTGTTGCATCTCCAAAAGCTGAGGTTCAGACCAGACGAGTCAAGAGAAAACTAGCTATTGAAATCGAAGAACCAACTGAGATTGTTGAGAAAAAGCAGAAGGTTATTGATCAGAGTGATGAAACTCATTATGCAAGCAAGAAGAAGATAGAAAAACATATTGAAAGATTGCAGAAGCTGAAGGCAGATGAAGAACAAGTGGAAGACCAGTTCATTGATTACTTTATTGACAAAGAGCATCGTCAAGATTGGCTCAAAGTAAAGAGACAATGGGAACTTGATCACTGGATTATTCGAATGTACGGTGAGACTGAAAGTTCAGACGAGTTGTATGCCATGTTTGACAAATTCATGGAAGGTCAAAACGAATTACTTTGGAATTTGATTATGAGAATATCTGCTGCTGCAAACTTCAACATCTTAGTACCTATCTTTCCGAAATGGAAGTCACCTATGACCAGTTCAGGAAGAAGAGTTGATCATAATCAGATCAAGAAATTTGAAGAAGAGCTACTTGATAAAGAGAAGATTGAAGATGAAGATCATATAAGTGTTATTCACAGGAGACTCCTAGAAGCATTCTGTGTTCCAAATTCAGAAGAAGGTACTCTTTCAGATTAGTTTTTTTTGCTCTGATTACTTAGTTTTATTTTGAGTAAGTATTTGTAATATCTACTGATCTTATTTCTAAATGAATGAAAAGATAAAGTACTATTTGATGTTAAAAGACAAGGTAACTACTTAACTAGTCTACTTATGAGAAAAGATTCAAGTAGTTTTGGCTTCATCAAAAAGGGGGAAATTGTTGGGATATGAATCCTAGAACAAGTCCTAAATGATGAATAAAAGATAAAAGATAAAGTTTTGATAAGCCAAAAGAAGACTTGAATATTTTCTAAGTATTGACTGATCTAGTCTAGTTAAAGTTAAAGTCATCTTGAACAGATCAGTAGAACTCAAAAGACAAGTACTAATTTAAAAGACAAGTATTATTGAAAGATAAGTACAATTTATAAGTACTTCATATATTCATATTATGTATGTGTTAGATTGTTATTGAGCTATTTAAATGTTGTATAGAGCTCATGATGTTTTTATATGTAATAGATTAGTTTTATTGTATAGTTTATAAGTTGACTAAGCTTGTATTATGAAAGCTTAAAGTAATGTAATAGTCTTGATAGGTTTAGTATAGTCTACTGATTGAACTAGGAAGACCAGACAAGAAGAGTTGAAGTCTACTACTCAAAGACAGGAGGACTACAAGACAAGACAAGTACATACAAGTCTACTCAAGACAAGTCAACGTGAAGATAGTTAGTTAGAAGCGCGTGAAAAGCTAAAGATATAAAAGTTAGTTAGTTATGGAATAACTAATATACAACAAGAAACGCGTATATAGATAAGAAGATTCAGTTGAAGGTAGTTATCAAGAAAAGTTGGTTACAACTGATTAGTTCTTGATTTCAGAAGTTTATAAATACTTCATGGTGGTGATCATTTGAAAAAAAAACTGATACACTGGAAATCTACATACTCGAAGAAAAGATATATTCGAAGTTTACTCTCAGAGATTGAAGTTCAGAAAGTGAAGCTACACAAGTCAAGTGAAGAAATCAGAAGGCTACTACTGAACGAAGAGAAGTTTTATTTTTGTTTATTGTTTCAAGTTGCTAGTTACTTGTAAAATAGCTAGTAAGATCGAAGATATATCTGGAGATATAATCGAGAAGATCTAAGTCTTATTTCTTGGGACTTAAAGCCACAAGAACATATTACTCGATTGGAAGAGTTAATAAGAATTTCACAACTGGGTTTGTGAGAGTGGATGTAGACAAGTTGTCGAACCACTATAAATCTTGTGTTTGATTTACTTTACTGTTTTGTTTGTTGTTTAATTGATTAATTGTTTAGTTAATTGAATTACATAACTGAACTAGACTAGCTGAGTATACATAAAACAGAGTTCTCGAATTAAGTTGAGTATAAACTTTAATTGGGCTCATTGTTAATTTCGTATTCCGCACATTGTAATTCTGATATATCGAAAGATTTTAGAAAAGTCTATTCACCCCCCTCTAGACATTTTCTTTAGCTTCCCTCGATATTAACTCAACTTAGGGACCTACATCTTCTGTGTTAATAACTCATCAATCTTCTTAGCAGTTTTAACCATCTCTTATTTGGTTGGTTGATCACTTGAAACAACATGCTTCAGCTTACTTCTTGATCTGGTGATTCTACCAGTCTCTTCAGCCAACCAAAGAAGATTCCTCTTTTTCTTTTTCTTTCCTGAAGAAGATTCAGCAATGTTTTTCTCAGCAACTGCTCTGCCTAGAGTTTCAACCATACTCTGCTGCCTTCTAAGCTTAATCTTTAGTTTCAAACTTATGATCTCTTCTTTCAGCTCATCTTGACTCTCCTTGAGTTCATCTTGACTCACAACCAACTGAGCTTGAGTTACTTGAGTCTGCTCCATAATTCTTCTTAACTTCTCTTCCCCCTTTTTGGCTTCATCCTGCCAAAGTTGCAAGGGAATGAGATGTCCCTCTAATTTCTTGTGGAGATCAGTAGAAAGCTTCTTTTCTTGTAATCTATGCAGATCATTGATCTTTGACATTGTATGCTCCATTATTTGCTCATACGAATTAACAGCAGTTAACTTTGCAAACTTCTCTGTTGCTTCCTGAAATTGTTTCCGAGTAGCTTCCATCTCTGCTTGTAGCTCTTCATTGTGCTTTTTCAACATCTCAAAGTCAGAGCTGTCAGATTCCTTCTCAACAGGAACTGTTCTTACCTCTTCTTGCACATTATCAAGAATGATAGTTTCTGCAACTTCAATTGGTATGCTTTCCAACTCATCAGCACCCAAAACTTGTTGTTCTAAAACTTCTGTATCTTCAATTACAACTGTGTTCTCAAACACCTCTGTTGCATTGTCATCAGCTATAACAGCTTCCATATCAGCTTCTTCAGCAAGATCATCTTCAACCACCATATTGACATCAGTATCAATATTTTCATCAGCAGTGGCCATGTTTTCCACAACATATTTAAAACCAGTGATTCTTTCCACTAATTGCACCACTGATTCAGGAGTTAACAACTCAGTAAAAGAGTTAACACCAACTGCCATTTTTTGTTCTTCTTCCCAGTCATCAAGGATTGAAGAACCACCCATACCTTCCATAACAGCTAAAGACTCTTTCAGATAACTTCTTTTAAGGTAAACCCATGTACCTATCCTAAGAAGTCTTTCAAATTCTATGGAGCTTTCATCCAAACCATGATAATCCTTCAAGAGTGCCAATCTGAGCCTTATCCTAATACGATCTTCCTTATCACATATAGGATAATCCATCAAACAAGCAGGTTTGTAAGCTATGTATTCAGGTTCTAGGGAGGATGATATATCAATGGGTACAAAAGAAGGTTCAAATTCATGTTCAATAGAGTGATCATGAACTTGTTCAGGAGAAGAATGTGGAATAGGTTGATTTTGTGGACTTGCTATAGGAGTAGAATGAATGGGAGTAGGATGGAAAGAGGTATTCTGAGGGGATGAATGAGGAGTGTTCTAATGAATGGGAGTATAATGAACTGACTCATCAGAATAGGTTGGCTGTTGATCAATTGGTATGGCTGGGATGGGATCAGAATTGGAAGGAGTAGAAGAACTGTCCAAGAGCACCCTCCTAGGTCTAGACATACTCCTACCTTTTGTTCTTTTATGTAAAACAATAAAGCTGGAAGTACTTACCTCTTGCTCTACATAATCTTCCTTCTCTTCTGCAGCAACTGAATGCTTTGACTGTACTGAGGTAGCTCTAGCAGACCTGCCCCTCCTCAAACCAGCTCTGTTTGGATCATGCCTAGCCTTTGTCCTTACTTCAGGCCCTTCATCATCAGATTGAAACATCGATCCACCAGACTCTTGAGATTGATGCCTTTCTTGAGGTTGTTCCTGTTCAAACTTTACAGATTCCTTTTTAAACAGGAATTTACCTTGATGAAACTTCTTATGTGGACTCCAATCCACTTTCTTGGTTGCTAGCTGCGGCAAAAGAATGCTCAGCTTGTTTCCGAAACCTAACATCGCTTTGATCGAAAATTCCTCAGTGTCTTCATCAAATAACACCTTGTCTTTTTCACTTAGTAATCTACCCAATAAAAACCCTTGGCAGTCTCCGTCGACTCGATCAATGATTGCGGCCATTACCCGAATCTTCAAATAACTGAGAGCATCTTGGCTATAGTGTTGCCCTAACAAATATTTTCCTGCAATGTCCATTAACAATTGAAGACCCGTTGGTAGAATAACCTTTTTGAGATTGTTCAAGGACTTGGGTTCTTCACCAGTCCATTTACCCACGCAAACCTTTTCTTGTCCTGCCATGTAGTCCAAAATATTTTCAGGTCCTTCGGGTAAATCGAACATTATTCCAAGAGTTTCTCTGGTTAATGAGACTTTGTGTCCTGAGAGCATCGAGCGAACGCCATTGATGTCGCCTTGGAGTTGTAAATAGAATTCCATAGCCTCAGGTTCAAAAACCATCTTGGGGTATGATTCTAAATACTTTCGAAGCCCACTTTCTTCGCACATAGTGAGGATCGCTTGATTTTCAGCATTCCGTCTTCCGGTGAAATATACTGCATTCTCAACGAAAATGCCCTTCTCTTTGATCCATTTGGTCGGATTAAAAGTACCTACAACTTCGTTGGATTCGTTTAGAATATCGATAACAGCCATTAGAGAGAAGTGTAGAAATTTAGAAGGTAGAGTAGTAGAGTCTCAAGAAATTTTCGAGTTTAGAGTTTCTAGAAATGCAAAGTGTCGAAGATGAAGTAACTGATAGCGTGGATATCGAATTAAAAGAAAATCTAGGGCTTGGATTGAATTAGATTCTCACGTTGTATGGTTTGAATTGAGTCTTGAAATTCACAACTTTTAAAAACGTTCCAAATTCAATAACCTTTTCCAAATTTTGGAGCCAACTTGTGATGATAAATACACCGTTTAAAATTAGGTCAAAATAGAGGAGTGTATTAATCTTCTCCATAAGTAATCTAATCTTTGAATAGATCTTGGCTTAGAATTTTCTAAGGCAAAATACTGTTCTGATGTATATCAGCACAGTTGTTCCTAATCACAGTTTGCTTCATTTTCTTGCTTGAATTTAGTGAATTTGACTTATCTGGATTCAGCTGAGTATTGTGATCAGCTGAGTATACTTTTCGAAGATCAGATCAGCAGTTGGGTCAGCACAGTAATCCTCAGATCAATTCCCTAACCCTTCTGATTATCACCTTTTTGTCATCAGCGCAGTACTCTCAGATTAGTACTGTGATCAGACCAGTTCTATTCTGTAGACATATTTTCCTATAGTTAAATCAATTATGTAGATAGTTTAATCAGTAGTCAGATCAGTTCTGTAGAAAGATTAATTTTGTAGTCAGATCAGTTCTGTAGACAAATTAACTTTGTAATCAGAACAGATCTGTAGACAAATCAATTCAATAATTAGAACATGTCTGTAGACAGATAAAGACTGTAATCAAATCAGATTTGTAGACAGATGAAATTTGTAATCAGATCAGTTCCCCCTCCAGTGGAGAACTCCTCTTCTGTGCCTGTTTCACCTTGGTAGAAGTGTTAGTTCATGCATAATTGGTGAAATACAGTACAAATTAGTAAAGAATAATTAAAATAGGTCTGTATAAGGTTTGTTCTAAGGTGACTAGTGCTCTGAGTCAACAGAAAGGATATTTAAGAAATCACAGATTCCCCCTTAAATGTATATTCTCAATTCCCCCAGCTTTACCAGCTTCCTCATCGGGATTAGGCACCTTAGTAACCTTTTTACCTGATTGAGATGAATGTAGTGGTCTTGACATGGTCTGTCCTTCTGAATTACCCTTCTTGGAGTACTGTCCTTAGTACCAGCTTAGTACCTGAAATGTTAGTACATACCTCTATACACAAGCAGTATACATATCTATCAATCCTAAACTTATGCAAAGCTCTCTGATTCTAGTTTCAGCCAAAGGTTTTGTGAAAATGTCAGCTCTCTGAATATCAGTATGGATCTTTTCCATCCTAATGTTTTTCTTTTCAACATGATCCCTAATAAAATGATGCCTAACATCTACATGCTTGCATCTAGTATGTAAAACCGGATTTTGTGTGATGGCAATTGCACTATTGCTGTCACAGAATAAGGTTGGTCTGCTATGGACTCGAGTGCATGTTGTGCACCCTAGTCCATGTTGCACTTTTTGGTAAATGGTGTTGCACTTTTCAATTATTAAATTGTATAATAATATTTTTAGTAATAATTGAAAAGTGCAACACCATTTACCAAAAGTGTAAGTCAGTAAACTGAAAAGTGCACGTGGACTAGGGTGCACAACATGCACTCGAGTGCATACTAGACTTTACCCACAGAATATAGGTACATTAGATTCCACAATATTGTAGTCTCTAAGTTGTTGCATTAGCTAAAGAAGCTGACTACAACAACTTCCTGCAGCCATATATTCTGCTTCAGTGGTAGATGTTGCCACACTAGTTTGTTTCTTGGAAAACCATGATATGAGCTTAGAACCTAAGAATTAGCATGAACCAGAAGTTGATTTCCTATTTATCCTGCAACCACCAAAGTCAGAATCTGAATAACCACTTAGGGATAAATCATCATCTGCAGAATACCACAAACCTCGATTAATGGTACCCTTTAGATATTTTAATATCCTTTTAGCAGTTTCCACATGACTTTCTTTGGGGTTGGCCTGAAATCTAGCACATACACATACTGCAAATGCAATATCTGGCCTACTAGCAGTCAAATAGAGTAAGGAACCAATTAAAGCTCGATAATAGGATTGGTCAGCACACTTACCTCGTTCATCTGGAACCATTTTGTATGTAGGTAGCATAGGCACTCCAACTGTTTTACAGGTCTTGATACCAAATTTATCTAACAGATTTCTTGTATATTTTGCTTGATTGATAAAGATACCTTCAGATGATTGTTTTACTTGAAGACCAAGAAAGTAAGTCATTTCACGCATCATTGACATTTTAAACTTACTTTGCATGAGCCTTGAAAAACTTTCACTCATGCTTTTGTTGGGAGATCCAAATATTATGTCATCAACATAAATTTGGACAAGTGAAATGTTAGTACCTTCTTGTCTTCTGAACAAAGTACGATCTACTTTGCCCTTAGTAAAACCATTTTCAATTAAAAATAGAGAAAGTGTGTCATACCAGGCTCTTGGGGCTTGCTTTAGACCATATAGTGCTTTCTTCAACCTGTATACTTGGTTACCATTTACCTCAAAACCAGGAGGTTGTTCTACATAAACTTCTTCAGCAAGTATACCATTTAAGAATGCACTTTTCACATCCATTTGATACACAGTGAATTTCATATAAGCAGCATAAGCAAGAAACAATCTTATAGCTACTAGTCTAGCTACAGGGGCAAAAGTTTCATCATAATCAATACCCTCAGCTTGAGAGTAGCCATGTGCAACTAATATAGCCTTATTTCTAACAATAAGATCATTCTCATCTTTCTTATTTTTGAAAATCCACTTAGTACCTACCACATTGTGATCAACAGGTCTCTCTACAAGTTCCCATACATCATTTCTAGTAAACTGATTTAATTCATCTTGCATAGCAATAATCCAATTACTATCAGCCAAAGCCTCTTTCACAGTCTTGGGCTCAATAGAAGATAAAAAGCAACACCAGCAAAACAAAGAATTACTAGGTTCTGCCTTAGAATGAAACAGTTGTCTTCTGGTTTTAACACCTTTACCAGACTCACCAATAATCAGATCAGTAGTGTGAGCTGATTTCCATGTTTTTCTAGTCTTAACAGGAATGCTTTCATCATCTAAATCATGCATATCAGTATCATCAACATCAATATCAGCAGATTTATTCACAGGTGAACAATCAACCAATTCAGGCATATCAATTGGTCTAGAAGTTTTACCCAATGTTTTCAAAACCGGACCGGACCGACCGGTTCAACCGCGAACCGGTCACGGATCCGGTCAAAAAACCCCCCAAAACCTGTTTTTCAGGTTCGACCGGTCAAAACCGGTCAAAAACCGGTGAAAACCGACAAATCGGTTAAAATCTGGTCAGACCGGTTGCTGTTTTTTTCTTTTAAAATATTAAAATAAATTTGAATGCTCTCAGCAGAAACGATCGACCACTGCGATAAATGCAAATCGACACAGGAAACCGACTATGGAGTTGGGCGGCGTTTAGGCGGACAAATCGCCGCCTAGTCGACGACGAACGCCGGTCAACACACTCGAGCTTCCGCCGCTGCAAGCCTGCAACTGTTGCCGCCTTCGTAGACGAGTTTGTGCCGCCGGCTCGCCGCCCTAACGATTAGCCACCACCACGCATAAGAAGATACAGATTTTGGATATGTGTACTCATTCAAATTGATTGAATGCTGAATATTGAACTTCGTGCGGCAGATTTGAGAAAATGAGAAATATGACCGACTGCTGAGTAGTAATGAATAGTAGTAGTGAAATTTAGGTTATCTAATGGGCTAGTTTAAAAAAAATTAATTTGATTGGGCCGTAGTATTAATTATTAAATCAGTCCAATAATCTAGAATAATATTTAAACATTTGGGCCCATATATTGGGCTAGAAATACATTTATAATTAACTATATATATATATATATATATATATTTTTTTTTTTTTAATGACACATAGATAATATTGAAAAAATTACATAAAAAATATTTTATCGGTTGAACCGGCGGTCCAACCGATCCAACCGGTTGGACCGTGAACCGGTGGCCTGTCCGGTTTGATCACCGGTTCGGTTATGAAAACACTGGTTTTACCTTTGTCTTTTACCTTTTCTACATCATCATCTTTGTTTAGGATGTTCAGAAATGGATTGTAGGCTTGCACAGATTCATAGACTTCAGTCTCACTTTCATCTTTGTCAGTTTGAATTTTCAGATCATCAACTGTCTTACTGAGCTGATGGTCAGCAGAGTCCTGTACAACTTCATCAAAGACAACATGGGGTGTTTCTTCCACACATAGAGTAGAGTAATTAAATACCCTAAATGCCTTGCTAGTAGAGGAGTATCCTAAAAATATCCCCTCATCTGCTTTAGCATCAAAAGCATTTAATTTACTCTTTCCATTGTTATGAATAAAACACTTACAACCAAAGATATGAAAATATGAAACTCTGGGTTTTCTACCTTTCCATACCTCATATGGTGTTTTACCATGTACCTTGTTTAGAGCACTTCTGTTCTGAGTGTGGCAGGCAGCGTTAATGGCCTCAGCCCAGAACTTCTATGGTGTGTTGTACTCTGCCAGCATTGTTCTGCATGCTTCCTTTAGTGTTCTGTTTCTCCTCTCAGCAACTCCATTTTGTTGGGGTGTTCGAGCTGCACTTGTCAAATGCTGAATTCCAGCCTCAGAACAATATTCTTTAATGTAACAGTTTATAAACTCAGTCCCCTTGCCACTTCTTATCTTGACAATGGACTGACCCTTTTCTACTTGCAACCTCTTCAATAGTTCTGGTAGTTGGATTTGTGTATCACTCTTTTTGTGTAAGAAGATTACCCAAGTGAACTTCGAATAATCATCTACCACAACTAAAGTGTACCTTCTACCATTTAGTGTAGGAGGTTTTATAGGACCATGAAGATCCATGTGCAAGAGTTCTCAGACTCTGCAAGTAGAAAGAACTGGAATTGACTTAAAGGAAACCTTTACCTGTTTACCTTTCTGGCATGCATCACACACTTGTGACTTGAAATAGATTTCATTAGGGATACCTTCAACAAGGTAGTTTCTTGCTGTTGTATGCACTTTTAATGGGTTGATTCGGATGTGGACTATTTGTTAGTACGATACAAACATGTATTATGATTGGGGGTTATTACGTGTTTATACGGATCGTTATGAAGATTAAACTAAGATAAAACGACGAAATGAACAAGAAAGATGAAGAACAAAGATGTAGCTTCTTGGAGAAGCTAAAAGCTTGAGAGCTTAGGGAGAGTATATTGCTTAAGTTTAGGTGATTGTGTGGAATGGAGAACTTGTGTGTTACAAAGAGCCTTTTAGGCATTATATAGTGGTTTTTGGGGTCTGCCCGCACTTTACACGTGGCAAGACCTTACTGGACCTGTCTTCTGTCCGAAAAGGTGATGGGACGGCGCATTTAATGCTAAACCGCCTCTGGTGGTCGTCCTCGGCGAGATGCCGAGCCACTGGGAAACCAGCTCGTCACTCGCCGCCGTGGTCGCCGGAGCAACTGGTCACCACGTCTTGTGTCATCTCCCAAAACTTCAGCACTTCTCTCAAACGTATACCTGCTCGCCAACATCTTTGGGCGAGCAGTTCACTAGAATGTGCTCGCCAACATATTTGGGCGAGCACTCAAATATCTTAAATACAATAATTATATTACATTTTCTTCTTGTTGACTGGTCGTCGCTTGACTTTGTTGACTAGTCGTCGCTTGACTTTGTTGACTAGTCCTCGCCACGTAAGCTGGTGATTAGGATTGAATTGTCAAAGATTGACTTCTTTGACTGGGTATAACACTTGCTATCTTATTAATTATCTTAAAGTTCATATGGCATAGGCGTCTGTGCCATAGCCAACTGATTTCTTTAGGACTCTTAGAAAGAAGGCAAGCATCCCTAGGACAACTATTCCAGTTCACAATGTAGACACTGCATTGTCTTACACCAACCAGTAGAATAGTGTGAGTTCTTTTATTAGAGATTTCACATTTGGTGCTTTTGAAGTAGACTTTATAGCCCCTGTCACAAAATTGAGAGACTGATAACAGATTATATTTCAAATCTTCTACATATGAGACATCTTGAATCTCTACATCTCCATTCTTGATGTATCCAAATCCTTTTGTGATTGCCATGAAACTATCTCCAAAGATCACCTTGGGTCCTTCTTGCTCATGGTAGTCAGAAAGAAGAGCCCTGGTACCAGTCATGTGGTGAGAGCACCCACTGTCTATGTACCAAGTTTCTCCAACTGAACCACCTTTCTTGTATAAGTCCAATCGACCCTGCAAGTAGTGATCTTAATAATTTAGGTACCCTTTCTTTATTGGGGTCCTTGGGGGTTAGTGGTAAGAGGTACCCAAATAAACATTGAAGATTTGAATAAATGAGACCTCTTTAGTTTCCTTCCATATTTATCACAGAATAGTACTTTATTGACCTTTTCAGAACTATCAGCAGACTTAGGATCTATTGTTGGTCCTGAAAGGAGTATATAACAAGTGTATGGGGGGGGGGGGAATACACTTGTATGCAAATCTTTTCAAACTTTGATCAAACCAGACTTCAGCAAGGTTGTCTTGGACAACTCTGCTGATATGATTAACTCTTTATAGATAATCAAACTACTAAGTACTATTGAGTACTTAGTTGAATAACTATCTAAGGGAGTTATATATGCGGAATTAGTGGTTGGCCCTTTAGTTTAAACTTCTTTTTAATTCTGAAATCTCCTTAACAGTTTATCCAATTTAGGGAACTTGTCCAAATCTGTTTTGCACAGTCTTGTGAATATGTCTTTGAAAGTTCAGTTTGTGTGCAGTGTTGAATGAATGTTAATGCTTGAAAGTAAATCAACACAAGAGTTTATAGTGGTTCAGAGACTCAAGCTCCTACATCCACTTTCCCTGATTTAACAGGATAATTCCTTCTCTCTTGGAATTAACTTGTTTTATAGTGCCAAGGTGCACTTGATCAACCACACCACTCCTTGGTGCCTTGATCCCTAGGATGTCAAGAGTCCTAGTACCCTTTCTCTACTCAGAACTGAACTGTTCTTCTCTCAACAGTCAGCTCCTTCCACTTCTACTACTACAACCTTCTAACTTTCTCACTTGAAAGGTATGAGGGTTGAAGTTTGGTTCCAACTAATGAGATATCCTTTACAATGAAGTTCAGTGTATAAGGATAAGATATCTCTCTAAGCTTTGTATGAATATACAATGAAGTTCAGCTTAGGATGAAGTGTTTGAAGACTAAGATAGTCTCTTTGAAAGCTTGAAAGCACTTGAGCTTTGTAGGATAGTTGGATAGATAATGGATGTTGGATGCTTTCAAATGGTCTTCACACTTCTGTATTTATAGACAAATTTAAGGATTTGTCCGTTGGAGAGGCAGTCTCAAATGTCTATAAATGTCTTCCTTGAACTCTTCAAGCTGGAAGACAGATTCTTGATAGTGACATGTCCTTAATTTGGGAAATAAACGGCTGTAACAACTTTGTCTTGACTCTGCAGCACTTTTCCCAATGTCTGACTTTAAGATTCTCTTGGTCAAACATGGACATCTCTTCTTATCAATGATCCTGAGATAAGGACAACATTCCTTATCACTAGGACAATTCTGCTTATCAACTTCAGCAGATTCTGCTTATCAGCAGTGTTGGCATGCTCTTCAGATGACTTGGCTCTTTCCCTTTCCATGACTTCTTGGAGTAGTTCTTTGAGCATTCATGGCATTAGATAAATGGACTTGACCTCATCAGCATAGTTGGCCTTAAACTTCAAAATTTTTGATCTGGTTCAATTGTGCTGAGACAATCTTGCTGGACAACTCTTCTGAACTTGACATTCATTTCAGTAGACCTGATCTTGATGATCTATTCCACTTAGTTGATCTTTAGAAAGGTTATTCTATACTGAGTTGACTTTGATCAGCATACTTGTCCTTCAGCAGACTTGGGGTCAATCCAAAACTGAGCCTTGAGGGGTCTTATTCTATATAAGCTTCTAAACATGAGTTCCCCCTCACTTAGTGCATCTATTGATCTAAGAGTTGCCTAACATATCAGCTTCTCTACTTGGCATGTCTTAAGGGGGTTTTGGTATCATAATCAAAACTCATTTTATTCCCAACAATTTCCCCCTTTTTGATGATGCCAAAACCTATACAATCTATGCAAAGGTGACTTGACTACACTTATTACATTTTTCTTTAGTGAAGATGACTGAGGTCAAGTTCCCTGAAAGAAAATGTGTTAGTGTATTTTCTGTTTTTATTGCATATAGGTTGATAAGTCAGACAAGTAAGAATTATGTAATGTTATTTCTTGATTCAAAATGTGTTCAACTATCATTCAATTAAAGATCATTACAAGCATGTTGATAGTTGAACAAACATATCAGAGCATGAAACATTACATCAGAGCATAAATTAAAAGTATTATCAGAGCAAAAATCATCAGAGCAAACTTCACATATCACAGACTTGAGCAACTTTCAGCATAGATGATCATATCAACAAGTCAGCAACCAAGATAAGCATTTATCCATTTCAGCACATAAAGGTCAAGAGGACTTAGCCAATTCAGAGTCTATCTTCAGGAGGTGGCACCATCCCATATTGTTCCCATACTCTCTTCTTCAATTCCATGGCCTCTTGATTTGTGCCCTTTGGTCCTAGTACCATCTTGTTCAATTTCAGGATCTCAAAGAACTAGTGAAAGATTTTGGATTGATCAATGAAGCCTTCCTTCTTGGGAGGCATGTAGATGATTGGTTTAGGGGCAGTGAGTTAAATTCTTGCAATATCAGCAGCTGCAAGCAATTGTTGATACAAATCCCTGTAAAATTCAATCATTAACTAGTGAAGGTGAAGTTGACATCCCTTCCATTCCACCTGTCAATGACATAGTAGTCATAGACAAATTCCCTCTTTGCATCTTCCCAAGAATCATTCAGCTGTTTAGGTACCCATTTATCCAAGTGAGGATATTTGGTGTCCATTGGAATCAGCAGCTGTGGCTTCATCTTGTTGTAGGTTGCTCTCCTTCTTCTAGGCTTCTGAAAGTCAGCCCTTCTCTTGCTCTGTTTGCTTCTTCCATTAAGTCCATCCTTTCTTGGGCTCTCATCATAGCCAATTTCTGCTGTGTTTCAGGATCTTTGCCATAACCTTCTTGAAACAGCTTTGATGGATCATTTATCAGCACTGTTGTCTTCTTCACTGGTTGAGGTCCAAAGCCTTCTTCATACAACTTTTCAATATTTTCAGCTTCTTTGGGACCTTCAGTGGATTTAGTCTCAGTAGACTTGTCAGTCTCAGAAGACTTGGCTTTCTCAGCAGTTTTGGTCACTTCAGCAATTTTGACCTTTTCAGAATTCTTGGCCTTTTTGGAGTTAGGCTCTTCTTCTTCAATCCTGAATTCAAGTGGTAAATCAAGACTGTTAGGAAAGTCTGTAAAAGTTTCAGCTTTCCTTTTGTTTCCTTTAGCCTTTTTGATTTGGCCTCTTGTCTGAATTCCATCAGTGGACTTGTCTAGTCCTGAGACTTCTCCTCCTGGCCTCTGCTGAAGCCTTGCTCTTTCTTCTTGTGCTGATGCCATTGAATTCTTCAATGCTATGGCCAATTGTTCTTCTTCATCAAGTTCTTCCAAATTCAGCACTGCTTGCTTCTTTCCCTTGTCTTCAGCAGCCTTGTCCTTGCCCTTGTCTGAACCACCAATTATCAAGGCACCTTTGGCCCTTGCTCTTTCCCTTTCCCCCTTTTTGGCAGCATCAAAACATTGAGGTTTGAGCTCACTCATAGTAGTTGCCTGATTCGGGTGGAATTTACACGTTTTAGGAGCACATGTGAAGCATGTTTTGATGTGGATTTCATTGAATTATGCATTGAATATGATTTTTTAAGCCGAAATGAGAGAAAGGTTGTGTTTTGTCGATTTTGTAGGAAATACGAGGGAATTTGGAGCAACAAACCAACCATAATTTACTGGATCATAAAGAGGAGTGCACCGTTGGATTCGTCTCGAAAAAATGAGTGGAATGAAAAAAAGAATCGAGTCAATCGGAGGTCAGAAGCTCGAGATATGAAGAGACGAAAAGGCATGCCCGGGTAGAATCGACCCGGGCGGGTCAAAACCACCCGGGCAAGGGCAGATTTTAAGGCCTTTCGTATTTGGCCCGGGTGAAACCCACCCGGCCGGGTGGTTTCAACCCGGGCAAGGCCATATATTAAGTTGGTTCGTATTTTGGCCGGGTGGCATGCCCGGGTGGGAGCCACCCGGCCGGGTGACATCAATTTCGGGGGTTTTAGGCTATTTTCTCCATTTTCGAGGGACCTAAGTGCAAATTTCGTCCAAGACTTCTACCCCAACTATAAATAGCTCCAATTTGAGTTTTAGAAAGGAGTCTTACTCCTTTACCAAACATTTTCTCACACACAAACACATAGTTGTAGGTGTTCTTCATTTTTAGTTTAATTTCTTCAATAGATTAGATAGAATATTAGTTTTTGCTTCAAATCAAGCTACAATTATCATCGGGCATCGTCTATTACATCGTTTTGTAGCTAAATTCGCATGATCAAGGTGATATTACTCTATTTTGCAATTCAATTTGGTATTTTCTTAATTTCTTCAATCTCTTGTTATTTTATTATGAGTTTGATGTTATTTGTTGTTGTAGCCATGGGATTCTCTTCTAGAACCATGGGCTAATCCTCAATTGCCTTGGGTGTGGATGTTTTGATGAGAATTTAGTGTAATTGTGAATTAATTGCATGATTAGCTTATAATTTGGGTTTTTATGTTTCTAGAGTTGTACTTTGATTGATTCATTTGGTTGATCAACCCTATTAGCAAGCATGTTTGATTATGTTTATTGCAATGAGAGTTGGGTAGCATGATTGGGAGTGTGAGTGTGAGCTTTGATCAATTGAATATAAGTTAATTAGTAATTAGCTCACCCGAGAGGGGTGTTAATGGCTAGACCGACAACCTTAGACACTAAACGAGTAGAGGTCGTCTAGGAGTTTGGTGAGAGGGCGTTTCATAAGCATTAGTAACCGTGTTGAAAGTGCTTATGAAACACTATCTTAGGGGCTTATGGTATTTGGTTAGATCCTATAATTGCTAATCAATGCACGATGTTTACCTATGCCTTTCGAGGGGGTTTGCACACTTATGTGATAGCCTTTAGATTGACCCAAATTTGTCGTAAAATCATGTAATTGGTTCACTAGTTCACTTAATTGCTCACAAAACGGAAACACCCGAGGCAATACACTTCTCTTGCACTTTCAATCGAAAGTTAGATAGCTTGTTATTTCTTATCACTAGTTCTCATCACTTTAGTTAATTTAGTTTAATATTTTTTGTGCTTATTCCCGAAAATCCAAACATAATCATTTAGTTACTACAATAGCATGATAACTTGTAACTTTAGGGGCTCATTCTCACTCAATTAAGTCCTTGGACGATAACTACTAGGTCGTATACTTACTCAACTATAAAGAACCCATACGCTTGTGGGGATCGTATAGTTGTAAAAAGTGCAAAAATTCGATCCAAGTCAATGGCGCCGCTGCCGGGGACTTAAGCGAGTGTTGTTAGTGAGACTTATAGTTTGTTGAGTGTTATTGATAGTAGCATTTCCTTTTGTTATTTTGTTTTTGTTCATCTTTGTGGGCTTTGACATTTTCCTTTTGTAGGTGCATGATCACAAGATCACGTGGAGGAACTCTTGAACCATTAGACCTTGAGATCGAGGCACACGCAAGAAGAAGGAATCGAAGTAGGAATCGACAAAGAGTCATAGAAGAACCATTTGAGATGGAAAACATTGAAGAGATGAATCCTCCACCAAATGGAGATGATGATCCTCAAAGAGAGAACAACCAAGTTGCAAATCAAGTTGGAGGGAATCCACCTCCAAACCCACCACCAAATCTCCATAACCCAAATCCACAATATCCACCTCAAAACCACCTTCCATATCAAGGATACTATCCTTACCCTTATCCACCTCCACAACAAGCCTACTATCCGCCTCCACATCAAGCCTACTATCCTTACATATGAGCCACTTCCATACCCGGGAAGATACATGAAGAAAATGGATGAGAAGTTTGAGAAGTTTTTGGATATCTTCAAGAAAATCCACATTGATCTTCCACTTTCGGATGCTTTAGAGCAAATACCTCATTACATGAAGTTTCTAAAGGATGCAATAGCAAACAAAAAGAAACTAGTGGATGATGAGAAGATCAAGTTGACCGAAGAGTGTAGTGCTATCCTTCAACGAACCCCTCCCAAAAAGCTCAAGGATCCGGGTAGTTTCACTCTCCCATGTGAGATTAGTGATGGTCCCATGATGAAAGCTCTTTGTGATTTGGGAGCTAGCATCAATTTGATGCCACTTTCAATCTTCAAGCGTTTGGGACTTGGAGAAGTAGTGCCCACATCAATTACTCTCCAATTAGCGGATCGTTCCATCACCTATCCTAAAGGGATCATTGAAGATGTATTGGTGAAGATTGACAAGTTTATCATTCCGGCCGACTTCGTGGTGTTAGATATGAAAGAAGATGCAAATATCCCATTGATTCTTGGGAGGCCGTTTCTTGCCACGGGGGGAGCAAACATCGATTTGAGAAAAGGAGAGGTAACATTGGAGGTGAATGTATAGAAAGTGATTTTCTCCAAGAATAGCTCAATTGAGAGTTCCCCAAGAAAGAAGGAATCTCCCTCCATCCAAGAATGTGACATTTATGTGAAAGAGCCATTACCAAAAGTCCCATCGAAAGATCCGGGAGATGATAACAAATTGAAGCAAACTCCCAAACTTGAGCAAAACTCAAGTTTGGGGGAGTTTTATAAGGAGAAGAGTTTTGATAAGTTCCTTGAGGGTAGTGAAGATGAAGAGGGAAAAATAAAGAGTTCGAAGGAGAGAAATATTGAGAAGGGCTTTGAAATTGGAGATACGGTGGTATGGGGCACCTTGGGAGTGATGGAAGTCCTTGGAAAGATGAAGATCAAGGAACGGAAAATGTTGGTCATGAAGAAATTGGTCTATGGAGGAGGCATTGTGTTGGAAAGTGAGGAGGATGAAGTGTTCATCACCGATGAGCACAATGTCAAGTATTATCATCCTCCATTCAAAGAAAGAGAAGTATGAACTTGTTAAGTTCCGTCCGGCATAGGACGTTAAACCTAGCGCTAAATGGGAGGCAACCCATTTTTACTTGCTTTATTTCATTTCTTGCTCATTTTATTTGCTTTGTTAGTTTAGTTTGATGTGTTTGTGAGTTTTGATGTTAGTTGGAGAAGCTTGGATCGAATGGACGATTGGAGATCGAAAGTGGAACTTTGAGCTTCGAAGAAGGTGTAGCTATAGCAATCGTGAGAGGTACGCCCACTCCAAACTTAGGAATTGCATAGCAATTACTAAGTTTGGGGGGGTAGTGGAATTTATATTCTTGTTCATAATATTGATTGCTTAGCTACTCTTAGTGTTAATTGTTGGGATAGTGGCCCATGTGTGTAGATTTGTATGGTTAGCACTTGGTGTCAATATCAATGCAACACTATTTTTCCAAACTTTTAATTGCTTTGCAATGAAAAAGTTTGGGGGGGTATGTTTGTTTTTACATTTTCTATTGACACCAATGTGTACTCTTGTGTATGTGTGTAATTTGAGCTTTAATAATCATTTAGTCACATTGGATAGTGATTTGTCGTGAATTTGATTCCTTGAATGTGTACATGATTGTAATGAATCATTTTGTTTGTGTTGTTGTCATCTTGTTGCCTATGGATGTTTTGCATGCACAATGAGTTATGTGTGGGGGTGATTGATGAATGTTTGAGTCTTTAATGAACCGGTGAGAGTTGAGCTTTGAACCGAGCATTAATCCGGTTTATTTCATTTGTGAGTGAATCAATTCATTGCTTGCTTTTCTAGAACTTGCCCAAGTTCTTGCTTGAAATCATGCTTGTGTGATACTTTGAGATAGGATGTATGCCATCTTTCGTACTACACGTCACTTAGCCAAAAATTTCCCAATAACCAAAGTAATTTTCCGTAGTTAGCCCGTTTGAGCTTGATTTCCCATTCTCTTGGCCACCTACAATGTTTAACCACTTAACCTTTTGAGCCTTTGATATCCAAATCTAGTGGAGAATAAAAAGAAAGTGGTAAAACATGTGTTATAGTGCCTTTGGTTTGAAGAAAAAAAAAATGGCAAAGTTGTGAAAAGAAAAAAAAAAGATGGAAGTGAAAAGAAAAATTGTGAAAGAAAAGAGGGACAATGAGCCCCAAGAGCTCACAAGAAAAAGAGAAGAAATTGGTTAAAAGATGAGAAAATGAATACATTTGAGGAATTCATATGAAAAGTGAGAATGAAAGTTGTAAACCTTAAGAGCACGAGCTTGAATTGTTGAAAAATAACTTTCGTTCTCCACTAGACAAGTCACTTTTTCCATATTCATCTTACCTCGTCCAAAGAGCAAATGTTACGTCCTTGGTTAAGCCCTATTGATCCCATTGTTGAACATGGTTGTGGTGGAAAGATGGTAGAGCTTGGGCAAGCATATGGGAATTGCAATGCATGATTTGATTGATGAGTGCTTATTGTCCTTAATTTATTTGAGTGTTTGAGAGAAACACTATATCTAGGGAGTTGAACTTGAACATTTTGATATTGTCATCACCATCACTTGTTGTTGTGTGTTGAGCATGTGTGAGTAATTAGTTGGATCTTCAATATTGAACTTGTGATCATTTTTGAGAATGTATCTTGAGGAAGAAGAATTCATTTCATGTCATTTGATACGTGGAATCTTTCATTGATCATCTAGTTGTAAATTTCACCCTCATGTTGTATTTCTTTCGTTGCTCGAGGACGAGCAACACTTTAAGTTTGGGGGAGTTGATTCGAGTGGAATTTACACGTTTTAGGAGCACATGTGAAACATGTTTTGATGTGGATTTCATTGAATTATGATTGTTTAAGCCGAAATGAGAGAAATGTTGTGTTTTGTCGATTTTGTAGGAAATACGAGGGAATTTGGAGCAAAACACCAACCATAATTTACTGGATCATAAAGAGGAGTGCACCGTTGGATTCGTCTCGAAAAACGGAGTGGAATGAAAAAAAGAATCGAGTCAATCGGAGGTCAGAAGCTCGAGATATGAAGAGACGAAAAGGCATGCCCGGGTAGAATCGACCCGGGCGGGTCAAAACCACCCGGGCAAGGGCAGATTTTAAGGCCTTTCGTATTTGGCCCGGGTGAAACCCACCCGGCCGGGTGGTTTCAACCCGGGCAAGGCCATATATTAAGTTGGTTCGTATTTTGGCCGGGTGGCATGCCCGGGTGGGAGCCACCCGGCCGGGTGACATCAATTTCGGGGGTTTTAGGCTATTTTCTCCATTTTCGAGGGACCTAAGTGCAAATTTCGTCCAACACTTCTACCCCAACTATAAATAGCTCCAATTTGAGTTTTAGAAAGGAGTCTTACTCCTTTTTCAAGCATTTTCTCACACACAAACACATAGTTGTAGGTGTTCTTCATTTTTAGTTTAATTTCTTCAATAGATTAGATAGAATATTGGTTTTTGCTTCAAATCAAGCTACGATTATCATCGGGCATCGTCTATTACATCGTTTTGTAGCTAAATTCGCATGATCAAGGTGATATTACTCTATTTTGCAATTCAATTTGGTATTTTCTTAATTTCTTCAATCTCTTGTTATTTTATTATGAGTTTGATGTTATTTGTTGTTGTAGCCATGGGATTCTCTTCTAGAACCATGGGCTAATCCTCAATTGCCTTGGGTGTGGATGTTTTGATGAGAATTTAGTGTAATTTTGAATTAATTTCATGATTAGCTTATAATTTGGGTTTTTATGTTTCTAGAGTTGTACTTTGATTGATTCATTTGGTTGATCAACCCTATTAGCAAGCATGTTCGATTATGTTTATTGCAATGAGAGTTGGGTAGCATGATTGGGAGTGTGAGTGTGAGCTTTGATCAATTGAATAGAAGTTAATTAGTAATTAGCTCACCCGAGAGGGGTGTTAATGGCTAGACCGACAACCTTAGACACTAAACGAGTAGAGGTCGTCTAGGAGTTTGGTGAGAGGGCGTTTCATAAGCATTAGTAACCGTGTTGAAAGTGCTTATGAAACACTATCTTAGGGGCTTATGGTATTTGGTTAGATCCTATAATTGCTAATCAATGCACGATGTTTACCTATGCCTTTCGAGGGGGTTTGCACACTTATGTGATAGCCTTTAGATTGACCCAAATTTGTCGTAAAATCATGTAATTGGTTCACTAGTTCACTTAATTGCTCACAAAACGGAAACACCCGAGGCAATACACTTCTCTTGCACTTTCAATCGAAAGTTAGATAGCTTGTTATTTCTTATCACTAGTTCTCATCACTTTAGTTAATTTAGTTTAATATTTTTTGTGCTTATTCCCAAAAATCCAAACATAATCATTTAGTTACTACAATAGCATGATAACTTGTAACTTTAGGGGCTCATTCTCACTCAATTAAGTCTTTGGACGATAACTACTAGGTCGTATACTTACTCAACTATAACGAACCCATACGTTTGTGGGGATCGTATAGTTGTAAAAAGTGCAAAAATTCGATCCAAGTCATTGCCATCAAGGATTGGGCTTGGTTTAGAGACTTCATCTCTTCTAGCAAATATACATTCTCATCGTGTATATTCTGCATCTTGTCACTGCTCAAGCTTAGGAAAGCTAGAACAGGCTTCATTTTCTGTTCAACAACCTCTTCCATGGTTGCTTTGAGAGATGCATCAAGGATTGCCTTCAACAGGTCAGTAAGATTGGCTACAGCACTTTCAACAATGTTGGCCATCACTTCTTGGGAAAACTTTTCTGAGGCAGCCTTCACCATTGCTAGCCTCATTTCTTCAGCTCTTTTCTTCTGAATGACTGTTTTCTTGCCAAGTGCCTGTTTGACAGTCAATATAAGAGCTTTGACATTGGAGTTGTGGTTGTCTCTTAGCAGCTTCTGCTCTTTCTTGACCTCTTTTGAGATAGACTCCATACTGGCTTTTGCTTTTTGAACCTCAGTAGAGATGGTTTGCAGACCAGATTCCACTCCACTTATCCTTGCTTCCTATGTGGGTAGCACCACATCTTCAGAGCCAGTTAATCTCATCTCCACAGATGTCAGTGTTCTACCTTGCTCATCCAAGGATTGGACTTGATGAGCCAAGGAGTCCAGCTTAGATGATTGCATCCCAAGCAATGCTTGTGCTGATCCAGAGTCTACTTGGATGGGAGCATCTGTTAGAATATCATCTGCAAAGATTTGGTCAAGAGAAATACCTGCTATATCAGAAAAATCAAAAGGGTTAGAGAATAAACACTCATCACCCTCATTATTCTTTTCATAAGACTCTGATACATCAACAACTTTCTTCTCATTTTCAACTTCTTTTTGACTCCCTTCAATATTAGTGTCCTCACATAAAGGAACAAACCTCTTTTCACCAAGGGATTCTTGAAGTTCAGACTTGACTTCAAGAATAACCTGTCCTTCCTCACTTATTCTACTCTCATATGTTGGTACACTTACAATCTTAGTGATAACTACCTCTCTTTCATCCATAACTCCCTCTGATTTTTTCACTAGATTTTCCTTTTCAACCCCTTCTCCTAGACCTGCAGCACCTTCACCCTCAACAGGGTTCAAAGATGGCAGTTGATGGGAGATCACAGTGCTCATATCAGCAGCCACTGAGTCATCCTGAATGATTAAGGGCTGATCAGTGTCCAACTCTCCTGACACTGAATAGGCCTTAATCAAACCAGCTTCTAAGGTAGGAGCCTCAACATCTGCAAGCTGTGCCGTGGGTTCAGATGAACCTTCATTGGCAGATGCATCTTTGGCTGTGTAACCATCTTTGGTCAACACCTCTGAAGAGACAGAGCCTTTTCTATGATAGGTTACAAGGGGGTTTGAAAACTTGCTGGATTCAGAAGGGTTGGGTTTGGGAGGTTCAGGAAGATTGGTCTGGGAGGGTTCAGGAGGGTTGGTCTGAGAAGGTTTAGAAGGGTTTGGGGGATCAACTTTGCCATCATCACTAGAGCTGCTATCAGGGTGTTTGATCCCTTTAGCAAGTCTCTCCTTCTCTTCTGCAATTTTGTCAGCAACCAACTTGGCAAATACTTCCTCATCAGTGAGGAACCTTGTCTTGTTTACTCCAGCAAAGTGAAGTAATCTGCCCTCTTCTATCTGCCACCAGTTTGCACCTTTGTCAAGAATGACTTGTGCAATCTCCATAATTGTTTTATCTTTCACATCCACCAACATCCTCAAATCATGAAACTGTTGCTGCAATCTTGGAAATTCTGCAAGCTGTGGGTACAAACTGTCCACAGTAGCTCTTGCTCCACCTCATTAGATTGAGAACTTTGGGCTATAGGGGAGTTGGCTCTGGGTTCAGGGGAATTGGCTCGAAGAGTGGCTGCAGGAAGGTTGAGCTCAGGGATATTGGCTTCAGAAGGGTTGGGCTCAACACTTGGTACCTTAGTTGCTTTTGAGAGCAATGATTCTGAAGGGGCTTTGCTCAGGAGGGTTGGCTCATGAAGTGCAGCTTCTAAGAATTTTGAGTAATTGAGCATGGATGAGTCAAGGGGAGATTGGAGTCTTGTCTCATCCACAGCAAGATCAGCTAGCACATCAATTGCACCTCTTTGTGCACTCCCTTCTGGACAATATCTCATTGTAAGAAAATTGGGGATTAATAATTGTAAATTATTTGAAAATCAGTACACAATTTGTCACTTATTAAATCTAAAATGTGGGAGAAAACAGGGCATATATTTAAAGCATAATATAATACATTTATTTTATAATTAAATTAAAACTTTGGTACATAGTCTATTTATTCAATCTAGGAAAGTGAAAATTCATTAATATTAATTAATTGGCCTGTCGAAACTTTCTTTCATCCGAAAGTAGCTTGGCGAACCGGGCTACAGCTTCTTCATTAGTGCCCTCTCCTTGAACCGGCTCGGGTCTACCCGTCTCCAAGTTAACCCGGGAAACCGGTTTCTTCAACAGGCTATCACCAATCTGAATAAGCTTCTGAAAATTGTGGATGGTTGAAATATCAAGAGATGATGCATCTCCACCTAATGTGTCCTCCTGTTCACCGTCACATCAAATCATCCCACACTTGATCAAGATCCAATTTAATAGGATAGATTAGTCGAATAATTGAGTTCAAGATAGATGTCTAACCAGATTTAAAATAAATTTTATATTCAACACTAAGGATGGATGTAGAGGAGGAAATGGGGTATATAAATTGAAAATTTTCTACTAATATGTCTTGTAAAAAAAATATTGTACCCCATTAATTTTAGTGTAAGAAAAGAAATTGATCGAACTCAACCCAATTCTTCTAGCCCAACATTAATTAAAAAAATTGAGGTTTATATATATTATTATTGCTACATATATGTTAAATTAGTTAAGTGAGATAAAATTGTTAAGTGATTGTTGTTTCAATGGTGAATTTATTTATAGTAAACAAAACAGTTGTAATTATTTTATTATTAACTATCAATTCAATTAGAAAATGACAGAATGACAACTAGTTTTTGTGGAATGACTAACCAATATGTAAAAGAGTACAATATTATTTGAAATGACCTTTTTATTTAGATGGCTTAAAGATAAGTCAATGTTGCAACCTTTTTATTCATTTTAGAATTGGGATAGAGAACCTAAATTATGCTTTGGGATAGTTTACTTTTGAACTCTTTGTAATCGTACATTGTTGGGTATTTCTTATACCCGCTAATAAATTTTTGCCAAAATAAAAAAATTGAAATGACCTATGTTAAAAATAAACTACGAAAAAGTGTGGATGATCAATATTACATGATAGTTTTGGTTACTTTTAATGAAAATGATGTATTTCTAGCACATCATATCCATAAAAATGAAGGTTTTACGAACTCAGTTCTATTTATATATAGTTTGATTTGCATGTTATGCGTTTTTTTTAATTTAGTTTGCATCAAATTGTTTATAATCTTTCGTACTTCAAATTTAAAATTATGGATCCGCTACTGTTCAATACGTAAAAATACATTCAATTGTGTACGTATCAAATTATCAAAAGACAAACAATTTTCAATTCAATATGTGTCAATTGAGATATTCAGTTTAATTATAGATATCTCAACATATCTAGCTACCAAACGGTCATAACTATACTGATTGAGTAATAAAGAACGTGCATGTATGTATATTTAAAAACATTTTTGGTACTTCCGTCAAAAAAAAAAAAAAATACATTTCTCGTACTACAACTTTTGCCTTTTTTTTTTCTCTCGAAAGATCCAAGATGGTAAAAAAATCGATTTAATACTTTTTTTTTTTTTTTTTTTAATATTGCTCAGTCAATTTGACTGAAAATTCGAAGAATATGGAACTAAGTTGATTTTTTTAACTATCTTGTCACTTTTTACGAAAAAGACAAATATATGAGACGAAAAATATTTTTTAAATTTGGCAAATGGCCAGTTTAAGTTTTACTCCCTCCATCCCTGGATTTTGTGCATGGTTTGACAGACATGGAGATTAAGAAAACGGAATAGAGTGATGTGTATGGTGGAATAAAGGAGGGGTATTAGTAATTCATTGACTAAAATGAATGAGATTTGACTAAAGTGGAGGAAGATATTAAATTGTGGGCCCAAATAGAGTGGTATTTTTGAAATTAGATGAATGTTGTAAGCATAGACGGACCTACATAGTGCCCAGGGGGCCAATGGGCCCCCCACTGATTTTTTATTTTTTTTATATATATATACTTTTTCCGTTTCGTGATTATTCATACACTTTTTTATTGAGACGTCTCAAAGTTTTTTGCACACTTATAATGCGTAAATAATCTACAAAATTACTACTCTTACTATATTATTTTATTTTCAAAATTGTCACTCATTTTTTGTTCACATTCTTCCTTACACTTCACTAGATTATCTTTTACACCTCACTAAATCACCTAAAAATATACTCCCCTACATTAGTTTATTTTTAAAATTTTCTTTTACACCTCACTAAATTGACTAATGTCTCAACGAGAATGCACGTTAAATTTTAATACCGTTTCACCTTTTATGAGTTGAAACTGTTAAAATTAATTTTCTTTGAAGCATAATAAAAGTCGTTAATTTTAAATTAATAAAATGAGATCTATTTAAAATTTTATAATGATTTTTTGTTTAGATATAAAATTTATAATATTATTTTTTATTTATAGTAATGTAAATCGGGCCCCCCAATACAAAATTTATGGGTCCGTCACTGATTTGTAAGGGTAAAAATTATGTAAATTGTTTATTATTTTGGAGTGTACAAATAATGTTGGGACGCCCGTTAAGGAAAGTGTGCAAATAATCAAGGGACGGAGGGAATAGGATTTTTTAAGTTTAACATATAGAATAGAACTGTGCAACCTTGTGCGATTTGTGCTTCCAATATTTATGTCTAAAAAAGTGTTGAGTGGCAACTTTACAAACAAAATAAAATATGGGGTGACATTTTTCCGAAATGCAAAACGTAAAGTGGCAATTTTCCGAAATAATTATGCATGTATATATATAGCGATAAAATTAATTAATAGTACTCCGGCCACTATATAATAATACCTGAAGTCGTAGGTAGTTTTTTTCAGTGGATTGAAAAATGGTGGAAACGTGAATGTCGACCATGTCGGAGCTTGCATCTCCGAAAATATCGATCAAGGGCGAGGCTCCGTTGTTGTAGACCCATCCGAGCAAGCCCCATCGCGTAGCGTCTCGTGCATTGTACTTGTGTTCCATTTTAGCTATGCCCGTGCCCAAAGACAGGACCAACATTCTATTCTTGTCCATTGGTTGCATGCCATCTACCTCAAACTTTTTCAGTAATATTTCTTTGGAAATCAGTGTTATGGCCGTTAGGGTCTGTCCAATTCAATTATAAACTGCAAATCATGAGATCCAAAGCTAGCAACCCATTTTGAATTAATGAATGAACTCATCAAAATTATCCACATGATGATATCTGTATTTTAGTTGAATTGAAAATAGTCCTAGCTAAAACTTTGATCAATTATTTTTAGCATTTTTGTTTGGTTATCGAGGCGAAATTACATTTGATTAACGTTGACATGGATGCAGAGTCTCAGTGACACAGCCTGATTGATCAATCAAACGTTGATGCAGCTAGAGTCTCAATGCATGACTAAAAAAAAAAGAGATAACTTACGGGACTAAAATAAATTACTTCCCCTAAAATATATATATAGGAAAAATTACTCACGGGATTATTTGCAGCAACACCTCCATCAACAAGATCAAAGGTGCGGATTTTACCGTGGGCATCTTTCGTCTCAAAATAGTGAGGTGGGAGATAAGTGGGAGCTGCAGAGGTGCCCAAACACACATCTGATAGCAGAGCATTCTTTGATACATTAGCTCTTCCCTGCAGTTTAATATATTACCATAATCATGACCTGTAGATGCATGAATGGGAAATTAAATTAATGAATAAATTGTTACGTACATCTTTGGTGGTGAAGATAACAGGTTGAAGGCGCTTGAGATCAAACGTTGGAATGACAACATTCGTCAATGTCTGGCTCATCGTCAGATTCCCCAAGATTCTCTCTACAAGTGATTTCAGGTACTTCCCATTGTACTTTGGCCCCCCAAATATATTTGTGATCCTTCTCACAAAATTACTCCGACTAATATATATTTCCAACATAGATATAATCAGTGATTCATAATTAAATTTAATTATATACGATTACTCTGCTCATGCATGCATATATCATGTATGGATGGATGGTCATTGATTTCTAGTTACATATTGTTGCTGGAGCCCACTCTCCCCAGAATCGAACCACTCACCTCCAGGTTAGGTAGGAATTGCAATAAATTTCTACCTAAATTTGGAGGTCAGGAGTTCGATTTTTTAGGAGGAACTAAGACCCTAGGATTAGGTTCAGCCATTCAAGGAAGACCCGTAAGTTGACTGGTCGCGTTTTCAATACATAACTGTAAGACATCTAAAGAGATCGATCAAATAGATAGATGGTTATAATCAATTAATCGCACGCCTCATAACATATATACATGTGTGTGTCATTCATCTAAGAGTAGCGTTCAACAGAAATGATACACCGTCAACATCTAAGATACACCCACTGCCCCCGCTGGACCCTTAGTAAACAATATACAAAAAATAAACAATTCATACATTAAAACCCATGTCTGTTGAGATATTGATATGGCCTTGGCTATATACCCCTCCAGCTTTGTTAAGTATACTCCCCCTCCACATTTATTAATTTAATATTCATGTAAAATACCTAAACTACCCCTTACACTAAAAACACTAAAATGTTCATGATAAATACACTCCCCTCCACTTTTAATCCCTAAACCTAATCCTAATTTAAAGAGTAAAAAAAAAAGCTTAGAATTTTTTAAAAAAAAATACATTTTCGACACTGGTTTATCGACGAAAACACTCGTGTCGACACTGGTTTATCGACAAGAGTGTTTCTCGTCGATAAACCTGTGTCGAAAATGTATTTTTTTTTTAGAAAAACTCTTGATCGATAATATACACTAACTTCGACAACAATTTGTCAACGAGAGTGTATAATATCGGCCAAAAGTTGTCGAAAATTGGAAAATAAAAAGTGACTGGACAAATCGCAAAAAAGGGAAAAAAGGGAGGGGGGCCGCCGTGAGAGTGTGGGAGGAGGTTGCCGTGGGAGGGAGGCGGCGGCGTTGCCGCACAACAGAAATTTTTTTAAAAAAAAACCCTAAGCTTACCTGCTCGACAGCGACGAGTTTTTTTTGAAAAACTCTTGATCGATAATATACACTATCTTCGACAACAATTTGTCAACGAGAGTGTATAATATCGGCCAAGAGTTGTCGAAAATTGGAAAATAAAAAGTGACTAGACAAATCGCAAAAAAGGGAAAAAAGGGAGGGGGGGCCGCCGTGAGAGTGTGGGAGGAGGTTGCCGTGGGAGGGAGGCGGCGGCGTCGCCGCACAACAGAAATTTAAAAAAAAAAAAACCCTAAGCTTACCTGCTCGACAGCGACGAGCGGCGCGTGCAGGAGGAAGGCGGCGAGCGGCGTGCGGGTGGAAGAGAGAGTGGTGGGCGATGCTGGGCAAGGGGGTGCCGCCGCGTCGCCTGAACAGAAAATAAGAAAAAAAAAACTACCTTCGGCAGCACGCAGCGAGGAAGGGGGCGACGACGAGGGAGGTAAACTACACTGGAGGTGGAGGCGACAATTTGGGAGGAAGAAGAAGAGGTGTGGAGTGCTGGGAGGAGGAAGAAGAAAGAATTAGGGTTTATGATTTAATAGGTGGAGTGTATTTATAAGGGTAAATTAGGTATTTTATAGGGGGTACATCTAACGTATGATATTTTAGGGGGGGTACGAAAATCGGGGGAGTATATTTAACAAAGTTGGAGGGGTATATAGCCAGGGCCATTGATATCCCTTATATTTTGTATTGATAAACCAAATCAGCTTGTAATAGGATAAGTTGTATTGTATAGACAGTTTTATTGTTCATCTTGTAATAGATAGGTTTTGGTCAGCATCAGTAGAGGGGGAACCGAGCTGATGTAATGGAGAAACATGTTAATGCTCAAGAAGAGAAGAGAATACCAAGACCAGAAGAGGGGAATCAGTCGAGGGGGAACTCGACTGATCCAGCTGAGGTCTCATCAGTTGAGGAACCAAACACAGTTGAGGACCAATCTGGTAACTAGAAAGTCAAGGTTCATACAACTGGGGAAACAATCAGAAACCTAAGTGTCAAGATCATAAGAATAGAACTCAAGATCAGCTGACTCGGTTTGTTCTTATGTATTTGAGAGTCTAATCAGAGCTGGCGTGGACCAATAGAAAGACGACAACAAACACCTAAAAGCTGACACGACACAAGACTCAAGAATGGAAAGTTAATGCTACATTGAATATTACTAGGCAACGATAATCTTCAATAGCATCAATCTGGAAGACTGTGATTCCTGAAATAGTGGAAGATTTGATTGTGTCCCAACGGTAACATTCAAATATTACACTATATATATGAGTTCAGATTCATATCTCACGCATGAGTGAAGGGATGCAAAGGTTGATCAAATGTTCTTAAGTGTTCATCAATCAGAAGAGCTCAAGAAGAACTTCATTGAAAATCCAATAAACATCATCTTCCAAACAGTGAGTGAACTCATACTCACTAGCTAGAATTGTCATTCATATATATTCCAAGCTTAGAGAGAATTTCTCAATCCTAGCTTAAGGCTAAAATAGAGGGAAATTCTCACCTAGTCCACATACACGAACCCACCTTCTATCATAAACCCTTAGAAGCCAAGTTACTGTTAATCACTATAAGAGTCCTAGTTCCTCACAATGACTAGTGGGATCGAGTGCAACAAGAATGTTATCAAAGGATCCAAAGTCTTCTCTTGGGACTATAAAATAGCAAAACGTGTTACTCTTGTCAAGTTAAATATTACAAGCCCTTGGAAGGGATTAATATCACAGCTGAGCGGTGAGAGTTGATGTAGGATAAGGAGGTTCGAACCACTATAAAATATGGTGTTATTTACTGCTTTAGCATGCATGTTTACATATTGCATAACAATGTTTTAAAGAACGTTTTGTATCAGTTGATATCATTTTTTTTTTCTTATTTACCAACTGAGTCCGAAAACATAAAATCTGACACTGGAGTCAAGAGTTCGGTCTGTTTTAAAAAGTCATATGTATTAGTTGCATCAAGTCAGCTGATCATGTATAAAATGATTTGCAAAGGTTTTTCATAAGTAGTAGACGAGTATAATCTTTAATGGGAACACTAAAAATGTTTTAACAAGTGAAAGCGGATATTAATTCGAACAGCCTCAGTATTTTTGCACCACTTTGTGCGCACACTAACTAAGAAAAAAGTGTAAGGAGTGGAGTGTTGAAGGGTAATTTTGTAATTTTTTATGAATAAAGTAAAATAATGATTGGATCGAGGGTAAAAGTAGTGACATTTTAGGTAAATGTGTGAGGGTAGGGTTTATGAAAATGTTTCCTTTTTAAAATGTGCAAACAATTATGAAATAGACGAATAAGGAAAGAGTGCAAACAATTATGGGATGAAAAGAGTATTAAAATTGTTGAGTCGATTAGATGTCATGTTTACACAACATATTATTTATATATAATTAAATATATTTCAATTGTCGTCTTCCCGATCCTATTAATTTAATATACATGTAAAATATTTAAACGGTTATTTTAGTAAAATATCCCCTAGTAGATACGCTCCTTCTCCAATATTCAAACTCTAATCATAACACCATACAGCTGCCGCCTCCCACCAACTCCACTCAAACAATGTCAAAGTCTTATAAAAAATCTAAAAATACATATTTTTTATACACCACTGTCGACAAACTGTGGTTGATAATAGTGTATATTTTTTATCGAGAATTGAAAAAAATATAAAAAAAAAAAATTGAACGTGAAAAGAAAGGGGTGGGTGGGAAATATCACAACAAAAAATATTCAATTTTGCGGGATTTAGTGAGGGAAAAACCCTCACTAAAAAACGAAATGCGGGATTTAGTGAGGGAACACAACACTCACCAATACCTTCCTCTGGTAAATTTTCACCGAGGGAATGCACGATGGCCGTCGGCATTTAGTGAGGGATTTTAGCCCTCGGCGAGGGTTTAATCCCTCGGCCTTTTTTAATCTATCCTTCGCAAAATCACTCATTATTTATCGAGGGATTCCTGCCCTCGGCAAATAGCGAGGGTTTATTCTCTCGGCAATTTGCAATATATATCCCTTGCAGAATCCCTCGACGCTGATTTATCGAGAATTAAAAAAAAACTATCAAAAACTCGAACGCAGAAAGAAAGGGGTGGAACGAAGTTGGATAGCTCAAGTGGTTAGAGCACCACTACCTAGGCTTTAGATCCTGGGTTCGAGTCATGGGGAGGGGAAAAGGGATGGGTATTTAATGTAATTCAAAAAGAAAAAAAGGGATGGGTGGGAAATATATATGTTCGACATCTAAGGAGGGTTCGTGCAGTGGGGGCCGACGCCGGTGAGTGGGGTGGAGAAATGAGGAAGAAGGGAGGGGGAGGTTAAAAAAAACGCAGGAAAAAAAGGGAAAGGGAGATGGAGATGAGGAAGAAGGAAGATGGGCGGCGCATGACGACATAGTGGGGTAGGCCGGCGTTGGTGAGTGGGGTGGAGGAAGAAAGGAGGGGGAGGTTAAAAAAAAGCTGAAAAAAAAGGGAGAGAGAGATGGCCGACGGGTGGCGGCTAAGAAGAGAGAAATGAGACAGAGGAGAAATAAATAATTAAGGTTAGAATTTTTTAGGTGGAATGTATTTATTAAGGAGAGTTTTAAAGAGAAGATGATAGTTGTGCATCTATAAAAGGGCCACGGCTTAAATGCCCTTTTTATTATGACTTCACCCCTAAATTTTTTTTAAAAAAAATTAAACATTAAATAACTATAATACCCTTCTATTAATTTACACAAATTAATAAAATTATAACCGAGTCACCGTCGATTTTTGAAAAAAAAATACTACTCCCATAAATTATAAATACACTCCCTCCAAATTATCTAAATTATCCTTATCTCTTTTAAACTCTCCATAGTAAATACACCCCCTAAAATCCTCTCCTTCCCTAATTCCACCGCCCATGTTCGTCGCGCCGCCGCCTTCCCCATCCCTTTTTTTTTTATGTGCAACCCACCCGCACCGCGATGCCCAGGCCGCCAACACCGTAGTGCCCAGGTGCGTTTTTTTTTTCTTTTTTCGACCCAACGACCGCCCCCTTCCACCTCCCCGACCCCAATGCTCACGGCCGCCCTATCCGTCGATTTCTCTTCCTCTTCGCAGGTTTGCATTTTATCTCCTCGATTTTTTTTAAATTCGATAATAAAGGGTCGATTGTAAACACTCTCATCGACAAATTGTTGTCAATGAGAGTGTTTATGGTCGACCATTTATTGTTGAAAATTACAATTTTTTACTTTTTTTTAACAAATTTTTTTTCGATAAAAACTTAACGATAGGGGTATTTTTGGTCAAACATTATCACTTTTTATATGAGGGTTAAGAGAGACCCGTCTCACGAATCTCATTCTGTGAGACGGTCTCACTAAGACTAGCCCCTATTTTAATACTACTATATTAATTCTCTTTTTAATACAACTAGAAAATTTTCATGCACGATTAGTATACTATAATAATTTTATGTGAACAAATATGTGGGATATATCTACAGATAAAAAATACATTTTAAATCAAAATAAATTCATATTTATATTTACACATGTAATGTGGATGTAAAATTTAAAATTGGAAAAGAAACCTTTAATTAAAAATATTATGTGTTGAAAACGGACTTAAAATGAAAAAGTTATTGCAATTTAAAATTTTGAATGGAAAAGATAAAATAAAAGTTTCTATTTTTAAAATGTAATTTTAACAGGAAAATTATTGCTTTCTATTTTGACAAACTGTTGTGTTTTGTATATTGATAAAATATCAATTTAATTAAGATTGAATGTTAGGAATAAAATGAGATTTTGATTAAGATATCAAAACCATGATATGTCAAGATAGATAAGTCAAATTTACTAAGTATGTTTCAGGAATGTTGGAACATATAGATCAGGTTAGTTGAACAGCTGATGTTAAGATGCATAAGTTGAGGGGGAACACAAGCTTAGAAGATCACATTAGGGGTGTAAACGAGTCGAGTCGAGTAGTGCTGAGCTCGAAACTCGACTCGATTGTTATACTCGAAGCTCGAAACTCGACTCGACTCGACTCAGTCGAGTCTAAAATTTTAAAGATTGAGCTCGACTCGATAAGAAACTCAATAAACTCGAGCTCGGCTCGATTCGATTACCTATATAATTTTCAAAATTAATTTTAAAACATATTTTTTTCTAAAATAAACTTGAGCTCGACTCGCCTTGACTCGACTCGATTACTCGTATATAAATATAAATTTTATATTAATGGCAAAATAGTAAATATTGTTCAAGCTCGATTAGGCTCGCGAGCCTTTCGAGCCGAGTATTTATGAACTCGAACTCGGTAGCTACTCAAGTAGCTCGAAACTCGACTCGATTAACTTCGAGTCGATTTCGATCTTTTTCCGAGTCGAGCACGAGTAGCTCGCGAGTAGGCTCGACTCACTTACACCCCAAGATCACATAGATCAAGTTCCCTTAGGCTCAGAATCAGAAGACTACAACCCTGTTGATAAGACAAGATCAGAAGAGTTCAACACTACTGATAGCAAAATCAGAAGAGAAGATTAGAAGAGTCAACCTCTCTAATAGTCCAATGTTCAGTAGATCACATCTGTTGGATTAAGTCTACTAATAAGAACTCCATCAAGATCAGAAGAGAAGATCAGCATAGTATATCAGCACACTAAACCAGAAGAGTTCAAATATAGTCTAAGTAAAGAGACAACTATGCTGATAGGAGTCAACATCACTGATATGGAAGATGTGCATCAAAGATCAACCTAAGTTTGATTCAGTGAAGATGAGAAGCCAACTCAACTGAAAAAGCTAGCCTACACTGCTGATAAGCCAAGTCAGCTGAAGAGATAAGTGTGAGCACAGATTTGTCCTGATGATAAGGAATGTTGTCCTTAATCGTGATTCAAGCTTCAGGAAGAATGTCTTCTAAATTGATTGCTGAAGATGCAACTCAGACATTGGGAAGAGTGCAAACAAATCAAGACAAAGAGCTCTAGCCGTTTACTTCCCATGATAAAGACATGTCACTTTCACAGAATCTTTCCTCAAGATGCAAAGTCCAAAGAAGATGAAAATATACAATTTGAGGTTGTCTCTCCAACAGACATATCCTCACTTTGCTCTATAAATACTGGAGTTTGGAAACCATTGAAAGCATCCAACTAGTCAAGGAAACTACAAGCTCTCTAGCATAAAAGCTTTCAAGCTCTAACAAGAATACTTCATTTTTAGTTTCCTAAACACTTCAGTACCCATCTAAGCTGAATCTCATTGTATATCAATCAAGCTTAGAGAAATATTCTATCCTCATACAGTACATCATTGTAAAGGATATCTCACCTAGTTGGAACCAACCTCAACCCTTAAACCTTTCAAGGAAAGTTAGAAGTGTTGTTGTAGAAGTGTGAGAACTAGAACTGTCAAGAGAAGAACAGTTTAGTTCGAGTTGAGTGAGTACTAGGACTCAGAATTCCTAGGGATTAAGGCACTAAGGAGTAGTGTGGTTGATTAGTGCACCTTGGCACTATAAAACAAGTTAATTCCAAGTGAAGGAATTATCCTGTTAAATCAGGAAAGTGGATGTAGGAACTTGAGTCTCTGAACCACTATAAATCACTGTGTTATTTACTTACTGTCATTTCATACAAGTAACACATTCATACACTGCACATAAAGTTGGTCTTCAAAAGATATATTCCATAAACTGTGCAAAACAGATTTGAGACAAGTCCCTTGAAAACTGTTAAGTGTTAAGAAAGTTTTTCAGAACATAAAGGAGTTTAAATATAAAGGGTCAACCATAATTCCGCACATATAACTTACTTAAATAGTTATTCAACTGATTACTTTATAGTTCTCAGTAGTTTGATTATCTAATCAAAGTTATACATACTCAGAGAAGTTGACTAGACAACTCTCCTGATAGCCTAATTCGTCCAAAAAGATAAAAAATTAGAGAAATAAAGGGTGGAAATTAAACCTGGATTCTGGGAAAATTCTGGGGCCATGCTCTAAGTAAAAGGCAGTAATATTTTTAGCGGGGTACAAAGGGCGGCCATTAGGTGCAGGGGCAGTGAGCATGGTGGCAATCAGACCCCCGGTGCTTGTTCCCGCTATTACATCAAAATAATCTGCAATTCTTGCTTCTCCACCATCTATTTGCTGCAATAATATCCCTATGCATATCAATATATATAATTGTCACCTTATATGTATACATAAGTACATTAAATTAATTAAATCCCCTCGTGTGCAATATAATTGTACGGATTCAAATACTGATCGATCGTGCAGTTACATTGCACAGGACAATGTTGTATATCACAAAATCCAAATAAAGATACCTGGAGTTTGGATTCCAAATGGGCTAGAATTGTAGCAGGAATGATGCCTCTAACCCCGCCTCCATCAATACTCAATACTGTCACTATTTTTCCTTTTGTTTGACCTCTAATTGAAATTGGGAATAATACCAAACTGATCAGGGCTATAAACAAAACTCTTTTCTCCATTTTCTAGTAATTTAATAGTATAATTCTTGAAACGAAAACAAAGGAAATTAAGAACCCTCTGTCTGCAGCTTATAAAGATATCTACCATATTTATAGTTACAATTACAAGACTGTATAATATTTTTTTTTTTACCACCCAATATATATATATAATTTGACGGGGGACAAGTCATATTTAAGTCATATTAATATTAATTGGTATAGATTTAAGATTCGTGCAAAAGCAATCGGCACCTTTAATTCAACTCTATATATTTAAAATGAGTTATGTGCTGCTGTCCGTTTTAAAAATGTGAATTGGTTGAAAATGATTTCACGGGTATTATAATTATGGTGATTTACACCACTCTGCCTCAGTGACGGTTCGTTATTGCCCTGTCAAGAAATCGAGTTATGAAATCTCAAGTCCACGTAGAAATCAAAAATAGATAATAACCCAACAACTAAGAAAGTGCTCTTAAAAGAATCAACAAGTAAAACAACACCCAAGAATTTAAATGATTTGATCAAGATGATCTACATCCACTGCACCAAACGACTCAACTTTGATTGATAAAAAATGTTTACACACCCAATCACTCGAAATAGGATATACCTCACTTCACTCGTGATCTCACACAACTCAAAGATGAACGTAACATTTGCAATGTACAACTACAAGTGTTTATATACTATCATGGTGGTTGCAGCAGTTAAGACGACAGTTAAGTAGGTAACACCGCTTGTCAATCGTTGTAACAATCCATGAGCTAAGTTAGAGCTCAATCGAATGGTAGATATTCTCCTTGTTACTTGAAACTGCTTGTAACGGCTCCTCAGAAGACTTGTCCAGAAATTAGGTGACTCCCCTCATCTGATACAACTCATATGATCCTTGTCAAAAGACTGACTCCGCTGATAGACATCAACCCTTGATGATCCAACCCTTCTTATATGACCAATTTAGCTGACTCTAAGCGACTTCATCTCAGCTAGGGGTGGGAAAATATACCTAAATTTTTGTATACCGGACTTATCGTACCGAAAAATATCGATAATGATAACGATATGAAAAATGGTCATACTGCGGTATTTCGGTATATACCGAAAATTTTGATAATTTCGGTATACGAAATTCTGAAACATTAATAAAATAATATTTTTATAATATAATTTATAATATTACAATTATTAATTAAATAAAAAAAAATTAAACAAATAACAAAAAAACTTAGGTATGATTCGGTATGAACGGTATATCAATATTTCGATATGATTCGGTATACCGACATTACAGTATGATTCGGCATATCGTTATTTCTGTATGAACCGAAAATTCGGTATGGTACGACATACCGAATTTTCGGTACGACATTCGATTAAATTTGGTACGACATTCGGTAAGAGAGTTTTCATACCAAATTTTCGGTATGATAATGGTATCAATATTTTCAATATCGAAATTTTCGGTATGATATCGGTATGGTACAATATGGTTCAGTATACGTACCGAACCACCCCTGTTGGTCCCAAATTGAGTTAAGATTGATTAAGCTAAAAAAAGTCTAGAGGGGAGGGGTGAATAGACTTTTTAAAATCTTTCAAAATATCAGAGTTTACAATGCGGAATAGTGTTCTGATTAGTACTGTTCTTATACAAGATCAGTTCAGTACTTTTCAGTTTAATGTGAACCTTTAAGTTTTATACTCAACTTTAATTTTGAACTTTAATATGTGTAAACTTTACTGTTCTTATTATCAAGAATATTAACCAAATATCAAAACAGAAAGTAAATCAACACACAAGATTTATAGTGGTTCGACAAATGTCTACATCCACTCTCACAAACCCAGTTGTGATATTTTATTAACTCCTTCTTGAGTTTCTTGTGGTTTAAAGTCCCAAGATTAAGACTTTGATCTTTTCGATTACACTTCCAAGTGTATCTTCGATCTACTAGTAATTCTACAAGTAACTAGCACACTTGTTACAGAAATCACAAACTAAAATGTAAAGTAAAACTTCTCTAAGTAGTAGCCTTTGATTCTTCAATTCAATACAGTGGCTTCTTCTCTTCTTTGATCTCCTTTCACTCTACGAGTTCTTGAATACTTGAATACTCTATGATTGCTCTCAAATGCTTTTAGATCAGTAGTCTTTTCAAGTAGAAGATCACACAGTATTTCTAGACTTTAGTATGACAGTTAGCAGTTTGTGAAACTAACTCTCAACTAACTCTAAAATTGTTTTTGTAACTTATCCTTTTTGTAACCGACTTTGTAACTTCTTTTTTATTCCAAGTCAGCATATCTTCAAATATATTCAGTTACATTCCAACTAATAAGTTTTCCAAACTTATTCTGCTCCTAGCACAGTAAAATTACTCTTCTTCTATTTTACTGTTCTTACTCTGACTCAGCACAATTCTCATCTTCTGTGCTGAGCTTCTTCAGAATACTTTTGTGCTTCCTTTCAATTCTTCTAAGATTACTCTTCTTATTCTGAGTAGTCTTCTTATCCTTCTGAGTCTTCCTTAGTCTTCTGATCTTGTTCTAATCTACTGTTCTGAACTTTTTACAATGCTGATTACAACAGAATTAAAACTTACAAATATAAAACCTATATATACTTCAACTGAACTATATACAGAAGAGTACATTTAAGTCTTATAATATAAGTTGTCTATACAATTCAAACATCAGCTTAGTTCCTAACAGTTCATATCATATTCACATATTAAGATCAGTAAACTCAGATTCCAATATCTCTTAAGATGACTTAGTTAAGATGACTTCCAACCACATATATCATTAACTTTAAGTTGCTTTTTGGCCATCAAAACTTATTCTCATCAACTAGAACATTGTTTCAAGGATTCATATCCCAACAACCCCTAATCTTAGCTGACTGAAAACCTTCAACTCATCTAATCTGGCATAAGTCATCTTATATGACCTTATCAGCTAATACCCAATCAACTGACATCTTATCAGCTTATGCATACAACTGACATGAGATTTTGAGATAACACTCACAAATCTCAACCTTTAGCTCAAAATCTTCACCTCGAACTAAGGTCACTAACTATTCTTCTACTTAGAGAATAGCCTACACCACTGCTCTCTACCAAAGAACATTAGTCTTCTCCTCAAATGAATTAATGCAATCCAATAAGTTTAAGACATAAACCAAACTTCTCTTTTGGTAATGTCTTAGTGAACGCATCAGCTGAGTTCTCCTCTATAGCAATTTTAGCCACTTGGACCACCCCCTTCTCCACAATATCTCTCACAATGTATAACTTCACATCAATGTGCTTGGTTCTCTTATGATAACCTTGATGCTTTGCAAGATGTACTGCACTTTGATTATCACAAAAGACAATCACACTTATTTGTGATAAACCAAACTCCTTCAAGATCTCTCTAAGCTACATGATCTCCTTGACTGCCTCAGTCAAGGCCACATACTATAATTCAGTAGTAGATAATGCAACTACAGACTCATGTATAGACCTCAAAGAGATAGTTGTACCAAATAAAGTAAACACATACCTTGTCAAAGACTTTCTTGTGTCAACATTAGCTACATAGTCGACATCTACGTATCCCACAAGTGCATCTACCTCATCTGATATCTTCTGAAACTTCAGACCTCTGTTAGTTGATCCTAGTACATATCTCATGAGTCATGACCCACTAAACTGCCTCTCAATGACTTAAGCATGTCACTCATGTATCAGTTGATTACACTCATCGCATGAGTTAAATTTGGTCTACAACATACCATAGCATACATTAAACTCCCTACAACACTAGCATAAGGTATCTTACTCATCTGAGTTCTTTCTTGGTTGTTCTTGGGACACATTTGATTGGAGATCTTCTGATGTTGGCCAATAGGTGTAGCAACTGCCTTTACTTAATTCATTCGGAATCTCTCTAACACCATCTTCAAATAGATCGACTGGCTCATTTGAATTGCTCCATCAACCCTGTTGATCTCCATCTGAAGAATCACTTTGAATTCACCAAAATCTTTCATCTCAAATTCACTTTTGAGAATCTCCTTAACTTGATTGATACCATTAATTGACTCACTAGCAATTAACATATCATCAACATATAACAGAAGATAGGTAATCGAATTTCCAACTCGTCTGAAGTAGACACAGTTGTAATATAAGCTCCTTATAAAACTAGCTGAGCAAATGTAATAATCAAATCTTAAGTACTATTGTCTAGGACTTTGTTTTAGACCAAAGAGAGATTTCTTGAGTAAGCACACCTTGTCTTCCTCATCTTCTATGTCCAACCCTTCTGGTATCTTCATGTAGATGCTCTCCTTAAGAGTTCCATGAAGAAATGTTGTGGTCACATCCATCTGATGCGGCTCCAATCCATATTGAGCAACCATAGCCAACAAGATTCTGATGCTACAATGCTTCACAACAGGCGAGAAGATTTCATTGAAATCAATACCTTATTTCTGTGTAAATCTCTTAGCTACAAGCCTTGCCTTGTACCTAATATTGCCACCTCTCTGAGCCTCCACCTTCTTCTTGTAAATCCACTTACACCCAACAAGTTTCTTGTTCTTGGACCTCTCAACAATGTCTCACGTTTGGTTCTTGTCAAGAGATAACAGTTCTTTCTCCATTGCAACTAACTACTTATCTTTATCATTGCAACTGATGACTCCAGTGTAAGTTTTCGGCTCTAGAGACTTCATCTCAAGAACTACACATAATGCAAATTATACAATGTCAGCTTTACCATACCTCTAAGGTGGGTGGACTTCTCTTCTGGTTTTGTCCCGTGTCAGCTGATAGTTGTGAATCTCATTATCATTTTGAGGGTCTTCCACCTCACCTGGATCAATATGATCATCACATTGGCTTCTGGTTTCAACATGCTCCACCTCAACATGTGTCTCGTCTCGTTTGTTGTCGGTTGCCCTTGAACTTGAATCTTCCTTAAGTGGCATTCTACTTTCATCAAAAGTAACATCTCTGCTCATAATGCATTTTTACATACCAGCTTCAAGACACCACAACCTATATCATTTCACCCCTAAAGGATACCCAATGAAAACACATCTCAAGGCTCGAAGCTCAAGCTTATCTTGCTTGACATGGACATAAGCTAAACAAACATACACCTTCAAATTCTTGTACTCAACTGCATGGCCATACCACATATTTTCTGGGGTTTTGAACTCCACAGCTGAGGAAGGGCTTCTATTAATCAAATAGGTTGTTGTTGACACAACTTCTCCCCAAAAACTATTTGGCAAACTAGATCTGCTCAACATACACCTGACTCTCTCAAGTAGGGTTTGATTCATCCTCACAGCTATCCCATTCTGCTTAGGTGTACCAGGCACAATCTTGTGCCTTACTATTTCCTTCGTCTTGCAGAACACATTGAACTCGTCTGATAGGTACTCCACTGCATTATCAGTCCTCAAATGCTTAAGTTTATTTTCAGTGGCATTCTCAACTTCAGTGAGACATTTTTGAACTTTTCAAATGCTTCTAACTTTGATTTCAGGATAGTCATCTATGATTGACATGAAGTATTTCCCACCACTTCTAGTCTGATTCCTAGCTGGCCCCCATAGATCTGAATGGACATAGTCCAAGATCCCTTTAGTAGAGTGTGTACTCTTCTCAAACTTCAATCTCTTGGCTTTTCCAAGAATACAGTGCTCACACAAATCTAACTTTGGATCTTGTCAGCACTAAGCAAATCCTGCTTAGACAGCTCAAGTAAGCCCTTTCTCGCTTACATGAGCTAACCTTTTGTGCCACAACAAAATGTTGCCTTGCACGTTTGCCACATCTGATCTGACAGCCACTGTTGACCCCTTAAGGAAGTAGAGATCATTCATTCTCTCACCCTTAAGGACAGTCGACTTTCCCTTAGATACTCTGAGCTCCCCATCCTCTGACTGGAATTTGTAGTCCATTGAATCCAGCATACCAAGAGATATTAAATTTCTCTTGAGTTCAGGTACATACATGGCCCTCTTGAGAATCCTCACTACACCATCATACATCTTCAAGTGAATTGACCCTTAACCTTGCAAGTGTGATCATTTCCTAGTAAAACATAACCATCATTCTGATACTTAAAATCATGAAACCAATCTCTTCTTGGAGTCATATGGAAAGAGCACTCTGAATCTAAGATCTAGTCTTGATGTTCTTTAGAGGATGTAATGGTTAGTGCCTGAGCTGGCTCATAGCCTTCTAGCTCCTTATCTTCTTAGGTTTGATTTGCTTGATTCTTATCGGCAGGGTTCTTGGCACCAGATTTCTTTAAGAGCAACTTATACTTAAATGCACAACTCAAAAGTGCAACATGGACTAAGATGCAACAACATGCACTCGAGTTCATAGCAGACCAACCCTAAAAGAATCAACAAGTAAAACAGCACACAAGAATTTAAGTGGTTTGATCAAGATGATCTACATCCACTGTAATAGACGACTCAACTTTGATTGATCAAGAATGTTTACACACTCAATCACTCGGAATATGATATACCTCACTTCACTCGTGATCTCACACAACTCAAAGATGATAGTTAAGTAGTTTACACACTACATGTGTTTATATATTATCATGGTGGTTATAGCAGTTAAGTAGTTAACATTGTTTGTCAATCGTTGTAACAACTCATGTGTCAAATTAGAGCTCAACTGAATGGTAGTTATTCCCCTTATTAGTTGAAACTTCTTGTAACGGCTCCTTAGAAGACTTGTCCAAAAATCAGATGACTCCCCTTATCTGATGCAACGCATCTGATCCTTGTCAAAAGACTGACTACGCTGATAGATATCAACCCTTGTCGATCAAATCCTTTTGATCTGACCAACTTAGCTGACTCTAAGCGACTTCATCTCAACTGACTGAAAACCTTTGACTCATCTGATCTGGCCTAAATTATCTTATCTGACTTTATCAATTAATACTCATTAGCTAACATTTTATCAACTTGTACATATGGCTGACATGAAATTTTGAGATAGTCCTTGCACCCCGCCAAAATAATCGCCAAATATTTAACTATGTGGGGGTGAAACAAAGAGGCCATTCTGGAATCACACGTGTATATATATATTTATATGCTGATTTGACCGTTGACCAATTTGATAGGTATACATATCCTAACATGTTTTTTTCTTTTTAAGGAAACGACACTCGGTGGGGGATTTAAGGCGGACCCTCAATCTGTACATTGCACCACTAAAATAGAATCATAATGTGTATTCAATCACCAACTCCTAAGTAATCCAAAACAAAAACATAATTTATTCAAACACCAACTCCTAAGTAAACAAAAACAAATACAACGTGCACCACTCATGGATTGGTGGATGAACATCAAATAGAAAAACTTTAGTAATTATTTCGTCATTTTTTAACAAATTATTTCGTCATTTTATAATTAATGGAGATATGGCGTATTCACGTCTTTTGCTAACTTATACTTTCTTCAATCTCGTTAAATTACTCATTTTATCATTTTAGGTAAGTGATCAATTTTCATTTTCGTCTTTCTCTATATGTGAAGAATAACAACAAATGATTCATCCCTCCTTCATATAACAAGTTTTTTTAATAACAAGTTCAAAATGTGCTCTGATATCATGTGAAATTTCATAATAAAAAGAGATTGAATAGAATGCATGTTGTAGAATTGATATTGAATGAATTGAAAATGGAATTAGATCATCAAATTGAATAGAAAAAATGATTTACATCCCTCCCCTATATAAGAGTGGATGTTTACATGAGAGGTTACAACTACTAAAATAGAAGTTATAACTAAAACAACTACTCTGATTAATACTATCATGGGACCTCCTATATGTAGTCAGGGTGTCGTAATGACTACCGTAGTCAGTTAATTTAAGCCATTGAAAATCTAATCTAAAGGCTTAAACTTGATGACCTGTTACCTTTTGTATATTTTACGGTATGTATTCATCGTATGTGTTGTAATGTGTCATAAATTTGTATTTTCTATTAAATTAAATTAATTAAAATATATTATTGTAAAATTACATTTTTATTCTTATACAATAAAATAATTTTTTTTTTGAAGTCAATAAAATAATTTATTATATTTATTAATTTAATTAAAATATGTAATGTTAAAATTACATACTTACCCTTATGTTATTAATAAAATTAATAACAAAAAATAAATCAAATCAATTTATTAACAAAAAAAAAATCAAATTAAATTTAGGAAGAAATAAGTCATTCTCAAAATTCTTAAGAATCGTGACTAATTGAAATTGGGGAAGAAAAAAAAAAATTTCTAATTTAACTAATCTATTATTTAATTAAATTTTGGATTGGTTTATTTAATTTTAAAAATAATAATATTTGTATAAAGAAATGGTAGAAAAGTAATTTTACTTAATATATATATATATTAAAAATAATTTAAATAAAAGAAGGGTAATATAGTAAATAACAAAATACAATTTAAAAAATGATATAAATAATTTAAACTTGTATAACAGGTAGTAGGTCGTTACGCGTTTACGACACCACGTGGCGCGATTCGACAAAGTGACTATGTACAGATAGTCATTTTGTAAAATTTGACTACCGTAAAAATTACCCTACTATCATTTGTTGTTATTCTTCACACTATCTTCTTTATTTCTACCTATTTTCTACTTCATCACCTCACTGATCTTCACCCTTTTAACCGATTGCACGTCCAAGCTGCCGTAATCTGCGCAAAAAAACTCGGAATCCATCTAAGGCTAAGGAGTGAAGGCCATGATTATGAAGGCCTTTACCCTTCATTTTGCTTGATCGCCAAAAACTGTGTGCTAGCTGTAAAAGTCGATATAGCACACAACACGTACGGTGTGGGTTCAAGCCGGTGCAACGATTAACAAACTTTATTACAGAATCTCGACTTATGGCTTCCCTACTGGTCTCTGCCTGAGATTGGGAGTAGGTGGACACATAACAGGAGGTGCGTACGATTTGCTGATGCTGAAATATGGGATAGTCAGACGATTTTGGCCCCCTTAATGCCTAGACCTCTTGGTCGGTCCAACTTTTTTATTTTATTTTCTTTTTTTATACCTAAAAATCGTAGTAAGCTCTAAAAATTATAGTAATATAACAATGAAATTAAAGTATGAAACCAAACACGGTCAATACCTAAAAAAAAAATCACCAATTTACATCAGGAAAAAATAAATAATCATATTAATTCCTTTGAATTGAATAACGAAGAAAACGCAAAACGATAATGCATGTTGTAGAGAATTTAGGTGAAATTTTAAAATAATCCCTAAAAAGACATGAAAGGTTCTCTACCATAAAATTCGACCTTTAAAATTTTGTTTTTCAGTTTTTATTAATAAACTTTGGAAAACCGATCACCTAGATCCTATCCGGCTGCCTAGGCAGTGCCTAATCCCCTTTCCTCCTAAATATACCGTTTTGCAAGAAATCGGGTCGGTCATTGGTCGCTTAGTGCCTAGGCACTGCCTAAACGATTTGTCTAGACCATTTTTACATCAATAATTAATTAAAGTAACCCATATATAAATTAAGAAAAATATAATATGAAAAAATAGTTAAAACAAAATTTAACTTCCAAAACTACATTTATTATGAAATGGGGAAGTGATATATTAAAAAGACAAAATTTTTAGTGAAAAAGATCGTTAGACGATATTTGAAAATAAATAGATTCTACTTTCCTTTTTTTGTCCTGATCACCACATTCTGTAAAATTGTCAAATATAAGTGGATATCTATTGAACTAAATGACAACTACGAGTCCAAGATTGATCAAATGTGACTTAACACATGCATCCAACAATAAAATAATGGCTGGAACAAGCCCACGTAATGGAAACAAAATATAGCAACAAGTCTCCCTAGCTATCAACATCGCAAGGAAAATTCTTCTTACAGTGAAACAAAAGTTATACTCTCTCCGTCCTGCAGGATAACTTTCATAGGTAGATGAACACATTTATTAAAAAATTGTAAAAATAAGTGAAGTTTTAAGGGATAATTTTGTAAAAATTTATGTATATAGTAAAGAAAATGAGTTGACTTTTAATTTGTGTATGTGTGGAGAAAACGTAATGACATTTGTATAAAATTGAAGATATTGTCAGAGTCAAGTTTATAAAGAGTTCACTATTTTAAGGGTGTGAAAGTTATTTAAGGGTGTGAAAGTTATTGTGGGACGTCACGAAAAGAAAAATGTAAAAGTAATTGCGGGACGAATTGTGAAGATTTTTCGCACGTGTCTAGTGCTTGGGCTCAACCCGAACAACATACGTTCCAGCATGGCTCAAGTTTGGGTTAGGCTTGCTGACCTTCCTATGGAATACTGGGATCCGATTGCTTTGGAGGCATTGGCTTCATCTTTGGGTACCTTGATCAAGATCGATGACAGAACTCTGAAGCGTGACATAGGGCATTATGCCCGCCTACTTATTGAGATTGACATGCACAAGGCCATTCACGACCGTATTATGTACCAGCGTGCAGGTCATAGCTCGTTTGCTGCGGTCTTCTACGAGAAGCTTCCAGAGTTTTGCACACATTGCCACATCATTGGACACTCTTTAGTTGTTTGTAGGAAATCGATGCGAGAGGGACAGGGTCGTCAGGACCGTGAGGGTCAGGGTCACCAGGACCAGAAGGATCAAGATCGTCAGGGCCAGCGAAGGAGGAGAAGTCGTCGTCGTACTCGATCCCAAGGTCGTCGGGACCAGAGGATGAGAGGTCGTCGTCGTACTCGATCTTGCCGCCGCCACGGCCCTCTTTCCCCTACAGGCACTACCAACCCCACTTCAGCTCTAGTTACCACTACCCCGCCTCCGGAGGCCTACTTGGAAGGGGAGGCCCACTTGGGAGAGGAGGACCATGCAACAGAGGATCAACACGATCCGGCTACGGGGAACACCTACTCAGTTCCGTTGGACAACGCTTTTGGGCCGCTCTCAGAGGAGAACTTAGACGCGGCGGTGTTGGAGGATGCTTTACTGAAGGAAGGGGGTCACCCGAACCCTACTAGGGCATCGACCTCCACATATCAGCCTCTCACAGAGAAGGCTCCATCTTTGGTCGCGGCAGCTCGGAAGGCCACCAATAGAGTGAAGGGTTCCACCACCACTAGGGTGCTTTTCCAGCCGAAGCGTACTACTAAGACTAGTGACCCTCTCACACAACTCCGGGAACGAGCCACTCAGGACATCACAAATTCTAAGGTTGCTCACCTAGATGAGCTTTATGACTCTCTTAGGTATACAGCCAACGCATCATTTATGGTGGACAACTCTAGTCTAACAGAGCTAGCAGGTGTTAGCCAACACACCAGGCGTTGGTCGGGGAAGGGTCCGCCTCAGCAGCCACCGGATGGTTCAGCGGACTCCAGCATTTCAGAGTCAACGCAGGTGTCCCTTCACGATCGTTGGTCGGATATGCTTGACGACACGGATTGAGGGTGTTTCAAGGAACACTTATTTTGTCATACTTTCAGTATTATACTTTAGACTTTGTCATTTAGAGGAGTGTACCTTTTCCCTTGACCTCGGGTTTTGTCCCTAAGTAGGGTTTTCCCAGGCAAGGTTTTAACGGCACTCCGACCTCTGGCTCAACTTGTGAGCTTATGGTTTTAGGTTCTCTCTTTCTTTTTCTTTTATATTCCATACCTTTTTTATTGGCCCTACTTTTAATTTGCAATAATACATCACCATGCTTTGAGACAGATCGATGTCTACTATGAACTAGTCTTCTTGGTCATATGACTCATATATATATATGACATGTTTACTTCATGGGTTGGGATAAGATGAGTTTAGATGTGGTGGATTGGCTAGATAAACCCAAGGGGGAAGCTAGATAAACTCAAGGGGAGGCTAGGTTGTCTAAACCCATGAAATCTAGTTTATAAAAATCGGGTCAAATTACAAACACGGATCAAGGTGTTTAAAGTTATGAGAAATCAAATATGGGAGAAGATGGGTTTACATATCAAACTCATTACTAAACCCCTTAAACCCATGAAGCAAACATGTCCATATAGCAGAAATAGTACCCTGGGATTATTCTACTATGAGTACTCTTGTATTTTACAGCTCAATCTCCCGATGATTATTGTTAGGATTAATGCAATATTGGATGTCATCTAATATCTATCTATCAGAAGAGTTGCTATTGTTCTGATCTTGGAGTTCAACAAAGTTGAGTTAAGGGGTAATTCAACTGATAAGGTTTAGTGGTCTTATTAGGAGTCAACTAATCTGAGAATATTGAGTTTGGACAACTCTGCTGATGAGTTTGGACAACTCTGCTTATGAGTTTGGACAACTCTGCTAGACAAGTTATCTAAAGTCAGTTCAGGAGAGTTGGGGCCAAGTCTGCTGAAGACAAGTCTGCTTATCCCAAGTCTGCTGAGACAACTCCGCTGGGTCAAGTCTACTGAAATCTAGTTTTCAGAGTTAGTTAAATTCTGTTATTTCTGTTAGTTAGTTAGTTGGTTAGTGGCGGTTATCCAATGCATTGTACATCTATAAATACACCATCTAGTGCATAGGTTGTGGGTTACTGAATTTGAGAGTTTCGAGAGATCAAGCTTAGTGAATACTTGTAATCTGTAACTTTCATTTGTGATTAGTGAAGAGAGTCTTCTATCCTCCGTGGACGTAGATCATTTGATCGAACCACGTAAATCCCGTGTTCTTTCTTTGAGTTCTTTATATGTTTCAAGTCATTGCGTTTCTAGTTGTCTTGATTTATCATTTGTAAGGAGTTGCTTTGTGAATACAATTCTGTAACAATTGGCGCCGTCTGTGGGAAGTCGAAGATAAAGTCAAGAATCAGAAATGGGCTCTGTGAAGTTGGAGATAGAGAAATTCAATGGTAAGACAGATTTTGGCTTATGGAAAGCCAAGATGAAGGCTCTGCTGTCACACCATGGGCTGAAAGAGGCCCTTACTCCTCTTGACCCTGCTGCATCCGATGCAGACCAGGCCAAGAAAGAAGAGCTTATGGAAAAAGCTTACAACATTGTTGTCCTGAGTTTGGGAGACAATGTGTTCAGGGAAGTTATGAAGGAGAAGGATGTTGTTGCTGTATTTGAGACCCTTGATGATCTGTATTTGACACAATCTTTGTCAAACCAGATGTTTATGGAGAGGAAGCTCAACAATTTCAAGATGACAGATGATAAGACCCTTGATAAGCAGTTAATAGAGTTCATGCAAGCTGTTGATGATCTTGAAAATGTTGGAGTCACCTTAGATGATCACAAGAAGTCTTTTCTACTATTGGAGTCCTTACCACCTTCATATGATAGCTTCAAGGATGCTTTGCTGATTACCAAGGAGGGTAAGGCAAAATTCAAAGAAGTCTTGTCCATTCTGAAAACTAAGAGTTTACATGTAGCAAACTCAACCAAGAAGACCAAGAACCAAGCTGAGGGTCTTAATATCAAACTCAAGAATGACAAGAAAGGAGGGCAAGGCAAGAAGTTTCATGCCAAGCCAAATCAAAAGAAGAATGGGTTTGTAGCCAAGAACAGAGTTTGCTACAAATGCCATAAAGAAGGACATTTCATTAAAGACTGTCCTGAGCATAAGAAGTCTACTGATCCTGCCAAAGCTGATGTAGCAGAGGCAAAAGGATATGATAGTGCAGAAGTCATGAGCATAACAGATAGCAAACTTGTTAATGAATGGGTGTTGGATTCTGGATGTTCATTCCATATGTGTCCCACCAAATCTTGGTTTCAAAACCTGGAAATGTTGGATGGTGGATCAGTTATGTTGGGTAATGATGAAAGTTGCAATGTGAGGGGTATTGGCACTGTGAGGGTGAAGATGTTTAATGATAAACATGTGATCCTGACCAATGTCAGATTTGTTCCAGATTTGAAGAGAAACCTTATATCTCTTGGCACACTAAATGCTTTGGGTTATGAATTCAAGACTGAAAAAGGATGTTTGTTTGTCACCAAAGCTGATAGAATAGTGATGCAAGGGAAGAAGTCTAATGGTCTATATTCTTTAATTGGTGAGACAATCACAGGTGCTGCTGATGTTACCATGAGTTCTGAAGATGCTATGCTTTGGCATAAGAGGCTGGCACATGTGGGTGAGAAAGGTCTGATGGAGTTATCCAAGAAGGGGGCATTCCACCAAAAGACATTCAAAAGCCTGGAGTTCTGTGAGCAGTGCATTCTTGGCAAGGCCAAGAAGAAGTCATTCCAGAAGGGTGAGCACACTACAAAAGAGCTGCTGGATTATGTTCATTCAGATGTCTGGGGGCCATCAAGGACTGAAACCATTGGTGGAGGTAAGTATTTCATGTCAATTATAGATGACTATTCTAGAAAAGTTTGGGTGTTCATTCTCAAACAGAAGAGTGAGGCCTTTACAAAATTCAAAGAATGGCTACTTGAGATAGAGAACAAGAAAGGAAAGTCCTTAAAACATTTGAGGACATATAATGGCCTTGAGTATCTATCAGCTGAATTCAATGAATTTTGTAAAGAGAAGGGCATTACTAGACATAGAACTGTCCCTCTTAATCCACAGCAAAATGGATTAGCAGAGAGAATGAATAGAACTATTCTAGAACGGGTCAGATGCATGTTAGCTGATGCTAAATTACCTAAAAGCTTTTGGGGAGAAGCTGTATGTACTGCATGTTACTTGATAAACAAAACTCCCTCATATGCTTTAGAAGGTAAAACCCCAGATGAGATCTGGTATGGCAAGTTGTCTGATTATTCAAAACTTAAAGTGTTTGGATGTCAGGCATATGCACATATTAGACAGGATAAGCTTGAGCCAAGGGCTCTGAAATGTATATTCATTGGCTATCCAATAGGTGTCAAGGGCTATAGACTGTGGTGCCTTGAACCTGGTCATAAGAAAGTGATAATCAGCAGAGATGTTGATTTTAATGAGAAGGTAATGGGATATCCTCATAATGGAAACTCCCATGACCTAGATGGAAGAATTGTAAATGAGTCAGAAGAGAGTTTCTCAGCTGAGGTGGAGTTTCCCACATCAGGAGAGTTGACCCCAGAGGAGGTGGACAACTTTGCTGATACAGGAGACAACACCCCTGATGAGGTTGTTCCAGAACAGGTCCCAGAAGATGATCCAGAAGATCATTCAGAAGATGAGGCCATGGAGGACAACCCTGCTGATCTGAGAAATTACAGCCTTGCAAGAGATAGGCTCAGGAGGCAGATTCACCCCCCATCTAGGTTTGGTCAGGCTGATCTTGTGTCATATGCTCTGATCACAGCAGAAGAGGTGGAGCATTATGAGCCAAGAAACTATAAGGAAGCTATCACCACTCCTGAAAGAGAGCAGTGGATAGCAGCCATGTCAGAAGAGTTGCAATCCTTAGAGAAGAATGAGACCTGGATCCTTGTGGAGAAGCCAGACAACCAGAAGTTGGTCAGTTATAGATGGCTGTTCAAGAAGAAGCTTGAAGTTGGATTTGGTGGTGCTAAAGAGCAGATCAGATTCAAGGCTAGGTTGGTGGCAAGAGGGTTCACACAAAGAGAAGGCATAGACTTCAATGAGGTATTCTCTCCTGTTGTTAAACACTGTTCAATAAGATTACTTTTGTCTAAGGTTGCTCAAGATGATCTTGAGTTACATCAGCTAGATGTTAAAACTGCATTCCTACATGGAGAACTAGCTGAAACAATATATATGCATCAACCAGAAGGGTTTATCATGCCTGAAACTCAAAGTAAGGTATGCTTGCTTAAGAAATCATTGTATGGACTCAAGCAGAGTCCTAGACAATGGTATAGAAAGTTTGATACATTCATGCTTTCTATTGGTTTCTTAAGAAGCAAATATGATGGATGTGTATATATTGGTAAACAAGATTATCTAGAGAGCACCTATCTACTGATCTATGTAGATGATATGTTAATAGCTAGCAAGAGTATGAGAAAGATTACCCAGCTGAAGCAGCAGCTGAGTAGCAAGTTCGAGATGAAGGATTTGGGTGAAGCCAAGAGAATATTAGGCATGGATATTCTCAGAAACAGGAAAGCAGGGAAGTTGTTCTTGTCCCAGAAAGGTTACATCCAGAAGGTGTTGAGAAGATTCCTTATGCACCAGTCCAGACCTGTTAGTACTTCATTTGGCCAGCAATTCAAGTTGTCAGCCAAGCAATCTCCTCAAACAACTGAAGAGAAGAAGCAGATGCTTACTGTTCCATATGCAAATGGAGTTGGAAGTCTCATGTATGCTATGGTTTGTAGCAGACCAGATCTTGCCTATGCTGTTAGTATGGTGAGTAGGTTCATGGGAAATCCAGGAAAGCTACATTGGGAAGCTTTAAAGTGGATTCTAAGATATCTGAATGGTTCAGAAGACTTAGGATTATTGTTTGAAAAATCAGCTGATACCAAGAGACCTTTGATTGCATTTGTGGATTCTGATTTTGGTGGAAACATAGATACAAGGAAGTTTTTATCTGGTTATGTGTTTACATTGTATGGCACTGCTATCACCTGGAGAGCAGCTTTACAATCTATGGTGACCTTATCCATAACAGAAGCTGAATACATAGCCTTAACAGAAGCTGTGAAGGAAGCAATGTGGTTGAAGGGCATTCTGAGAGATTTTGGCATATTTCAGAAAAGTGTTCCTGTGCTGTGTGATAATCAGAGTACAATTCATCTAGCAAAACATCAAGTGTTTCATGAGAGGTCAAAGCACATTGATGTGAAGTTGCACTTTGTTAAAGACATTTTGGAGAAGAGCATTGTTGAAGTTCAGAAGGTAGCTTCAGAAGAGAATGCAGCTGATATGTTAACTAAGGCATTACCAAGCAATAAGTTCAACCATTGCATGGAGTTGGTAAACCTTAGTACCTGGGATGTTCATTAAGAAGAGAATGAGCAAACAGCCTTGAGGAGGGCTGGGAAGAAGGCAATCTTGCATTAAGGTGGAGAATTGTTAGGATTAATGCAATATTGGATGTCATCTAATATCTATCTATCAGAAGAGTTGCTATTGTTCTGATCTTGGAGTTCAACAACGTTGAGTTAAGGGGTAATTCAACTGATAAGGTTTAGTGGTCTTATTAGGAGTCAACTAATCTGAGAATATTGAGTTTGGACAACTCTGCTGATGAGTTTGGACAACTCTGCTTATGAGTTTGGACAACTCTGCTAGACAAGTTATCTAAAGTCAGTTCAGGAGAGTTGGGGCCAAGTCTGCTGAAGACAAGTCTGCTTATCCCAAGTCTGCTGAGACAACTCCGCTGGGTCAAGTCTACTGAAATCTAGTTTTCAGAGTTAGTTAAATTCTGTTATTTCTGTTAGTTAGTTAGTTGGTTAGTGGAGGTTATCCAATGCATTGTACATCTATAAATACACCATCTAGTGCATAGGTTGTGGGTTACTGAATTTGAGAGTTTCGAGAGATCAAGCTTAGTGAATACTTGTAATCTGTAACTTTCATTTGTGATTAGTTGTAGGTCCCTAAGTTGAGTTAATATCGAGGGAAGCTAAAGAAAATGTCTAGAGGGGGGTGAATAGACTTTTCTAAAATCTTTCGATATATCAGAATTACAATATGCGGAATACGAAATTAACAATGAGCCCAATTAAAGATTATACTCAACTTAATTTCGAGAACTCTATTTCAATAGTTTACTCAACTAGTCTAGTTTAGTTATGTATGTTTAACAAGTAAACAATTGATCAATTCAAACAAACAAAACAGTAAAGTAAATCAAACACGAGATTTATAGTGGTTCGACAACTTGTCTACATCCACTCTCACAAACCCAGTTGTGAAATTCTTATTAACTCTTCCAATCGAGTAATATGTTCTTGTAGCTTTAAGTCCCAAGAAATAAGACTTAGATCTTCTCGATTATATCTCCAGATATATCTTCGATCTTACTAGCTATTTTACAAGTAACTAGCAACTTGAAACAACAAACGAAAATAAAACTTCTCTTCGTTCAGTAGTAGCCTTCTGAATTCTTCACTTGTCTTGTGTAGCTTCACTTTCTGAACTTCAATCTCTGAGAGAAACTTTGAACAATTCTTTAGTATGTAGCTTCAGTATTTTTGTATTTTCAGTAGTCGTATCAGTATCTCAGTAGTCTCTAATGAATCAATACCATGAGGTATTTATAGACTTCCAATTCCAAGAACATTCAGTTGTATAACAACCTTTTCTTGAAAACTAACTTCTCACTGAAACTTCTTATCCTTTCACGCGTTTCTCCAGTTAATTAGTTATTCCTTAACTAACTCTTCAATCTTTATCTTCAACACGCGTTTGTAACTAACTTTAGTCTTCTTGTCTTGTCTTGTTGAGTCGTACCTGTCTTGTGTAGTAGTAGTAGACTGCGTCTTCAACTTAACTTGTGCAGTAGACTTCTTCAGATTTACAACATAGAACTTATCTAGTCCTATCAACTAATCCTAACAAGACTATTACATTACATTAAGCTCTTGTTTCAAAGCTTAGTCAACTTATAAAACTTATACATAGAATCTATCTATTACATTTAAAATCATGAGCTCTATACATAGCTCAATAACAATCTAACATATACAAATAACAAATATGAAGTACTTATAAATCGTACTTATCTTTCAATAATACTTATCTTTTAAAACTAGTACTTGTCTTGTGAATTCTACTGATCTGTACAAGACGACTTCAACTTAACTAGACTAGATTAGTCAATACTTAGAAAATGTTCAAGTCTTCTTTTGGCTTATCAAAACTTCATCTTTTATCTTTTATATTTTCATCAACATTTAGAACTTGTTTTAGGATTCATATCCCAACAATTTCCCCCTTTTTGATGAAGCCAAAACTACTTGAATCTTTTCACAATAGTAGACTAGTTAAGTAGTTATCTTGTCTTAAACATCAAATAGTACTTATCTTTTCATTCATTCAGAAATATGATCAGTAGAGATTACACATACTAAATCATAAAAAACTTAAGTAATCAGAGCAAAAAAAACTAATCTGAAAGAGTACCTCCTTCTGGGTTAGGAACACAGAATGCATCTAGGAGTCTCCTGTGAATAATACTGATATGGTCTTCATCTTCAATCTTCTCTTTATCAAGTAGCTCTTCTTCAAATTTCTTGATCTGGTTAAGATCAACCCTTTTACCTGAGCTGGTCATGGGAGTCTTCCATCTTGGAAAGATCGGTACTAAAATGTTGAAATTTGCAGCAGCAGATATTCTCATAATCAAATTCCAAAGCAATTTGTTTTGTCCTTCCATGAATTTGTCAAACATAGCATACAACTCGTCTGGACTTTCAGTCTCACCATACTTTCGAATAATCCAGTGATCCAGTTCCCATTGCCTCTTTACTTTGAGCCATTCTTGACGATGCTCTTTGTCAATGAAATAATCAATGAACTGGTCTTCCACTCTTTCTTCATCAGTCTTCAGCTTCTGCAATCTTTCAATATGTTTCTCAATTTTCTTCTTGCTAGCATAATGACTTTCATCATGAGGATCAGCAATCTTTTGCTTCTTCTCAACTGCAGCAACTTCTTCGGTTTCTTCAAAAACTATCTTTCTTTTAGACCGTCTGGTCTGAATCTCAACTTCTGGAGATACAACATTCTTACCTTTCTCCAATCTTTTGAGTTCATCAGCTTCAGCTTGTTCCAGCTCTGCAGTTTTACCTAGCCTCCTTTTAGGCCTCCTTAGCTCTTGCATAGCAGTAGCAGCATCCTTTTCTTCTGTTTCAGCACTTAGCTTATCTAAGCTGACTTGCCCTAAGCTGACTTGCCTTTCTTTACCTGCCTCTTCCCCCTTTTTGGCTTCATCATGGGCCTTAAGAGTGAAAAAACTTGTAAAGCGATTCATTTCTTCCTTTACTGCTTCCTTCATTGCTTCAGCAGCGAGCTCTATCTGTTTTTGATGAGTTTGATCCCGACTTATCTTATCTAGTCGATCAGCAGTAGACTCAAGCTTCTTTGAGTTAATGGCCAACTCGTCTTTGAAATGAGTAGCAGTCTGTCGGAGAAGAGTGTTCTGCTTTGTTAAATCAGATAGAACAGCTTGAGAACGCACCAACTGATCTTGTGCTTCTCGCCTTTGCTCATCAGCAATCTCAATTTTCACCCTGTAGAGTCTTTCCATTTTACCCGACTCTTCAGCTAACGATCTAGCAATAGAGATAGATCTTTTCTCAGAAGTATCCACTTGATTCTGGATAAACCTTTCAACTTCTGCATACAACTCTGCTCTGAAAGTTGAGTCCATCTTGTTGACTTCTCCAACAATCAATTCCCTTGAGCTGTCTACAAGTAATTGATTCTGTTCTACTAAAACATCTTTCACTTTCGAGTGCAAGAACTCTTCTATCGCAGAATGAACAACTGCTTTCAAGTCTGTCTTTAGCAACCACATCTTCCTGAACTTTTTCTACAAGTTCCTCTTCATCAAACATAACTGCATCCATGAATTCATCATCTTCTTTTCCAAAGTCAAAAGAATCAACTTCTTCTGAACTGTCAGCCTCATCTTCAAAAGGTTCTGAGGTTTGAACAGCAATATTAACAAGTTCTGCCTTCTCTTCTTCCACTAGCTCAGTCTGAGTTCCAATATCAGACGAGAACTCTTCTACCAGAATTCCATCAGTAATTTTCAATAGCCTCTTTACAAGATCAACTAAGGCTTTTGGCGGGAATAATTCAGAATGATCTTTTACACCACTATTTTCTTTCTGTTCCATCTCCCAATCCATAAAATTGGAGATTCCTCCCATGCCTTGAATAACTTCGAAAAGATCATCAGTGGAGGATTTCTTAAGTGCAAACCAGGTGCATATTCTAAGGAGAATCTCAAACTGCTCAGACTCGTAGTCCACTTCGATAGTTGAGAGCGTTCTTTTCAAATTCTTGGTCATTCGGGCACGAATTCTCTTTTCCCTCAGACACATTGGATAATATACCAAGGAGTTAAATCTAACCTCAGACGGGGTCTGAGCAGGTGGGGTCCCTGTCTCAGTTGTTGCAGTGGCAACTGGCGTCTTGTCTGAAGTAGATGGGTTTGAAGGTTCAACATATTCTGTTGAGGTAGAAGGAATATGGATGGTGGTTTCTTGAGGCTTTGATGTATCTTGGTATGGTGTGACAACTGTCGAAGTATCAGTTGTGTCAATTATGGGAGTGTTTAGGGGATGACTGGCTCTCAGCGGTCGTGCTGCCAGTACTTGTGAGGTTGAGGGTACAGGGCGAGGCCTAGATCGATGTGACCTAGCCTTGGTTCGAATAGAAGTAGAAGGGAGAGAGAGAGAGGAATTGAAACAGAGTGAGTAGAAGTACCAACCTGTATACTCGACTCGACTCGACTGGACGAGTAGGCGATTCAACTCTCACTAGAGTGTACATTTCAGGAATTTGTTCACTCGACTCCTTCTCTTGATTCGACTCTTCATCTGACTGAGTCTTCTCTGAGTTGTCTGCACTGGACTCTGCCTCTTCAGACCCGGCTTGTGAAGAACTGGATGACGTCGCATATGGCAATGCTTCTGAATCATCAACTTGAATTTGCCTTGGAGCAGCTGGCCTAGCAGCAACCTGTTTTCGCATCGCTTCTATTTTCAAGTAGAACTTTAGTGGATGAAAGGGCTTTCCTTTACTCCAATCATTCTTGTTGGGCATCAAAAATGGAAGTAATATACTCAGCTTGTTTCCATAACCAACAACCTGTGATACTACCCAATTTCGAGTATCAACATCCACTCTAACACTTCTTTCGAAGTACATCATCCTGTCAGCTATCAGCTTGAACCAATTACCCTCAGTTATTCCATCGTATATAGCTGCCATTATCCTTGTTTTGGCTTGGGTAACCGAGTCATGAGACCCAGTGGCACATAAAAGCATCTTGTTTGCTATGTCCAGCAGAGTGCGATATTTTTCCAAGAGTTCACCCTTCTTGGCTGTAGGAGCTTTACCATCTAGTTTCAGTTTCATCTTCTTTCCACAGAAGATGCTTAAATACTTCATCTCCTGACCTTCAGCATACTTCTCCACATCAATCGTTCCGATGGGTAGCCTTAATCTTTCGAACATAACTTCCCGAGTGATTTCCACTCGATTTCCATCAATAAAGGATTCAATCACATCTCCCTGTCTGTTGGCGTTGGCATAAAATTCCAGAACCTCTTCCTCCAAAACAACTTGAGGAAACGCCTCTAGGTAGGGTTTTAGACCGCATCTGATGCATTTGGTCAAGATTTCCATATTTCCTTCCTTGTGATTTCCTTTGAAGAACAGAGATGGTTCAACATGCACCTTGTTGTCATTTATGTATCTCCCTAGATCGAATGGTGCCTGCATGTTGGAACTGACATCGAAAATAGAACGAATCGACATTGAATGATTTGTTATGAACAATATAATCGAATAAGTAAGAAATCAATGTGTGCGCAAGTAGTAGAGTTAAGAAAACGTGAGGCGAGATGTGTGCAAGTGTTGGGTTTTGATTAAAACTGAATTTTTGATCCAACGGTCAAGATCGAGGGATTAGATCCAACGGTCGGGACCTTTGGCATTCGGTTACGGAACCGAGAAAAACACTGTGATTTGATTTTGTAAAATTTGAAATCCTCCTTTTCTACTGGCAGAAATGAGGAGTGTACTCATCCGACCTAACAGATTCGTATTTTGGCGCGAATTGAATGTGTACACCTCATTAAATGGGGGTGTATAAATCCAATTCTAGGATATTCAAATTTTAACACTATCAAATTACTTTAATACCCTTAATTTGTTTCGAATAAGCACTTCACATTTTAATAGAAAACTTAGCTGGTCTGTTCGAGTCTATTCAGAACAGATGAGTAGTCCTTATCTTCGTAAGGCGAGTAGACTTAATTGCACAAGACGAGTAGTCTTATGACCACCAGTCGCTTTCCCCCTTCGACTGTGCTTGTCTATTTTGAACACCAAACTATTATGTTTACATGTCTTATCTTTGTGTTACAGATTAGATGCAATACAGGTAGTCGAGTAAAATAAATAAGTAAGGTGAGTATCAATCTAGCATAATGGTCAAGATTCAAACAAGATGACTGTTACCAAACTTAAGAGTCAGCATAAGGATTTTTTAAGAAATCAAAGATTCCCCCTTAATGTATATTCCCTTAGTATTACCCTCAGCTTTACCAGCTTCCTCATCGGGTTGTTTGGTCAACTTGTCTGACCTTGTATACCTGTCTATTGAATGAGTAGATGAGTGCTCTGCTCCTTTTGTGGTAACTTGTCTGTTTCTTCTTTCTTCTTAGAACGGTACCTGTCTGGTTAGTACATTTCTACATACTAGTAGGATCAAGATCAATTAGTCCTAGACTAATGCATAATTCATGAAATCGGGCCTCAGCTAATGGTTTTGTGAAAATATCGGCTCTTTGAAAATCAGTATGAATCTTTTCCATGCGTATATCCTTCTTTTCTACATGATCACGTATGAAATGGTGTTTCACATCGACATGCTTACAGCGTGTGTGCAAAACAGGATTTTGTGTAATGGCAATAGCACTATTACTATCACAGAAAATAGGAACATTTGATTCACAAATATTATAATCTCTAAGCTGATGAATAAGCCATAATAATTGACTACAACAACTACCAGCAGCCATGTACTCGACTTCAGTAGTAGAGGTAGCAACACTTGTCTGCTTTTTCGAAAACCATGAAATGAGTTTTGTGCCTAAGAATTGACAAGAACCAGATGTAGATTTCCTATCTATTCTACAGCCACCAAAATCAGAATCAGAGTACCCACTTAGAGATAGATCATCATTTGAGGGATACCATATACCACGATTGATGGTTCCTTTCAAATATTTCAGAATCCTTTTAGTGGTTTCCATATGACTCTCTTTTGGATTAGCTTGAAAACGAGCACATACACCAACAGAAAATGCTATATCAGGTCTACTAGCAGTCAAGTAAAGTAATGAACCAATAAGACCACGGTAATGAGTTTGATCAGTACATTTACCATTCTCGTCTGGATCCATCCTGTAAGTAGGTTGCATAGGTACTCCAGAAGATTTACATGTCTTAATACCATACTTGTCTAGTAGATTACGAGTATACTTTGCTTGATTTATGAAAATCCCTTCTGGGGTCTGTTTTACTTGAAGTCCAAGGAAGTAAATCATTTCACCCATCATAGACATCTCAAATTTACTTTGCATGAGTGTTGAAAAACTCTCACTCAGCTTTTTGTTAGGTGATCTAAAAATGATATCATCTACGTAAATTTGGACGAGTAAAATATCTTTCCCTTCTTGTCTTCTGAACAAGGTTCTATCGACCTTGCCCTTAGTAAAACCATTTTCTAATAGAAATTGAGAAAGAGTATCGTACCAGGCTCTTGGAGCTTGTTTTAGTCCATATAAGGCCTTCTTTAATCTGTATACCTGGTTACCTTTGACTTCGAAACCTGGGGGTTGTTCAACATACACTTCTTCCGCAAGAATACCGTTAAGAAATGCACTTTTAACATCCATTTGATATACAGTAAATTTCATGTAAGCAGCATATGCAAGGAACAATCGAATGGCTTCTAGTCTGGCAACAGGAGCATATGTTTCATCATAATCTATGCCTTCAGCTTGTGAATAGCCTTGGGCTACTAGTCTAGCCTTATTACGAACAACTACATCATTCTCATCTTTCTTATTTTTGAAAATCCATCGAGTGCCAACTACATTATGATGTTTAGGTCTATCGACAAGTTCCCAGACGTCATTTCGAACAAACTGATTCAACTCGTCTTGCATAGCGATGATCCAATTACTATCAGCTAAAGCCTCTTTGATGGTTTTAGGCTCGATAGCTGAGAGGAAACAACACCAGCAAAACAAAGATGGACTAGGTTGTTCTTGTGACTCAAAGAGTTGTCGTCTAGTCTTCACACCAATAGTAGAGTCTCCAATGATGTTTTCAATATCATGAGCAGATTTCCATGTTTTTCTAGTCTTCGTAAGCATAGTATCATCATCTAGATCAGTTATAGCATCATGCATTTCAACATCATTATCAGGAGATTTAATAGGAGTAGACGAGTCGACTAGTCCAGGCATGTCAACTGGTCTAGTAGATTTACCTTGAGCACTTACCTTCTCCTGATCATCTGACTCGAGAGCTTTCATGAATGGATTGTATGCTTGAACGGATTCATATACCTCTGAATCTTTGTCAGATTCGATAGTTAGCTCAGTAACTTTCTCACTGATCTTGTTGGCAGACGAGTCCTGTTGAGATTCTTCAAAAACCACATGTGGTGTTTCTTCCACACAAAGGGTTGAGTAGTTGAATACTCTAAATGCTTTGCTAGTCGAGGAGTATCCTAAGAATATTCCCTCGTCTGCTTTAGCATCGAATGCATTCAACTTGTTTTTCCCATTGTTATGGATGAAACATTTACAACCAAATATATGAAAATATGAGACTCTGGGTTTTCTACCTTTCCATACCTCATAGGGCGTCTTACCTAGTGCTTTATTGATAGCACTTCTATTTTGTGAGTGGCATGCAGTATTGATAGCTTCTGCCCAAAACTTCTGAGGCGTATTATACTCTGTCAGCATGGTCCTGCAGGCCTCCTTAAGAGTTCTGTTCCTTCGTTCTGCTACTCCATTTTGTTGTGGTGTCCTTGCTGCACTAGTAAGGTGCTGGATGCCACGCTTAGAACAAAATTCTTTAATATAATAGTTAATGAATTCAGTACCCTTGTCACTACGGATCTTGACAATTGACTGATTCTTCTCAACCTGTAACTTCTTCAACAGATCAGGCAAAAGTGTTTGTGTATCACTCTTCTTGTGTAAGAAGACTACCCAAGTGAACTTAGAATAGTCATCTACCACAACAAGTGTGTACCTTCTACCGTTCAAAGTTGGAGGAGTTATTGGGCCATGTAAGTCCATATGTAGAAGTTCAAGAACTCTACTTGTTGAGAGGGATGGAATAGATTTAAAGGAACCTTTTACCTGTTTACCTTTCTGACAGGACGTTCATACATGTGACTTGTAGTAGACTTCATTGGGAATGCCTTCCACAAGGTAGTCTCTGGCTATCTTATTAAGAACCTTAAAGTTTAGATGACAGAGGCGTCTATGCCAGAGCCAGCCAAGTTCTTTAGGATTCTTAGTAAGTAGACAGGTGTCCCTCGGACAACTGTTCCAGTTCACTATGTACACACTTCCTTGTCTTATGCCGACGAGTAAGACTGTGTGTGTTCTTTTGTCAATGATTTCACATTTGCGACTCTTGAACTGCACCTTGTATCCACGATCACAGAATTGTGAAACAGAGAGTAAATTGTATTTCAAGCCTTCAACATATGAGACATCTTGGATCTCTATGTCTCCATTCCGAATGTAGCCGAATCCTTTGGTAACAGCAGTGGAGCTATCACCAAATATTACTTTTGGTCCTTCTTGCTCATGGTAGCTTGATAAGAGAGTCTTAGTACCAGTCATGTGGTGCGAACAGCCACTGTCTATGTACTAAGTTTCTCCTATTGAGCCACCCTTCTTGTATATATCGAGTCGACCCTGCATTCGACGATATTACATAATTTAGGTACCCTCCTTGTTTATTGGGGTCCTGGGGGGTTAGTCTAGTTCAATGGAATCCAAATGTACATTGGAGTCCTGAACAAGTTTGATCTTCTGAGCTTCCGACCATATTTGTTGCAAAATAAGACCTTGTTGTCCTTATCTGGCCTATCAGTCGAGTTCGGGTCTACTCTTTGGAGATAGCCTTTCGACTTGATCTCAACTTGAGTAGGCACTTGTCTATGATAGTCAGAGTAGGGTTTATATGCATTAGGTCCATACGGTTTATAGACATGTTTAGGTCTTTCTTTTCCTTCGATATCATATGACAAAGGTGGAGGATATAGAACAGCTTGTGTACGATATTTTGGACCTTCCTGTCTAGGTCTAGACGAGTAGAGTTGAGACTGCCTTATGAAAGGAGGTCTAGACTCTTGTCGTCTAGTCTGTACTTGTCTAGTACTAGTCTCCTCGGGATACCAATCCTCGTATCTGACCTGGTTGGATCGTCTACGATTAGTGGTCCTTGGAAGATTAGTTCTAGGTTGAACAGGCTTGTTGTTACCATTCTTTTTACCTCCTTTGGTAGTTGGAATGTTAACTCGAGCTTGTTTTGGTACAGTACCTTTAGTTGGAGTATCAATATCGTATATCATTGGTTCTTTTCCTTTATCATTAGTCAAAGAGCTTGAGATGAAAATAGTAGGGTTCTTAGGAACTAGAGTAGAAGAGATTGATGTCTCAGCGCCTATGCCTGTCTTGTCAGCAGGAGCCCTATACCTATCTGACAGTTCAAGGTTAACCTTTGAAGATTTAACCAGGTCAGTAAGTTTAAGGTCTAGAGTGACAACCTCAGTTTCTAAGAACTTATTACGTTCTTCAAGCTTTTTGCACTTGATTTTTAAAACATTGAATTCATGTTTCTCAGTAGCATGTGTCTTAAGTAGGTCTTGATACAACTTGTCTGTCAATGCACACTTGTCTTTGAGTTGACTCAACTCTTCTTGCAAGCGTTCATTTAGGACTGTTATATTAGGATCTACTTTAGACTGAGCTTCCTTAAGATCAATGATTTCTTGTCTTAAAATGATGTTTTCGTCACTGACTTCAATGATTGCCTTGTTGGCAAGTAGGAGGTCGTCTTCAACTGCACTAGTAGAGTGCTGAAGGCTACTCCCTACTTTGCTACTGGCAGTATCACTTTCATTAGAATATGATTCATCACAGGATTGAAAAGAAGTAGCAGATGATACCTCTTGGTCGATTTTAGCCATGCAGCATAGACCATCATCTACTATAAAAGCTTCATCGTGATCTGGTTCAGACGGGTAACTAGATGAGGATGATGGCAACTCGTCTGAGTCAGACTCAGAATCATCATTGGCCATCATTACCTTCTTACCATGGTTGTATCTTCTTTCCCTTCGTGCTTTACGTTCTTCTCGATCATCAGTACTCAGGTCTGGACATTCATATATGTAATGACCTGGCTTTTCACAGTTATAGCACAAGAGATCATTAGTAGCCTTTTTAATAGGAGAGTTATTCCTTCGTTTATCACGTCTATCAGAACGTGTGATCTTCCTACCATCAGACTCTCTATCTTGTCTGTTACCTTTCGAGACTTCGTCTCTCCTTTCGGACGAGTTTTGGTCTCGTCTGGTCTCAGACGAGTTCTTAGAAGCAGACCCTCTATGCTCTCTATAGAACTTCTTATATCTTCCGAAACGTTTGTTCAACCTATCAAACTTTCTAACCATGAGGCTTACCTGATCCTTCAGACTAAGATCAGTATCTAACTCGTCTTTCACAGAAGTAGACATAGTCTTAGACTTCGACCTGTCTACCTTAGACGAACTAGCCTTAAAGGCAACGTTCTTAGATACAGCATGTTCTCTGTCGCTACTTACTATAGGTTCATCTTCGTCTAAATCAAACTCATGGGCCTTTAGAGTTTGAAACATGGTTTCTGCTGTCCATACATCTATATCTTGGGTATTCTTAACAAGCATTTTTACCATTTTCCATCGACTATCAAGGCTTTTGAGAATCCTAAGATTGATTTCACGTGGAGTATAAGATTTACCAAGGACTTCCAAATCATTCATGATTTTGGTAAAACGAGTATCCAACTGGTCTATAGTTTCGCCAGCTTTCATATGAAATGATTCAAATCTTTGGACTGCAGTTGAAAGCTTGCTTTCTTTGATTAGGGATGTTCCTTCACAAATGATAGCTAAGCGATCCCACATTTCTTTGGCAGTTTTACATTTTAACACTTTTCCCAGATACTCGTTAGGAAGAGTGTGTAAGATGTAATTCTTGGCCAAGCTATCCAAATTATTCTGTCTCATTTCTTCTGATGTTAGTTCTGACCTTGGTTTCTTGACGAGTGTTCCCACGGGTTGATTTGTGTCAAGGGCAGCAGTATTGGGGATCATGGTCACTATCGGACCTTCAGTGATGACGGAGATCATTAAGTCGTGAGTGGAACTGAAGATGGCTTCCATCCTTAGCTTCCAATAGTCATAGTCTTGAACCTGGAACTTAGGTAACTTGTTAGCACTAATTTCGAGAGACATGATTCAAGAAGATACGAATATCACAGTATAGTATCAAGAAACAGATGTTTTCAAGTTCGGCGATAAAGAACACGTAAGCAAGTATGATTTTGGACTGAGATTTTCACCCAAGTCTTGAGTTGGTTATCAAGAAACAGTAGTTCGTAAACCACTGCTCTGATACCACTTGTAGGTACCTAAGTTGAGTTAATATCGAGGGAAGCTAAAGAAAATGTCTAGAGGGGGGTGAATAGACTTTTCTAAAATCTTTCGATATATCAGAATTACAATATGCGGAATACGAAATTAACAATGAGCCCAATTAAAGATTATACTCAACTTAATTTCGAGAACTCTATTTCAATAGTTTACTCAACTAGTCTAGTTTAGTTATGTATGTTTAACAAGTAAACAATTGATCAATTCAAACAAACAAAACAATAAAGTAAATCAAACACGAGATTTATAGTGGTTCGACAACTTGTCTACATCCACTCTCACAAACCCAGTTGTGAAATTCTTATTAACTCTTCCAATCGAGTAATATGTTCTTGTAGCTTTAAGTCCCAAGAAATAAGACTTAGATCTTCTCGATTATATCTCCAGATATATCTTCGATCTTACTAGCTATTTTACAAGTAACTAGCAACTTGAAACAACAAACGAAAATAAAACTTCTCTTCGTTCAGTAGTAGCCTTCTGAATTCTTCACTTGTCTTGTGTAGCTTCACTTTCTGAACTTCAATCTCTGAGAGAAACTTTGAACAATTCTTCAGTATGTAGCTTCAGTATTTTTGTATTTTCAGTAGTCGTATCAGTATCTCAGTAGTCTCTAATGAATCAATACCATGAGGTATTTATAGACTTCCAATTCCAAGAACATTCAGTTGTATAACAACCTTTTCTTGAAAACTAACTTCTCACTGAAACTTCTTATCCTTTCACGCGTTTCTCCAGTTAATTAGTTATTCCTTAACTAACTCTTCAATCTTTATCTTCAACACGCGTTTGTAACTAACTTTAGTCTTCTTGTCTTGTCTTGTTGAGTCGTACTTGTCTTGTGTAGTAGTAGTAGACTGCGTCTTCAACTTAACTTGTGCAGTAGACTTCTTCAGATTTACAACATAGAACTTATCTAGTCCTATCAACTAATCCTAACAAGACTATTACATTACATTAAGCTCTTGTTTCAAAGCTTAGTCAACTTATAAAACTTATACATAGAATCTATCTATTACATTTAAAATCATGAGTTCTATACATAGCTCAATAACAATCTAACATATACAAATAACAAATATGAAGTACTTATAAATCGTACTTATCTTTCAATAATACTTATCTTTTAAAACTAGTACTTGTCTTGTGAATTCTACTGATCTGTACAAGACGACTTCAACTTAACTAGACTAGATCAGTCAACACTTAGAAAATGTTCAAGTCTTCTTTTGGCTTATCAAAACTTCATCTTTTATCTTTTATATTTTCATCAACATTTAGAACTTGTTTTAGGATTCATATCCCAACATTAGTGAAGAGAGTCTTCTATCCTCCGTGGACGTAGATCATTTGATCGAACCACGTAAATCCCGTGTTCTTTCTTTGAGTTCTTTATATGTTTCAAGTCATTGCGTTTCTAGTTGTCTTGATTTATCATTTGTAAGGAGTTGCTTTGTGAATACAATTCCGTAACAATTATAAACAAGTGTCATCACTTAATTTGATTTGTGGGAGCACATGTTTGTAACGCCATTGATGTGTGAAGCCAAATGAAGTCGTTCGACCAAATGAGAATAGAAGATGAGCACTCAATGAATAGGTGTTTGGCAGATTCCTCGTATGCTCCACACAAGATGCGTCGCAAATCATCATTCTACTTAAAAATCAAATTAATTTGTCTCATCTAAAAGTGAGAACTTATTAAAATGTGTAATTAATTCATTTATTGCATTTACCCTCTAAAAATGAGGTCAATGAAATATATGTACATTAAAAGTAGAGCTTACAATTTGTGCCCGACCCACCAACACGAAGCTCAGTATGGTCTGGACTCTAAAATAATTATAGGCCAATATAGAGCAGGCCTATTTGGCCTGACCCGATGGGCCTAATTTGCTAGACTGAATTTGACCCGACAGGCCGTGGGCAGTCCATTTGGTAGGATCTTTTTTTTTTTAGCACATAAACAATTAAAATTAGTACAGTATTATATACTTAAAGGTAGTACTTGTGTACACCCCAGTGTATGGGTACACACTAATTTCAATTTTAATATTTTATTCATATTTTTTATCCCGCTCATTTAATGAGTTCACCCCAAATCATTTTTTTTATGAGTTCACCCCCAAATCATTTCTTTTTACCTCAATTATCTACACCCGCTCATTTTATGATTTCACCCAAAATCGTATCTTTTTACCACGGTTATCTACACCCGCTCATTTTATGAGTTTACTCCCAAATTTTTTTTTTTAAAATATTACATTTAAAAAAACTATATTATCCTTTTATTAATTTACACAAAATATAATACAATCAACCATCATTTATAAATTTACAATCTGCAGCTGAGTCATTGTCGATTTACCGTCGATTCACTATCGAATCATCATATTTTTAGAAAAACAAACGTAAAAATATAATTAAAAAAATATGTCGAAATTAGCCACAAATCTCTATTTTTTCATTTTAATTTTTCTTCCCCCTCTGACTTGGTTCGTATTTTGCACACTTTTTAGTACAACAATAACAATCCCCACAAGCGTATGGGTTCGTTATAGTTGAGTAAGTATACGACCTAGTAGTTATCGTCCAAGGACCTAGAGAGAGCGTGGAGCCCCAAAACTATAAGTCAAAATGGTGTTATAGAAGCTAAACGTGAGGATAAAGCAAATATCAATAAGAAAAAGAAACAATAATGCAAACAACTAAAATAACTCTCAATAATGAAAGTGGAAGGTGAGAAAGCATTGCCTCGGGTGTTTCCGTTTTGTGAGCAATTAAGTGAACTAGTGAACCAATTACATGATTTTACTACGAATTCGGGTTAAGCTAAAGGCTATCACAAATGTGTGCAAACCCCCTCGAAAGGCATAGGTAAACAACGTGCATTGATTAGCAATTATAGGATCTAACCAAATACCATAAACTCCTAAGATAGTGTTGCATAAGCACTTTCAACACGGTTACTAATGCTTATGAAACGCCCTCTCACCAAACTCCTAGACGACCTCTATTTGTTTAGTGTCTAAGGTTGTCGGTCTAGCCATTAACCCCCCTCTCGGGTGAGCTAATTACTAATTAACTTCTATTCAATTGATCAAAGCTCACACTTACACTCTCAATCATGCTACCCAACTCTCGTTGCAATAAACATAATCGAACATGCTTGCTAATAGGGTTGATCAACCAAATGAATCAATATATACACAACTCTAGAAACATATACACCCAAATCCTAAGCTAATCATGCAATTACTTCACAATTACACTAAATTCACATCAAAACATCCACACCCAAGACAATTGGAGATTAGCCCATATCTAAAATAACAACTAGAATAAAACTCATGTAAATTAAACTACAAGACATGAATGAAAATGAAATTACCAAATTAAATTTGCAATAAGAAAAATAATATCACCTCTAGTCTTCAAATACTTCAATCTTACAAACAATAGAATGAAATACTAAATTGAAATCTATCTATGAAATGGAAGAACAAATTAAACTAATCTATTGAGTGGAGTGGTGGGGAGGAGAAGAGATTTCTCCCCCAATGGAAGAGCCCCTATTTTCGCCCATTCTACTGCCTTCCCCCAATTGTATGCGTGTTCTGCCCCCTCCATCTATTTAACCAAGTGGGCTTCATTAATTGATTGATGCATAAGCCCATTATACTTTCCAATTCCTTTCTGCCGAATTCAAATAAGGAGGTGGGCCTTGCCAATACAATCACTTGGGCCCCGAATAAATTAATGAACCAGTCCACTAAACTTCTTTATAATTCACACGTCACTTTTCCCAATTAAATGGCCTGCCATTTTGTGCCTTCAACCAAAAGATTTAGGCTTTTCATTTAATTCAATACATGGGTTGCACAAAATTGTTTCTTGGGCTTTTAATTTTCTATTCAATATCAGCTCCCCCATTCTTGATTTCTTCCTTCGATTGACCCCACAAAATAATCAAGACATGTTTTGCTTCAAAAATGCTCATTTTTCTATAAAATAAACAAAACACTACCTTTCTCCAAATCAAGAGCAATGACTCAAATTAGTGTAAATAATGCACAAAATCCTATAAAATTATGCAAATTTAATACATGAATTTCAAGCAATTTTCACACTAATCACCCTCCTCCTTTCCTTTTTTCTTCCCATTTTCAATTTTTATTACAAACTTTTTATTTCTTCATTTTTTCCCTTTTACTTTTTTTCCTTTTTTTTTTTAATTTTCCTACCTTTTTTTCCATTTTTTCATGTGTGCTTTTTAAATTTTTAATACAAAATAATTTTATAGGTTTGATTTTATTATAGTCGATGTTGACAAGCTTTTCAGTAAGAAAATCTTATGTTTTTAATGCGTGAGGCGTTGTATTATAAATATGTGACTTGATTACAATTAATAGCCTGTCAAACATTTAATGAACATTTTCTCTCTTGCTTTTCTCCATAAATGTTCATTAGCCTCTTTTCTCTCTCCCTTTTTTCCCTTTTTATACTCTCTTTTTGCATGGCTTCTAGGCTGGTCGAGTGTGCATGTGAGAAGTGTCTTCTTTTGCTGCCATGTGTCTTCCACCTCACTACCCTATGGTCAAAGTATTTATTGTTTACATTAAATGTTGATGACATCATTTCTTGACTAATGATGATTTTTCTGCAAGTGGGACCCTACGGGTACAAACTGTGTTTTTTCTTGTGAATAGCTTTCGGCTCGCATACGATCACTTCGAAATTTGAGGGGATGTCCTTCTCATTGAGGGACTTCAGTGTTCTGTTTGCGTCTTGCTTCCCTCCTGCTCGCTGACTTGATCCTGATAAACCCCGGGGTTATGTTCTGGCACGAATTGGATGAGCTCGCTTCATTCCCCGAGCAGGATGTGTGTTTCTTTGCTCGGTTGGATTAGTTAATTTATGGTATAACATTTTACCCCCTAGGTCGCTCCTTACTCCAATTGGTGCGAGGGGCGAGCAATTCTTTCACATTCTGGTTTGGTTTTCTTGGCCGACTCGATGCCCAATAAGATTTTTGGAGGTGACCGATTTGAGCTGATGTTTTGACTTTGTAATGATTTTGTCTAAAAATCTAGAAAATATGAGTATTTTCCAGATTTTCAACAGTTTCCGAGGCATTTTCTGCCACAGCGTGTGGTCTTTATCGGCGTGTGTGAGGCAGCTTCAGAAGTGGAGAAGTCGTGCGTGTGGCGCGTGTTTCCCTCCTCTTAAGACTTTCTTCTTTGTTTTTCATTTTACCCCTCCACTTCTTGGTTATTTCTCACGCATTTTCTGAATATTTGTTGAATTCACCCCGCTTTTTGGGGAAAATTGAATGTTATTTAAAACTTTTTTTCCCTCTCTTTCCTACTATTTTTGAAAAACCTTAACTGTCATTTGCTTCATCTCCTCCATAATTTCTTCTTGGGCTCTTATTACCTTCATTAGTTTCTCTTCATTCTTCAGGTTCTCGTTACTTATAGGTATATTACTTTATTTTCCTCTTTAGTCGCTGCTTTCCTTTCTTGTTTGTTCTTTTTCTGTTATGTGCTCCTTGTGTGTGCTTTGCTTCCTTTTGCTTCTTGGTTTTTGTGCTTCCCCTGTTTTGCCATTTTTTCTTCTTGGGTATGTCTTCTAGGAGTAATTTCCATAATGAGGGGAGTGAGGGTGTTAGGATAGTTAACCCTCATTCTTCCGCTGATGCTAGTGATGTTTCGGGGGCGAATGAACCTTGTAACGTTCATCCCATACGCCCCGTAGAAGGTTCTAGTAATGCCCCCATCCCGGTTTCCTCTACCTCTTCTGAGAGAACCCCCGATGCACAAGAAGTTACTTCTAGGGTTCATACTTTGTGTATTCGTAATCCTGGGGGTGATCAGATACGAACGGTCCCCGTAGATTTAGGTGAGGGTCCTTCTTCTGGGTTGCATTGTAGTTTGAGTGGTGATGATGATAATGTGGATATTAACATGGGGGTTGGTTTGGAGGTTGGGTTAAATGTGCCTAGGGGCAAAGAGCGAGTAGGTGTCCCTTCGGTCAATGAGATGGAAAGAGAGAAGTATTTGGTTGATTTAGATGCTGATATTGATAAGTATATGGCTGGAAATGTCGATTTTCTTTCTGGGAACGTCATCCCTGAAGGACGTCTTCACAGTCCTAACTACGACAAGTATGTAAGGGATTTTCCTTACAATCCTCCTGAGCAACCGCATCTCCCTGAACGCATCACCCAGTATTTAGCGAGTCAGGTGCCTAGTATGATTGTATCTAATAATCTATCACACTATCGGCAAACCTTTATGGTCCCTTAAGATGTTTTCTTTTGGGCTCCCTATTCTGATGAACGAGCGGACCAACCTCCTTCTGAGTGTGTTGCCATTAATTTAGCTTCAATGGAGGCTAGCATACGTTTTCCTTTGCATCCCGCGATCAGCCACCTCATCAATTTTTGGAATGTGACTCTAACTTAAATTACCCCCAACGGGTGGAGTAACATTATTTCTCACTTGACAATGTTTGGGTTAGAGAGTAAGAGTTTTGGGTGTGAAGGGATATTTTTATCTCCTGATGAGGTATCTCACCTGTTGGCTTTGACAAAAGCGTCTAAAGGAGATGGATGGTATTATGCCAATGCTCGTGCAAAACTGAAACTGGTGGAGGACGTCCCGAATAAGGTCGATGGATGGAAAGAGAAATGGTGGTTCGTAGGGGGAGATTGGAGAAGCGCTTCTAATGCTTCGGGTGGTTTAGGCCGGATAGATATCCCCACTGATTTCGGCGAATGCCCTAATAAGTTTTATTCATCATAATTTTCGAGCTTTGTTTATGCTGAATAACTTTATTTTTGTTTTGCAGCTCTCCCTATCCCTCTTTTCGAGCGTCTTCGTCCCGCTTTCCAAACCACTTATCATCTGGTATGGAATAGGAGGTTTAAAGAGCGATTTGTGAAGTTCTTGAACTGGGATAGTGAGCGTGAACAAGCTGGTCTGCGTACTTATCCGCATCATTTGGTTGCACAGAATCCTGCAGGTGCAGGTGCGGGTGCGTTTCATCGTACTTTCCCTTTTTGACACTAGTGGTACCTTATTCTCAACTCTTTGTACCTTTGGGCACTTTTTTTTTCAGCCTTTCAAGTAACTGTTGTTGTCGCTTCTCCCTCCTTGTCTGAATTAGAACGCTTGAAGAACATGAATCCTGGTGAGAAAGCGCGAGTGACACGGGAGCGAATTGCTGCAGATAAGAAACGCAAAGAGCTCCAGAACGAGCAGGGGACTCGTGGTCGTAAACGAAAATTTGAAGCTGCGGGCTCTTCTCGCCCCTCTAAAAGGGTCGGCTTCCCGATTGCCGCTCGCGAAACTGTGTTGAATGTTTCTACATCTCCGACTCCAACTCCTCTGCCTCCTACTCGTGGTTTGGCCAGCATGATTCTACCTGCTACCGCTGATGTTCATCCTACTCCGTATTCTCCTGGCTCGACTCAGGTGCCTCGCGAGACGGGCAATGGTGTTTTTGATCCTGCTAATCGAGCTCAGGATGACCGTACGTTTTTAGGTCGAGATCGTGATCGTGCGGGAAGGTATGTATTCTTGAATATTTTCCCCTAGTGTGTTACGCTTTGGATCACAATCCTGATTATCTTTCTGTTGTTTCTTAGGCTGGTAAATAGTTCGACCCGTTGAGCCGACATTGTCCGAGACTATATGTCTTCGCAGTCGCCCACCAAAGAGGATTTTGATGGTTTTCCTTCTTTCCTTCGCCAAGCTTTTGAGGATCTGGCGCGCTCGTTAACTCTTGATGTGGAGAATGAAATTCTGAATCAGAATGCCATTGACAATGTGCGAGCCTCTCTAATAACAACAAGCCAGAGTCTGTTGTATAGCATTCGCGGGTTTGAACTGCTATGCAGTACCCGCCGGGAGCTTAACGAAATGGCCAAGAATATGGAGACAGTACAAAACCGGGTTAGCCAAGTAAATCACAAGAATGAGGAGTTGAAGAAGCAACTCTCAGAGGCACAAAAGAACCTTGAAATGGTCGTGAAGCAAGTGGAAAAAGCTAATGCCGCCGCTGATGTTAACGCCCAAGCTTTCCAGAAATCCCAGCTTGAGGTCGAAGAAGAGAAGAAGAAACTTTCTCGGGTGGCCTCCCAACTTGAAGAGGAGGGTGATCGGGTTATTGACTTGCAAGGTCAGCTGACGGTAAGTTAGGGGGAACTCGCGAAGGCCATCGAAAAAATTACAACCTTAGAGGGTACTGTGAAAGATCAAGAGGATGCGGCTAAAGATTTAGGGACCTTTTCTTATACTTGCGCTTATGTCGATTGTAATCAGGCTGTGCGTTCTATTGATCCCACCTCTTCTTATGTTGGGGTATTGCATCAAGCCCTGCTCACTTATCTGCATTCGGATAAACCCGTTGAGGGAAGTTTCTTGCCCCTCAAGGATTTGATGGATGCAGGTCTTGATTTTAGTGAGGTTATTGCCTTGGGGGTTGACATTGTTGATAATGTGGATAATGTTCCTGAAGTTGAAGTGGTGGGAAAAGATCAAGGTGCTAAGGGAACGTGAAATGCAGGAGGGGATCTTATCCAGGCCGGGGATATGGTTGAGCTCGATTAACGAGATGTTGTTGTTATTGGTGCCACCTCCGAACCAAACATTGTTCCTGAGGATGCCCTCGCTCTTCTCGGGCACGGAGACGTTGTCGTTGCTGGTGAGCTTGCCCCCAAAGTTGCTTCTGGATTGGAAATTATTCGTGAAGACGCACTTGTTCGCCTAGAAGATGGGACCCACCCTGATCAAACCGAGGACCAGGCTCGTCAAGAAAATGTTGTTAACCCCTTGTCACATTTGGGATTGAACTGCTTGATTTACTTTCAGCTCTTTTATTTGATTATTGTTGATGACTTTTCTGAATTTGTCTCCATGATATCTGGGGATTATGTAATGACTTTTATCTGCCACTTATTGCCTTTTGTGGAGTGAATGTTTGTTCCGTTTACCTTTGTTTAATTTGTTCTTCTTTCTTGATCTTCTCGATTCTTATTCTTGAAATATCACTCTTCTTTTTTGTTTTTGATCCTTGGGTACCGACATGTCTTCTTTTCTTTTCAGGGAATGGCTAAACAACATGTGCTCGTGAAACTTTCTGCCGAGTTCGACCAATCGGATATTACTTCCACACCTGCACCGACTCATATGGTACCTTACGATCCCGCGTCCGAGGTGAACCAGAGGACTGTAGACCCGCGAACTCCTTTTCTTGGTTAGAACCCCGAGAGAGTATCTTGGTAAGTCTTGTACTTTTGGTTCTCTTTTCCTATTTGTGATGACTCGTGTCATGTATTACCTCCTGAGTCCTTTTGCTAGATATACTCGAGAGCGAGGCGTACGCAGCAACCATGTTCGGGATTTTTTGTATGCTCTCTCACCAGCTGTTCAAGAAGGGTTGCCTATGCATATTTCCAGAGCTTATCAGAACGTCGCCGGGGCTTGGTCCATAGAGGATGAAGCTTTTGCTCAAGAGCAAGCAATGATTGATAATATGCGATCTCACATTGCTCTTGCGAGTCGCTCCTTGATATATGTCGAGAGAACTTATGAGCAGTATCAGGATTTTCGAGAGTCTTTTCGTCAACTCGGTAACGAGAGAAACGAAATGGCTCGGGAGCTTCAAAAATTGCACTCCCGCCTAGAGATTTCTGAAGCTAATCTGAATTCCTCTCTCCAAGAAAAAACCGCACTCTTGGCTTCTCTGGGCGACCTCAAACTTATTGTGTCCAAGCAGAATGATGAGGTCGAGCGTCTCAAAAACGAGAATGTCCAGCTGAAGTTAGAAAATGTAAATGCCAAAGAATTGTGCAACTTATCTTACAAAATGGCGTACGCCGATGCTGCTTGTTTTGCGGATAGGAAAGGCCTGGTTGAGGGGGTTCGCCTTATCTTGGATGAACTAACCCAATATCTTCGTGATGTTCCTCCACCGACCAATTATCCCCTACCCATCGCAGATCTTCGCGATATGGGAGCTGACTTTTCTTTTCTGGACTCCTCTTGTCGACTTACTCGCCCTCGTTATCATGAGATGTTTGATCACTAAACTAGGTTTAAGCTTTTTTGTTCTTTTTGCCTTAAAACTCATTTTTGTGCTTATCTTCTTGGGGCACTTTTTGCTATTACAGGATTATGGAATATCCTGCTCTTAGAACAATATTGTATAGGCTTTGGCTATATCTTGTTCTGAGAACGTATAAAGATTTAATTTAACAAATGTTTGTTTAATTGTCTCCTTTATGTTCTGCTTAGCACTTGATAATATTATATGTGGCCTTTGCAGTAGATTTTATTTGGCTTTTGTTGGTCTTTCCGATCGTCTTATTTGATTGTGATCTTGCCAACTTATTCTTGTTTTGTTGGTCTTTTCGATCGTCTTATTTGATTGTGATCTTGCCAACCTATTCTTGTTTTGTTGGTCTTTTCGATCGTCTTATTTGATTGCGATCTCACCAACTTTTGAGATAATAATTTTGAGACAATAATTGCAAATTTTACAACAATATGTGAATGATCATTTTATTTATAGAGACCTCACTCAATACGTAGTACAAAATGTGTTAAGGTTCATATCTTGACACTTAACTTTTAAAGGTCTATTGCTGAAAACAAAATCAAACAGGTCTAAACTTACTGATAGTATTTCTTCAAATTTTTTGCATTCCAGGGATATCGGGTCAACTAGCCATCCAACTCCTCCAGCTCATACGATCCATTGCCATTTGCTTTTGCTATTCGGTATCGGCCCTCCCAAGTTGGGTTGAATATCCCTGCATTGATTGGTCTCACTCGCCTTAAGACCAGGTCTCCTATTGTAAAATCTCGGGGCTTGACTTTCTTGTTGAAATATCTCTCGGATCTTCTTTTGTATACCACATTTCTTATTTCGGCCCCCATGTTTGTTTCTTCTAGCAAGTCTAGATTTAGCCGTAGGGCCTTCCCATTTTCTTCTTCGTTGAAGTTTTGTGTTCTGTGAGTCGGTATATTGACCTCTGCTGGCATGACAGCTTCCGCTCCGAAAGCCATCGCGAAAGGTGTTTCGCCTGTTGAGTTTCTAGTTGTCGTCTGGTATGCCCACAACACTCCAGGTAGCTCGTCTGCCCAAGCAGTCCGGAGGCCTTACAATCGAACTTTGAGTGTACGCTTGATGATTTTATTGACAGCTTCTACCTGTCCATTCGCTTGAGGATGGTATGGTGTGGAGAATAGCCTATTTATCTTCCATCTGGTGCAAAAGAGTTCCATGTTTACATTGTCGAACTGTTTTTCGTTGTTAGTGACAATGGCTTGTGGTAGTCCGAATCTGCATATGAGATTTTTCTAGATGAAGTTTTCCATCTTTTCGACTGTTATTGTCACTAAAGGTTCAGCCTCAGTGACTTGGATGTATTTTTGCACACTTTTTACAACTATACGATCCCCACAAGCGTATGGGTTCGTTAGTAGTACGATAAGTATACCAAGTAAAATTTCGTTCCAAGGACTTAATTGAGTGCTAGTGAATCCCTAAAGTTACAAGTAAGTATGCTATTGTAGTAACTAAATGATGTGTTTTGGATTTTCGGAAATAAGCACAAAAATAGTAAACTATATTAACTAAAGTAATAAGAACTAGTGACAAGAAATGACAATCTATCTAACTTTCTTTTGGAAAGTGCAAGGGAAGTGTATTGCCTCGGGTGTTTCCGTTTTCTGAGCAATTAAGTGAACTAGTGAACTAATTACATGATTTTACTACAAAATTTGGTTAAGCTAAAGGCTATCACATAAGTGTGCAAACCCCCTCGAAAGGCATAGGTAAACATCGTGCATTGATTAGCAATTATAGGATCTAACCAAATACCATAAGCTCCTAAGATAGTGTTGCATAAGCACTTTCAACACGGTTACTAATGCTTATGAAACGCCCTCTCACCAAACTCCTAGACGACCTTTATTCGTTTAGTGTCTAAGGTTGTCGGTCTAGCCATTAACACCCCTCTCGGGTGAGCTAATTACTAATTAACTTCTATTCAATTGATCAAAGCTCACACTCACACTCCCAATCATGCTACCCAACTCTCGTTGCAATAAACATAATCGAACATGCTTGCTAATAGGGTTGATCAACCAAATGAATCAATCAAAGTACAACTCTAGAAACATAAACACCAAAATTATAAGCTAATCATGCAATTAATCCACAATTACACTAAATTCTCATCAAAACATCCACACCCAAGGCAATTGAGGATTAGCCCATGGTTCTAGAAGAGAATCCCATGGCTACAACAACAAATAACATCAAACTCATAATAAAATAACAAGAGATTGAAGAAATTAAGAAAATACCAAATTGAATTGCAAAATAGAGTAATATCACCTTGATCATACGAATTTAGCTACAAAACGATGTAATAGACGATGCCCGATGATAATCGTAGCTTGATTTGAAGTAAACACCACTATTCTATCTAATCTATTGAAGAAATTAAACTAAAAATGAAGAACACCTACAACTATGTGAATGTGTGTGTGGAAAATGCTTGTAAAAAGAGTTCCCCTCCTTTTGGATTTTAAGAAAGGGAGTTTATATAGTGTTTGGGAAGGGTTTGAATGGCATAATTGCAAGTTGATCCCTCAAAAATGGAGAAAATACAAGTTTGGCACCGAAAATGGGGTGACTCGGCCGAGTTGGGGTCACTCGGCCGAGTGGGACACTTAAGAAGCGTGTAGCAACTCTTTCCAGCCGAGACTCGGCCGAGTGAGGGTCACTCGGCCGAGTGGTCTTCAATTCCAGGAGCTACGGCATTCAACCTTACTCGGCCGAGTGGGCTCACTCGGCCGAGTGCGCAGTAAAATGCAAAATTGCAGATTCGGCCGAGTAACCTTACTCGGTCGAGTGATGTCCGATTCCAGGAGCTACGCATTCAACCTTACTCGGCCGAGTGGGCTCACTCGGCCGAGTGCGCAGTAAAATGCAAAATTGCAGATTCGGCCGAGTAACCTCACTCGGTCGAGTGCCTCTTCACCTTCTCGTTCCATGCATAACTTTCGCCTCGGATGTCGGATTGACTCGATTCCTTTGGCTAATCCACTCCGTTTTTCGAGACGAATCCAACCGTGCACTCCACTTTCCGGTCTGATCACTTGTGGTATGTATTTTGCTCCGATTTCCATCGTATTTCCTACACAATCGACAAAACACAACCTTTCTCTCATTTCGGCTTAAACAATCATATTCACTGTATAATTCAATGAAATCAACATCAAATGAGCTTCAAATATGCATCTAAATCGTGTAAATTCCACCCGAATCAACTCCCCCAAACTTAAAGTGTTGCTCGTCCTCGAGCAACGAAAGAATTACAACATGAGGGTGAAATTTACAACTAGATGATCAATGAAAGATCCCACGTATCAAATGACATGAAATGAATTATTCTTCCTCAAGATACATTCTTAAAATGATCACAAGTTCAATATTGAAGATCCAACTGATTACTCACACATGCTCTACACACAACAACAAGTGATGGTGATGACAATATCAAGATGTTCAAGTTTATCTCACAAGAAATAGTATTTCACTCAAACACTCAAACAAATTAAGGACAATAAGCACTCATCAATCAAATCATGCATTGCAATTGCCATAAGCTTGCCCAAGCTCTACCATCTTTCCACCACAAACATGTTCAACAATGAGATCAATAGGGCTTAACCAAGGACGTAACATTGGCTCTTTGGAAACGGTGGGAAGAATTTGGGAAATGTGACTCGACTAGTGAAGGACAACGAACCATTTTTTTTTTCTTTTCATTTTTCTCATTTCATTCAAAACAAACCATCCATCATCCTCACTTTTCTTTTCATTCTCAAGAATTTTCTTCCTTTGTTTCTTTCAAGAGTCTACTCTTTGCTCTTAAGCACATGTTTTTTTAGAGATCCCCTCTTCTCTCTTTTTATTTTATTTTTCACTCTATTTTTTAGGGGCTCCCATTTTTTATCCCTTTCTTTTGTTTCTCATCTTTTCTTTCTCTTTTTTCTTTGCTCAAACACCCCACACACATTTCAATCAAAATTCATGTTTTTCCACTTTTCACTTGTCCTCCACTAGTAAAGGGCAAAGGCTTAATAAGTTCAAGAGGTTAAACATTGTAGGTTGCCAAAAGATCAAGTTTTAAGGCTCAAATTGGCTAACTACGGAAACTTCTTTTTGGTATGGGAATATTTGGCTAAGTGACTATTAATAACAAAAGATGGCCTAAATCATATCCCATTATTTCACACACTTGTGGTTTCAAGCAAGAACTTGGGCAAGTTCTAGAAAAATAAGCAATGAATTGATTCACTCACAAATGAAATAAACCGGATTAATGCTCGGTTCAAAGCTCAACTCTCACCGGTTCAATAAAGACTCAAACATTCATCAATCACCACCACACATAACTCATTGTGCATGCAAAACATCCATAGGCAACAAGATGACAACAACACAAACAAAATGATTCATTACAATCATGTACACATTCAAGGAATCAAATTCACAACAAATCACTATAAAATGTGTCTCAATGATCATTAAAGCTCAAATTACACACATACACAAGAGTACACATTGGTGTCAATAGAAAATGTAAAAACGAACATACCCCCCCAAACTTTTTCATTGCAAAGCAATTAAAAGTTTGGAAAAATAGTGTTGCATTGATATTGACACCAAGTGCTAACCATACAATTCTACACACATGGGCCACTATCCCAACAATTAACCTAAGAGGTACGCCACTCCAAACTTAGGAATTGCATAGCAATTACTAAGTTTGGGGGGTAGTGGAATTTATATTCTTGTTCATAATATTGATTGCTATAGCTACACCTTCTTCGAAGCTCAAAGTTCCACTTTTGATCTCCAATCGTCCATTTGATCCAAGCTTCTCCAACTAACATCAAAACTCACAAACACATCAAACTAAACTAACAAAGCAAATAAAATGAGCAAGAAATGAAATAAGCATGTAAAAATGGGTTGCCTCCCATTTAGCGCTAGGTTTAACGTCCTATGCCGGACGGAACTTAACAAGTTCATACTTCTCTTTCTTTGAATGGAGGATGATAGTACTTGACATTGTGCTCATCAGTGATGAACACTTCATCCTCCTCACTTTCCAACGCAATGCCTCCTCCATAGACCAATTTCTTCATGACCAACATTTTCCTTTCCTTGATCTTCATCTTTCCAAGGACTTCCATCACTCCCAAGGTGCCCCATACCACCGTATCTCCAATTTCAAAGCCCTTCTCAATCTTTCTCTCCTTCGAACTCTTTATTTTTCCCTCTTCGTCTTCACTACCCTCAAGGAACTTATCAAAACTCTTCTCCTTATAAAACTCCCCCAAACTTGAGTTTTGCTCAAGTTTGGGAGTTTGCTCCAATTGGTTATCATCTCCCGGATCTTTCAATGGGACTTTTGGTAATGGCTCTTTCACATAAATGTCACATTCTTGGATGGAAGGAGATTCCTTCTTTCTTGGGGAATTCTCAATTGAGCCATACTTGGAGAAAATCACTTTCTCTCCATTCACCTCCAATGTTACCTCTCCTTTTCTCAAATCTATGTTTGCTCCCCCCGTGGCAAGAAACGGCCTCCCAAGAATCAATGGGATATTTGCATCTTCTTTCATATCTAACACCACGAAGTCGGCCGGAATGATGAACTTGTCAATCTTCACCAATACATCTTCAATGATCCCTTTAGGATGGGCGATGGAACGATCCGCTAATTGGAGAGTAATTGATGTGGGCACTACTTCTCCAAGTCCCAAACGCTTGAAGATTGAAAGTGGCATCAAATTGATGCTAGCTCCCAAATCACAAAGAGCTTTCATCATGGGACCATCACTAATCTCACATGGGAGAGTGAAACTACCCGGATCCTTGAGCTTTTCGGGAGGAGTTCGTTGAAGGATAGCACTACACTCTTCGGTCAACTTGATCTTCTCATCATCCACTAGTTTCTTTTTGTTTGCTATTGCATCCTTTAGAAACTTCATGTAATGAGGTATTTGCTCTAAAGCATCCGAAAGTGGAAGATCAATGTGGATTTTCTTGAAGATATCCAAAAACTTCCCAAACTTCTCATCCATTTTCTTCATGTATCTTCCCGGGTATGGAAGTGGCTCATATGTAATGGGCACCCCCCATCTATCACAAGGTACCTCAAGCTTCTTCTTTTTCAAATCTTTGGCAATTCTCCACTTTGGAATTCTTGGAGCAACCTTTCCACTTCCAACTTTGTCTATCCTCTTCTTTTCCGCTTCCTCCATTTCTTTTGCCTTTAACACTTCACTCTCTTCCAATTCAATTGAATAAACTCCATATTGTTCACCACTTGAAATTGTAATAGCATTACAATGCTCACGTGGGTTTACCTCGGTGTTTGAGGGCAATTTACCCTTTGTATGTTGAGATCCAATGGAAGTTGCCAATTGTCCCATTTGAAATTCCATCGATTTTTGATTACTCATGAGTTGGGCAAGCATTGAGTCGGTGGATTTTTGATTACTCATGAGTTGAGCAAGCATTGAGTCGGTAGATTTTTGGTTACTCATGAGTTGGGCAAGGATGGAGTCGGATGCTTCAGATTTCTTCTCACTTGTCTCCATTCTCTTCATGAGGAGTGCAAGAAGCTCATCCGTGGAGGACTTCCCTTCTCCACTTGGAAGTTTTGCACCGGGATCAAATCCGGGAGGATATTGAATAGCACCTTTAGGATTGGAATAGGACAAATTGTCATTCCTCCGAAAATTCGGGTTTTGGGGAGCTTGGTATTGAGGGGATGGTCCCCCTTGTCCTTGAGATGATGAAGATTGCCCTTGGAATCGGTTTTGAGGAGGAGCTTGATATCCTTGACCACGATTTTGATATGGTGGTTGACCTTGATATTGTCGATTCCCTTGAAAATTTTGTGGGTATCCTTGTTGACCCATGTATTGCACATCCTCCATAGGTCCCATTTGAAGATTCTCTTGCCCAAAGGATAAATGATTATCTCTTGTTTGAGATAAAACATTCACCTTTTCAATGAGTGTAGTCATCGTTGCTTTTATGCTATCATTAGCATCCACTTGGGCTACCCGATTTTGTGCTCCACGGTCTACTCTCATTTTGAAAGTATTGCTTGATATCCCTTCTATGATGTCATTTATCTCCTCCACCGATTTCATCCAAATTGAACCCCCCGCACAAGCATCAATGTGATGTTGATCTTCCAATCGTAACCCACCAACGAACCAACATGTTGTTTGTTCTATTGGGAAACCATGATGGGGGCATGTGATGAGAAGATTCGTAAACCTTTCCCATGCCTCTTTGATTCCCTCCGTTGGACCTTGTTGAAATGTGGAGATCTTTTGTTTGGCTTCCATAGTCTTTGAAGGAGGGTAGTACTTCAATAGAAATCTTTTCTTCAACTCTTCCCACGTCCTCACTTCTCCGACGGGAATGCTTGATTGTAGCCAAGCTTTTGCTTTCCCCGTCAATGTGAATGGGAATAGCCTCATCTTTTTAGCATCTTCCGACACTCCGTTTTGCTTGAGAGTGTCGGCCATCTCCAAGAATTGAGCAAGGTGTTCATTCGGGTCTTCCTCAAATCCTTCCTCCGTCCTTCCTTCAAATTGCCTCTCCCTCAACATCCTTAATAAAGAGGCACTAATCTCAAAATTGTTTGCCTCCACCCTTGGTCTTGCCAACCCATCGTAATGCTCCCTAGGTTGAGGCTCAAAATATTCCCTCATTGGCCTTCCATGGTAAACACGTTGAGGCTCTTCCATATGTGGAAGAGGAGGGATGTATTCCTCTTGAATGTGTTGAGGTGGAGGATATTGGTAAGGTGGAGGGTAAGGGTGTTGAGGTGGTGGATATTGATGAGGTTGAGGTGGTGGATAGTAGGCTTGTTGTGGAGGTGGATAGGGGTAAGGATAGTATCCTTGATATGGAAGGTGATTTTGAGGTGGATTCGGATTATGGAGAATTGGTGGAGGATTTTGAGGTGGATTACCTCCTTGTTGATTCCCAACTTGGGGATTCTCTCTTTGAGGCTCATCATCTCCATTTGGTGGAAGATTCATCTCTTCAATGTTCTCCATCTCAAATGGTTCTTCTATGACTCTTTGTCGATTCCTACTTCGATTCCTTCTTCTTGCGTGTGCCTCGATCTCAAGATCCAATGGTTCCAAATTTCCTCCACGAGATCTTGTGATCATACACCTACAAAAGACAAGTATCAAAGCCCAAAAAGACGAACTAAAACAAAATAACAAAAAGAAATGTTACTATCAATAACACTCAACAAACTTTAAGTTTCACAAATAACACTCGCTTAAATCCCCGGCAGCGGCGCCATTGACTTGGATGTATTTTTGCACACTTTTTACAACTATACGATCCCCACAAGCGTATGGGTTCGTTAGTAGTACGATAAGTATACCAAGTAAAATTTCGTTCCAAGGACTTAATTGAGTGCTAGTGAATCCCTAAAGTTACAAGTAAGTATGCTATTGTAGTAACTAAATGATGTGTTTTGGATTTTCGGAAATAAGCACAAAAATAGTAAACTATATTAACTAAAGTAATAAGAACTAGTGACAAGAAATGACAATCTATCTAACTTTCTTTTGGAAAGTGCAAGGGAAGTGTATTGCCTCGGGTGTTTCCGTTTTGTGAGCAATTAAGTGAACTAGTGAACTAATTACATGATTTTACTACAAAATTTGGTTAAGCTAAAGGCTATCACATAAGTGTGCAAACCCCCTCGAAAGGCATAGGTAAACATCGTGCATTGATTAGCAATTATAGGATCTAACCAAATAACATAAGCTCCTAAGATAGTGTTGCATAAGCACTTTCAACACGGTTACTAATGCTTATGAAATTCCCTCTCACCAAACTCCTAGACGACCTCTATTCGTTTAGTGTCTAAGGTTGTCGGTCTAGCCATTAACACCCCTCTCGGGTGAGCTAATTACTAATTAACTTCTATTCAATTGATCAAAGCTCACACTCACACTCCCAATCATGCTACCCAACTCTCGTTGCAATAAACATAATCGAACATGCTTGCTAATAGGGTTGATCAACCAAATGAATCAATCAAAGTACAACTCTAGAAACATAAACACCAAAATTATAAGCTAATCATGCAATTAATCCACAATTACACTAAATTCTCATCAAAACATCCACACCCAAGGCAATTGAGGATTAGCCCATGGTTCTAGAAGAGAATCCCATGGCTACAACAACAAATAACATCAAACTCATAATAAAATAACAAGAGATTGAAGAAATTAAGAAAATACCAAATTGAATTGCAAAATAGAGTAATATCACCTTGATCATACGAATTTAGCTACAAAACGATGTAATAGACGATGTCCGATGATAATCGTAGCTTGATTTGAAGTAAACACCACTATTCTATCTAATCTATTTAAGAAATTAAACTAAAAATGAAGAACACCTACAACTGTGTGAATGTGTGTGTGGAAAATGCTTGTAAAAAGAGTTCCCCTCCTTTTGGATTTTAAGAAAGGGAGTTTATATAGTGTTTGGGAAGGGTTTGAATGGCATAATTGCAAGTTGATCCCTCAAAAATGGAGAAAATACAAGTTTGGCACCGAAAATGGGGTGACTCGGCCGAGTTGGGGTCACTCGGCCGCGTGGGACACTTAAGAAGCGTGTAGCAACTCTTTCCAGCCGAGACTCGGCCGAGTGAGGGTCACTCGGCCGAGTGGTCTTCAATTCCAGGAGCTACGACATTCAACCTTACTCGGCCGAGTGGGCTCACTCGGCCGAGTGCGCAGTAAAATGCAAAATTGCAGATTCGGCCGAGTAACCTTACTCGGTCGAGTGATGTCCGATTCCAGGAGCTACGCATTCAACCTTACTCGGCCGAGTGGGCTCACTCGGCCGAGTGCGCAGTAAAATGCAAAATTGCAGATTCGGCCGAGTAACCTCACTCGGTCGAGTGCCTCTTCACCTTCTCGTTCCATGCATAACTTTCGCCTCGGATGTCGGATTGACTCGATTCCTTTGGCTAATCCACTCCGTTTTTCGAGAGGAATCCAACCGTGCACTCCTCTTTCCGGTCCGATCACTTGTGGTATGTATTTTGCTCCGATTTCCATCGTATTTCCTACACAATCGACAAAACACAACCTTTCTCTCATTTCGGCTTAAACAATCATATTCACTGTATAATTCAATGAAATCAACATCAAATGAGCTTCAAATATGCATCTAAATCGTGTAAATTCCACCCGAACCACTCAGCGCACTTAGTGAAGTAGTGTACTGCGACTACCGCAAACTTCACACCTCCCCGAGCTGTTGGAAATGGTCCGATCAAATCAATTCCCCATTTCGTGAATGGCCATGGGATGTAGACTGACACGAGCTGTGTGGGTGATGAATGAATCATGGGTGCGAATGTCTGGCACCTATGACACCTCCTCGCGTACCGGATCGTGTCTTTCCTCAAGGTTGGCCAGAAATATCCCTGCCGCATAATTTTTAGAGCCAATGCTTGCCCCCCAATGTGGCTGCCACATACACCTTCGTGTATGTCTCGCAAGGTCGTCTTTGCTTGTTCGGGGCTTAGGCACTTCAGCAGTGGTGTTGAAAATCCTCTTTTATAGAGTACATCCTCAATCATAATGTACCGAGCTGCTCTGGACCTGACCTGACGAGCTTCTTTCTTATCCGTTGGGAGGTCCCCTGTCTTGAGATATTCAACTATCGGTGTCATCCAATTGCTCTCCTCTTGGGCGACTTGTGCCACCGAATTTTCGTTATTTGATTGCTCCATTATCTTCACTATGGTGGCTTCGGTGAACTCCGTATCACCCTCTGACGTGGCTAACCTAGCCAAAGCATCTACTTGTGAATTTAGGTCTCTAGGTACCTGTTCCATATATATCTAGTCGAACTGCTCCAAGTTGTTGATATGTGATCATGCGCTCCCCACGCGCCTCGTATTCTCCTTTGACTTGACAAACTATTAATTGGGAGTCGCTGTAAATTTTGAGTTTTCTAGCTCCTACAGCCATTGACATTTGCAATCCCACTATGAGGGCCTCGTATTCCGCCTCGTTGTTTGTCACACCAAAATTGAATTTGATCGCCCTTGCGAGCGTGTATTTCTCTAGATTTATCACCACTACCCCTACTCCAGCTCGCGAATTTGTCGATGAACCATCCACGAATAGATGCCAAGGATGATCGATCTGACATTCGATCGTGTATTTCTTTTCAATCTCTTCACTTTCCAACCAAACAAATCCACCAAATTCATATTTCACTTCAATTCAACCACATTTGTCAACATTCAAGCTCCACTAGTTCATAGGGAAAATTAGGCTCACAAAAGATGGACAATGGGCTAAATATGTAAGTTGTCAAAGAATATAGGTCAATAGGCTCAAAGTGGCTAACTACGGAAAAATTTCTTTTGGTATGGAACATTTGGTTAAGTGACTATTCAAAACAAAGATGGCCTTATATCACTTCCAAAGATTTCACACAAATAGTAGCCTCAAACAAGACAATTGACAAGTTCTAGAGCACACAAGCATGAATGATACTCACATGAAGAAAAATAGACCATAATATATGAAAGTCTAAGGGCTCTAAAGCTCACAAGCTTGTCTAATCATGAATTGAGAGCACCAAATCAAACACAAATCTTCACAAAATCAAGTGAACAAGCAAGCATCAATCAATACCAACAAGCTCAACAAAACTTCAAAAATCAACAATCACCACCAATTATGTCTCAAACACCAACAATCCACAATAAATCTCATCCAACAAAGCTACACAATATAGTAGGACAAATGGTGCAATAAAAATGAAGGTAAACACACGAAATCACCCCCCCCCCCCAAACTTAAATGAAACTATCGAGTTGAATGCAAAGTTTGAGAATGAGTGTGTTACCTTAGAATTTTACCACCAACCAAGCTCACCAAAGAAGCAAGCTATCGTCACCAATTGTCCATTGGACCTTTAGTACCGAAGCACCACTACCCTTGAGCTCCACCATGCGTATCTCTCATCCTTGACCACCAACACAACACTCAACCTACAAAACAAAAACTAAACAAAAGATCAAACAAGCTACAAATCTAAAAATAAAAGAAAGCAATAAAGAATGGGTTGCCTCCCATTTAGCGCTAAGTTTAACGTCTTCAAGCCGGACGGAAATAAAAGAACTCATCGGAAAGGCCATGGATATCGGTCTTCCTTCCCATTGTATTTCAACCTTTGAGCTTCAAACTCAAGGAGGCTCTTATGAATGGAAGACCTATCATCCACGTGTTTCCTCCACACTTTCATCAATGTAGGCTTCTCTTGCTCTTTCCACATCCTTTCTTTCCACTGCTTTCCTTTCTCCTCAAGAATACCTAAGTTCTTCTCAACTTTCTTTTTTGGATTAAAATGATCAAGAGGCAAAATGAAATCAATAGAAGCATTAATATCAATTAAAGAGTAAATTGAAGAGTTTAAAGGTTTAGAAATGCTCATTTCGCTCTCCAACTCATCTTGTGATGCTTCTTGATTTTCTTGTTCCTTGTAGCTCATGTCCATCAAAGGACATTCCTCTTTATCATCTTCTTCAGTCACCATTAAGCTCATTCCCGTGCTCATGTCTTCAAGTGGATACCCCTTTTCATCCTCATCCTCAATTGGATCCTCTTTTTCTTTCATAGCGATGACTAATGCCTCGAGTGTTGAGTTCATCCGCTCCATTCCATTTAGAAGTGACTTGAGGTTATTCTCTCTTTCTTCATTTCTCTCCTTTATGTGTGCAATGATCTCTTCAGTAGTAGTCCTACCCTCATTGCTTTCCCAATCTTGATAATGAGAGGGAGCTTGTTGCATTTGATAATTATACTCAAAACCCACCTTTTTATCATGACGAAGTTCATCCAAAGCTCTTTGAAATTCATCTTCACCCATATAGTTTTTGAATGCTTCTATAAGAAAGGGTGAAGCTTCCATTTTCCCCCAATCATGATATTGATAATGAGAGGGAACTTGTTGCACTTGATGATCGTACTCAAAGCTCCTCTCACTATCATACCAATTTCCTTCTGAAGCTTCATGAAATTCAAAGTGAGGTTCTTCTATAGGTGGAAGTAGAGGTGGACGATACTGCTCTTCAGGTGGTGGAGGAGGATATGGATATGGTGGATAAGGGTGTTGAGGAGGAGGGTATTGATGTGGATGTGGAGGATAATATCCTTGAGGAGGAGGTGATGCTTCTTCATTCCTCCAATCTTGATAATAGGAGGGAACTTGTTGCATTTGATAATGGTGATCAAAGTTCCTCCAATCATCGTAGCTCACATCTCCATGTTGTGGAGGATAAATCATGCCACGTTGATCATAGCAATGATTCAATGGGTATTGATTATATCCATCCATCTAGTCAATGAAGTTCACCTACAAAAACAAAGTATCAAATTCAAAGCTAAAAATAAAATGCAACTAGTAACACCACTCAACAAGTTTCAAGTCCCACGTAAAGACTCTCAACTAGATCCCCGGCAGCGGCGCCATTGACTTGATTCGTATTTTGCACACTTTTTAGTACAACAATAACAATCCCCACAAGCGTATGGGTTCGTTATAGTTGAGTAAGTATACGACCTAGTAGTTATCGTCCAAGGACCTAGTTGAATGAATGTGGAGCCCCAAAACTATAAGTTAAAATGGTGTTATAGAAGCTAAACGGGAGGATAAATCAAATATCAATTAAGGAAATAAACAACTAATGCAAACAACTAAACTAACTCTCAATAATGAAAGTGCAAGGTGAGAAAGTATTGCCTCGGATGTATCCGTTTTGTGAGCAATTAAGTGAACTAGTGAACTAATTACATGATTTTACTAAGAATTCGGGTTAAGCTAAAGGCTATCACATGTGTGTGTAAACCCCCTCGAAAGGCATAGGTCAACATCGTGCATTGATTAGCAATTATAGGATCTAACCAAATACCATAAGCTCCTAAGATAGTGTTTCATAAGCACTTTCAACACGGTTACTAATGCTTATGAAACGCCCTCTCACCAAACTCCTAGACGACCTCTACTCGTTTAGTGTCTAAGGTTGTCGGTCTAGCCATTAACACCCCTCTCGGGTGAGCTAATTACTAATTAACTTCTATTCAATTGACCAAAGCTCACACTCACACTCCCAATCATGCTACCCAACTCTCGTTGCAATAAACATAATCGAAAATGCTCGCTAATAGGGTTGATCAACCAAATGAATCAATCAAAGTACAACTCTAGAAACATCAACACTCAAATTCTAAGCTAATCATGCAATTAATCCACAATTACACTAATTATCATCAAAACATCAACACCCAAGGCAATTGGAGATTAGTCCATGTCTAAATTAACAACTAAAATAAAACTAATAGAAATTAAACTACAAAACATGAATGAAAATGAAATTACCAAATTAAAATTGCAATAATAGAAAAATATCACCTCTTGTCTTCAAATCCTCCAAAGCTAACATTAAATTGAGACACTAAATTAAAATCTATCTAAAAAATGAAAAGAACAAACTAATTATCTAATGAGTGGAGTGGTTGGAGGAGAGGAGGGTTTCTCCTCCAATGGAGAGCTCCCTGTTTTCCGCCAATGTCGCGTCTGAGTGTTGCTTTTTTTTAGCTCCATTAGCTACTGCCTTTTCTTTCTCCAATAACAAAACAATGATGGGCCCATTGTGTAAGCCTAGCCCAACTGCTTATGTCCCTGTTTTAATTAATGAATGGCCCCCCTCATCTCCTATCCTTAATGGGCCCAAACAATATTAGAAATTGGTTTGCTTGCTTACTAATTCACAGCCTCCTTCAGATGCAAATGGGCCGACATTTAATTTGCTTGATTAGAAATGATTTGGACTTGGCAGCAATGTGCACGAGCTCAAACAATTTAATTAAATGGATAGCATAAATTAATAGCTAAGCCCAATTAATTTCAACTTTCAATCTTCTCTTCTTTCGACTCTATTCTCGTCTCACTCCTTCAATTGACCTCACAAAATAATTGAGACGTGTTTTGCTTCAAAAATCCTCATTTTTTCTATAAAAATAGCAAACAACCCCCTTTCTCCAAATCAAGAGTAGTTAGTCAATTTAGTATAAATAATGCATGAAATCCTATAAAATTAAGTAAAATAAATCCATGAATTTTAAGCAATTTTCACACTAATCAGTTGGGAATGTTACTTCGGCAATGAAAAAATCCGCCATGACTTGACCTTTAATAGCTGTTCGCGGAACATATGTTATGTTGTACTGCCTTAGCTCGACCGACCATTTAAGCAACCTGCTTGATGTATATGGGCGGGATAACACCTGTCGTAACGGGAAGGTGGTTAGAACTTCGATCTCATGATCGAAGAAATATGGTCTTAACTTCCTCGCGCTCATAACCAGTGCATGTGCCAATTTTTCCAAGGGAGCGTAACGTAGCTCAACATCCTTCAACGTCTGGCTGACATAGTAAATTGGTAGATGTGCATTTCCTTCTGTTCGGACTAGGACAGTATTGATCGTTGTTTCCGATGCTGCCAAATACAGGCTTAACTTCTCGCCAGGTTGCGGTTTGGATAGAACGGATACATTCATCAAATATTCCTTGATTTGTTGAATACCTGCTGACAATGTTGTGTCCATTCAAATCGTCATTTTCTCAACGCATCAAAGAATGGTTTACACCGATCTCCCATCCTTGCTATGAATCGATTTAGGGCTACTAAACAACCCGTCAATCTTTAGACCTCGCGGACATTCCTTGGCGGTTCATATCTAGGATGGCTTGTATCTTTGTCGGATTCGCCTCAATCCCTCTCTGGCTTACCATGTGACCAAGAAACTTTCCAGACTTTACTCCGAAACTGCATTTCTTTGGGTTTAGCTTCATGTTATAAGCCCGGAGCATGTCAAACGTTTGTTCCAGATCTCCCAAGTGGTCTTCCTTGCTTCTGCTTTTTACCACGATATCATCGACATACACCTCTATGGTGACTTGTCTCGTTTTTAAACACTTTTTTAAGTACTTTACAATTCGAGCCCCGCAAGCGTATGGGTCCGATTGTAGTATGTAAGTACGACCAAGTAGTTTGTTCGTTCCAAGGATTTAATTGAGTGCAAGCGAATCCCTAAAGTTACGAGTATGCATGTTATTGTAGTAACGACACGTGTTTGTTTGGATTTTTGGAAATAAGAACAAAAGTAATAAACTAGATTAACTAAAGTAATGAGAATTAGTAACAAGAAATAACAAGTTATCTAACTTTCGTTGGAAAGTGCAAGAGAAGTGTATTGCCTCGGGTGTTTCCGTTTTGTGAGTAATTCAATGAACTAGTGAACCAATTACATGAATTAGTTATGGATTTCGGATTAAGCTAATGGCTATCACATATGTGTGCAAACCCCCTCGAAAGGCATAGGCTAACAACGTGCATTGATTAGCAATTATAGGATCTAACCAAATACCATAAGCGCATAAGATAGTGTTTTATGAATACTTTCAACACGGTTACTAATATTCATAAAAAACCCTCTAACCAAACTCCTAGACGACCTCTATTCGTTTAGTGTTTAAAGTTGTCGGCCTAACAATTAACCCTCTCTCGGTTAAGCTAATTACTACTTAACTTCTATTCAATTGACCAAAGCTCACACTCACACCCCAATCATGCAAACCCAACTCTCGTTGCAATTAACATAATCGAAAATGCTTGCTAATAGGGTTGATCAATCAAATGAATCATTAGAAATACAACTCTAGAAACATATACACCCAAATTCTAAGCTAATCATGCAATTACTTCACAATTACACTAAATTCCCATCAAAACATCCACACCCAAGGAAATTGGGGATTAGCCCATGGTCCTAGAAGAGAATCTCATGGCTACAACAAAAAATAACATCAAACTCATAGCAAAGTAGCAATAGAAATGATAATTTAAGAAAATACCAAATTGAATTGCAAAATAGAGTAATATCACCTTGATCATGGAATAGTAGCTACAAAACGATGTAATAGACGATGCCCGATGATAATCGTAGCTTGATTCTAAGTAAAAACCACTATTTCTATCTAATTCTATGAAGAATCTAAACTAAAAATGAAGAAAACCTACAACTATGTGAATGTGTGTGTGGAATTGCTTGTAAAAGGAATGAAAGAGCCTTCTAATTCAAGAATGGAAGTATTTATAGTGTTGGGGTAGGGCTTGGAGTGAAATTTGCGCTTTAAGTCCTTGAAAATTGGACAAAATACATAAAAACCGCCGAAAACAGGGTTCACTCGACCGAGTTGGACCACTCAGGCGAGTTGAGGTGTTAAGCTTAGGGGGAATTTCTTCATGGCTCGGCCGAGTTACCGCGCTTTCCTGTGTTCTGCCTCGCCCAGCAGCTCGGCCGAGTCAGGGAGCTCGGCCGAGTCAGGGAGCTCGGCCAAGGGGCAAGTTTATCCAGATTCTGCCTCGACCAGTAGCTCGGCCGAGTTGTTCAATATTCCAGTCTCTGGTTTCGCACTAAAGGTTTTGTGTGCACCTCAAACTTGTTTCGTGCATAACTTTCGCTTCCGACCTCCGATTGGCTCGATTCTTTTTGCTATTCCACTCTATTTTTCATACCGAATCTAATGGTGCAATCTTAATTTTAGTCCAGTGAATTGTGGTAGGTTTTTTGCTTCCAAAATCCATCGTTTTTTCCTATAAAATTGATAAAAACTACCTTTCTCTTATTTTGACCAAAACTATGATAATCAACCACTAAATCAATGAAATCAACGTCAAATGAGCTTCAAATATGCATATAAATCGTGTAAATTACACCCGAATCATATGGTCCGCCCTATTTGTTGGTCGAACATTTTATTGACCAACCTCTGATATGTCGCTCCTGCATTTTTTAGGCCGAATGGCATCCTTTTCCAGCAAAATATATTCTTTGGTGTGCGGAAGGCTGTAGCTTCTTGATCGTCGGGATGCATCGGAATCTGATCGTAACTCGCGAATGCATCCATGAATGTCATTAACTCGTGTCCCGCTTTGCTATCCACTAGATGATCGATGTGTGGCAATGGAAAGTTATCTTTGGGGCACGTGTTATTGAGGTCAGTGGAATCAATGCAGAGGCGCCATGTGCCATTTGGCTTTCTTACGAGCACGGGATTTGCCAACCACCTAGGTTTGTCCGTTTCTTTAATCAACCGGTTGTCGATCAACTTCTTGACCTCGCCCTCCAGTGCTTCAATCTTGTCCGGTTCGAACTTCCATCTTTTTTGTATGATCGGCTTTTTGTCATGATTTATGTGTAACCGGTGGCAGGCGTGTTTTGGATCGATCCCGACCATATCTTCATGTGACCAGGCGAAGACGTCTAAGTTTTCTTCCAGGAATTTGATCATATCTGCTCGTAACTCCGGGGGGAGTTGAGTTCCGACGAACACCTCCAATCCTGGTCGCTCAATATCTAATAGGATTGTTTCCAGTTCTTCTGCTGTGGTGGCTTCTTTTCTCTTCATTTTCCACCTTGGATCTTCCAGGGGTTCGAATCTGACACGTGGATCGATATCCATTACTTCTGTGTTATCCCATTCAACTTCCATTTGTTCTGTTTCTATTGAGATTTTATCTTCATCAATTTGATTGCCTTGTTGCAAGCAATCGACCTCAACATCCCATTGTTGCTCTAAGTACGCAACCGTCTCCTTTGCTTTTTTGCTTGCCACGTTTACCTTCTCGTCCCCGGCTCTTCTGTGTCCGCTAGCCTGCTCTTTTTTATCGTTCGAGATGGACATCAAACATTGCCTCGCCCTTTTCTGGTCCCCTTTAATCGTAATGGTACCCTTGGCGGAGGGTATTTTTACACAATAATAATAGCTTGAGAGAGATGCGCGGAACTCACTTATGAAAGGTCTCCCCAAGAAACCATTGTATGATGAATCTACGTCGACGATGATAAAATCACAGAGCTTTGTGAGCGTCTTTTATTCCATACCTTCCTCCACTAACCCGACTTCTACCGCCAAGCGGATCATCCCGAACGGGATGGAGACGGCGTTTCCGAACCCAACAATTCTATGATCGTAAGGTTTGATGTATGCTGCTACATCGCCGAGCTGATCCAGTGTCTTTTTTAATATCAGATTTGCATATGAACCCGTGTCAACGAGTAGTCTGTGTACCTTGATCCCCATTATCTTAGTCGATATGACCAGCGGGTCATTGTTTGGCATGATCACACCATTCAAATCTCTTTCCGAGAATGTCACTTTTTGCTCCTCTGTTTGTACGCCTGCACCCACGACACATATTTGATGGGCATTATCTAGAGCTCGCACTTCTGCTCGTCTTCACCTGTTCGACAAAGCGACTTCTGGCTAGCATCCTCCTATTGGTATGAATGTGAGCATATCTACTTCTTGGTTTGTTTGTACCTGAGGCATGGGAGGAACTTTTCTCTTCTTTTCTAACTTTGCTCTCAGATCGGCATCCTCTGATTCTTCTTCAAAGACTTCCTGCTCTTCTCTCTGTCTCCTTCTCGCCGCTGCTCGTTACTTGGCCTTTTGAACACCCTCCCGTGCTTCTTGATTCATCGGTCTGTCCTTCACAAACTGATCGAGCTGGCCGTCTTCGTATAACTTCCATAAGTTCCTTAACAAATCGCGACATTGACTTGTGTAATGATCGACAGGCCTATGATATATGCAATACTTATTTTGGTTGAGCTGTGATGGATCCTTATGTATTGGTCGTGGTTGCAGTAGCAAACCTCTTCCCTTGATCTGTTCAAATACCTGCTCGGGGGTAGTAGAGAGTACTTGGATGATGGCTTGTGCTTCCGCGATTTCTTCAAACGTTTTGAATGTCTTCGGGCCCTTGTACTCTCCATTGGCTTTCTTGCCCTTTTTCCCTGCTTGCTCAGTTTTCTGCTCCTTGAGCAACTCATCGATCTGGATGATATCTCCCGCTCTTTTCCTGAACTCCGTGTAGGATTTTGGCCATTTTAACAACATGTCTTCCCATAACCTAGTTCCCATCTTTAAGCCCCCAATCACTACGATTAACTTCGCGTCTTCATCGATCGACTCTCCGTCTATCAACAATTTATCGAATCTTTCAACATAGTCTTTATCTGACTCATTTGCGGCCTGCTTCATATTGCTAGTCTTTGTTTGGGCGCAAGTCTGGCTGCGATTGTACTGAAGTATGACAGGAATGATTGCCCCAACTGGGCAAAAGTTGTGATAGATCCCACAGGTATTAATGAATACCATCGATGTACTCGATCTCCTAAAGTGAGTGAAAAGTTTCGGCATTATGTGGTGTCTGAAGCTCCCACCGAAGCCATGTAGTTTGAGTACTTGCTTAAATGTACACGGAGATCTGTCTCTCCGTCGTATAGGGCCAGTGTGGGCCCTTGTACCTTCTTCTATGTGGGTGCCAAGATTATCTGCACGCAAAGTGGGGAACTCGGCATGGCCACTGAATACGAATTCGAGTCCTTCGCTGCTGCTACTTCTTCCTTTAGCGCCTCCATCTACTGTTGCATCCTTATTTGTATCCAAGGATGAAAATATCGTTATCGGTGGAAATATGGGTACCTTAAATTTACGGATATATCGATGGAAATATCGATATCGGTAAAATATAGAAAATTGACGGAGATTTTATTAAAATGATGAAAATTTAACATGAAATTTTAGGAGAAAATTTCATTTTACGTCCTATAACTTAAGCCTAATCCAGTTTATATCCTTTTAAGTTTTCACCTTTTCAATTTACGTCCTAGGGTGTCCAATTTATGTCCTTTTAGGTCGAATTTATGTCCTTTTCGCCGGAAAATTGGAATTCCGGTCAAATAGTTCAATTTAGGTCCTTTAAGTTTGAAAATTAGAAATTAATAATTAAAAAATTCTGAAAAAAATTAAAAATATCATTAAAATTTATAAACTGTGTAAAATAAAAATAAAAAAAAATTTCAAAAATTAAAAAATCTACAATTCTAAAAATTTTAAAAATTTGTAAACTAAAAATAAAAAATTTCTAAAAATCTCATAAAAACATAAAATTCTAAATAAAAAAATTTATAAAATAAAATTTTTAAAATAAAATTAAAAATTATACAATTCTAAAAACCTCATTAAAATGAATTTGACACGGTTCTAAAATAAATCAAGGCGTGGAATCCAAAAAAAATTAGGAGTTCGAGAAAAACTTTAATGGCGTATGAGTTCGAATCAAGTCTGATTTTTATTATTATTATTGGGTTTTTAGAATTTTTAATATTTAATCTACACATTTTTTAAAAATTAAAGAGATTTTTAGAATTTATAATAGAATTTTTACAATTTTTAATAAGATTTTGAATTTTTGATTTTAAGTTAAACATTTTTTATTTTTTCAATTGTAAAATTTTTTATTTTTATTTTACACATTTTATAATTTTTAATGAGATTTTTAAAATATTAAATAAGATATTTGGAATTTTATTTTACACATTTTATATTTTTTAATTTTAATGATGTTTTCGGATTTTTAATAATATTTTAAAAATTTTAAAGATATTTTTAGAAAAATTATTTATTAAAATTTTAAAAATTTCAAACTTAAAGGACGTAAATTGGACTATTTGGCCGGAATCCCAATTTATTTCTCACATTCTGGTGAGTTTGAAAATTTTCCGGCGAAAAAGACGTAAATTGGACTAGAAAGGACGTAAATCGAAAAAGTGAAAACTTAAAAGATTTAAATTGG